>CM034150.1:803275595-803888644 GCA_019776745.2 Taxus chinensis
GGATGCCCAACCATGTAACTTGTCTAACCGCACCATACCATCGCCCAGGCATCCAACTTCATGACCCGTCTAACCATGAGTTGTCTGACTTCGACTGTCCAACCCTGGGGGGTTAGACACTGTCTAACTATGCGGGCCGTACATTACTATGGTCGCCGACCAACCTGGTCACCATCTCTACATCATGGGTCGTCCAACCTAAGGGGGGTTGGATGACCATCAATTTCTGTCTATACAATGAGATACCCGACCACCCTAATGGTCATCCATCTACTGGGCTGACCAACCCTAGTACCCGTCCAACCTGATGTTCGTACGACTATTGGGACGACCAACTTGACGATCCGACCAACCCGGTGACTTGTTCAATCCTAATGTTTCACACGTACACTTTGTTACACGTTCAACTGGGTGACCCAACCAACCCAGTTGACCATCTCAATCGACCAACCCGACCGACCAACCTAACTGACCAACTGATCTGACCAACCCAACTGACCAACCCAACCGACCAACTTGGCCGTCTATCCTGTCCGACCAATCTAGCCAACCAACCTGTTGAACTTTTCTGATTTCACAATGTGCCCGACTAATAACTCGAACATTCACCACGAGCAAAGACCAAATCATCCAAGCCAAAACACAGGATGCCTTTCTCTTTTAATGGGGGTTGAACTTGACGGTCGTCTACAAATTCAAGAATTATGAATGGCTAAGTCTATTTATGATGATTTATCCAAATTAACCCGAGGGGGTAAATTTGGGATAACAAGTAGTAGCTAAGGAAAGAGTGTGCATGATGTATGAGAGAGTATATGATAGAAAGTTGACCTATTTGTCTTGGAGATGTTTCTGAAAAGATTCGAGCCACGAATTTGAGCATCCTACAACCAAGGATGAGGTTTTTGCATGATCTCACGCATAGAGTGAGGTTTTTGGGTGATCTCACGCTAAGGATGAGGTTTTTGGGTGATATCACACCAATGAGAAGAGTGTTGGGGAGAGAGGTCTATTTTTCTCTCCTTCCATAATGCTTCTCAAATGATAAGTGTAATATCCTGCTCTTTTTAGTCCCAAAATTTATTATCTCATTAGTGGTCAATAGATCGTTGTCGTATTTGTATAAATTCATTAATCGGGAGTCTTAGCTCACACCAACAATTCTATTAATATATTTTATCACTTGTTGGATACTGATCGTAGAGTTGTTTGATCACTTTCTAAAATCCTTGGTTTGTAATAAGTGTTTATAAAGGTTTATGTTATATTTACACACACACCCACACACAGATTGTTCTCGGCTACATTGAACACGTGAATAGTGTTTGGTCAAGGGACATGCTAAGCCTTTACACGGTTTGCACTTCAAATTTCCAGGTATATAAACATCGTGGCATGTAAATTGACGAATGTTTATGAATTATATATAAGGTAATAATATTAGGTTGTGGCATATGCTAAGATTATGGAATGAAGGCATAAACACACACACACACACACACACACACACACAATATATATATATATATATATATATATATATATATATATATATATTATATATATATATATATATATATATATATATATATATATAAGTTGGTGGCATATTTATGATTTTGAAGAAAGTACATGAGGAAGAAAGTGAAGTTTAGTAAAAGCATGCGCATATAAGGCATGAGCACCTTCCTTATTCTCTGTAACATGTTTTTTATAATTTGATAACAGTGAACCAGTATTTTTGGTCTATTTTCTTGAAGGATGTGAATATACAGTTATATTGTTCGTTTACTTAAAGTTACTGCCTTGCAGGCAAAATTACGAATTGGGTTAAGTTATTTTTGTGTAGATAGTATAGAAGTGAACTGACATAGTTATTTTCGTGGCTGTGCGAAGAAATACTAGCTTGGTATGTAATAAATTTATTAGAGGATGGTCCAAATTGTATATTGTTTGCATATAGATATGTAAACTTGATTGATGAGGTAATGCGAACTGGGTGTGTTATGGTTGGTTGCATGAAAAAACTGATATACAGTTGTGGTATTCATTTTAAATTAGTGTAGTTCTTGCTTATAAAACTATAAAATGGGTATACAATTTTATTGGATTGTGAATATTAATGTGAATTGGGTTTAGTTGTTTCTGTATCTAGGCGAAGAAATATGAATTGGGGTATTATTATTTTGATGAACGTGATTGACAAATGAGATGAGTATGGTTATTTTTATGATTGAAAAGGAAATGTGAACTGGTATACCTATTTTTCGTGACCGTGAGTAGATATATGATTGGACATGCATTATTTTGTTTAATAGGTGATGGTTTGATTTGAATACCGCATGTATGCGGAACTACGCACATACTTTGATGATTTAGATATTAGAGTAAAAGGTAGGCAATTGTTATTTGTTTTATTTGATTTGATTGTTTGTGTATTAGGTAAATGTTAAATGAGATAGGTGTTACAAGTTGAGGTGTAACCTGGGTATGATTCTTTGTGTAAACATGTAGTTATGGGCTTAAAAAACATTTATGAATAAAAGAAATAAGTTGAGGAGATTTTCAACTATGTTGTATTTAGATTTTTGAATTTAAAATGGACGACTTTATGGTAATGGAAGTGTTATTACAATCTATATAGCTATTTAGAATATGAAAAGAAAGCTTACTACTTCTACTGACTTCGTTTAATGGGTAGTATTACTTTTTTCATTTGGATTTAGGTTCTGGAAAGTTAACAAACTATTTGAATGAAAGTTAAAAATAGACATGTGACATTTCGGTTTAAGAAATACCTTAAAAGGGTCTAAGTAATAAAGGATATTGAAATTCTAATATGGAAATGACTGTGTTTTCCCTTGGTAAAATATGTGAGAAATAGATGAGGAATGTTATGTTCTCTACTTGTTCTTTTATGTATTGGTTCCATCACAGGGTGTAAGGAACATTATAGTTTCTTATTGTTTTGAAGAAACCAAAAATAACTATTACATATTGATCTTTATCTTGAATACCAATGTATTGCGGGTAAAATATTACATCAGGTAATGATTTTAAAAGTTACTAATGTATGGAAATAGTTTTGAATTATAATGGTTAATATGTTGTCTGGTCTGAGCTTAAAATAAGGAAATTATGGTATTATGGATATGAGAATTTAAACTTTAATACAAGATCATTATGGTATACTGATTGGGATTTGTTGATACAGATAAATATAAAATGAGGATGTTATGGTTGATGCTACAATACTTAATTGAATGTTAGTAAGATGAATTTTTAGGTCACACATTGTCTTCTATTATCATTTTGTAACGATTATGATATAGAAAAAGAGGGTGTTGTTTGATGTCAGTTCATACAAAGTGACACATGTATATTTTATCTTTGATAATGACTGTACATGTAAATAAGGAAGCCATGAAGTGATTACATGGATTGATTACATTACTTGTGAATATTATGACCATTTGGATATTTGTATAAGGAAATCCTTATATCTTCTAAACCTCTAGTTGTAATGTTTGATTTCATGATGAAATCCTAAATGAAAAAGGGCTTAAGGCCTTGAAGTAAAGTTGTAATTATGAAATTTTACAATGAGAAGTTGTCTTACAATCTTGTAAAAGTGTTGGTATTAAATAAATAATGAAGGAGCGAGGGTTTTGTAATGTCTAGCATTGGTGTGAGTGAGGGTTTTTTAGGCGTAGTTTATGAGGTTCTTGTTATAGAGTGTCGGTACTCTGGAAGTAAATTGGCTGTTGAAACGACTCTTGTTCAACAAGAAAACTAACACTAAGTCCAGGACGTGGTCGGGCATCCTGAAAGGTCCACCTGAAAAACAGGTGGGTCCTCAATCCCCTGCATCTACGTAGACTCATTCTTTATTCGCAAGCACCAAGGACAAAGAGGGAGTGACCCACATCCATGTGCCTAATGGCTGCTTGTATCAGGCAATGGGTAAAGAAAATCTTTTCCCTTGTTGGAAAATTCTTAGGGTCTAGACCCAATATTGATGTGATAAGGAAATGGGCTATGCATAGATGGCAACCTAAGGGAGATTTGGCTATTACAACCATGTCTAAAGGATTTTTTCTTGCCAAGTTCAATCAACAGGACAGATTTGGAATCAATATTATTGGGAGGACCCTGGTGCATGGGAAATATGGGACTCTTTTTAAAAATATGGTATCCAAGGGTTCAATCCTAATACTGAAAATATTCACACCATACCCATATGGTGCAGACTCCCTAGAATTATGTTACAGTTATGGGATGATGAGATCTTGTTGAACATTACCAAATCTATTGGATCTCCAATAGGATTAGATGGGCCAACTAGAAATAAATCTAGGCTTTCCTTTGCTAGATTTTGCATCTCTTCAGAAATGGAACAAAAACTTCCAGATCATATCATTATTCAGTCAAAGTTTGGTCATTGGCATCAACTGATTAGAATTATGAAACTTTCCATTTGAGATGCGAGAAATGTCATAAGTTAGGACATTTCACTAGGAAGTGCCCCACTTCTAATGGATCTAAAGACTAGAGTAAGGAGGATCTTAAAAATGGATATGATATTGGATCCCCTAACAAGGAAAGGAAAAATATCATGACAAATGGGGAATCCAAGATATTAGAGAAAGGAGCTTCTCATGATGGAAAAATTGAAGGAAAATCTCCAAGGGGCTGAAGATATCTCAGACTAAGGAACAAAAAAGGTTAGGAGGTGGGAAAAAATAGTCCCAAAAATGTTAGATCTAAAGAACGAAAAAGAGCAAAAATGGTTTCAAAACCCACATTAGGTGACCACATGTTTGTAGGAAGCTATGGAGACCTAAGACTCCATAGATAAAAAAGGATGGGGATGATGTAATAGTTCAAGAGAAACTAGAAGACTTGGTCCTAGATAAACATGTGAAACTTATCATGATGGTGGATGAAAATAACTCTAGGGTTATGGTCAATCTTTTGGCAGATGATAAGGAGCCAACGGTGGAAGAAAACGAAGAAAAATTGAATATTTCTAGCCAAGAGAATACTACACCTTGTGAGAAGTCACGAAGTAACATGCCAATATAGGCAGGGAAATGGAGATACCCTCAGTAACAAAGGAGGATGTTGATGCCTTTAGTTGAAGCATATCAAAATGAATCATTGGAAACTATCATAGAAAACCTATCTGAAGAAAATGAGGATGATTCACTAGATGACTTCACTGAGGAATATTTTGAAGTTCAAGATGATTTACTTTCTCCTGTTTATGAATAACTCTCTTTCGATGAAAATCAACAACTTCACAAGCTGGAAAACTGTAATACAGATGCTGAGTTAGATGGGTATGCAAAAGAGGAAGGAGAGCTTACCTCGACTCTAATAAAGGTACTCTCTGACTGTGATAATGACTTGAATAATGGATTCATTGAAGTCAAATCCAAGAAAAGAAGAATAAAAGGATTTGAGGGCATCCCTGATGTTCTATACAATGATAAGAAAAATAAGATTGGAAACTGGGAGGCTTCCACTTCAAGAGTTACTAGATCTTCTTCTAAGAGGAGAGTAGATATTGGTGTAAACTACAAAAAAGGGTAGACCCTCTAAATATGCTTTGAGAAAGAAAGAGACTTGAAAAATATATTGCAGATGGAACTCAAAGATAATTGAGCCATCCAAAACTCCTTCCCCCATATTTTATAGATGAAGATCATCTCCTAGAATGTTAGAGGTCTGAATGGGGGTCCTAAACAAAGGATTCTCAAAGGAACTTAGGAGAATTGGTAGACCTAGTATTCTTATTTTACATGAAACTAAAATGAAAGTTGATACTCTTGTTGGCATGCAAAAAGAATTTATGGGATAAATCAGATTTTGTCTGGTTTTGATTCTCAAGGAGCATCTGGAGGTGTTGCTATCTTCTGGGATAAAACATTCTTACTGGTAATGTAATCTTTTGCTTCTCATAATCATTTAGCTGTTAAATTTACTACTGTGGATAGTGATTTAGTCTGGATCCTCTCCAATATATATGCACCTAATTCTATTGTTGGAAGAAGGAGACTTTGGGAGGAGCTAAAGGATTTTAAGCAAGTATATATTGATGTTAATTGGCTGGTTATGGGGGATTTCAATACCCCCCCTTAATCCCGGTGAAAATAAAGGTGGAAAATCTGATTTCTCTGTTGGAATGGAAGAATTTTATGACTTTATCTCTTGTTTGAATCTTATGGATATTGAGCTTCATGGAAACCCTGATTCACTTGGTCCAATAGGAGAGTCAAAGAAGACCTGATTCAGGTAAGATTAGACAGAGCTCTTATCTCTGCTAGTTGGATTTTAAATCAAGATTTTCATTTGGCTACCCTCCCTAGGATTGGGTCCGATCATAATCCTATAGTACTAAGTTTATTCAATTGGACCAAACCCACACACAAATATTTTAAATTTGAAAAAATGTGGTTGGATCATGAGGACATTAATGATAGGGTAAAATAATGGTGGTACTAGGATGGGGAAGGAACGAATCAATACAGATTGGTTCAAAAGTTAAAAAAACGTAAAAAGTAAGTCAAGAATCTGGAACAAAGAAGTCTTTGGGAATATCTTTGAAAAAAAGAAAGATTTAAAACAACAATTGGAGGATTTAGAACAGAGAGTTTCTCTAAAAGGAATGGATGCCAAAGATCATCACCTAGAAAAGGAATTAATTTCTGAAATTTCACAACATTTGCAATCAAGAAGAAACATTTTGGAGAATGAAATCCTGGGGCTATTTGGTTGAAAGAAGGAGACAGAAATATAAAATTATTTCTTATGACCACTTTAAAGCATAGGGCTTGTAATAGAATCATTGAAGTCTCCAATGGAAATGGGATAACTAAAGACCAGAATGTTATAAAAAGTGAAGCTCTGAAATTTTATGAAAAATTACTCACTGAGGATAATGTGTGCAATGAAGAAGCAACTTCTTATCTTTTAGATGTCCATTCCTAGAGACATAATATCTCAAGAAATATTTAGAGGACTCACCAAAGTTGTAACAATTGAGGAACTAAAAAGTGATGTTTTTTCTTTGGAAGGAGATAAGGCACCTGGGCTTGATGGATTTTCCTGCTAACGTTTTTTAAAAAAGTTCTGAGATATTTGTCTTGGAAGACTTGCTCAAGGCTGCTAATGAATTCTATAGGATGGGTGATCTGCTCAAGGAATTAAATAACACTCATATTGTTCTATCCCCAAAGAAGATGGATGCTAAAGAATTCAAGGACTTTTGACCTATCAACCTGGTAAATGTTATTTATAGAATTTTTACTAAGATATCAAGGCTACTAGAATTCAACCTTTGCTTTCTGATATGATTTCAAAACAACAAAGTGGCTTCATAAAAGGAAGAATCATACAAGATGGAGTGATCATGGTTCATGAAACCATTCATTCCATGGATAAAAGTAAGAAAGCAGGGATGGTTGTAAAATTAGACATGAATAAGGCCTTTGACAAAGTATCCTGGAAGTTTTTGGATAAGGTTCTTTCCAAATTTGGTTTCACTAACAAATTCAATTAGATTATATAGGTTTGTATATCCACAACCAAATTTTCTGTTGTGGTCAGTGAGAATTCCAGTGGGTTTTTTTTGCAAGTAGCAGGGGTATAAGACAAGGATATCCTATATCTCTGATTTCTCTTTATAATTATGGCTGGTAGTCTGAGTAGATCCATTACTAAGGCCATCAATGCAGGTATTTTAAAAGGATTCAGACCTGCCTCTTCAAATCAAACAAATTCTCATTAAAATTTTTCCAATGACACAATTTTGCTTCTGATGGCCTCCATTATGGAAGCTAAAGCTATCAAAACCATTCTCATATTTTATGAAGAACTTTTGGACAACAAGTTAATTTTGACAAGATCTTGGTTTACTTCTTAACACCTTTATGGAAATACAAGAGAATTGCATTGATCCTTGGATGAAAAATTATCTCTTTTCCCACCACATATCTTGGTCTACCCCTTAGGAAAAATAAAGTTTCCATAAATGTGTGGAATGCATTGTTGGATACATTTCATAAGAAATTGGCTAGCTAGAAAGGGGCTATTCTTTCAAGTGCAGGAAAATGTTTGATAATAAAAAGCAGACTCCATAACTTACTGATTTATATTATGTCCATGTTTAGCACTCCTTGCTCTTTCATGGAAAGCATTGAAAAAATACAAAAGAATTTTCTTTGGCATAAAACTGAAGAATGATGTAGATACCATATGGTTGCTTGGGATCAAGTTTGCATGACCAAGAAAATTGGAGGATTGGGAATCAAAGACATAAGAAAGATGAATGTTGCACTGATTGCTAAAATGGGTTGGATATTGTTGAAGGAGGTTCAACCTTGGACTGAACTAATCAGAGTCAAGTATTTGACTCAAAATAATGTGAATACCTTTCTATTTGAAGAACAATTACCCAGTGGCTCTATTTTTTGGAATAACTTGGTTCAATTCAGAAATATTATTAAAAGAGGAAGTAGATGGAAATTGGGAGATGAAAATGATATTCAATTCTGACAGGATATTTGGACTTCCTTCAACCTAAAAAATAGATTTAAAATCATAAAAGACAACTTGATTGATAATCATGGCAACAAAGTGAAAGACAATAGTGAATTAGAGAGAAATAAGAGAATCTCGAAAAAGCTCAGGGTGGATAACGTTGATTTGGAACTTGTAGTTTTCTCTCTACAAAAACAACTGGATCTTATCCTTCTAAATCAAAATGACTCCAAGGAAGAACTCATTTGGGTGAATTAAGTTGATGGTGACTACACTATCAAATCTGGATATAACACCTTCTTTGAGAATATACAATGTGAGCTCAACTGGAATCAAATTTGGATGCCTGAACTAACTCCTAAGGTAAATATTTTCCTTTGGCTTGTGCTTAAATGGAAAATTATGACCAATGATAATATGATAAAAAGGGGATTCATTATGCCAAACATGTGTTGTATGTGCATGAAAGAAGCAGAGGATATAAAACATTTACTACTTCATTGTGACTATGCTACAAAGGTATGGGGTCTAATATTTACAAAATTTAAATTGGAATGGATTATTCCACATAACATCTTGCAGGCCTGGAATCAATGGGATTCCCCCTACAAACATTGTATAGTTAGAATGTTATGGAAATTGGTCTTTCCTCATACCATCTGGAAACTCTGGAAAACCATGAATGAAATCATCTTCAGGAATCACAGACATTTATGCAAAAAATTATTGAAGGAAATTATTATAGGGGTGAAAGAAAATATTGAAAGATTCAAACCTCCAAAAATAAGAATTATCCTTAGGATGAAGAAGCTATACTTTCAACATGGAACTTTGGTATTATCCAAAAAACAGGTCAAACTAATGTAGATAGATCCTTGATACACTGGATTCCACCTGATATTCATTGGTACAAGCTCAATTTTGATGGAGATTCAAAGGAAAACCATGGAGCTACAGGTGGAGGAGGGATAATTCAAGATCACAGAGGTTATTTAATTGCTGCTTATGCTGGTAATATGGGGCTGTTATCCATATTTCACCCTGTGCCAAATATTGGATCAATCGCGATCCCACATAAGAGGAAACAAAATCAAAAGCGGACCATCGGGGAAAAAAGTTAGTTCTTTGCCCCTTGTTATCTCAAAGGGGGTAAAAGTTACAAAATGGCCTATAACTCTGCCCAAGGAAAAATTCAGCATCTGGGCCTGAGTCAAAGCCAAGGCGGGAATTGGAAGAAAGGGGACCCATTTTCGAGTTGTTTTCCCGCCCTTCTGTATAGACCCGATACAAACTTCAAGGGGCGTATCTTTGGAATCATGGCTCGAAATAATACAAATCTGATGTCGTTGGAAATATCTTGGCCTCACGCATGCCATGGGGTCTGAAACTTTAATTTTGAGGAGGTTAGGTGAAGAAAATGGAGGAAACGTCTTCGGACCTTCAATGCGGGATCCATCTGTCTCAACAACTAGATCAGATTCGATATGTTTATGCCATTTCCTCTTCTTTCAAGGTGCCGAACCAAGGATTGATGCAGTAAAGATGGATTTGGGGAGAGATTTCATCAGAGGCATTAACAACGGTGGTTGAGCTTCAACCTATTTTCCTGCTTCCCTCTCTTTCCTTCTTTCAGGTTGAATCTATAAGTACGGGGGCATGATTCATTGTAAAGGGTTGGAAATTATTTGTTTTGCAGGCTCCCTCTTCCTTCTAGAAAAGGGATCTATGGGGTTTAGGCCTTCCACTAAAATTGTAATATGTTTATGCCTTTTGGCTACTTTGTAATGGAATGTATCAATCTACAGAGCAATAAAACACGTCTGTGATCAATTTTAGATCCTCTCTTGTCTCTTTTGCTTTCATTTGGCCTTCCATTATATATCTAGCTATTTGTGCTGGTTTATTGTATGCATTTTGTTGGTTTGTGTCTATTAGAAAAATAAGTGTTCATCATTCCTTTGGTGCATCACCTCATAGTTTAGCTTTGTTTTAATTTCTGTATTCCTTCTATCCCTGTCTCCTCGGTAAAGTTTAGATTAGGATTAAGAACAAATCCTCTACAAGTTTCTATGTATGCACCTAAACAGAGGAATAAGGAACCAACCTTTAATCTAGAGAGCTTTTCCATTTTGCAAGGTTCCACACCTTGGGGAAAGTTCAATGTTATGCAATGACACCAAATGAGTCTACCTTAGAAAAGCATATTTTTAGAACTCATTTGCGTGTGCTGTGATTTTGCATTAACAGGGGCATCTGTCAAATCATTATGTTGAAGCCTTATCAACACTGTGGGGCATTAAAATAGCCAAAGAGTGCAATATTACTAACTTCATAATAGAAGGGTATTTAATGAATATTGTAAATCATTTAAACCAAATTCATCCCCCCAGTTTGATAATCAAGGATTTTATTATTGAATCTATAAATATTTGTAAATCTTTTACCAATTGCCAATTATTCACTCATATAGGGAGGCCAATAAAGTTGCAGATACCCTAACAAATATTGGGGTCATTATAAAAAAAATGGACATATGGTATACTTATGAGTCATTACCAAGCCATGTATAAAATGCAATCATCAATGAGAGCAATGACAGTCCACTTGAAGTTTGTGGTTAAGAATAAGATGTCCTTCGCACATGTGCAAGCGAAGAACATGACAACTCACCCCCAAATGCTTATCATGAAATATCCTCACACTCTTTCTGGGTAAAAATAGAAGCTAATAAAAGGCAGATTTTAGGCAGTTTTAAGAAAATTTTGAAGGATAAAGAAGGATTTTGTAGTGATCAAGACAAAGTAAAAATGGGAGGAGCACTATGCCAAATCGAGCTAGTTTGTGACCCTGCTTGGAAAGATAATGATGAACTATGGAACTATCTTCAAATTGGAGGAATTTTGAGTTTCATTGAATGAATTCAAGGCCAAAATCAACATATCTCTCTACAATTCACGGATGGATGGAAAAACAAAGTTGTAACATATGGGGATAAGACTATACATGTGACAGAAGAGCTCATTACTGAAATGACATGCCTTAGTTTGGAAGGAAATAGGATTTTCAACAAAAGAGTTGACAAAGCAGCGGAAACTAAAAGATTTTTGGATGAGGGAGAAAATCTCGAGTTTGTAACTTCCGGCATAAAGGTCACCTAGATCCCAAAGCCTTTCGATGAGATTACCAAAATGATGGTTCAATATCTGTCTCTTGAAGGAATGTATATTACAGTTCCTCTCAAACATTTAGTCTTTCTAAATCATTTTAGGAGGAATGTAAAAGTTTATTTCCCGAATTTCATATTGAACTCATTGGAACACTCTATCCTTGAAGTCCAAAATCATGCTCGTGCAACCCCCCTTCATTAAAGAATTATCCTTCTACTGCACCATTTTTCTTGGCTCAAAATCCCACCATTACCCTCACCCCTACCCCTCATAATCCAAACCCCACCATTGCTCCCATCATCAACCCCCCTTTGAGCTAGAGGAAAATTAGAACTAAAAATCCCCCCTTCCCTCTCAATCACCATTTTCCCCCAAAAATAACCCTTCGCATCAGTCAATAGAAAGAGGTAAAACTTGCAAAACATCTGCTACACATGGGGCAACCAGAGCCAAGTAGAGAGGAGGTGGCGAAAACTGGAGAACTGCAGAAGTGATTAGATGAGATTGAGAAGGAACTTGAGACCCTGAAGAAAGACTTGAAGCAACTGAAAAAAGAAATGGAAAGAGGAAAATGGAGGAAGATCCTGGGCTTGCTGAAAGCCAAATTCAAAATATCTATAAAAAACTTAACTCTCTTGATAACATGGTTGTGCATATGAAGGTAAGACATGAGTTTATTACCTGGGCCCTCAAATTTGTTTACGAATTCTTTGAACAACAAGTGAAGAATGTTTGCATGCTCAGCAACATCCCAGAGAACATTTGAGGGGAAGGACCAACACAAGCCCAAGTTTTCAGCCTGGTTGACAAGAATGACCCCACTCAGGTCACTTCCATCACTCTATTCAATGCCTTGTAGGAGTTGAAGAGAACTGTAGATAAAACATCCAAGTGATGCTTTTATCTAATATGCTAATGTCTACTTGTTTTATTGTTGTTACATTCTTGTTTTTGTGTTTTTTAACAACTGATATGTAGGTGTTTTGGTATTTTGCTTTGCAGTTGTAGTACTGCAGTTGAGATTTCATGTAAAACATCTAATATTGATCACTCTCTAAACTATTTCTTTGATGTATATGGCTTCTGATCCTTTTTTGTAATGGGGTATAGTCCCTCCCAAAAAACTATTTGCCAATAATTAAAAAATAAAAAATAATGAAGGATTCTTTATGTTAATATGTGCATAAGTAGACTTGTCTACATTTATACTTAATGTCTATAACATATACAATATGCTTATAGAATAAATCAGTAACTGGTCATTAGAACCTTAACAAAAATAATAAGTTAATTAATTATTCTAAATCCTTTATTCGATTAAGTTTATGAATATAATAGCAAAATTAAAATACAATGGTGAATGGTTATCCTAGATATAGTAATAAGAATCCATTGTGTGTTTCTATAATGGATGAATATCGGTTTCAAATTGGGAAAAATTTAGTGGTGATTCTTCACTAATTCATGAATATTTAGATTTTTGAAATTTGGATTTTGGTGATTTTTTAGAGTTGTGTGGAGAAGCATTTCGCCTAAAATTTTTGGGAGCAAATTAGTTTGGCGGGTCGGCTCGCCTAGTGTTTATAATAAATTTCATATAAATACATATATTCGCCCCAATGCACCAGTTATCTACGCTAGCATATACATCTCAAGCATAGAGATATGTTCTTTTGACAATAGCATAGGATAGAAACACAACTCAACAACATATTCCAGGCGCTTGGTTGTTTTCTCTAGACGCCTGTCCACATGCAAAGTGTAAACTGTAATTGGTGGCTACAATACTTACATATAGAA
The DNA here is from genome assembly GCA_019776745.2 of Taxus chinensis. Classification (NCBI taxonomy): domain Eukaryota; kingdom Viridiplantae; phylum Streptophyta; class Pinopsida; order Cupressales; family Taxaceae; genus Taxus; species Taxus chinensis. The sequence goes on from CM034150.1 coordinate 803,289,107, forward strand.
ATCCAGGTGTAAAAAATATAAACGGGCAACAATAGACACATGCATCTGTTTAACAATACAGATGGGTTTCCGAAGGCATAGGTACCCAACCACACATGTAATAGGGTGGTTACACATGTAGCCTTTCGACTGCATGTGCAACCGGGCAACTGCATACACAACCAGACGGATCACCATACATGCAACTGTACAGTTTTGCGTCTTTTTTACACCTTTTTTTATGAATCCATTTTTGGGATATTCATCATTTTTCCGAAATCCCATTTCGGAGATTCACCACCCATTTTATAATTTTTTTTTACAGGGGGGGGGTTCTTAAAGGGGACCTTGGTTTCAAATATTTGCAACTTTATCTCATAACATATATTAGGGTGACTAAGACAATGAAGACATAATATAACATTAGTTAATAATAAATAATTTTGAATATTAAAAATCAAATATTCAAGAGTTATTATTCCCTTAGGAATTAATAAATTATTCCTTATTATGGAAGCATGTCAACATCCCTGAATAAGGAATTAGTTCAGTAAAATAAGTCAATTAAATTTCTTAGTAATATATAACCATATTAATATGGGCTTACATGTGACAAAAACTGAATTAATTTATAATACAATTAAATTACGAAGTTATGAAAAAAGTAATTGATTGACTTAGGAATCCATAATTAATCTTGTTTTAACAAAACTCAATTAAATAAGACTAGCCAAGTCACGAAGAAATAATCGTGAGACGTAAAGTAGATACACGTAGTAAATATTAAGTACGATGTAGATTAAATATATTATTTCATCATCATACATCTACCTAGACATAGTACTTGTTAGTCCTCGATTCTACACCCCCTGGTGGCCTGATATCTTAGGAAGGGTGGATGCTTGGATGGTGGTAGACCGGATAATATATCATTTTTTAGTTGGGAAGGGATCTAAATATTTCATTGGGATCAAGATTTGGGATGATTGAGGGGCATGTACAAAGGGGATGGCCTCATCTTGCTACTTTTGGTCCTACCTTGAACTAGGGTGAGAGGACCTACGGTGTAACTTGAATGCAGAGGGGGGAGATAAATTCTTTATTCCTCTCGATTTGTTTCAATGATGGATCAATCTGGGATAAGCATGGCCATGAATAAAACAATCACTCTCACGAGTTGTAACAAAATTTGTTTAACACTTAGACCAGCCTACAATTTTTGAAAGTACATAAAATTGGATTAAGTAGTGATAGTTTCTATAAAGAAATATTTACATTCATTGATACTCAACAAATGTAAATTTTCAACACAATATTTTAAATAATTGACATAAGAGATTGTGTAAGCATTCTATTGGTACCCTAAATTGATTTCTCCCTCAGAAGCTGAGCAACATCATAGGTTTAACAGGAAGCTTAGAGACAAGCAAAGCATGTAGTGTGTCATTTTGTAGCTGGGGATGAAATGCATCTTGCTCTTTATCACTCAGATGTGGAGAAATGGGTAGCACCCTCAAGAGGATTTGACCTATCCTCACTACTTTATAGTTGTGCCTTTCAACCAGGGTGAGAGGACCCCTTTTGTAGCCTGCTTGTTTATGGAGGAGATGGAGATGTCCTTCCTTGTGAAATATTAAGAAAACCTTGAAGAAAATATGATCAATGCAACAAAACTATAACTCTCATGAGTTGTCACTCTAGATAATGGAGATATTTTCTAGGCAAGGTTCAGGCCACTAAAGACAATGAAAACCTGATTGTTTCTGCATGTTTTGGTAGTAAAAATTATGCATTTGTATACATACATGACAAATAGGGGTAGTATGGGTATGATTAATTGTTTTTAAATGAATTTTGGTGGGAGGTGAAGCAAGATAAAGTTGATTATACAAGATATTTGGAGGGACTTTACAATAATGAGCAACTTCACAACAAAAAGCTTTAGAAAAGTCAAGACGTTCCTTCAACCAGAAGGTGTGCTTCAATGGAGGCCCAAATCAGCACGTTTTCACATAATATTTAAGACTCCAATATGAAGGCTTGAATTAGAAGACTCAATTAAACACTATAGTTTCTGATTAACCACGCCTAAGGTACACCCAAAGACTTACAGACAATCTTTATCAACAAATGACAGTGAATTGATTTTAATTTTTGTTTATCTCATCCAAGATGAAGGATATTCTTGAAATGAAATTGCAAATACCATTAAATTGTCATAGGGATGAGATCCTGTGTGATTTCACAAAAATTTTTGTATAAGATTGCAATATGAATGAATAGAACTATTTGCAGACATTCTGAAACAAAGAAACACTAATTACTCAGAGTCAACACAGAATAACTCAAATTTGATTAAACTTATCAGTAGGGGAAAGTTTCTAGAACAGTCTCAGAGCTTATCAATGGCTGTACACTCCCAACCACCTTGACACGATCAAGTTTAACACAAAAGAGATATACATGTTTCTCAAACAGTCCCTCAAAAAGACAAGCTCTATCAAGCTTTTTAGAAAATCAGTTCTGACCTCTAACACTCCAACATTCCAACCTCCAACCCTTTACCAAGAGTAGAGCTCTTGTATTTATATCAAAAGAGACCAAAATATAGGAAAAAAGGAAAACCTGATGACAACTTGACCACCAGTCGTTAATGCTCCTGAAAATCTATCCACAATCTGGAATTTTTCTTATAAAATCCTCCATGCTTACCTTGGCATATTAGAGGAGGAAGAATGGTAAATAATATCAAAAAATAGATAGTGGAAGCAACTAGATCCACTTTAATGGCGTGAAAGCTGTTTTTTAGTTTTTTTCCCATCAAGGCCTATTGAAAGTAATATTTTATGCTTCCAGGTTTAGTGGAGGTCCAGATCTTTCCAACGGTGTCAAATTTGCAATATTTCGAGCTCTGAGTCGAAATATATACCCCTTCGCAACTTTTATCGAATCCGTACAAATGGTCAGGAAAACAATTTGAAAAATGGGTCCCCTTTTCTCATTACATCTTTTGAGAAGATGTAGAAATTTCACATTTTTCTCCGCACCTCCACCCGCACACATGTCTAGGGTGGGGCCCAAAAGAACTATGGCCAAATTTGACCTCCTTTTTGGAAAAGGGGAAAATTTGCCAAAATTTAGAAGACCTCCACCGTTGATGGGGAATTTTTTTTACTATTTTATGTCAGGTCTGCGGGCCATTTTGATGTTTTAATCCTTTTGGCAACAAGAGGCAAAAAAATCCAAGTTTCCTCCGATGGTCCGCTTCCTCGCCCTTTGACCTTTCAAAATGCCACGCGTCACAATGGCACATCTTCAACATACAAAACCCAAAGGAGACTTGAACGAGCAAATCTCATATGACCCTTTTAGACAAAATTTTATGGAGTCCATAAATTTTTTTCTAGTTCTAGGAAAAGTTATGGAAACAACACATGTCCTCCCGAAGGCAATTCCACTTCACAAAAAGCAAATCTTCAAATGAGCATTGTTCGTCCATGAACTATTTTGGGTCAAGGCAATCCATATAATTTTTAGAGTGCCCCGCTGAGTCATGTCCAACCAACAGAGACCACATTTCCTATTGATGCAAAGATGTAAATTTGATCAGGAAAATGCCCATCAAATCGTAAAATGAGGAAAAATGACCATTTGAGCCTGTAGAGATGAAATTTTCTCCCCACAATGAATTTAGAAATGTTACAAGGCTCAAATAAATTCCTTTGAGCTACATCCATTCGTTTTTCTTCAAGCATTTAGGGCAAAAATGACAAGGACAACAAAAATCCTGATTGTTCACCTTGGAAAATGGAAAGAACAGGAGATTCTCAGTTTTTAGATGAACAAAGAATTGGGGGATTTTCCAATTACAGACCCTTTCCAGATAAAGGTAGAGAAACAAGGAAAACAACTATGGATCCATATGTGATCCTTAAAGCCTCAAGAAGTTTTCCACTGGTTATGGCAACAAAGGAATCTTCAAGACTTCTCAGGCATAACACGGGGGGATCCAAACATGGTAAAGGCCATAAATTGATAGATTTTAATGGCAAAATGGGGCAAGACTATTTTGAGCACCAACATTGGCTTCTGACTCTGGGATGGGCACTCCCCACGAGTTCCATAAGAACAAGGTAGACCAAGTGCCAAAATATCCATTGGGCAATAGAGTCAATCTGCATATGAGTAAAAAACCAGAACTATCCCCCAAAAAGAACCAAGAAACCAAGTTAAAAACAAGCCACCAGGGGCTAGAATCTTAAAAAAACATGAAAAACAGAAAACAAACCAACAAACTATACACTATACTCCAGAGATGTTCACCTTGATTCTGGGGAATCAATCCAAGAAATTTTTAATGACTGCCATTAATAGGAAATTCAAGCAATTTCCCATCCAAATTCTTTCAAGAAGAAGGTACACATCACCAATTCTAATGTTTATTGAGTAAGGAAGCCCATCCATAAAGTGCATAAAATTTTCCATGCTTGCACCCTTATCTTCATGATATGCTTTATCCCATAACAACACGAGATCTCCAACATTGAAAGCTCTTGGGGGTGACCTTCTTGTCATGTTTAACAACTTCTTCAGGTTCTCTGTACAACTTTACATTCCTTTGGTGGGATTCCCTCCTTTCTTCATCAAGTTCAACAATATGGTTAATGCGGGCATCATATGGACTTTCTTCTTGATTTTCTAGTTGTTGCATGAAATGATATGAGGATAATTGCATATATAGGGGCTATTTTTGGGCCCATGGTGTTCCATACACCAGCTCAAATGGACTCTTTCCAGTGGCTCTTTTACCCAGTAATTCGGTCTGCCCAGACATCAAACTTTAAGAACTGCTCACCCCATTTTCTCTTGTTTAGCTCCAAGCAAATTATTGATAGATCTTCAGCAAATTTTTATTACTAGACACATCCTGATCCATTTCCTTGGGGATTGTAATTAGAAGCATATGTCAAATTGATGCCATATTCTTTGCACATCGCCACAAAGGGTTTAGCATTAAAGCTCATGGAATTGTCATTCAACAATTTTGACTGACACCCCAAACCTGCATATGATATGGTTCTACTGATTAAATTCCATGAAAATTTGGTGTGTTTCACTTTTGGTGGGGATTTCCTCCACCCACTTGGTGAAGTAATCTAGTGGCTACAAGAATCCACTTATGGCTAACACTTGAAGGGTCTGAAATCTCACCAATAAAATACATTCCCCATTGCTTGAATGGAGCTTCAATTGATACAGGCTGCAAAGGAAGGGAGCCTGAAGCTTTCAGTCTTCCAGAGAAGCCCTGGACAACTCTCACATCTTCTAACCAAAAGAGTTGCATCCTTGAAGAGAGTTGGCCACCAATAACCAGCCCTTAGGATCTTGTGTGTTGTGACCCTTCCAGAAAAAATGCCCCCCACAAACTCCTTCCATGGAGATCAAAAATTATCTTGGGGGCTTCATCTTCAGTAATGCACCTTAAGAGGACTCCCTCAGGGTTCTTCCAAGCTAACCCATAATCAGTAATGACATATTTCTAGGGAAGCCAACTTAAGGGCCATTTTCTGGTTCTTACTTAAATACTCAGGGAAATATAAATGTCTGAGATAAAAAATCACATCCTTGTACCACTCAGAACTCATTAGTTTTTCAAAAACATCTACCCTACTTTCTTCTACTTCATTTACCTCAACAGTTTGCAAGTTGCTCTCAGCCATAAGCTTAGCCAAGCCCAAACCTCTCACCAACTTCGTGGTTTGGATATCCATGTCATATTCTTACAACTTGTTCACCCATCTGCATCTTTTTCTTGAGACTTCCATCTCTGATAAGATATCTTTGACCATGGTGTGGGGAACATAAGCAACAATTTTAGAGCTCAAAATGTAAGGCTTGAAAACCTTTGTTGCTTTTACCAAGGAAAATGCTTGTTTCTCCATAATAGTATATTTCAGCTCAGCCCCCTACAATGCCTTACTGAAAAAGGCAATTGGCCTCTCAGCCCCTTCATCATCTTTCTGCAACATGACAGATGCAATAGTGTTCTCTGAAGTAAAAGAGAACAGTTGAAAGGGCTTCTTATAATCTAGAGCTGCTAGAACAGGTGCATGCTTTAATTCCTCTTTAATCCCATTGAAAGCTTGAATGACATCCTCCTCCCACTTGATGACCTGGTCCTTCTTTAACATGGAAGTGATTGGAATGGTCAACTCAACAAAGTTTGATATAAATCTTCTAATGAAGTTTATTTGCCCAAAGAAGGACTGAATTCCTTTCTTGGTTCTTGGAATCGGGACCTTGCTGATGGCCTCTACCCTTTCCAATCAATCATTACCCCTTCTTGTGACACAATGTGACCAAGCAAATTTTCCTTCTGTACTCTGAAATGGCACTTCTTTGGATTGAGTGAAATGCCATATTCTCTACATCTTACCAACATTTTCTCCAAGTGCTGCAAATGATCACTTCTCTTCCTGGAGAACACAGTTACATCATCTTGGTAGACAACAATAAAATCATTGATGTAACCAACAAAAGCAACATCCATTTCTCTTTGAAAGGTTGCTCCAACATTCATCATCCAAAGGGCATCCTGACATATACATATGTCCCCCAAGGAGTGGTAAAGGTTGTTTTAATTCTTTCTGATTCCTTCACCACAACTTGGTTATAACCAGAGAAACCATCTAGGGTAGAAAGTAACTCAGAACCAGTCACTAGCTGCAACATGTTTTCCATGTTTGGTAAAGGATAATTATCCTTCATGGATGCTCTGTTCAAATTTCTGAAGTCCACACACAGCCTGATGTCACCATTCTTCTTTCTAACTAGTACTAGGTTTGCAACCCAAGAAGAATACCTTGTAGGCTGAATAATCCCTCCATCCCTCAGTTTCTTCAATTCTTCTTGCATTTTAAGAGACAGGAGTGGATTGATTGACCTTTGTTTCTACCTGAATGGTTTTGCATTAGATTCCAATGGAATCTCATGTTGAAACAGATCCTCTCTGTATGCCTTTAGTTCAGAATAAGTCCAAGCCATGCAATCTTGATATTTTTTTAGCAATTGGACATAAGACTATTTTTCCTCCTTGCTGAGATTGCTTCCTAACCAGATCTTCCTTGGTTTTTCCTTTGTGCCAAGGTCATGCTCCTCAATATCCCTTAAGGCTGCCATGCATCTATTAATAATGCGATCAACATTATCAAAGTTGGATTCAAGAGCAACCAACCCTCTAGGAATGGTATTAGTCTTTAGTTGGATGATGCCTTTTCCAAACAAGGTTTCCTTACCCTTTGTTACGCACACCATTGGCTCCCAATCAATATTTTGATCAGCAAAACTCCCCTTTATTCTATAGAAATCTTCTGACCTGAGCATCATCATCAAAAACTTACCAATGTTTAATGTTGTCAGGTACAGATGGCCTAGGTTAACACCTCAACATCATATTCACAATATGGGGATACTGCACAATTATCAAACCGAGATCCCAATACTACAAACTTGTCTGCCAAATCATTGAACTTCCTATCATGATGCACAATATTGAATGAGTCAAACATCTCAATGAGATCCCAAGCTGCATGCTTGTATTGTTTCATTTGCTGATTTTTTGTGGCATAAAGTTTTCTGACTTGCTTTACAATTAATTCTGAATCTCCTTTGACAATGATGTCTTTAACACCATATTTCCAAGCAATCCTCAGACCTAACAATAGTGCCTCATACTCAACAATGTTATTAGTGCACTCAAAGTTGAGTTTGAAGGAAAAGACAAACTCTTCCTGGCCTAGAGAGATCAGAACAACACCAACACCATTTCCGAACTTGGAGCAAGCTCCATCAAACAATAAAGTCCACAGAGAGCCTGCCTATTCAAGACACTTGCATTCTTCAATCTTGTGCTCTTTTCCATCAGAAAATCCTACAAAGTTATCAGCATCAACACTTGTGTACAATACTTCATAAGATGCATTGTTGGGATCTTCAATAAGGTGCAACATCTTCTTTTCCCCATACAACTTGACAAGGCTGCCCTCAATTGGGATGGTGGCATAGGACATATCCTTTTGAACACTCCCACCAACACTTGCAGCCCATTTTCTAGACAATGACATACCCCACTTGGCTGGGCAGTCAACAATAACTACATCAAGCTTCAAGTTTCCTACCCAGATAGGCTACAAGTTGTACCATCAGACCTTTCACACATCCTACCACTGACACCTCTCTGGAATCCATGGCAGTGCACTTCCCATATGCTTTTGTTACCTTGATGTTTCAGTTCATTCATAACTTCCAAAGGCATAACATTGCATGATGCCCCTGAATCAAACATACAGTTGTGCAAAACTCTATCCTTAATGATTAGAGTGGTGAAGAATGGATCCACATTTAGTTGGGAATCTACCAAGGATGTCCCCAAATAAACCTTTCAGTGGTTCATCTAGCTCTTCTGATGCTGGTGGTGCTTCTAGTTCTTTGATGATTGGAGGAGTCTCCACAATATTTAGGTTTCTGCCTGGGGCACTCTTCTCTTATTTCAATCCAAAATACTCCAATGCCCTCCTCTTGTGCTCAGGAATCCTAAGCAACTCAAAAATTGGAACTGAGATCTTGATCTAACTCAAGACTTGGGAAATATCATAAGGGACAGACTTTGGCAAGGAAACATTGGAAGGAAAGCTGACACACTCATTAGATGGCACATGATTTTTGATAGCTTGGGCATGAGGAGGGGTATGAGTTTTGTTTGGGACAACAAGGCCCTTGGTAGATGCATCTTTCTTAGGGGCCTCTTTAGGAATATTTGAAAGCAATGGAGTTTTTGGCTTGGCCTAAGGCCCTATACCTTTGACAACCCTACTTCTTGTGTTGTACTCCTTCTCTTGGGAAACAACAACATTCATCAACAATTGCATGTCCTCCTCAGATGGGATTCCTCCATCATACTTCTTTATCATCAAAGCTCTTAAATATTCAAATTCATTATTGGGAAATTCAAAAGCTTGTACAGTATCTACTTCTAAAGCATGAGAGGGAGGAAGAAGAGGTACCCAATGGATGCAATCCAAAAATTTGCAACAGTTCTAGCACTTATTACCTCGGTTGAAGTTTCCCCTTGTTGTGAGCTCGTAGAGCAACCCATCATGAAAACATCATCATCATTATCATCATCATCATCTTCTTCTTCTTTTATTGATCTTCCTCACATGGGGCATAGGGCATGAAACATCTGTCACACCAATCAATGACATCTGCTCTCCTCCACAACAACAACTCAGGGCAGCTCAAAGGATCAAGTACCATTCTATTTTCACTGGCTTGGGGACTACCTATTTCCAAATCCAATAGGTCCCTTGCCTCTATCATCAGATCTTTGGTGATTTGTAAACCTATCATGGCCCTTTTGTTTGTGTTGACCTTGTGAACTCTACCCAATCCCTTTTTCTACCTCGGGCTAATTTGTATGATATTTCTTTGACAGCCCCGGCCAAAGTTTTAACAACTTCCTCCAAAGCCAGCAACCTTACTTGTTTGAGGCTTTTCTGGGTTAATTAGTTTTACACCCTCCCTTTTTGGAGGCTTTCCAATTGCCTTGATGTTGTTCTCTATTTGGAGAGCCATGGTGAATGCCTGCCACAAAATAGTAGGGTTTTTATCCCTCAAGTAGTAAGCAACCTTTTTTATCAAATGCATTTGAATATTTGATCAAACATGACTCATCACATGGCCTTAAGCTAATAGGTAATCTGCTCAAGGTCTTGTTAAACCTTATGTTGAAATCATGTACTGATTCATTAGGATTCTTCTTGATGTTTTCAAATTATGATAAAAGAAACCTAGGGTCAGTTCTATCACCATACTACAATCTAAATGCATTGTTCATCTCAATCCAAGAATCAATGGAATTATCTAGAAAGGCTTTATACCTGTCCCTTGCATCCTCTTCCAAAGTATGGATAAACAATTTGATATATACATCTTCATGTTCAATCTCAAATTATTCCATCATATTGATAAAGAATATTTAGATGTTGATCACCAGTTATAGCATTATTTCCTTGGAACTTTGGTAATCTATTTCTTACATCCTGGGGGACTGCATTTGGATAACCAGCCATCCCTCTAAAATTTATGGGACCAAAGGTGTTTACAACAAATGGAGGTCTGGGTGGAGGCTGAGCCATATTATTCTGAGGAGGTGATCTTATAGGAGAAACAAAGTGATGAGGAGTGAGGGGTCTGTGTGGTACAGGGATACAATTTTCAGAATGACTATCCCCTAATGGCTCTTTTCATGGTAGATACTATCAGATTTGGAAAATACAGGGGTAGAATGAGATGTAAAATCTTCAAAATACAGGGGTAGAATGAGAAGGCCCCTCTCCAGATGGAGAATTCAGATTTACAAAGAGACTACTTGATTTAGAAGCAGTTGAGGAAGCATTTCAATCTTCAATCACATGCCGATCATTTTCACCAATGGAGACCTCTTTTCTTGAGGTTTGATCTCCAACAACCTTCCAAATTCTTCCTCCTTCTAAATTCGACTTTCCAAACTCTGGAAACAACCTTCTACTAGGGTCGCAGACGAAGAAAGATCTTCTTCCTTCCAGCTTTGCAAATATTAGTAACAAATTTTCAATTGATAGAGGTTAAGACACTGGCATTTAACAAAATCAAATCAACTCGGAGTCGCCACTAAGGATTTTCACCCTAGTTGTGCAAATGCACTAAAATAATCTATAAAATATCTATCAGCACTAAATATCATGTAAAGCTTTACAAATCAGACCTTCCTTCACCCAAATTTATCAATGGTGAGGCAAACCTAGTACAATAACTGCTGGAAAAATTAGATAGACGACACGCAAAACCTATAACTTTGTTCAATCCTTACAGATCTAACCATAGAATGATGTTTTCAAAAAATATTTGCACATAGAACTACAAGAAACATTACCAGGTTTTGGAAAACTTTAAATTCTTCAAAGCATCCCTAGAAACGACACCAGTAAAGTGTTGTTGATGGGCAAAATGGATGTGAATGTATGGAAAATCAATTAACTCAATGAAACTCCAGATTAACAATTCCCCGGAAACGGCGCCAGTAAAGTGTTGTTGACGGGCCAAATGGATGTGAATGAGGGAGAAAAGAAATGAATTCCAAAGTAGAAAGGTCAGAAGGTTTATGTTTTGGGATTGGTAGTAGACAAAGCCAAACCTACTTGCACAAACGAACAAAGCAATACTGACGAATAAATGACAATAAAATAGAAGTAGATCCAACAGAACAAGCACACAGATCTAACGTAAGAAAGATCCAATGCAAATAACACACGTATTCAACACAAAGTCTAAATATTGTATTAATAATTCTTTCTGTTACAAAAAGCTCAAAGTCTTTTCTGCTCACTTCTGTTTTTCATCTGAAAGATATTCACTCATCCCCAATACAATAAGCATTGGGGTATTTATAGAAGAAGGAAAGAAAAGAAGGCAAAAAGGAGCCAACCACCTATTTACAAATATATTTACAAAATATCTACGAGGATATACAAAATACTCAAAGTCATGTTGACTTTTGACAACTTGATGGATGACATCATCCCATGGTGCAACATGGATGATGTCATCATTTGTGCCAACATACTCCAGATATTTACAAAAAGAAAGTCGAAGAAGAGAGAGAAGAAGAAGAAAGAGAAGCTATTCATCGTCGTCATCCTACAGCCGAAAGGGGGTAGCCTGCTTTTGCTGCTGCCCAGGTGACGAGATGTGAAATTGAGCACAATATTCCATGAACTTGCTGATCATGGGCCCTAGTTGATCCTGGGAAGGATCCTTGTGTCGTTCACTGATCACCTCGCAAGTCTCCCGCTCGTCTATGAGCTTCTCTGGGAGTTTGGAATATTATTTTTCTGCTTCTATGAGGAACCCGATGAAGTCTCAATGGGCCAGCAGGTTATTGATTAATTTTATCATTGCATATGCATTAATTTTATCCTGGCTCAGAGGCTCAGGAGTCTCGGCGGCAGTTGTGGGAGGTGCACTGCCCATCTTCTGGAAGGCTTGGAGCAGATGTTTATTTTGCTCTTTTAATAGCCTTTTCTCTTCTTTGGTTTCTTGAAGCTTCTTGCAGAGGGCATCAACTGCAGATAGGGCCTCTCCCTGAAGGCTTTTAGAAGACGTCCCCATTGTGACTTGGGTCACTGTATAATCTGTCGAAGACAGATCCTTTTTATCCTTGAGGGGATTGGGGTACACGATCTCCATTACCCTCTCTCCCGAAGCACTCTGAGAGAAGCGTGTGATGGGCTTCTGCTTCTTTGCCCCTTTGGACGAGATCACGGAAAAGTCCATCGGAGCGATGGGAACTTTCCTTTTCTGTTGACTTAAGTGCTGGGAGATCCAGGCTGGACTTATGGGAGAAGGGCCAGAAACAGAGAAGGGGGAAGCTGCAGTAGTAGAAGGGAAGAACGTGGAGACACTTGGAGGTGGTATCAAGAGGGAGGCCGAAGAAGTGCTCGTGGGAGGAAGAGATACTGCAGGAGAGGAAGACATAGGAAGGGAAGGGAGCTCAGAGATGAGGGAAGAAATGGAGGGGGACAGGTCCGCAAGAGAAGAGAAGATGGATGAAGAAGCGGGAGGAACAGTAGAAGAAGGGGGAGAGGACATGACCAAAGGAATGGTTGCTTGAGTCACTCGAGGAAGGGAAGGAGGAGAAGAAGAAGAAGAAACAGAAGGGACCTCGGTAGTTGTAGCAGTGTCGACATCCTGAGTGGATGGGCCTATTGGAATATCTTCTTCCGTTCCTTTCTCTGGAGAAGCCAGAGTTATGACCTGTTCGGGTGCAGCGGAAGGAGGACTTTCAGGAGCTTCCTCTTGAGAAGTGCTGGACTCACCTTCCTTACCTTTTCCCTTGCCTTTAGGCTGCTGTTTAGATCGAGAAGGTGCGTTACCCAATGGAGAGGTTGTGAAATCAACCCCGAGGTAGATGAGTCCATTCATTCGGCACCAATGCTCTGTTCTGCGCAGAGTTTCTTTGACCCTCTCCTCAATTGTCTGAGGTGCTTTGGTCCTATCAATTGCCGCAAAAGGCCAATCATCCCCACCTGTGTTAAGGTATACTTGATCCACTTCCTCCTCAGTAGTTTGGTAGCCCTTGGGGACGATGGCTACCCCATACTGGATGATTTCTGCCAAGGCCAAATGAGAATGGTCTTTCCTCCCAAGCTCCACCTCATGATATAGGTCAATGTAGATATCCTCGATCTGAGGGACGTGGATTAGATCGAGCTTAGCCCTTGGCAGACAATTTCTTGGGTCAAAGGTAGGCCTTGCTGGGAAGTCATGTTTCAGATTTAGAAGCTCCAGCTCTGCAAACATGTCCTTTTCCTTGTGGTGAGTAAGACATGTATATCTACCCACTGTGAGGGGAGAAGGAGTTCCACCCTTTATCCACCTCTTTCACAATGACATTATAGAAAAACAATATATAAAAGAAAGAGGAGTACCTTTTCATTCCTCGGGATTTCGGGCATTTGTGTTTGGGAGATGTGAGCACTTTCTTTGTTTTTAGGCGCTTTTCGTGATAAGTGATTAGCTGTCTTGACAACTCTAGCAAAATCAATTTGGGCCCAACATATCTTGGCAGTCTAGTTAGCTCTCCCAAGAAGTTAGCCGCTCTCAGATAAGTATATGTGGGGAATTGGGTGAACAAGGCCCCCCATTTTTCAGTGGCTACCACGATGCTCTTGGTCGTGCGACCGTAAGTCATATTTGGCCTCAACAGGCAGATGATGAAATAGAAAAATGCATCATTGATTTTGGTAAATTGAGGGATGATATTCTCCAGCTTCAGCTCTGGATAGTATTCATAAATTCTAACTTGGGGCCAAACCCCACTCCGCATCAGAGATGGATAGTCCCTTTCAGAAGCTACAACATAAACAACATAGGAATTCATGTAGAATCTCCCCGTTGTGGGGAATTGTTGCATCTGTTCTGATATCGTGCTGCTTATAATTTCTGCCCATTCGAAGCGTTGATCGGGAACATTTTTGTTCATGGTTTCTAAATACCGCAACATCCATTTTTGGAAATAGTGGGCGTCAAGAAGCCCAAAGAACCTTCTCAGGAACGTGATGGTGTCACTGAGCTCCTCCGAAAAATCACTGCGGTGAATGATTTGTGGCCAATGGGTCACTGCTTTCTTGTTCTTCAAATAGACTTCATTCATCAGTTGCATGCACTGATCCTCATGGTCGTCCTAGGATTTGATACAATCCTCTCGGCTGACAGCCACAAAGTGCCGATGATGAGGAATTTCGAGTATTATCTCGAAGTGGCAGGTAGTGAGGTTGATTACAACCTCGCCCTTCTCATTTACGACACACCTTGTGTCTTTATTATAGCATGGGGCAACCACCATCATGAATTCATTGTTAACGGCGCTGACTGGGATTCCCCCAGCAAAGTGCAGGGCACTACCTATCAGCTTGTCCATCCATGGACTTCTTGTGACCTTCTGAGTCCTGGCCCAAAATTCCTCCATATCAATATGTTCCAACTCTGAGTCTCTGATGTCCAGGTCACACTCGGCCTGGGAGTCGGGCATTCTGACCCTCTGATACTTATATTTCATTTCTTCCTCTGTAAGCTTGGCCTTGCCTTTGGATTTGGTAGGTCTCTTGCTTGATGTTGACATATTTTCTTCTGAGCTTAATTGCTGATCTGCAAGAATAAGACGTGAAACCCAATTGAAGAAAGCCATGTCAGCTGCTTGATTTTCCATTGAAAAGCTTGACAGAAGAAAGAGTTAGCAATTTAAAGGCCTCGGGGTGCATGACACACAGATATTGCAGATTGTAGAGCTAAATAGGTAAGGCGCATAGGAAAAGGGTGTTGCAAGGGTTAAATCAGTGCCAAAGGGCGCATAGCGCATAGATACTGCATGATGCATTTCGTGTAAAGGGTGCACGGAATCTTTATGTTACATGGGAACAGGATGCGCCCGTGGCGCATGACTCTTTCATGTTGCATGGAACTTTGGTGTGCCAAAGGGCGCATAGAGAGTTTGTGTAACAAATGCTTTTGGTGCGCTTAAGGGAACTTGGCGCGGTGCATGAAAGGTTTGCACAACATGATGTTGCTGCGATGAGGGACGCGCCTGTGCCTTTTATAGTTTTACACTTGGCGCATAGGAAAAGAATGCTGCATGGGCACTAGGTGCACCAAAGGGCGCAGGAATCTGTGATGTTGCACTCAAGTTTGATGCGCCAAGAGGGCGCACAGGAAGCATTTGCAGCAAGCGAGGAAAGTGCGCCATGAGGGCGCAACTTTTCATGATGTAGCAGGCAGGGAATGCGCGCCATTGGTGCGGCTGCTTTTTGTGTAACAGGGGCGACAGATGCACCAAGGGCGCAATTGTTTTTGATGTTGCATGGTGTGCCAATGCGTCGAAGGAAAATACAGTTTTTCTTTTTAGGTTTGATTCTCAGAGGTTTCCACATAAGGCCAAAACTCTCTTTGCAAGTTTTACTGGGGTGATAGAAATGGTTTTAAACCAAGGTTTCTAAGCAACTACCTCAGAATAGAGCTTCCTCTACCAGTAGATCTGGAAATAGGAGGAGGAAAATGTGGAAAGACAGCAGGGGGGAAGCAAGATCATGATTTATTCTTCTTTTTTACAAAAATCAATCCTACTCTCAAATAGTCAAAGACCACAAAAAGCACGAAAGAAAGAAGGCCACTTACCCGGATATAAACGATGAAAAAGCGTGAGAATGGGTCCACAACGTGATCGAAAGCGACAAGGCAGGTGCACTGACAGGGTCAGAGAAAAATAATGAAAATA
This sequence comes from Taxus chinensis, assembly GCA_019776745.2. NCBI lineage: Eukaryota > Viridiplantae > Streptophyta > Pinopsida > Cupressales > Taxaceae > Taxus > Taxus chinensis. Next base: position 803,304,954 of record CM034150.1, read on the forward strand.
GTCACGTGATTGCTCTGGTGACAATGACAGCGCAGACACGCCTATATATAGGCGAGGCAGTAATAAATGTGCCACCAACTTTTTAAAGGGGCACACCAAATGAGCCATCGACATGAGAAAACATGCGCCCTTTGGCGCACTAAAAGACTTGTCAACATGAAGATATGTGCGCCTATGGCGCACTAGAATTGGTGCTGACAGAAGGATATGTGCGCCTTTGGCGCACCAAAAAGAGGCGCAACAAAAGTTCTGTTGACAGGAAGGCGCATGCGCCTTGGCACACGCAGGGAAGCCTCAACATAGAGAGGCACACAAAAATGCCTGCTAACACAAGAAAGCATGCACCAAAGGATTTTAAAGGGGGCGCATCAAAAGTTGATGTTGCATAGTCATTCTTTGCGCCGGTAAAAAAAACCAAAAACAACTAAGTTCGGAAAACCAAATTTCCCAGAAAGGGATTTTGCAACGTTCCGAACGCAAGGGGTCCCTAACGAGGGATCGAAAAACAAAATTTCGGTATGGTTATTTGTAAAATTACCCTTGCCAATTTTACGGGATAACAGATAGTAAATCAATAACTCAATGAAACTCCAGATTAACAATTCCTCGGAAATGACACCAATAAAGTGTTGTTGAGGGGCCAAATGGATGTGAATGGATGGCAAATCAATAACTCAATGAAACTCTAAATTAACAATTCCCTGGAAATGATGCTAGTAAAGTGTTGTTGACGGGCCAAATGAATGTGAATGGATGGAAAATCAATAACTCAATGAAACTCCAGATTAACAATTCCCTAGTCGCAGCCCCAGTAAAGTGTTCATGATGGGGCCAAATGGATGTGAATGGATGACAAATCAATAACTCAATGAAACTCTAGATTAACTATTCCCTGGCAACAACACCAGTAAAGTGTTGTTGACGGGCCAAATGGATGTGAATGGATGACAAATCAATAACTCAATGAAAATCTAGATTAACAATTTCCCAGAAACGGTGCCAGTAAAGTGTTGTTGACGGGCCAAATGGATGTGAATGGATGAAAAATCAATAACTCAATGAAACTCCAAATTAACAATTCCCCTGCAGCGGCACCAGTAAAGTGTTGGCACCCAAATTGATTCTCCCTCAGAAGCTGAGTAGCATCACAGGTTTAGCAGGAAGCTTAGAGACAAGCATAACATGTATTGTGTTGTTTTGTAGCTTGGGATGAAATGCAGCTTGCTCTTTATCACTTAGATGTGGAGAAATGGGTAGCACCCTCAAGAGGATTTGACCTATCCTCACAAATTTATGGTTATGCCTTTCAACTAGGGTGAGAGGAACCCTTTTGTAGCCGGTTGTTTATGGAAGAGATGGATATGTCCTTCCTTGTGAAATATTAAGAAAAACATGAAGAAAATATGATCAATGCAACAAAACCTAACTCTCACGAGTTGTCACTCTAGATAATGGAGATATTTTCTAGGTAAGGTTCATGCCACTAAGACAATAAAAACCTGATTGTTTTTGCATGTTTTGGTAGTAAAAATTATGCATTTGTATACATACATGAAAAATAGGGGTAGTATGGGTATGATTACTTGTGTTTAAATGAATTTTGGTGGGAGGTAAAGCAAGATACAATTTATTATACTAGATTTTTGAAGGGAATTTACAATAATGAGCAACTTCACAATAGAAAGCTTTAGGAAAGTCCAGACGTTCCCTCACCCAGAAGGTGTGCTTCAATGGAGGCCCAAATCAACACGTTTTCACATAATTTTTAAGACCCGAATACGAAGGCTCGAATTAGAAGACTCAATTAAAAAATATGGTTTTTTATTAACCACGCCTAAGGTACACCCAAAGACTTACAAACAATCTTTATCAACAAATGATAGTGAATTGATTTTAATTTTTTTTATCTCATCCAAGATGAAGGATCTTCTTGAAATGAAATTTCAAATACCATTAATCATAGGGAAGAGATCCTGTGTGATTTCACACAAAGTTTAGTGTAAGATTGCAATAGGAATGAATAGAACCATCTACAGACATTTTGAAACAAAGCAAACATTAATTACTCAGAGTCAACACAGAATAACTTGAATTTGATTAAACTTATTAGCAGGGAAAAGTTTCTTGAACAGTCTTAGAGCTTGTTAATGACTGTACACTCGTAACCACCTTGACACGATCGAGTTTAACACAAAAGAGATATACAGGTTTCTCAAGTAGTCCCTCAGAAAGACGGGCTCTATCAAGCTTTTCAAAAATTCAGTTCTGACCTCTAACACTCCAACATTCCAACCTCCAACCCCCTACCAAGAGCAGAGCTCTTGTATTTATATTAGAAGTGACCAAAAAAGAGGAAAAAGGAAAATTTGATGACAACTCGACCACCAATCGTTAATGCTCATGCAAATTTGTCCACAATTTGGAAATTTTTCTTTTAAAATCCTCTATGCTTGCTTTGGCGTATTAGAGGAGGAAGAATGGCAAATAATATCAAAAAACGGGTCCATACAACGAAGCGGGTTCATGAGCCCAACCATTCCATGGTGCATCCCATGACCCTATTCCACACATCACGACAATAGAACCAACATAACGATCTGATCAGAATGCCAAGTGGCAAAGTACAAGCCTTGGGCAAGGCGGTAAAATCTTAAAATTTAAAAGAAGATTCAAAACCAAGAAAACAACTGACCAAATGGCCTTAGTGCAAAAATCTGAGTGTTAGTACCACAAACCAAGGAAATGCCCAAAATATAAAGCATGTCAACCAAGAAAACTTCTGGTCCTTGCAAAAGTAAAGTAAAAAGGTTCAATTTACGAATAAAATACACATATAAGATTAACACATTACTATGACTACGTGGCCTTATCTGGCCACCAAAGGGGTACTCAATGAGTTACTAGCACTCAGAACATCGAGCCTTAGCTCGTCAAAATACATATCAATAATACAAATTTCATCATCTCAATCTGAATCATCTCGCCACAACTTCAACAAGGCTCAACATAGTCAAAATCACATAGGTTTAATCCATACGACAACCATATCGGGAGAGAGAAATGAGTACAAGTCACCATCTACTGAGCCTAAGGTGTCTGCGAAACACAATATGTATGACACCCGTTGAGCAAGTGTCACACATACCAAACAAAAAAAAGTGGGTTTTCAGCCTATGTAAGGCTCCACTTCCTATCTCGTAATAGGCTCAAGTGATTGGTCAACGGTACACATTTTCTCACTCCAAACATACGCAGTTTACTGATTTCCCTCAGGGTCGGTTAGTGTAAGGTTCACAATGTAACATGTAACTACATCACTAACACAATGGTGGTACACACATAGCTACCATAACGTCTCGTGTAGGGTATGTATATAGGGTAGATCACAATCATACATTGACCGGGTGTAATACATCACTTTACCACATTCTGCACCCAAAGTTCAATCACTATATGATAGGGTTTATACACTCACCGCATGACCCTAAATCACGACATGAATCATTACACATTACACAATCATACATATGATGAACATAGTAACATCACAACATAACATTAATTGCTACATAATAAGGTGATACACACATTTATTCAAAAACATGGTAAAGCATCATGATACAACTCATTTCATTTTACATCAATCCAGTCATACAACACGTCGACACACCCACATATCACAATATGCCACAATGCTCCAACACCCTGTCATCCACATTAGAATTCTTTTCACACATCACAAGCAGTAATTCACACGTGAACTCTTCATAGAATCCACAAGAAGGAGAGAGGACACTCCCATCCCCAACACATCAACATGATAACAAATACGCACTAAGTGACATATACATCATGTGCGTTCACAATATCACAATTACGACATCAATCACATTAAACTTATACCAAATTACTCTTCTAATATAAACCACCATCATGCAATACCATCACCATCATGTAACACCATCATAACTCCAATCTGGTCCATAGGTTCAAGAGCATGAACCTACACTCTGATACCAAGTGTAACGACCCAAAAAAATTCACACACGCTAACAACACAGTAAAATACAGGATAACGTTTTTTTTGACTTGATTGACACAAAAACATGATGCAACATGTCGCCACTAAGGTTACAACTAACTCTGTGAACAACTCGATACAAGGATGACCACAAAGGTAGCACGGAAATGTTCACACCCATCAAGGATAATTCACTTTTCTTTTTGACAAGACAACATAGGAAACCACCACATAACACACTTATAGATAGGGCAAGCCATAATGAGAAATTATTGAAGGTTATTTATTTTGATAAAACATCTTTCGATCCTTAACTTAAGTTTTCTAGGACTCTAGATATGATTCGTACAATTCCTCTTACAACGCTAAGTTTCTTACTTTTACTCTGAAGAGAAATTTGCTTTAAGTCTTCTCTATTTTGACCTTTATTTGCTTAATTCGTTTATTTAGAAAAAAGGGTAATTTAATTCCACAAGGCCATCTATTCACACTAACACTACTAGAACTCGTTCATGCCCATATGACAACATGGGTTTGCATTCAACACACTTAAGAGAAGAAATACAAAGTGCCTTGGAAAAAGGTTAGAGGGAGAAGGTCGAGTTGAAATAATCTTTAAGACCTCATTAGTTATTGCCAATATTTATTTGAAGCTTGAGATCTTAACCATAATTATTAAATGTTTTACTTATGCTTTATTGAATGAGTTTTATAAAATAAAACAATTTACCTTCCAATGGCTGAGAGATAAATTGCTTGGTTCTAAATTGTTTTCTCCAGGTTATTAAATCTTATTATCTTCCATAATTAACCTTAGATCTCCCTTACGTTCATTTAAGAATTTCACCATAAAAGGGATAGTGTTGACTAGTGTAGCTAGGGATATCAAGTTATATAATGTTACTTAACAAAGGATAGTTTCATCTTTGATCACTTAAGGAATTACATGCTCTCAAGTTGGTCACCGCTACAATAATTTATTTGCAATATAAATTTTAGTTTAACTTCTACAAGTATTAAACAACCCATTTTTTTTTTACTTATGACACATTATTACTAAGTCTTAGAAAAAATTTAACTCAACATTTATTCACAAGGGTAAATTTTAACAATACTCATTTATGAAAACAAAACAAGGTTACATCAACTCTTAGAATACCGATAATCCATTAAGGCCACTCAACAAAGAGGTAAACCAATTTTATTATATTTTCCAAGATAGACAGACAATCTAAGGTTTCCAAAGTTAAGATGACATAATCCACACTACAATATACTAAGACATTGATCCTCTTCTACATTTTCCACTGGATGTTATCAATAGTTGAACAATATAAAATGGATTCATGCAAAAGAACTTCTCAACTAAGGTTGATGCAAAAGTCTACAAGTTTATTCCTCATCTACTCGCATGAGCCATCTGCAACAATTTTTTTTATACAAGAGTCAGTTCGTGAGAACTGAGCAAGATAAGGCTACATAAAGCCACCATAACTAAAGTCTAACAGTACCATGAAAGAAACACTCTATTACGAGAATTGGGTCAATGCCCTAAACACAACAACACCTCAAATTATCATAAATTCTCTACCATGTCAATCAAAGAAGAAAAGGCCTTGTACTTCAATTATGAACAAAAGCAACGAAAGTTTAACAATTGTACGAGAATGACTCTTAGCCTTATATGAAGGAATAAACAATCTATAAGAAACAAGATTCCCATCAACAATTAAATATTTACAAGATTGAAGTTTGTCACACATGCCATCCATGTAAAATTACCAAAAGATACCAAAAGCATAGGCTTTAATATAAGATTTCTAAAAGACAAGAGCTGATTAGCCTAACCAAGAGGAAACACAATGTTCACAGATTAACATGAAAGGCCAAGCATATTAGAATTTCATTCCTGTAATCACATAGAGCATATCACTGAAATTAGATACACAGACACGACACGACATAAGTTTTGAAGGCAAGGTATACTAGTCTTGACCATTAACTCCAAGAGATTCCCAAATCATTTAAGGAGGGCCAATGCCTTAAAGGCTAGTAATAACACACAAGAGAAGAAGGGAACTCCGTCATACAAGAGTATACAAAACGCCATCCAAATTTTTTATATCACTAAGGATTTACCAACCTCCACAGTAATTCTAAAGTTCGGTTAATTTAAAATATATATATATATATTTTAACAAAAATATTTTAAGTCAACCCTTCATAACACAGTCAACCGTCACACATAGATACAAACATAAATTTCTAAGTGATATTAACAAAACAAAACCTTCCGCTATGAATCCATAAGACTATCAAATGCAAGATGAGTTTTTCCCGAAGATTAATCATGTTTAAGGCAATTTCCTTCACAAAATATTATGGTAATTACGTGCATAGATAACGACCAATATTAATTAATAGCATTAAAATTATAAAAGAGGAAGAATGCAAGTTAGGAAAATAGAAAGTAACACCATCAACAATAATTTTGAGAGGGGGGAATTAGACCAAAACTATTCTAGTGCTAACCATAATTACATATCCACAAAATGAAATACATTTAATTAATCACAATTTCATTTTAAAATTCCGTTAGATCGACAAAATTGACGGAAGTATATAGCTACTAAGTCCAGGGAATCGACAAAAACTCACATATTTTAGTTAATAATAATTCTTAGTAAATGAAAATGTGCAATCCTATTGGTCAGCCTATTTATCCGACAATATACATAATACATTTAAGTGAACAAAACATCTTTTATTTATCTCTGCAAAGAAATCCATGTCTCCACGCCAAGTATGAGGATAAATTGATAATAAAAATTTACCAGCTAGTGGACGAGAAACATCAAATAAACAATAACTCACAATAAAGCGTGCGTACGGCCCAAAAAGGCTTAATTAATTCAAAAATGAAATTTTATTATCTATATACACATAAGAATATAACTGATACCCATTCCTTTATTATTCATTATTATTATATTTTAAAATGTCGTGACACCTAAACGGGGTTCGAAAAAATTGTTTAGGACTTAACACGATAGTGACAAAACAAAAATAATAATTTAATCGAGGGGTCGAGCACGAGAGTGATCAATACTATGGCAAAATATCTTGCAGGCAATTAACAAAAATCAATAGGAGGTTCGATAAAGCAAGAACAAGGTTTTCCTTTAATAGGATAATCATGAGGGACGCTGCGGGGCCAACAACCAAAAACATCGACACCGACACAAGCAGGCAAGCTCAACAAGACGAAGGCACCAACGTTTCAATGGAAAAGCAACGGTGTTCAGCCCTTAGAAGCACAATCATCGCAGAATAACAGAGCAATGATGAATGGGGCATTACAATCGGGAAGAACAAGAGGGTGACATGTGATAGATTTTTATTGGCTTCAAGAATTGCCTTTGTCTATGAAATTCAAGCCAATAATAAAATGCTATGTACCTTCACCTTTTCAGACTGTTATTTTACTTTATTTCCCTCCATGAAATGTGAGCCAATGAGGAAGCTCCACACTTTTCGAAATGTCAATATTTTATTTTACTTATACTCACCACCGCAAAACATGAGCCAATGAAAATTCTCCATGCTCCTTCATAATTTAGACTGTTTAATAACCTTGAATGGTTTTTGTGAAATGTGAGCCAATGGGAAATCTCCACTCTCTTCGCACTGTCAGAATATTTGATAACCTTGATTGACCCTAGTGAAATGTGAGCCAATAAGGAAGCTCCAAGCTTACTTCACAATTCACTTTCATTTATAAGGACCTTGTTAGAGTGCAAAGCATAAACTAATGAAATAGTTCCACACACGTTTGTATTGTCAACCTTGTCAGAGTGTGAAGCATAAACCAATCAGAAAGTTCCACGATACTTTTCAATTTACTTTTATTTATAAGGACTTTGTTAAAGTGTGAAATGTGAATCAATGAGAAAGATCCATGCTTCTGGAGATGTTGGTCTTGTTAGAGTGCAAAGCATAAACCAATGAGAAATCCACACAACTTTTTGGTTTTGTAGTGTCAAGTTCTCTTTCTTTCATGTTTTCCTTTCATTGGTTACGGGGTCGGGCCTTCACAATGTGAATTTTATCTGGGTAGAATTCATTGTTGGCTTCATAGAAATGTTTCCACATATAGTGTATTGACTGGTCAGACCACCCAAACCTGAAATTATATCAACTTTGGTTGATTTCGCAGACTTGAAGTCCGTGAAACTTGAAGGGATTAGAGGCCCAAAATATCGACATGTGTCCTTTTCTTCACTGACATTTGAATTTCTTGGCAATGTAGATATTTAATGGCCATTTGAATGTCCCAGGATTTTTAAAATGGATAAGTCCATTTTAAATTTATCGTTCGGTGTTGATTGCATGTTTTTTTCCTTTGTGAAAGATGTAAACATATCTCGATCACCCGTGAGTCTAAAGATTTTATAATTTGATCAACCAATCACTAGGAAATTCTTATGGTATCAGTCGAAGGAACAAATATTGAAAAGATTGCGGGTTTTGTGCTCAAGATTCAAAGTAGAAGAGATGATATTGAAAAGAGTCTGGATTCATATTAAAGTCTCAGCTTTTGGTTCCATATAATCTTCAGTCTCGTGGACATCATTAAAATATTTCATTTCATTTCAGTCCTCTAATATTTTCATTGAATCCTTTCTTATTTTGACATGGCACAAAATTTATTATAAATTGATAAGTATCCATTACTCAAACTGAACTTTGAAGCAAGGGGAACAATATGAAGCACACATAACAGTTACATTTTCAAAGATTCGAGTAAAAATACCAAATCAATCTAGGGGCCTGAATTGAGCACCAACTATACTAACTAGGGGTAGTTACGAAATAGGGAAAGAGGACGTAATGGAAATAAATCCACTGCACGGTCTCTCCCTTTCTGTAAGAATCTCAAGTAAGTCTTGGATCTTTTCGTTTACGAAGATGGTTCTATAAAGAACATTTCCTCCTTCTTAACATGTTCACCTTCATAAATAAAAACACCCAGATAACTGTGTCAAGATAAATGTTTGGTGATAGAATAATATATCTATAGGATTTGTGCAGTCTCAACATATGTTTTTTATGCACATCGAGAAATTTTTGCCAAAATAATGAAAATGGATGATTGCATCAAGTATGTTCACCGCATCCTTAATTATATGTCAGATACTAGAATACAAAGATTGAATTTCATGGTAGACATTTAAGGATGGAAACATAGCTCTCTCAAACTTGAAAAAGGTAAACTTGAACATAATATAGATTGTATGATTACTCTTAATGAGTGAATTGAAGGGGAAAAAGAATATCTCTTCTCAGCTACACAAGGTTTATACTAAGAAGAGTTATCAGATGAATCAAACTAAACTAATAACTAGTAATCAAGTTTGATAATGGATTGCTCTAATTAATATTTATTTCACTTATGTGATTGAATATGAAGATTACTTCCTGTAAAAAATTCTTCGATTTTTAGGAAAATAGTGTTGAGGTGTTACATTTTGGTATCAGAGTTGAAGGTTCTAGATCTTAGACTTAATGGGTTCATTATGCTAATACAAATTTAATTCTATTTTAACATAACACAATGATACGAAGAATAATGAGCAATGATGTTACACCAAGGTTAGCAAATCATGATGGAACAACTAATGAAAAAGTGAATGAGATACTCTTATTTCTCTAAGATACTCATAACTGGATTTCTACCTTAGAGAAATATGTTGGGGGTGACAATGAGAATCCTGTGGAGGAACACGAGGAGGAACCTGAGGAAGTACATCTTCCCAAGTAACAGGTAATGAAAACCATCAAGATAATAAGAAATATTACATGATTACTGAATTGGATAAATATATTAAAAGAATCAACCCACCGAAGTTTGATGGGACTGCATTAAGGATGGAGCAAAACATTGGTTAAATGAAATGGAAAAGTAATTTGAGGTTAGATATTTTTCTGAAGAAACTAAGGCTGTGTGGGGAGCATTTCAGCTCTCTCACAAAGCTTCAAATTTGTGGGACAATTGAAAAATGGAACTAGGAATTAAAACTTCATCTATAATATGGTAATAATTCAAAGGATATTTCTGTCAATGTTGACTTCTCCAGCTGCATTTCGACTATAAAATGATAGAATTACAAAGTTTAACTCAAGGGAAATTGTTCGTAACTGAGTATTGGGAACGTTTCACTAGAATTATAAAATATGTTCCCCAATATCAAAAAGATGAAAATTTTTGAATTGAAAAATTCATTATGGGCTTAAATCCTAACATAGGAGGTGAAGTGGTTATGCATGGACCATCCACTATGGAGGTAGTTTTCGAAAAATATATAAAACAGGAATAAAAAACTACATGGAATATTTTCTTCAAGAGAGTAAAAATGTAGAACAATAAATAATAATTCCTCCTCTCCCTTTGTTAAAAAGACATGGTGAAATAAATTTGATAGAAAGGGAAAACCTAAAAGGAAAAATACTACAGAAAAAAAAAAATCCATGTCATATATGAAGGAAAGGAAAAACAATTTTGGTTTTCAAAACATATTTGAGAGGAAGGTACTTATAGGGGTTGTTTTAAATGTCAAGGTGATCATTATGTCAGTAACTACCCATAGAATAACCAAGGGAATAATCAACAATGGAAAACAACTCTGGAACCAAAGAACCATTTCAGCAGATAATGCATGTTGATGTAGGAAACCATAAGGTAGATAAATATGCCACTCTTGTTGAGGTAAAAGGTAAGTTATTTGGCGTACATGGTACTATTTTATTTGATACAGGAGCAACTGAATGTTTTGTTTCTTTTAAGTTAGCCACTAAATTGTCTAGACATGGAAAATTAGTGGATTGTTACATGTGGAAATAATGTTGTTTATAGAGTTACACAATGTCTATTTGAAGAAACCTTAGAAATGTCTAAATTTACCATAGAATTGAATCTTTTCGTAGATCTTTTAGGAAATTTTTATTTTTTCATAGGAACGAAATGGTTGTATCACCACCAATAATTTGTAGATTTCCTAAGAAAAAAATAATGTGCATTAATGATCAACATAAAACAACAGTAATTCAAGGTATAGAAAGAGATTTTGTAGTAAGAAAAATATCTATCATGTAGTTAAAAGGGCTAAAAACAAAGGTTGTATGTTATATGTTGTAAAAATAACAGATTTCAATGATGAAAATGACCCAAAAATAGAATATTTCCCTCTTTTAAATGAATTTATAGATATAAAGAACTACCTTGTTTACCACAAAAAAGAGTTTAACTTCGTCATAGACCTCAAACTTGGCACGAAACCTCTATCAAAAGCACCTTATAGAATGACCTCAATTGAGTTGGTAGATTTAAAATCCCAACTTCATGAGCTATTGTCTAAAGGATTGATCCACTCTAAGTGTATCACTTTGGGGGGCACCTGTAATCTTCGTAAGGAAGAAAGATTATTCTCTAAGATTTTGTATTGATTACATAATTGTAAACAAAGTAACAATTAAGAACAAATATCCCCTTTCTAGAATTGATTATCTTTTTTATCAAATGAGAGGTACTTCATTTTATTCAAAGATTGATCTATGATCTGATTACCAGTAGTTAAGAATTAAAGATGAAGACATCCATAAAAAACTTTTAGAATAGGTTACGGGCATTATGAGTTTATGGTTTTACCCATAAAACAACTTTTAGAATAGGTTACGGGAATTATGAGTTTACGGTTTTACCCATTTAACAACTTTTAGAATAGGTTAGGGGAATTATGAGTTCACAGTTCTACCTTTTGGGCTAGCTCATGCACCTATAACCTTTATGAATTTAATTAAGAGTATATTTCTAGGAATACTTAGATCAATTTGTGTTAGTATCCCTTGATGATATACTCATATATTCAAAATAAATGGAGGAACATGATAAACATGTAAGAATAGTCTTACATATTTTAAGGAAACGTAAACTATATGCAAAGTGGTCCACATGTAATTTTTACCCAAAAAAGTGCAGCATCTAGCTCACATAATTAGTAAAGAAGGAATTTTAGTTGATCTATCTAAGATAAAGGTTATTCTAGAATGGTCAGCTCTTGATGATGTACATGAAGTTATAAGTTTTATGAGATTCTAGCTAGATATTATAGGAAGTTTGTTAATGAATTCTATAGAGTGGTAGGTCCAATCACTTCTTTACAGAGGAAAAACAAGAAATTTGTTTGGGATAATAATTGTGAAGAAGCCTTTAACTTATTAAAGAAAAATTTAACTTTAGCTCCAATCTTAAAGGTTCTGGATCTAGATGGGAATTTTACTATAGTAAATGATGCTTTCGAATAAGGATTGGGAGGATTCCTTCTTAGAAATAACCATGTGATATCATTTGAAAGTATAAAACTAAAATTACATGAAAAATATTATGTTACCCATGATTTAGAGTTTGTTGTTATCATTCATGCATTGCAGGTTTAGAGGTATTGTCTATTAGGAAAACCATTTGAGTTAAAATAGACCATTTGGGTTTGAAATACATATTTGCATAGCCAAATTTAAATGCAAGACAACGCAAGTGGTTAGAATTTTTATCAAAATATGATTTTGATATAAATTATAGTAAATAAAAAGAAAATCGAGTAGCATATGTATTAATTCATAGAAAACATCTTTATGCTATTGTTTCTTTAAGAACCTAGTTCAAAGATGAAGTTAGAGAACAACTTCAAAAATATCCTTATTATCAGCAAGTTAAAACAACACTAGAAAACAATCCTAGTGACAAGAGGTATGATGGATTCAAAAATGAACATGATGGAATTCAATGATATTTCAGTAAAGTATATGTACATTTAGGGAATGGATTAAGAACTACATTTCTTAAGTAATTTCATGATGCACCTTATTCAGGCCATCCAGGGTGAAAAAATTGTTAGCTGACATAAAGAAACAATACTTTTGGAAAGGAATGAAAAAGGATTTAAGAAATTATGTAGTTCATTACTTAGAATGTCAAAGGATTAAGGTTGAAAGTTTACATCCAACGGGTTTGTCGTATATGCATAATGTACTGCATTATAAGTGGCAAGTAATTAGTATGGAATTTGTCCAAGGATTTTACATGTCCAAAAATAAATATGATGTAATTCTGGTTTTGGTGGATAAGCTCACACTAGAAATTTGAAAGATGATTCACTGATACTAGCAAGAAGATTTGTTGAATAAATCTTTAGATTCCATAGAATACCAGAGTTGTTCATATCAAATAGAGATCTAAGAATGACATCAAATTATGGTAGATGTTTAATGTGGCCTTAGGAATAAAACTGAATTTTAATTAAGCTTAGCACCTGGAAACCAATGGACAAACTGAAAGGGTGAATCAAGTCCTAGAGGATATGTTAAGGATGTATTTCATGGATTAATAATACAAGTGGGAACAATATATTCCACTGGTTGAATTTATGTACAACAGTACATATCACTCATTTCTAAAAATGGCGTCTTTTGAAGCCTTATATGGCAGAAGGTGCATAACACCTATCAGTTGGGATAACGTTGAAGATAAGGAAATCGTAGGACCTAAAATGCTAATTGAAATGGAGAAACAAATGAAACTTATCTGGGAACAGTTAAAGGAAGCAACAGATACACAAAAGAGTTGTGTTGATTTAAAAAGGGTAGAAATGAAGTTTAATGTGCGTGATAAAGTCTATTTTAGGGTAAAACCCAAAAAGAGTTCCATTAATTTTGGCAAGTCTGCTAAGTTATCACCTACATTTTTTGGACCATTTAAAATTTTATAAGTTATAATTCATGTATCCTATAGGCTAGATATACCTCATGCATTATCTAAAATGCACGATTTCTTCTATGTATCCTTACTAAAACAGTATGTTTTTTATTTAACACATATATTAAATTAGGATTCATTGCAGGTACAAGATCTTGGAATCATCACAGTTAAACCTATAAGAATCTTAGAAACACATAATTTATAGCTAAGAAATCATGAGGTTTCATAATGTAAGGTCTAATGACACCAATACTCTGAAGAAAGTGTAACTTGGGAAAATATGGAAGACATACAGGCTATTTTTCCTTTTTTGTTTGATTAAAAAATTTAAAAGAGAAAAATGCTTTAGTAACTATTATCTGATTTTAAGTTACTGTACTAATGACCATTTGATTCATGACTAATTATTAAGTTTTGATGTAGTGCCCTCCTATTTCACCTAGTTGATGATATTGTTAGTCCCTTCACATAGTGATTTTCCCTGATCAATACTCCGATTTGGTGTTTTGAAAGTGGCCTTGCATTTATAAAGTTAAGTTAACTTAGAACAAAGCCCACTGGGAAATGACATAGTCATGCCAAACAATTTGCAACCTTTGTTTAAGTCAGTTATCGTAATTTGACATCTATAGCCGGATCTCTATGTTTCTATATCAGCTATCAACTTGGATTGAAAATTATGGGTAAACGATAAGTGTGTATTGTTAGATCAAGGCATAATAATAATAATCATAATAATACTAATTTAACTAAAACCATTCAAACAATAATATAAAATAAATGAAGATCAATATTTAAAAAAATGAAATATGGTAATAATATATATATATATATATAATTATTTATTATATATAATTATAAAAGTGCAGTGAAACAATGGTGGTGTAAGTGGAGTGATGAGGGTGTTGGTGGAGAAGTGATGGGGTAATGGAGTGTGTCAGTGAATGCTAGGAGTTATTAAGTGCATGGCTACCCTCCACATAATCAATGAATTCTTCACCGTATGTTGACAGGCCCCAATCCGATCATTTCATCCTTGTACACATTTCCTTCCCCATCTACACATCCTATAAGACCTTCAGACTTGTCATTTTCATTACATAATAATGCAATCACCTTACTCAAGATCTAGAGGTGTTAACCACGTGAAAACCCAAGTTAACGTTGTAAATTTAGTAGTAATTGGATAGTTGCCATAGCTCGAGTGCAGAGTCAGGTCTTTGCTTTAGTAGATATGGTAAAGCAGGGTTTTACACTCTCATAATTAAATAATCATAATGTCACAGGGAAAATACATGCAAAATGAAGCTATCACTACTATTCATCCTAAAATTAGTCCCATTATGGGTTAAATCAGCCTTACACATGGAGGTGAATATGTAACCCAAGTATCTCCTCATTTTACTAGATACAAATTGATTGATCTAGATCTGTATCTATATTTTAAGCGGGTTCATTTGTCTTTGAGAGGAAAGGAAGCCTACTTTCTGCTATTTGGGTTGTTGTATGCACAAAAGAAGACGAAGAAGATTGAGGATTCAGAGGCGCTTCATTTCTTTGTAATATCTAGCTGTATTATTTTTGGCTTCTTCTACTTCTGAGCACCTGTGCTACGTGAAATATAACCTTTGCAACTACCGCTTCACTTTTCCTTATCCTTATATTTTATTTTGAGTAGTGGTTGTATTTTTTAGGACATTAAAAGTTCCCTTTCCAGATATCACACTTATATCTCGACAAGATTTTTCTATTTAACTCTTCCTCTATGTGAAACACTTTGTCATTTCTCAGTCCTCTTTGCCACCATTTCCCTTATTGATGCAAAATAGGAGCTTGAAACCTAGGTCTAGATTCCTTCAAGATGTTGTATTTTCAAGTGCTTTGGTTGACAGGCACGAAAAATGTGGAAGAAAACATAGGCCACATGAACTGGTTGGAAATATACCTTAAAAAAATGAAGTCTTATGGAAATGCATTGATTGCTTAATATGCTTAGAATGGTGTTCATGATGAGGCTTAAATTATTTTCAAAGAGATGCCTCAACCAAACATATTCTCACATGATGTAATAATTTTTGTGGGTTATGCAAAATAACTCTATAAAAAATGGGTCTTGAAAGGATTATTGGTGCCGCTAAGTGAAACATGATGTGAGTAGAGAGATACATAGTTCTACTCTAGCAAGGGGCACCATTTGAGACGTATGAACTGTTTGATAAAATGCATTAAATAAATACGGTCTCTTGGAGAGTGATGAGGAGAATATATTTAATCCTAACCGTTATAATTCTAACATGTGCAAAATAAGAGTTTCGCAATGAGATATGTGTACTAAATGTGGCAACATAGAATAACACAATAAGTGTTGGTTTGGGTTGTTGGTGATTAATAAAATATTGAATAAATAAATTCCTAATACTAACTATGTAATAACGTTATGATATAAACAATTAAATTTTAGAATTGACCCAAACAAATAAGCAATTAACTTTGAAACCCTAGTTGTAAAGGAAATGGATAAAGTACTTAACTGATTCACAATTAAATCTGGACTGTACCGAAGTGATGAACTGATGAACAAAAGGAGGGAGGTGTCACACCGAAGCTCATAAAATTATACAACTATAGGATCTTCCTGGAATGGGGTGCCTGGGGCGTTGAAGACCACTCCTAGGAACCTGTGACTACTCAGAATCTTAGAAAACCAACTTCAAAGGGTCATGATGTGTTTTTTATCCTTTTTTGCCTATCACTAGTATGTCGCATAAAGTTGGTAGATGTCGCCTATAACCTGTGATGAAGAAATGACCTGCAAACCCCCAAAACACATCAAATCCTAAAAAGAAAATAATGCAAATGAGGGGTTAGACTATCCTCAGCTATCAATGAAGTGAACTTATGACCAAGTGTTGCACTTAATCTCAGACCTAATGTAGTTCTATGTGTGTGTGTGAAGGAAGCGTGCCCTAGGTGAATCTTGTGCGCAACACACTTGATAGTGAGTAATAGCTACATGTAGGAAGTGTAAATAGATGTGTGCATGAAAGAATGAACTTCCCCTCCTATGAAGTGTATGCAGAAGAATGCATTCCCTTACCCTTGTGTGGATGCTAGATGGATGTTTGAATGCTATTGATAATGCATTTGAATACAACATTAGGTGGTGGTAGTAGATGCTTAGTGTTTGGTCCTTTATTATGATCACATAACTTTGTATTTATATGATTCCCTTAGTTTAACTTCGTAATTAACAACTAAAAGGATAACTAGTAAGAAATAATATGTATATACAGTTAGAAGAAACCTAAAAGCTGCGAGAAAATTACAAAGAGGTCGGGGCAACCAGAGGGGACAGGGGCACATGGGCATTGGTGTCCAGAGTTAGAAATGCCAAATTATCAAAATAAAGACTGAGCAAGAAGGTGTGTAAGACCAAGAAGGAAAATAGAAAGCAAGAAAAGAGGCTAAAGAAAGTGATCAATTAGTACTTTTCTTGCTTAGGAGTCATATGAATAGTAGTATGTGATTAGGACTAGAAATATACCCAAAGTGCATGATTTAGCGTCTACATTTCCCCCCACTTTATATTGTTGAGTGAATTCTTGATAAAATAAATTAGATAAGACATGCATACATGATACCCATATAGATTGATGTCAAAAAGTGTGCGGAAGAGACAAGAAAAATCATGGAGTGATAAAAATATGAAGTGTGGAAGTTAGAGAAGAGGAAGTGAAAAATGATGATAATGAACCTAGGGGTGAAAATGTATGGGTAGATGCCACGTTGTACCTATTATTGATCTAGATTGATGTGTGATAATGTGACTACTTATTCCCATAAGGATGGACCTACAGAAGAGAAGAACAAATGAGTAGTTAAATATGTGTATATGAAAATTTTGATCAAAATGCGTAAAAAGTATGTGAAAATGTGAAAAGGAACATGTGCACCTGATCCATCATGAGTGAAAGAGATAGAAAGGATCTTGAAGATGTTGTAGAAGAATGAGTTTTTTGGGTGATCTCATGCCAATTGCGCCAAGAGTGAGTTTTTTGGGCGATCTCACATCAATTGCGGAAAGGACAAAAGAAGCGTAGGGAGAAAGGTCTAGTGTTATTCTCCAACCTTTGAATACTTCTTGAAGAGTAAAAACCACTACAGATGGTGTGTACAAATCCAATCCATTTTGATCCAACGTGAAATTAGAGACTACGGTGTAATGCATGCATGTCAGGTGCTAAAGGGATGTGTTTGTCCTGTAAACGTAGTTGTGTAAACTTCTGTGAACTGTGCCAAACTGTGTAACTAACCCCTGGTCATAGGTTCCCACGAAGGGTTAGGGGTGCCTAGGAACTACTACCTATTTATTGTTGCTGGTAACAGTGTTGTGATGAGGACCCAAGTCAGATTTTGGGTCGTTTTTGTGATTGAATACTATCAACACAAAATCACGCACTTTGGGTAATTATCTAGTCCCGATCGCATACTACTATTCATATGATTCCTAAGTAAGAAATGTAATGGTTAACCTATGTCTCTGGCCACCTTGCTTTACTTTTTTTTGCTAATTTTGGTCTTCCACCCTCACTTGCTCAGTCTATTTTTTCGTACTCCGACATTATGTCATCATGGACACCAATGCCCAACTAGGATGCCAGCACTAGGCGCCCCTCGTTCCCTCTGGGTGATCATGTCCTCTTTGTAATTTTCTCACACTTTTTGGGTCCTTTCTATCCATTTGATCATCTTATATTTTTGGTAGTCATCCTTTTTCCGGGTTGATTACAAAATTCAAGCAAGGGAATCATATAAATATAAAGTTATGTGATCATAATAAGGGACCAAGCACTAAGCACTATTTATCACCACCTAAGGTTGCATCCATCTAAGCATCTAAGATGTCCATTGTGTCCATATAAATCCATCACAAGGGATAAAAGGGATGGTTTTTTATATCAAAATTCATAGGAGGGAAGTTCATTCTATTCCATACACACATTTACTACATTCTACATCTAGCTACTTGCTCGTTATCCAAGTGTGACTGACACAAGTGAAACCTAGGGCACAATTCCACACACACGCATATAGAACTGCATTCAGTCTGAGATGTAGTACTAAACTCAGTCATAAATTCATCATTGTGACAGCTGAGGATAGTATGACCCCTCATTTTTCATCTTTCTTTTTTAGGATTTGATGTCTATTTGAGGGTGTTGTAGGTTCATTCTTCATTGCAGTTTTATAGTGACCTCGACAATCTTGGTGTGACCTCAGAGAAATTAAAAATGACTAAAAGGAAATACCTTACGACACCTAAAGGAGGTTTTATGAGCATTTTCCGCAGACCCAGGTGCCCAAAAATAGGTCTAGGGCACCCTCAAGTGCCCCTGTCCCTCTCCAAGCACCCTAGTCCAGCGCGTTCCTCCAATTTTTACATTTTTCTATGCTGAAGTGTGATTGTCTGTGATTCACATTTTCTAGTTTTCCAACTCTGTGCCTTCTCCAGACCTCTGCGAACTAGCTTAGGATTTCTACCCTCTCTTTGCAATTAGGGTTTCATTATTTATTTCTTAGTTTCTTGAGTATTCATTGTTGTTCATTTACTTCTGCTATAACATTTAGCTTAGGCATATAAATTTATATTTTATCTTAATCAAAGACTATGTTGTACCAGTACTAAAATGGTC
Source organism: Taxus chinensis (assembly GCA_019776745.2). NCBI lineage: Eukaryota > Viridiplantae > Streptophyta > Pinopsida > Cupressales > Taxaceae > Taxus > Taxus chinensis. Next base: position 803,324,479 of record CM034150.1, read on the forward strand.
TAAACTATGGTTGTAAATTGGTGTATGGGGCAACTGATTCACCCAATGATGCACCCATTATTTAGGGTGCATGCGACGTCACAAGGATAATGCGGCCCAAAGAATGACCGTATGTTATGTTGAAAATGAAGCCTTGTAGGGGGAGGGAATGTACTTGGTAGAAACCAAGGCATACACAAACAAAGTGGCTGGAAAACAAGTGTTAGTGAAAATAATATAAACATTCATACAAAAGATAAAATGTAAGCTAGAAATCAAGAAGACAAAGTAGATTGTGAAAATCGAGTTGTAAACATGGGACATCACTCATAATGTCACAATAAAATTAAGGCCATAGTGGCTGAAAGCATACAAACAATAAAAGAACAAGAAAGAAATAGGGAAAAACATGCAAGCAATTGAATACAATTAAAAACAAACAATGTAACTAAAAACCATTGTGGCTTAGGTTTCCTACAAGACAAATGCAATACATGAAGCACCCATTAGCATGTTATAAATATATAAAGTATGTCAAGATGTTTATGTTATGATATAAGAGTGTGCTAGTATGAATAGGAAGTAGTATAAATCGAACCAATATCACTTGTAGTGTGTGTATGAAAGTGGATGCCCTCGGGAGCCTCTACAGGACTGGTAATACATAATACACCAAGCATCCATGCTGCGTGTATTGATCTATGAAAATTACGTGATCACAACTAGAAAGAAAGCAAACACACATGTGTATATGGAAAATATAATGACATACAATATATCTAGCTAACATAGTAAGCAAGATGTAACATGTGAGTATAAGCGAACAAGAACAATGTGTAACTAAGATATGCAGTATATTGTGGATGTGTGAGATGGAATGGAATGTAGAATAATTGTGATAGGAGATGTGTGTCCCATGAGTGAATGAGAATCATTAAATGAGGTTCATTTATAAATTCCCTATCAATAATCGAGAATGAACTGTAGAGCAAGAGTGCGTCATTGGGAAATTAAACGCGTGCACTAGAAAGATATGATTCTCAAAGTGTAGAGCATAGAGAGTGAGTGAAAGAGTGAGTGAGTATGGTGAGGCTCATTTTATATTTATACCATCAACAGTTGAGTATGAACCATGGAACTAGAGTGTGTTATAGGGTAGTGAGCGTAGCATGTAAAAGAAGATGTGATAAAGATGTGTCATGAATGTGTATAATTTAGAGTGTGTATGATGTGCAGTAGGAGCTATGTAGAGAGAGATGTCATGACTGTGTGATGTGTGAAGTGTGTAGTGGGTAAGGTTTATGTGTATAGGATGCCCTCAACAGTCAAGTGTGAATCATAGTACGAGAGTGTGTCATCATGGAGCTCAAATATGCACCGGATGCCCAGATCGTAGAAAATTCAGGATTAGAGACAACATGGGACTGTCTCCAAGTTGTGGGACTCGAACTGAGAGATACTTCTGAAGAAGGTTGGATTTCTCTAACTTATTACTAATGCTAAACTACTCTTAAGAATTGAAAGGAAACTATCTAGCTCTACTCTAACTTTCCAAGGGACCAGGGTTGAGAAGGAGATGCATAAAACTTAAACCTAAACTAGAGAAGGTGATAACACCAAAAATAAGGGGATGAATACTCAAGCAAGAGAGAAAAGGGAAGAGATTGATGATGAGTAGGGAAAAAATGAAGGCCACAGATCAAAATCACATTCAAAGTTCCACTTTCATGATGCACAATAGACAAAAACCTCTGAAATAACACATACAACACACCTGCAAAAAAATGAGAGGCAAGTAGAATGCAATAAAACAATAGCTAAGGCTGAAATGAGCCACAAAACCAAACATTTCATTTCTTAAAGATCATGCACATATCATCATGATACAGGAGCAAGATGAAAAAACATTTACAGAAATATAGCCCAAGGCATGCAAATATTAGAACACTTGTGCAACATAAAATGATGCCTTTGTATTCCCAAAGTATCTAACATTAAAACAAGGCATCACTTTACAATATATAGAAAAATAGAAGGAGAGAAGAAGAAAAAAGAGGGAAATTTGAATTCTTCTTCCTCTAGCCAACCACCTTCATTTAATTTTCTTAAAATGATATGATTATCTCTGTAAATTTTTCCTTCCTATGCCACTTTTCCTTGTTGAAGAAGGAATGTCACCCATACTACATTTAATTTCTGGTAGTTGGGATGACTAGAATAGAACCCTTTGTGTGTTGGATATATCATCTCTTTGCTGACCACCTACCTAACCACCTTCCTAATTAATACAAATCTGATATTTATTCCATGGAGATTAGGATAAGATTTCTTCAAATAATATTATATTTAAAAAGATCCGATCATTTTTTTCAAATTTATGTCTCATTTTAGTCGATCCACGGAAAACTACTGTTTTCCTTTGATACACAAATTTTATGTTTTAGTTCCACATAGTTTTTGACCTCCATGACTTCTGTTTTCTTCATTCCGCGGTCTTAGCTAACTATTTCAGTATTTATGTGAGACTGATACGCATGAATTTTCTATTAACATCACGTTGAACTTCTTTTCCTTAAATCTGTGCAGTCTACTTGATTTTATTTTACCCATGGCGTTTTTTTGTCCTTATCTTGCTATTCCACAATCTCTTTTCTAGAACCTCTCGAGCATAACTCAGAATTTGGCAGTCCTTACCCTTGCTGAGCACTTCATCAAACATCCAAGACTTGTGGTCATTCCCCTCAGTGAGTGAATTGTGGCACTTTAGAGCATCCTTTACTCCATGACATTTCACTCCTTCACCCTGGTACACATGATTAAACTCTTGCGGCAGTCTATGTTCCCAGTCCGCGGTGACTCTTCAATTTGTTCAAATTTTTCAAGGGTGCAAAATTAGAAAACATTTTTGGTGACTCATAGGGGCCATCTTCTTGCTAGATGAGATGATCAGTAGCCTTAACATCCATTGGGCATGGAGTACATCTTGAAATTCTTGAGTCTGATTTAGTTTCTCTGCATTTGATTTTATGAGGTGACTACAACTAATCCTTGATATTTTGAAATTCTTCCTTTGCAGAAACCATCTGGTAAACATGATGAAAAAGTGCACAAGAACATCTCCAAGCAATAAGAATGTGCAAAGCACTTAAGGAAAGAAACCTACACTACCAACAATGCAATGTGATGAAAACACTTAGAGGAATTGAAATTCTAATATACTATGTACAAGATGCAAAGACGAATCTTAATGAGAAGGTTTGAGATGAATCCCATTGACTGGGATTTGAAACACATTCCCATCAAGATCAGAATAACTCGAATGATTTAGCCACCTTGCAAATGGTGATGATATATGGTCCACTCCAAATAATATAAAATTTTGGAGTGTCTCCCTAGTTTAGCTGGATCTACATCCCACTTCAAAACTAGATCTCCAACCTTGAATGTTTGATCTCTAGAATTTTCTTTCAAACCACTGTTTGGTTGACACCTAATGTTGTTCCATCCTGACCATGGCGGAATTTCTATTTTCCTCTAGTTCCACTAATTCCACCATTCTTATTTCCCTTTGATCCGTGCCTTCAAATTCTAGCTGCTTGAGCTAACTCAAATGAAGATAACTCAAGTGAAATGAAAATCTTGCTTCTTTACCATATACTAGTTTGTAGGGAAAAGTACCAATAGCCTTCTTCATTGTTATCTTGTCTACCCAAAGAGATTTTTTTTACTTTTGTGTGCCATTGTCTTTGAATTGATGTCCATTTTCCTCTTCATGATTTTGATCAAGGTTATTGTTAGTAGATTCTTCCAATTCTAGCTTTACCATTACCTTGGGGGTAATAATTGGACTCCTAATTTTGAAATAAAGATCCCTAAGTCCCAAAGCCCAATTAGAGATATTATATCCCAAGGAAATGCTTTAGCATTGTCAGAAATGATGGTCTGAGGGATGCCAAATCTTATAACAATTTCTTCAATAAATTACAAGATAACTGATTCAATGGCTTCCTTCAATGGTGCGGCTTCAATCAATTGGAAGAAATAGAAGAACCCATGTGGGTGACTAGGGCTAGATGGAAATTATCATGCCACATGAATTCAAGAACCCACGTGTGAATGGATTGATTCACATGAAAAACACATGAGATGGATCCTGAAGTGGAGGAAAGCTTCCAATATTTATAGAAGTGAACAGAGACATTATTTGAATTTTCTAACCCACCTAGGGTAGAGCATCCATGAACCTGAATCTATTGATCAAAATATGCCCTAAGTGATTTATGATCTTCATGGATGTAGCTTTAGCAAAATACATTACAGATACCAAACTCAATTAGGTCTAAAACTTATAGGTAAAATAACACTCCATCAACCATTTTGACATTGAATAGATCATAACCTTCGTTACAAACCAAAAGAGGATCCATTTTTACTGGAGAGCTCTTACATCTTATAGAAAAAGAAGGAAAAGAAGAGGAGAAAGAGAGGGAAACTTGAACTCAAATTTCCAACCACTAATGCAGTCAATAAATTCCCTAAAATGGGTCTAGACGCCTCTGGTTGTACACTGCTTGAGAACACACCATTTTTCTTATTGGTGCCAAAATACCTGGGCAATATTACTAAATGCAAGTTGACTAGTTGTGCCACAACTTTAATAGGGACAAAAGGATGTGTTGGATGAAGAATTCCACATTTCCACCTATATATCCTAAAAAATGTTAAGAAATATGGCCCAGTTTCCATGGGCACATAGAGGACACTGGTATCTTTCCACAATCTGAAAAATGCATAAGGTTTGCAAAAATGTGGATCATCCGATCAAAAGATCCCTGCAAAAGTCTCCCGCAAAAAATTAGACACATTCATTTTCCTTAAAATAAACGACTTTCTTCTTTTAGTCTTGCACAAATTTTGAAGATGCATCTGTAGTTCTTCCTATGCACTTATGATATGATCAATCTTTTCCTAAGGGCTCTGTTTCATTCTAAGGAGTCCTGGAAGTGCTATAGGAGCATCATAAAAACTAATTCCTTAAGCTTTTTATAACTATTTAAACATCCAATACCCTTTTTCAATTTAATCCGTGGCTTTCTTGACCTCCAGACAGTGCTCCAATTATTCCATGGATATTTCATAACTTCAGAGAGGCTAAAAGTGAAATTTCATTTCTTATCAAAACAGCTTGCTAATATTGGTTCCCTTCACTCCATGACATGCCTCATTCTTTTGCCAACAGCAGTTCCTGATTTATCTTTGATAGCATATATTTTGTATCCGAAAAACCTATTCAGACTTCAGAATCATTTCATCTATGGTCTGCGACATACTTCAACTGTTTGCATCGGGCCTATGTTCAAGTCTGCCACAATCCAAGTTGTTCTATTTTTTTAAGGGGTGCAAAAATAGACAACACTTACCATATACCAGTTTGTAGGGAGAATTTGGGTTTGCCAATTATCCCTTCTTTGTTGTTATCATGTCCACCCAAAGAGCATTTTTTACCTTTGTGTGCCACTGTCTTTGATTGATGTCCATTATCCTCTTCATGATTTTGAATCAGATTCATTATTAGTAGACTCTTCCAATCCATTACCTTAGGGGTAATAATTAGAAGAATGTTTTAGATAAATCCCAAGTCCCAAGAGCCCAACTAGAAATTTTTGATCCCAAAAAACTTTAGCATTATAAGAAATGATGGTATGAGGGAATCCAAACCTTGTAACAATTTCTTTAAGAAATTACAGGATGACTGATTCAGTAGCTTCCTTCAATGGTATAGGCCTTAGTCCACCTGGTGAAATAGTTTGTGGCTGTAAGGACCCATTTGTGACCAGTGACTGGATGGAGGATTGATCATACCAATGAAGTCAAGACCCCATTGTGCTAAATGACTGATTTGCTTAAATTGGATGAAGTGACAGGTCTTCCAGTCCTATTTTCTTTCCAGTGAAGAGTGCACACGATTCTTTGCATTTCCTAACCCACCTGTGAGCATCCGTGAACAACGTAGGCCAAAAATACCCTATTTTTATAATCTTCATGGCTGTAGCTTTAACAAAGAAATGTCCACCTGAGAAACCATCATGGAACTCAGTTAAAACCTTGTCACATTACTCACCTTCAATGCACCTTAGATAACACTCCATCAATGTTCCTTTTGAAAAGGATGCCATTAATCAATGCATAAGGAATAGATCGCAACCTCAGATGTCTTCTCTTTACTTTATTCAAACCAAGAGGGTATGTACCAGTAGACAAAAACTTTGACATATCAACAATCCAGCTGCGATCATTGAATACATTTCTCTCATCTTGCTGTCATTCAACATCACACAACATCTCATCATTTGAAGAAACCTCATTCATGAGGGTGGTTCTCTTGAGATTCCACAACATCCAGAGCCAACTGCTCACAAAGTGCTCTTCCTATTACTAATTTTGTGGCCTTAATGGTCACATCATATTCCATGATTTTAGTTACCCATCCAACTCATTTCTCACTGATCTCTGCTCCCATAATGAAGTCTCTAACATTGGAATGTGATACTAAAACCTTATGGCTAGCAACAATCATACTTTTGAATTTCTTCAAGGCTCTCATGATGGAAAACACCTATTTTTCAATGTGACTGTACTTGAGCTCATAATTCTTCAGTGTTTGGCTAAAAAATTCCACATGTTACTCTATTACTTGATCATTCAGTTGTGTCAAACTGTACGAACTATACTCGATTCTGCCCCATGAGCATAAAGAATGAAATCCTTGGTATAATCTGGGATTAATCAATGTTGGGGCTGAGAAATCTCTTGTTTTATCTTTTCAAAGTATGTCCTTCCCTTCCATGGTCCACTTGAATGTTGCATCCTTCTTGAGCATGAGAGTAATAGGTCTTATCAAACCCATGAAGTTAGGAATGAAGCACCTAACAAAGTTGATCTTTCCAAGGAATGACTACAATGCCTTCTTGTGAGCTGGCAAGGAAAGAGCCGCGATAGCTGTAATTCTTTCTGGATCAATGGAAATGCCTTCTTTTGAGACAATATGCCCCAAGAGCTTTCCTCTAGGGACTACAAAAGTTGCATTTCTTAGGATTAAGGGATACACCAAAATCCCTGCATCTTTCAAATACTTTCTCTAGGTGCTTCATGTGATCCACACTCTACTTGGAGAAAATAGTAATGTCATCTAGGTAAACCAAGATGAATTGATTGATATACCCTTTGAAAGCAATATCCATTTCTCTTTGGAAGGTAACACCTGCATTTGATAAGCCAAAAGGCATATTTTGATAAGAAAATGTTCCCCATTTGGTGGTGAACGTGGTTTTATACTGATCTTCTTCTTTCACTTTGATCTGGTTAAAACTAGAATAGCCATCAAGCATGGAGAACCTCTCTGAACTCCTGCTACTATCTGCAAAATTTGTTCCATGGAGGTAAAGGGATAATGATCCTTGAGGGAAGCCCTGTTCAAATCCCTGAAATCCATGCAGAGCCATATTTCACCATTCTTCTTCCTTACCTGGGACCAGATTTTCCACCCAAGTAGAATACTTGATTGGAAAAATTATTTTGGCCTTAATGAGTTTGGAGAGCTCCTTTCTCATGAGGGGTTCAATCTTGGGGTTGACTGGCCTTTGTTTCTATCTAATTGGCTTGATGTTGGGATCAAGATCAATGGAATGTTGGACTATATCTGGATTGAATTATTTTAAATCTTCATAGTCCCATGAAAACACATCACTGAACTTCTGACACAAGGAAACAAAAGCTTTCCTTTCACTTTCATCACATACCTTTCCAAGTAGAAGTTTTTTTCCTGGAGTGATTGAAACTGGCTAACAATCCTCTTGCTTTGCTGCCATGTTATTTTCCATTCCTTTGAATTCATCATCTGGACTAAAAATATGCTCTAGAGTGACTAATCCCTTTGGGCAACTTGTTTTTTCTTAGTTGAATAATATGATCCCCATATACTTCCTGCAAATCAGCTTGCATCTTTGAGGAGAACTCTACCTCATTTTGGATGAACTGCACAATTTTTCATCACTTGTCAAATACCTTGCCAACAGGTCTGATTGTCTAGGATAGATGGCCTAACCACCATTTTGATATGTTGGGCATTCCCTTTGATCAAATCCTCAGTAGGTGAGAATTGAGAGCCAAGGGATGCCATTTGGTTCTGCATCTTTGTTCAACTTTCTGGGCACAACCTGTAGGTTAATGGCATCAAAATTTCTAACAAATCCCAAACTCTATGTTTGTAAGCTTTCAACAACTTGTTCTTTATCACACATCTTCCATGGACTTGGTGAATGACTAATTCAAGTGTCTCCAAAGACCTACAACTCCTTGATTTTTTCTCTTTTCCACAATTAACAGACCATGCACTAATGCTTCATATTCTGCCACATTATTAGAACATGAAAATTGCAATCTATGAGAAAAGAAGAACTTTTCATTTTTTTGGAGAAATGAGCACAACACCTGACCCGGCTCCATTTTTCTTCTAGAACCATCAAAGAACATCCACCATAGTCCAGAAACATTTTCCTTTTCTTGTTTGAATGTCGTGGGTATCACAAATTCCTCCTGGAGAATGCAATAGGTTCCCAGACCAGTCTCAAAGGTTTTGAGCTCTTCATCATAAGGATCAAACTTATGGTCTCTCTCAGCCCATTCATCCAACAACAAATTAGGCATGGAAAGAGGAATGACCTGTTCCTTCTGGATTGAATCTTTCTCATGTTCTTCTTGTATTAGAAATTTGATTGGATGGAAGTGGGGTCATATGACTCAATATGGTAAGAAAATATGGGCTCAGCTTGTATTGTGAATGGGTACCATATCTAGTTTTCAGAAGCATGTGAGTCTAATATGAGGATAGATAGCCACCTACTTTAGCAGTGAAGTCTCTAGAAAAACAGATGGAAAACATAGGAGGAAAGTCAATGACTAAAATTTCATGGGTTATGGTGAGGCTTGGGACAAGCATGAAGTGTCAACTCAAGGTCTTTTATTATGCCCAAGACATTCACAATTGACCCATCAAGTTGTAAAACTCCCCTAGACACAGGACTATATTTGAGACCTAAGATATCAACAATTTTCTTGGGCATTATAGAGGTACTAGCCCCTGAATCAATCATACAGTTATGAACTAGGTATTTACCCACAATTATTGACATGTAAAAGGGTGGGGTTTTGACCATTTTACTTACTTGATCATTCTTTTCTTGACAGACATGAACCGCAACATGAGCCTTTTGCATTATTGGATCCGTCGGAGGCAATTACTTGAGGGCTTCACATAGGAGATCACATTGTGATGGAATAGCAAGCACATCCCACATTGAGACATTGACATTGGTATTTTTCATTTTCTCAACAATGTTGAATGGAAGACCTGTGGATTTTTGCATCTACGACATGTTACCTTCTTTTCTCTCTATTGTGGTGGCATTTGATTTGGTGGCTTTGGTTGAGTAACAACCTCTTTGTCCATGGATTTTCCAAGAAGCTCAGGTGGCTTGCTTTTGTTCACCATGACTTCTTTTTCCTTACCCGCAACATTGGCTTGATCCATAGAAGGTGAAGATTGTGACTCCAACATCCTTTTCTTGTGTCGTGTATTATCAGTAACGTTGATTGATGGTCTGTTAGAACTTCCTGCCACTTGGTTGACTGTGCAGAAGTCCTCAGCTCCAAAGAACATTAGGTTGGTATCATTGTTGGTCTCTTGATTTACTTCCACGGATTGGATTTGGTGCCTTCTAGCAGTGGTTCTTATTGACTGGAAGAGCTCTGAACCATGTATACTTGAAGATGCATTTCCCTTTCACAACCAAGTTGGTTATGTGAAAAATTACATGGAAAACACCACTCTGTTTCTTGTGCCATATTATTTTACACAGGAACTAAAGCCTGACTTGAACTGGGGAAGGAAGTGCTTATGGAGGAGGGATTGTTGCTAATGGAAGAGGAAGCACTTTGAGCCTACCATCTGTTATTTTACTGGTTTCTGTGCATATATTTGATTAGGCTACTGATTTCTCCATGGTTGATACCCCTGATTAGAAGATTTCCCTTGATTTTGATAATTCTTATAGGATTGGGCTTGTTGTTTCTCTAGGGATATAATTTGTTTGTCAAGTTTCTAATCAAAGCCTTCATTTCTTCATCCTCTTTTGCTGAGCATGATTTTGTGAGGTGGAAGCAACATGTTGTGGATTTGGCTCAGGGATAGGAGAAATAGAGGTTGAGAAGCTTTAGGTAGTTTAGGATACAATGGCATGGGTGGTCTAGGAGCTAATTTCCCAGCTTGTATTAAACTATTTTTAGCTCTGATTGCAATTGCATAGGAAACTGGTAGAGTTGTTCCTCCCATAGATTGTATCATAACAAATATATCAAAGTTAAGATCTTTTAAAAAGTAAAGAAAGGCACCTTCTGTTGCAGGTCTCACAAGAGCTGGAATTCTATCCCAAGTTCTTTGGAATCTGAAGTTGAAATCCACCATTTTCTCATTAGGTGCTCTCTTGATTGTAGTTAACTGCTCCAAAAGAGATAAGTTGTCTACTCTTTCTCCAAATTGGTCACAAAGGGCTGTGCACAATTGATCCCAGTTTTGAATTGTTCCTACCCCTAGGCTTCTGAACCATTATAGAGCTTTTCCTTTAAGTGATGAAGCTAAAAGTTTGACTACCACATCCATCTCAACAATCTCATGGATAACACAACATTTGCAATATCTTGAATGTGGTCATCTGGAGTAGTGTGATTTTCTCCAGTAAAATATGGGATATTCTTCAAGGCTGCTACTGGAATAGGATTTTAGGCATTCAAGGCAAGTAGATTGCTTCCTGTGAAGTTTACAAATGGATTTTTATGGTGGTTGTTGTTGATGAGCCATTCTAATTGGTCTGAGAACTCTTGTTGACTACAAGAAGGGCCTGCCAGGTGGAGGTGTTGAAAGAGTTTGATTTGGAGGAGATGGAGATCTTTGAATCTATCTTCCTCTTCTGCCTCTACCTAGGGATAACTGCAAATACTCAAATATGCCTTCTTCTCTTGTTCTCGACCGTGTTTGGATCCTTCTCATGAATTAGGGACACTTAGATCACCAGTATTGCTGAAACCAGTTGATATTTTGAATGGATTCACCAGATGTGTTACTACAGAGCCTCCAAAGGCTAGAGCTTCACCAAGATACACATCAAAACTTGATAAAACTGGAAATATTAATTTCAATTGTCCCACCGGGCATGCCAAAAATGTTGGAGCTCAAATATGCACCCGTTCCTAAATCATAGACAATTCAGGATTTGAGACAACATGGGACTGTCTCCAAGTTGTGGGACTCGAACTGATATAGACCTCTAGAGAAGGCTGACTTCCTCTACTTACTCCTAATGCTAAACTACTCCTAGGAATTGAAATGCAACTATCTATCTCTACTCTAACTTTCTAAGGGACCAGGGTGAGAAGGAGATGCATAAAACATAAACCTAAACTAGAGAAGGTGATAACACCAAAAATAAGGGGATGAATACTTAAGCAAGAGAGAAAATGGAAGAAAACGATGATGAAGAGGGCCAAAATGAAATCCACAAATCAAAATCGCGTTAGAGTTCCACTTTCACGATGCATAATAGACACAAACCTCTGAAATAACACATACAACACACCTGTGAATGAATGAGAGGTAAGAGAGTGCAATAAAACAATAGCTAAGGCTGAAATGAGCCACAAAACCAAATATTTTATTGCTTAGAGATCATGCACAAGATCATCATGATACAGGAGGAAGATGTAAAAAATTTACAGAGATATAGCCCAAGGCATGTGACTCTTAGAACACTTGTGCAACATAAAATGATGCCCTCGTATTCCCAAAGTATCCAACATTAAAACAAGGCATCACTTTACAATATATAGAAAATTAGAAGAAGGAGAGAAGAAGAAAAGAGAGGGAAATTTGAATTCCCCTTCCACCCCAACCACCTTCATTTAATTTTCTGAGAAGATTGATTGTCTCTATAATTTCCTTCCCCATGCCATTTACCTTGCTGAAGAAGGAATGACACCCATACTGCATTTAATTTAGTGGTTGAGCCGTTCCTGAGTAGACTTTTGTGTGTTTGGGGAGTTTTCCTTTACTTCACCCACCTTAAATTCATGAAATCTGATTTTGTTGCATAGAGAAGGCTAATATTTCTTCAAATAATATCAGATTTGCAAAGATCAAATCATCATATTGAAATTCATGTTCATTTTAGTAATACACATGGAAAACTATTGTTTTCCTTTGATACGTGGTTTTCTTGTTTCAGTTCCACACGGTTTTATGCCTCCACGACTTTATCTCCCAGTCCATGGTTCTACTAACTTCTTCACGTTACTCCGTGACACTGATATGGCGCGGTCTCATGTTGACTTCCACGGACTACCTATTCTTTACCCGACGAATTTTATTTTTTCTTTGTTCCACGACTTTAAGTCTTAATGGCTCTTCTAATTATGTCCTTCACTCCACGGCACTCAATACATCTGCGGAATTATTTCTTTTGTTCTGCGGCATTTTGTCCTTAGTTGCGAATTTGTATCTTGCATCCTATGGCATGCCTAAACTCCTCTGTGGTCTTCATTCCTCAGCCTGTGGCTCTTCAAGTTGTTCAAATTTTGCAAGGGTGTAAAATTGGACAACAATTTCCTTGACAATATTAATTGGACATTGAAGTAGTGATTGTTTAGGAGCCTTGAGCGGTGGAAGTTGAAAGAGGACAAATAGAGTCTAGTGATCTTGCTTAGTGAGTGGTTTCTTATTTGGGATTGGTAAAGCCGTAGAAGACCTTAAATATGGAGTTGTACCGATCTTTAAAGGAGGTTGTGTAGTTTGACTCAGTCATATTGTAGATGACTTAGTAGGAGGAGATGATGGAAGACGAACCTTGAGAGGTGATTACTTAGTTATAATGTGTTGAATAGGTGACGCTTGATTGACCTCAGAAGGAACATTATAAGTAATAGCATGATTCTCATTGGACATAGATGAAGTAGATTAAGGAGCCCACTTGGATGTAGCATTTGTAGACATGCATGCAACAACATGTTGTGTAGAAAATGAGATAATTCCTTGACACTCAAGATTATTTATTCTTCATTGTAAAGAATAAAAATCATCATCAATATGTCTATTGATTCGATGATAATAAAAAATGGGAAAACTTGGTATTTGACCAACCAATAAGGAGGATAACAATGAGTAGATGGAAAGCTGATTAATTGATGATTAAGGAGTGCACTAAGAATGTCATGTTGCTTAGTATTGCAATCAAACTTAAGAGGTGTTGGTAATGTTAATACTTGAGGTTCACTGATATGAGCACAAGTAGAAGACATAGAAGTGGAATGAGATATAGTAGAGGAATGAGCCTAAGATGTTGGATTTCATATTTAAGAGATGTAATCATGGATTTCATAGCCTAAAATTGGTCTTGAAATAAAGAATGCAAAAATTTAAGTGATGCCAACATAGGTTTATGGGAATTAAAAAAAGAGAGTCCTGAGAAAGACGATTGAATATACCACTAATTTGGGCAGGCGGTGTATCGTTAGGAAGAAATATAGTGTTTAGGGATTTTAGAAGAACATATTTGCAAGATGGGTGCATTTGAAGAAATTGATGCAAGGAAACTTGAGAGACGTTATGAGCCATGATAGGATAATGAAAAGGATCCAAGCGTATTAAAATGAGACAGGTTCACCAAATGATTAAACAAATATTGAATAAATAGATTCCTACTATTAATTATGTAACAACAATATGTTATAAAAAATTAGATTACAAAATTGACCCAGGAAAATAACTAATTCAGTTTGAAACCCTAGTTGCAAAGGAAATAAATAAAGTACTTAGCTGATTTGAAATTAAATTTGGACTGTGCCAAAGTGAAAAACCAATGAACAAAAGGAGGGAGGTGTTGCACCGAATCTCAAAAAATTATGCGACTGCATGATATGCCTGGACTAGGGCACTTGGAGTGGGTCAATGACACCTAGGGCACTACAGATCTCCCCTAGGTGCCTATGACTGCTCAGAACATCAGAAAACCAACTTTGGAGGGTCAGGAGGTGTTTTTGTCCTTCTCTTCTTGTCACTAGAATGTCACATCAAGTTCACAGATGTCACCTGTAACCTACAATGAAGAAATGACCTGCAAAACCCCAAAACACATCAAATCCTAAAAATAAAATAATGCAAATAAGAGGTTGGACTGTCCTTGAATGTCAACAAGGTGAACATATGACCAAGTACTACTATATATCTCATACCCAATGTAGTAATATGTGTGTGTGTGAAGGAAGCCTGCCTTAGGTGGCTCTTGTGCGCATCGTACTTGATAGTGAGCAATAGCTAGATGTAGAAAGTGTAAATACATGTGTGCATGAGATAAATGAACTTCCCCTCCTATGAAGTGTATGCATAATAATGAAGTCCCTTACCCTTGTGTGGATGCTAGATGGATGCTTGAATGCTCTTGATAATCCCTTTGGGTGCAACCTTAGGTGGTGGTAGTAGATGCTTAGTTTCTAGTCCTTTATTATGATCACATAGCTTTGTATTTATATGATTCCCTTGGTTGAATTTCATAATTAACCACTAAAAGGTCGACTAGTAAGAAATAAGATACCCAAATGGATAGAAGAGACACAAAATATGTGAGCAAATTACAAAGAGGTCGGGGGCACCTAGAGGGGACGGGGGCACCTGGGCGCTGGTGTCCAAAGTCAGAAATGATAAAGTATCAAAAGATATAATGGGAAAGAAGGTGTGTAAGACCAAGAAGGAAAATAGAAAGAAAGAAAAGAGGTTAAAGATAATGATCAATTAGTACTTTTCCCACTTAGGAATCATACAAATAGTAATGTGCGATCAGGACTAGAAACATACCCAAAGTGCATGATTTAGTGTTTACAGTTGAAAGGATTTAAATATCCTAGAAAAAATGTTGTTTTGAATGGTGAAAAATGGAGGGGTTTTGGATGCACGTAAATCATTTAAGGGAATGATAAAAGAGAGTTGGAGCCTCATGGAATGCAAGTGAACCCACCTAGAGTACCTCATACACTGCAGACACTAGTATTTCAAGGCATGGTTAGTCTTACCTTTGTCTTTCACAATTCTCATATTTTAGTTCTTCATTTATAATGAAATAAAATTATAAACCCTTGGATTATTATATTGCAAAACAATAGAACGTCACCTCATAACTTATGCAATCCAAATAACCTTGGTTTGTCAACCATAGAATTAAATCATCCTGATGAGATGATTTGGCAACTTCGTAACCCAACTATATAGTTGCAACACCATTTTTTATTGACAAGTTGAGTTTAAGTTCCTTGTAAACCCATAAACCGTTCCTTTGTAAAAGTTAATAAATATAAATTTTCTTCGTCAAGAGAAATGCCCTTTTGGGACCCCCCCGAAATGTCAGGGTTTGAACCTATTCTTTATCATCACGAGATGCTACATAAACATCTACAATTCCCTAAATTGATCTTTTATCCATTTAGCGTAGTGCATTAGGATACCTATTGACCTTATTTGTAGCATTGGGTAGCTGTTAAAAGTGAAAAGTTGGGTTTCATTTTGGCTTGTCGTTTGGACCATGAATGAATAAATGGTTATCTGCCTTCATAAACCTCTAGTATTTTTACTTGATAATTGTCTGCAACCCTTAGTTTGGAAAAAAAACATTGCTAGCTAGTTTTTCAAAGGGGTTTTGTAGACCTTCGATTGTTGTTTAAATATGTCAGAACCAATTTAATTATGACTGGTGGCCCCATAAAACTAGTCACTATTTGTAAAAGGTTTTCCAGTTTTGAATCTCGTCAAATTTTGTAAATTATTAGTATATAGGAGAGTGTGTAGGAAATTTCCCCATTGTGTGATTGCTATCAGAAGACAAATTTTTTGAATGTGGTTCCTTAGCCTCTAAGTTAAAATTTGACATTTTTGTAACTAGTAGGAAAATGTAAAAGAAGGGCATAGAACCCTCATCAAAGTCAATAAATTGACGAGAAAACTTATTGACACTTTATACATAACTATATGAAACCCTATTTTGTGGTTGGTTTTGAGAAAGTTGATTTTTTTGAAAAATAGTGTTTCTCTCTCTTCTTTCTCTCTTTCTCTATCCTCCCTTAGTTAAGAAATGAAGTGCCAATGAAATGATTAGATATCTCTAAACCTCTCGAGTTGTGTGTGTTGTCATTATTTTGGGGTGTTTTTGCGAATGGGTATTCAACCACGGGTGTTAATTTGATTTAGAATTTTGTATTGCCAAACTGATTGGATATTATATGCTATTTTAAAATGAATTAATATCTTATAGTGTGGTTCAGTGTGAAATTAATAAGTAAATCTCTTATTTATTGTACTATTTACTTGGAGTTGTAGGAAAGGAAACTAAGTAAATGGTAAAAACTCATAATGAAACTCTTGTATTGATTTATATATCTTGTACAATAACTTGCATGATGTAGAAGAATGAAAATTTAGGTCGATCATAGTTCCTATATACTTGAAAACATCCCCTACCTTGGAATAAATAAGATCTAAAATTTTAAGTTATCGTCTTACCTGGTACGCTTAGTGAAATTTTTACAATCGCATCCAATAAGATCAATAATGGGAAATTATTATCTTAAGTTTGTGGCTCTTTCTCCTAGGTGTTGTTCCTATATGTGTATTAAGGTGTATAGATTCCCTTAAGTTGGTGCCTCTTGAGGATTCAATTTAAAATCCAATGCAAACCCTTTTGAGCTGATAGGTAAGTAATGAAGGGTCCTAAGTGACGAAGTTCATAGCTGTTCTTGTTAGGAATTTTTGAGGATTGTGTCATGGATGGATTCTATTCCATATTATAGTTATCTGTATAGTTTACTATAACACGATATTAAGCTTTTAATTGTGGGAAATAACAAAATCATAACTTAGGATTAGCCTTTGAAAATATAATCACGAGATGATATTCTAGCAGAAAAGTGTAAATTAGATCTTCTTGTAACTTGCGTTAAGTTTTCTATGTTGTGAGAAAAGAAAAATAACATTGTCGAAAATGTTAAAAGAACCTAACCAAAATTATTAAACTGTAAATAAAAAGAGAGTATTGTGAGCCTTGGACCTTTTACATGATAGAATTCTCCCTTCTTTTTGTCACAGTAGTTCCTATTGTGTAATGAATGTATGACGCTAAACCAAATTAAACATGTCCTTTAGAAATGAATCCTTATGACAATACCTAGTACCCTTGTGTGTATAACAAATGTCCCTATTAACTAATGAGTCATACAAATAAATTATAATAAGGAATATGAACCTAATTAAGTGATACTAATGAAAATTTAATCTAGAAACCAAAAGGAGAAAGTATGTTGCCATGTTAAGTGCCTTTGAATCCTTAAACTAATTATTGAAACATAACTGCAATAAAATTGTAATTAGTGTTTGACCTTCTAAAGTGTAATCATGAGATCTTTTTCCATGGGAAAAGTGAAACTTGACCTTCCTTGTAACATGATAAAGATTTTTATGTCATGAATAAATAAACTCATGTCGTATAATAGTTAATGTGAACCAAATCAATCATTAAAGTATAAATGAAAGAAATAAATGTGACCTTTAATACTTAAAACTAAAAATTTATCGTGTTTTGGTCTTGCACTTGTCCCTATTGTGAAATTAAGGTTTTGATACAAAACCAAGTAAGTATGCCTTTAGAAATGAATCCTAGGTATAAGATCTAGTAGCCTCGTGTGTATATAAATACCCCTATTAAAAAGTGAGTTGAACAAGTAATTGCAACAATAATATATGATCCAAATTAAATTAAAAACACCCTAAGTTAAATGTTAAAACGATATAAAGGAAATATAGTACAAGGAAAAATAATGTATTTCCATGTATCAAGTACTCTTCAAACTCGTAAGCTTAATTATTGAAACATGTTGTAAAAATTAAGAACCATGGAATTTTTATAACATGGGAAGTGCTGAGTTGTATTGTGATTGAATCGTTATTGTCCTTGTCATTTGGGAAATGTTATAATTGTATGTCCTTGTTATTGGGAAATGTAGTTATGATTTGCACCCTTTATTTTGATGTGGTTGTGTTATCTTCTTGTTGGTGAGGTGAGGTTTCATCATTGTTTATTGGAGGAATAAGGGGTAGCTAGTGAAGGGAGTAATAAGTGAGATGTGTGTTGTTTTTGGAGGAAACAAGGGGATTTGTAGCTAGTATTAGTGGAAGTATAAGAGTGTGTTATAATGGAGGGATAAGGGGGCCAGTCAAAGTTGATGTGGTGTATGTGTACTTTGGAGGAACCAAAGACTAGCCAAAATCCCTTCTTGGAGGGATAAGGGGGTAGTTGCAATGATGACCTCTCTCCCCTATGTAAGCCTCATAAGTAAGCTTGGTTATGTGTGTCGTCTTTCTTTGTGAAACCAATCAATTCTCATCGTGTGGTACATGTGGGTCCATGTTCATATTAAATGTATTGTTTGATGATGAGTTATCCCAAGTTATCTTATGTGGTGTTGTGTATACAACAACGTAAGTCAAAAAAAATATTCCGGTATATTTTTACTGTTGTATTTGTGTGCTTACTTTTTTTGGACTTTACATTTGGTATCAAAGTTCATGCTCTCAAACCTATGGGACATATTGGAGTTGTGATTTTTGTGCATGGTGGTGGAGGAGATGGCAAGAGTAATGTGAATATATGTTGTGATGTGACCAATGTTGTACTTGTGATATTTTGAATGTACCTATTGTGCATGCTACTTAGAGTGGTTTCATTATGATGTTGTGGTGTGCTTGTGATGAGATTATTCTCTCCTTTCTTTCATGAATTCAATGAGAAATTCACGTGTGATGTACCACCTTGTTGTGTGAAAAGAATGTTTATTGTGGAATACAAAATGTTGGAGTGTTTTATTATTCTGTGATATGTATGTGTGCTAATATGTTGTATGAAAAAAATGTTTCATACTAAATTGGATCATATATCATGATGTTTCCACCATGTTGTGATGTATCATGTCATGTCACCATGTTATCTTGCAAATGTTTGTATGTTGTGATGTTAGTTAATATGTTCATCATACATATATTTCATGTGTTATGTGATGGATTCATGTCATGAATTAGAGGGCATATGGTGATCATATGACCCCTATTGTATTGTACTTTCACTTTGGGTGCGTTATGTGGAAACATGATGCATTGTAAACCATGAAAGTAATGTTGTGTTATACCTTGTAAATATACCATGCATAAGATGCTATGGTTGATGTGTGTGAACCACCATTGTGTTAGTAATGTAGTTATGTGTTATATTGTGAACCTCTGCAGTAACCGACCCTAAGGGAAGTAATTGGTAAAAGTGTATGTGTGGAGTGAGGAATTAGTAACGTCAACCAGTCACTCGAGCCGAGTACAAGATAGAAAGTTGAGTCTTACATAGAGTGAAAATAGAATTATGTTCATTTGGTATGCATGAATATTTCCTAGCGGGTGCCATAGTATATTGTGTTTTGAGAACACCTTAGGCTCAGTAGATGGTGATCCATACCTTTTCCTCTCTCCCTATATGGTTATCATATAGATGACCTATGTGTACTGGTGTACAATTTACCAGTCACTCAAGTTGAGTACGAGACAAGAAGTGGAGTCTTACATAGACTAAAAAACCCACTTTTGTTTATTTAGTATGAATGTCATTTTCCCAATGGGCACCATGTATATTGTGTTTTGTGAACACATTAGAATCAGTAGATGATGACCTGTACCCTTTCCTCTTAGACTATATTGAGTCTTTTGGAAGTATGGAGGGATGATTTAGATAGATATTATGGCAGTTATTATTTATACTCTGAGTCACACTTGATGGTGGATGAGATCTGAGGTACTTGTGATGCTTCTTTGTTATATATTTTATGAGTTGAGGCTTATTATCTGAGTGCCAACAACATGATGAATACCCCTTTGGTGGCCCTATAAGGCCACATAGTGATTGTGATGTGATATTTCTTGATACAAGAACATCATCTTCTTTATAATAATTTTAGTTTTTCCTTCATACTTTTGGTTTGTGAGGAGTCTTGATAGCCATGTTGGGTGTTTTAGAGTGATTCATAAGTATTTTTGAGTCCTCCTTGGGTGCTCTTGTGACCTTTAATTAGTTTCCCTCCAAAATGGATAAGTTTAAAATTTGAAGTCCTAAGTCTAAGGGCGAAGGTCCTAATGTGAATGCAAAGATTATTGATAATGTAAAAGGTCATTTTTAGACCTCATGACAGTAATAAGTAGTTCAGTTCTATGTAAGATAATATCATAACTTATGTTCATCTAGAACCCTACTTAGTCACCCTAGGGTTAGATATAACTACTTTCTTCATCTTAAGAGGAGGATTTTCGAATAAAGAAGTTAGTTAGGGATCTAAGAGGAAAAAAAGCGGAAGGAAACCATGTAAGGAAAGCCTCAGGAAGTAGGGGGACCTAATAAATTGGTCATAGATCATGTGCATACCTTAGGTCTTGGTAAATTAGTGTTGAATATCTTACAAAAGTTAATAAAGACAAAGTTCTTAATATTTTTTTTTTATCTCCATTACGTTATTTGTTGTATGATGCATATGTAAAGTTTTTGATGAGATAACAGGGTGGAAGTATTTAAATAGAAGGGTTTGTTAAGTACGTGTTCCAAATGTTGGTGAAACTAGTAAGTACAATAACATAATCTCTTTCAAAGTGGTTTGAGAATGCAATACTTCTTCTTTTCTATTGGTAAAGGAGAGTGATAAAAGTGTGTGGAATTACCTTCTTAATAGGTGTCAAGGATATCTTAGTATATATATTTGAAGTAAGAAGTAGAGAGGCCTCTAAATGTAAACTATGTGAAAGAAAAGAGCTTTTCTTGACTAGTAAAGTTGTAATCAGTTCTTAAGAATGAAGCTAGAAATATTCATGAAAGTTTGTTTCAAGAATTAGGAGTTGAGAGGAGAAATTATAGTTTCTACAGGGTTGTCCTTACACATTATTGATGGCCATGTAAATGAGGAAGCTTGATAAGTATGGTTAACTGTACTTGTGTCCTAGAATACGATTTTAAGAAAATTGAATACATTGACAATATTGGAATGGAATTTTAAGTGTGAGGAGGTTGTGAAAGGTCATAAATTAGCTATAAAATCTTGATAATCCTTGATCTTAATAAAGAAGAAAGATAAGAAAAAATTGGGTGTTCTCGGGTTTACATAGTCTAGGGTTTCATAACGTGTGGAAAGTGATCTAACATGAAAAATAACAAATGAATCTTCTTAAAATTGAGAAGATATGATCTTTAATATGATAAAAAGCTATGACATCAATCTCAAAGGAAAAGACAATAATATTTTCCTAAAGTTCTACTAGTACATTCATTTCTGTGTGTGATACCCTGTCAAGAGGGTTTTGATTAACCAAGAATTGAAATTTAAAGCCAAGTGAGACCTTTTTAATTTGTGAACATATGTTTCCTAATGAAACAGGTGTGTTGATGAAAATGAAGTATAATTAAGGTTTTAAGGAACCCTATAAGTGGCCCAAAGGAGGAAATTTAGTTAAGAAATAAGCATGCACAATTTTGGAAGACATTGTGATAGTCAAAGGATTTAGTGAGAATTTGAATGAAAAAATTAGGGAGACTAATTTGAATAGTGGAGCATGAATTTGAAAACCTATATTGAGGAAGATATTGGGGGAAGTAGGGTGTTTATAAATGCCTTAGTCAAGGAGAATGGGATTTTTATATACATGATAGTAAGAAAATCACAAGAAGAGCTTTAGAGAATAGTGAACTTTGAGGGATAGTTTTACTTAAAGGTAGTTGCATGGAATGTGAATGATATGGTGGAAGGATATGTAGGAATTGAAGGTTATAAAGAAACCAAAGGAGTTACATACAAGGGAAGCCTATAACTATTTTCTTACAATCTTGGAAATGAGTCTAAAAGAGCCAATAATGACAAGGACAAGAGAATCCTAAAGAAAACATATGATTGAATTACATGAGAGAGAGGAGCAGTAGAAATATATGAAGTAGTAATTGAGTGATAATAACAATGGATAAGTGGATGAGAACCTAGGGAAATGCTCATTGACCTGTTATAGGACAGTTAAGGGTGATTGGAGAGGAATACAAGCATAAGAGAAAATGAGTGAATGATGAATGAATGGTGAGTGTGGGAAAATGAGTGACACAGGAAATAGAAATTCATTGATAAGGATAAACAAAGTGATAAGCATCTCAAATGAAACTAATTTAAAATACAAGAAGACAGAAATAGAGTATAGTAAGTCCACGAGGGCTTAAAGTAAATGAATAACTTGAGAAGTCATAAGTGAGAAATGAGTTTGTAAAGGAGTTAGTGGAGTGTGAGAATCTTGAAAATTCCACGGATAATTCCAATAAAGGTGAAGAACTAATTTGGAGTGGATGGTATAGTTATAAATTCACAAACCCTAGGTCTTGTCTTAAAAGGCTGGGTGTAGAACCAAAAGTGGGCTAGAAGGAAATCAAAGTGAAGGTGAAGTAATGAAATTTTTTTCAAGCTCATGAACCTGTTGATAGATAAAATATATTATGTGTGAAGTGATGTCAAGCTTTGTTTAAGTTGTATATAGCAATTTATTGAGAAATTCTAGTTTGAGCATGAGAAAAACTGAAAAATTGGGTACATTTTTTAATATTGATTTCAAATGAATGTTCTAACTCTTGTTGGTGGTTGAAGGTGATTGTGACTACATCATTTCTCTAAACGTATTTTATTCGTAAAGTTGAATTTTATTTTCTCTTCCTTTTATGGAACTAGAAATTTTTTCTATTTAACTTTTGGTTGAGTTATTATTTGTGATTTTGGGCATTTTATTTGATTATTATACCGACACGAAGATTTTCTCTCTAACTGCGGCTAATTATCCATTTATTTTTCTTGATTGAAAGTTAAATTTGAGTTGTGTTGGGGTTAACACACTGGTTGTCCAGACAATTTATCAGATCTAAGCATAAATGCAAATAAAAGTAGATATTCTACCAGAAGAAATATACAAAACAAGAGACATAAATCAACACCATATTTAATGTGGTTCACCCAGTGTGGGCTACGTACACCAAGAAACAAGCCAATCTATTATCAAAAGCTTTGAAAATATATACAATGAAGATTTACAATCTTCCACACTTCTCAGATGTTTAGTAATTTCTTCCTTCAAGCTTTTGCTCTACCACCAAGAATTATTTCTCACCAACCTTTTTCAAGTTCTTTCTAATTCTTTTTTATCATTACTTATAAACCCTATATTTTGTGCTTATATAGTCGTTTATAGACTTAGGGCACTTAGCCATGCAATTACAATCAATAAATCTATTTTAATGCTAAAAATAGATATAATTCCCGAGAGTTAATTAAAATTTCATCACACAGGTAACTGGCGTCTGTTCTACCTAACCATCACCGGTTCCTACTTGCCTTTGACCAATGTCAGTCTTCCTTGATCGATGTTGATCGTCCCTTAACCGATGTTGGTTACTGTGTTTTCTAGCAATTTCCAATTGCATGCTAAAATGAAGTAATTGAGCTCCACAACTCAACAAGTTGAAATTTTTTCCATGAGTTTCAAATTTATCTTCTCTCTTAGCTCAAGGCGATTGGATTTGATGCCACTTGGAAATTTTCTTGTGTTTTGGCATGATTATTCTAATGTTTTTGTGTGTTGTAATATGGACACAGGTTCACCAAGGATTGGTGGTACCTATGGGCCCACTTTGTTGTATGAGGGTATGCCCCAAGGAGTTACAGATAAATAATGGGTTGTTAAACCACGGGTTATTATGTCACTTAGGTTAGAGGTGTCTAGACTCTATGTACCTAGGGCCATAGGGTGACCGACCTCTTTGGTGGAGCCAAAAGGAAAATTTGTATTCATTTTATTGTTTGGGAGGTATATGGAGTTATTTTGGGATGCTTATGGAGATTAGGAGGTATATGGAGTCGGTATTATGATTCATGAGCACTCATGTGATTATTGTTATTTTTTTTGATGTTGAGGATTGATGCTCCTCATTGGTGGTATGATGTTGATTCCATTTTGACACTATGTAGTTTCAGTTATGGTTTTGAGTTGTGTGAAACCTCTGTATGTGTACTTTTGGGAATTCCTTGTGGTTATAGTATGCTTAGGTTATGAGTACTATTGTGCCGGGTGTATGTGTGTGTTAAGTAATATGCTATGTGGATTGTATGTGTTATTTCCATGGTTGGGTTAAGGGCTTTTGACGTGATACAATCATGAAATTATGTAAAAATCTAACATATAACTGTGTCCCACTTTTTTGTAGTATTTGTACTTTCAGAAAATATGTCTGAAAACCTAAACATGACCCAACACATATTAAATGACCAAACATGTATTTTTAAGAGTTTATAAATACTAAGGTGTAGGGCATCCAAAAATTACCCATTTTTGAAAACAAATTATACTATTTTTAAATATTTATTTACTAGTCATATTTTACAATATTTTTAGCCACCAATTGGGACACACTTATATGCTTTGACTGGTCATTAGTGATGAGCTGAGTTTTGTGTGACATCTTGATGTCAGTTACTATTGGGAACCAACGAAAATAAGTAAACTGAAATCCTAAACAATGAAATATTAAGAGCTTGAGTTTTAGATATAATTTAAAAGGAAAATAATCACTAAGTAACAATGTAAAATGGAATTTCCAATCTTCACAGAACATTAAGAACTGTTAAAACTTTTCTTATATCTTATGGTCACGTTTTAGCAACAGAGTTCTTTTTCTTAGACAATATTGGTTGTTGTTAGACTTCTTAGTTTATATACCCTTGTAGCCTTGCTTTTGTGCCACATCGAGGATGATGTAGTGCCCCGCCCCTATTTCACCTAGTTGATGAGATTATGGGTATCTTCATGTAGTGATTTTCCCTAATCAATATCCCAATTTGGTGTTTTGAGATTGGAATTGAATTTACAAGTTAAGTTAACCAAGAACAAGGTCCACTGGGAAATGACATAGTCATGCCAAACAATTTGTAACCTTTGTTTAAGTCACTTATCGTAATTTAATATTTATAGGTGGATCTCTGTGTTTCCATATTATCTCTTGACTTGGATTTGTGATTATGGGTAAACAATCGATGTGTATTGTTAGATCAAGGCATAATAATAATAATAATTTAACTAAAACTATTCAAACAATAAAATAAAATAAATGAAGATCAATATTTAAAAAAAATGAAACATGGTAATTGTTATCCAAAATTCACCCCCAGGATAATTTTGATAACATGCATCAGAATATCCAAATCCCAAGAAAATTGATTGATTCAGAGCAAAAATCAGGTTTCTAGGGTCCCTTCAGGAATTTTTTTTAACTCCCCAGGCCGAAGAAGGAGGGAGTAAGCTCTAAGAAAATGCGAAAAAGTTACAGAAAGGCAAATAGGTTAATCCAGGAAAAAGTGTAAGAATTGGCTAAGTCCTGCTCAAGGGAGCAACTGGGACATTTGGGACGTCAAGGCACGGATCGGCTGAAAAGCCTCCAGGTGGCCCCAAATTGCATTTGGGACAATCGGGCCAGAAGTACGCGACGGGCGCGAAAAGCTGATCCGGCTGAAAGAAGAAAAATTGGCTGTGTTGCTCAGAGACGTTTGGGACAAAATACCCCGAACCGGCCGGATCGGCAGAAATGAGCACAGGCAGTCAAAAAGCGATTGGGACATCTGGGCCACAAAGGCACGAATCGGCCGAACCGGCCGAAAAGAGTCAAGTCAGTCCGAAGCAGAATGGGACAAGCGGGCCAAAACATTCCCGAACCGGCCGAATCGGCCGAAATGAGTCCAGAGGGTCCAAAGTCAGATGGGACATCTGGGACAAATGGAAGCGAAGTACGCGAAGGAGCCGAAGACCAATCAGAAATTGCCACGTGTCCTCACAGGAGAAAAAGTCAAAGGTCAAAGGGATGAGTTATCGAGCGCTGAACCGAACTAATAAAATGGCGCCACGTGTCCAAGCTGGGGCCCACAAGGAAATTTCAAAGGAAAGCCCGCCAAAAGGCAGATGAGAGAAAATTATTCAGCAAATCAGAGCTTGCCACGTGTCATCCAAGTGGCAGAGCGCGGGAAGAATTTCAAAAAATCCGTTTTCGTCTGTTCCATGCCCTAAATCTTTAGATCGCCATAACTTTTGATCCAGAGCTCGGATTTGCGCGCTCTTTATATCAACGGAAAGTTGGTAAAATTCTCTACACGTTTCCAAGGTCAATCTTGCATTTTGGTTCATTTTGGAGGATGAAAATCAAGAAACACCTCCAGCGCGAATAACCAAACAGAAGTGATGCGTCAACAAACAATTTTAATGCAGCAGTACAGTTCGCGCTCTTGTTAGGCAGCCCGCCGTTTCGCCAAGATCCGCCGCTTCTCATTCAGGAGGTGGTTGGGGTAGATTTCGAATTCCTCTCTCTTTTCTCTCTCATTCTTCCTATAAATTGTAAGGAGGGGCTTCTTTCTAAGTAGGGACATTCTTGTTTTGCAATTCCTCCCTTCTCTCCTGCTTGCAAGAGAATTCGTGGAGTTTTCGAGCCTCCCACATGGACTGTAATGTGACTGTTTCCTCTTAGCCACTGCAATGTATTGAATCGATTCTCTGAGCAATATATATGTCTGTGATTAAGTTTAAACCCAAGTTAACATTGTAAATTTATGTTCTTCATTCCTCGGTAATTAGCTTATGTTTACTTTTATGCATTTCTCTCTCCCTGTCTCCTTGGTACGAGTTTTTGCTGCGAATTGGTGCAATCTCAGAGGAATAGAACCAGCCTTCTGGAGATTCCTTTTACTCTTAGTCCCACACTTGGAGAAAGGATTCAATGGCAATCACAATGGAAATGATCAACCTAGGTTCCAGGGGTGCTGTGATTTTACTAACTCATAATAAGTGGAAATAATAAGTGATGGGACAATGGATTGTGTCAGTTAATGGTAGGAGTTATTTGTAGGCACCCTCCACACAAACAATGAACTGTATGTTGATGCCCCATTTCAATTAAATGCATTTCCTTCCCCATCTGCACTCTCGCCACTATCATTTTCCTTGCATAATAATCCTATCCAAATCACGTTACCATTATAAATTTAGTTAGTTGGGTAGTGAAATCAAAGATCTACTTTACCTATGGTAAAGAATGGCATCAGAACGTCATGGGGAGATAAATGAAGCTTCGCTACTATCCATCCCAGTCCCATTATGGGTTATCTCCGGTGGTGAATCTATAACCCAAGTTTCCTCTACCACATACAAATTGATTGATCTGGATCTGTATCTGTATCTGAAGTGGGTTCAATTGGTCTTTGAGAGGAAAGGAAGCTTGTTTGCATGTCGTTGTTTGGGTTGTTGTATGCAGAAGAAGAAGAAGATTGAGGATTAGGAGGCACTTCATTTGAGGCGTAATGTCTAGCTGTATTGTTTTTGGCTTCTTCTACTTTTGAGTACACCTATGCTATGTGCACTATAACCTTATGCAACTACCATTCTCGGGGTAGATGATGCTACTCTGCTTTTCTTGCTCCTTATCTTTTATTTCGAGTAGTAGTTGTATTGATTAAGACATTGAAAGTTGCCCTTTTCTTGCTATCCCACTTATGTCTTTGCAAGATTTGTCTCTTTCACTCTTCCTCTACGTGAAACCCTATGTTTGTCCATTTCACAATCCTCTTTGCCAAATTTCCCTTACCGACACCAAATAGGAGCTTGAAATCTAGGTTTAGTATGCCTCCAAGATGTTGTAGTTTCAAGTGCTCTAGTTGACAGGTATGTAAAATGTGGAAGAAACCACAAGGCCATGTGAATTGTTTGACAAAATACCTCAAAAAAATGTAGTCTCATGGAAATGCGTTGATTACTTAATATGCTGGGAATGGTGTTCATGATGAGGCTCAAAGGATTTTCAAAGAGATGCCTCAACTAAGCATAATCTCACAGGTTGCAATCATTGTTGTGGGTTATGCAAAATAACTCTATAAAAAAGGGGGTCTTGAGGGGATTATTGGCACTGCTAAGTGAAACACACTGTGAGTAGAGAGATGCATGGTTGCACTCTAGCAAGGGGTGCCATTTTAGACATGTGAACTACTTGATAAAATACCTTAAAGAAATATGGTCTCTTGGAACGTGACGAGGAGAAAATCTTTCATCCTTACCATTATACTTCTAATGTGTGCAAAATAAGAGCTTTGCAATGAGATATGTGTACTAAATGTGGCAACATAGATTAACATGACAAGTGTTGGTTAGGGTGGTTGGAAGCATTGAAATCTCCTAGACAAGGATGCTGTCTTGAATGGTGCAAAATGGGGGGGTTGTGGATGCACACAAACTATTTGACGGAATGCTAAAAGAGAGTTGGAGCCTTGTGGAATGTGGGTGAACCCACCTGGAGTACCTCATACATTGCAGACGCTAGTAATTCTAGGCATGATTCATCTTACCCTTGTCTTTCATAATTATCGTATTTTTAGTTCTTCATTTGTAATGAAATAAAATTTTAAACCCTTGGATTATTGTACAATTGGTTGTTTTTAACAAACTTGTATTGCAAAACAATAAAAAGTCATCTCGTAACTTACACAATCCAAATAACCCTTGGTAGTCAACCATAGACTTAAACCCTCATTCTGAGATGATTTGACAACTTTGTGACCAAACCAAGTAGCTGCAACCCCCTTTTTATTGACAAGTTGAGTTTGAGTTCTTTGTAAACTTATTAACCGTTCCTTTGTAAAAGTTAGTAAATCATGATTTTTCTTTGTCATGAAAAATACCTTTCTGGGACCCCCACCCAAAATGTCAGGGTTTGAACATGTTCTTTGTCATCACGAGACACTACAACTTCTACAACGCCATAAGTTGATCTTTTGACAATTTGGCGTAGTGCGCTAGGAGCCATGTTGACCCTGTTTGCAACATCGGGTAGCTGCTAAAAGTGAAAAGTTGGGTTTTGTTTTGGCTTTCCCTTTGGACCCTGCATGAAGAAATGGTTACTCGCCTTCATAAATCTATATTATTTTTACTTGACAATTTCTTGCAACCCTTAGTTCAGGGAAAAGCACATTACTAGCTAGTTTTTCAAAGGGGTTTTGTAGGCCTCTGGTCGCTATTTGTCTAGGTCAAACTAGTTTGATTACGACTGGTGGCTTCGGAAAACTAGTCGCCATTTGTAACCCGATTGCTAGTTCTTAATTCTGTCGACTTTGGTGAGTTCTCAATATATAGGAGAGAGTGTAAGAATTTTTCCGTTGTGCGTTTGTCCATTAGAAGTCAGTTTTTGGACATGGTTTCTTAGCCCTCGAGCTGAAATTGGGTGTTTTTGCAACTAGTTTCAGTTATGATTGATGGCTATGGAATACTAGTTGCCATTTGTAAACCATTTGCCAGTTCTAAGTTTCATCAACTCCTGTGAATTTTTGATATGTAGGAGAGCGTGTAGGAATTTCCTTGTTGCATGATTGCCATTAGATGTCATTTTTGAATGCGGTTTATTAGCCTTCAAGCCAAAATTGGATGTTTATGCAACTAGCAAGAAAATGTTAAAAGGCCGTAGGACCCTCATCAAGTCAACAAACTGTCGAGAAAACTTATTGACACTTATAAATAGCTGTATGAAACTCTATTTTGTGGCTTGTTTTGAAAAATTTGACTTTTGGAAAAATAATGTTTTCTCTCTTCTCTATCTCTTTCTCTCTCCTTCCTCAGTTAAGAAATGAAGTGTAATGAAATGATTATTTATCCATAACCCTCTCTGGTTATGTGTGAATTATTCTGATTATGTGAATGAAAAATTAAACCCATTAATTATGCTATATTTAGGTGGATGCCATGCCAACATTTGTGCTGACCATGCAGTGGTTGTAGGTACCGAGACATGGAGGAAAGTGAAATGTTACTGATAATATCATATTAGCATGTAATTTGGAACAATGAAATTCTAAAAGGCTAAATCAACATTCTGTGATATATTGAAATGTTAATTATTGAATTTTGTAATAAGTATGAGTTGTTATTGTTTTGGGGTGTTTGGAGAAATGGGTAAACAATCATGGGTGTTAATTTGATTTAGAATTATGTATTGCAAAACGATTATATATGTTATGCTTATTGAAAATGAATTAATCTCTTATAGTGTGTTTAGTGTGAACCTTATAATTTAATCTCTTGTGTATTGTATTATTTACTTGAAATTGTAGGAAGAGAAACTAAACAAACGGTCAAAATCATAATAAGGTTCTTGTGCTTAATTACCTCTTTATACGGCCACTTGCATGACGTTGAAGACTGAAAGTCTAGGTTGAGCATAGTTTTCTCGTACTCGACGATATCTCCTAGCTTAAGAAGAATTAAGAGCCCAAATTTTAGTTACCGTAATACCTTGTGCACTTAGCGACATTATCGCCAAAACTATCTGGTAAGAACGATAATGGTTAAATATTGTCTTAAGTATGTGTCCTTCCTCTAGGTGGTTTTCTGTATGTGTAAAGAGGTGAATAAGTTCTCCTCAGTTAGTACCTCATGTGACTCTGATTTAAAATGCTTAATGTAAACCCTCTTGACCAACATGTGTAAAATGAAGGGTTTTAGGTGTTAAGGTTAGAATTAATATTGAAAGACATTTCTGAGGATTTGTGTTACAAATGAATTCCAATCCTTAACACATTTATCAGTATGGTTTCCTATAGTACGATATTAAGATTTAATTGTGGAAAATAACAAAATTATAAATTTTTCTTAGTCTTTGAAAATGTAATCATGAGATGATATTCTAAAAGAAAAGTGAAATTAGATCTTCTTGTAACTTGGTTAAGCTCTCTATGTTGTGAGAAAAGAAATTCATGTTGTGTAAATGGAAAAATGAACCTACCAAAGTAGTAAAGTATAAATAAAAAAAAGAGGATCGTGAACCTTTGACCTTTAAATGATAGAGTTTTCCCCTCTTGTTTTCACAATAGTTCCTATTGTGTAATGAATGTATGATGCTAACTAAATACACATGCCCTTTTAGAAATGAATCATAGAGACAAGAACTAGTACCCTCATGTGTATACAAATGTCCCTATTAACATAATGAGTTATAAAAATAATTGCAATAAGGTATAAACAATACGAAGGAAATTTAGTCAAGAAACAAAAAGGAGAAAGTATATTGCCACGTTAATTTCCTTTAAATCCTTAAAATAATTAATGGAACACAATTGTAATAAAATTGTAATTAGCACTTGGCCTTCGGATGTAACGTGATTAAACCTTTTATGTCATGAATAAAGAAACCCATGTTGTATAATAGTTAATGTGGAAAATCAATTATTAAAGTATAAATGAAAGAAAGAATCATGACCCTTAATCCTTAAAAGTGAACTTCTCATCTTTTTGGTCTTAAATCCCTATTTAAAATGAAGGTTTGATAAAAAAACCAAGAAACATGCCTTTATAATGAAGTAGGGATAAGAGATAGTAACCTCATGTGTATATAAATACCCCTATTAACAAGTGAGTTGAACAAGTAATTGTAGAAATGCATATGATCCAGATTAAATGAAAAACACCTTAGTTAGATGTTAAACGATATAAAGGAAATTTACTAAAAGGAAAAAAATGATGTATGTTCATGTATCCTTCAAACTTGTAAGCTTAATATTAAAACATGCTGTAAAAATGTAAAATCTGTTGTTTATGTAACCCTTTGAGTTATATTGTGGTTACATCATTGTTGTCCTTGTCATTTTGGAAATGTGATCATGTATGTCTTTGCATTCATAGTTATGATTTCGTCATTTGTTATGTTTTCTTTTTCTTGTTGGGTGATTTTTCATCATTGTGTATTGAAGGAATAAGGTGTAGCTAGTGAAGGGAGGAATAAGTGAAATGTGTGTGTTGTTTTGGAGGAAACAAGGGGATTCGTGGCTAGTCTTAGTGGAGGGATAAAAGCATGTTATAATGGAGGGATAAAGAGGTCTGTCGAAGTTGATGTGGTGTGTGTTACTTTGGAGGAACCAAAGGCTAGCCAGGATCCTTCTGAAGGGATCTTAGAGGGATAAAGGGGTAGTTATAATGATGACCTCTCCCCTATATAAGCCTCTTAGGTAGGCTTTGATTATGTGTGTCGTATTTCCTTGTGAAGCCAATCACTTCTCATCTTGTGGTACATGTGGGTCCATGTTGGTATAAATGTCTTGTGTGATGTTGAGTCATCCTAATTGTACCCTTATGTGGTGTCATGTAGCACAGTAATGAAAGTAAAAAAACTTATTCCGGTATTTTTTTATTATTGTATTTGTGTGCCTGATTTTGTGGGTGTTACATTTGAATTACTGATAATCCAAAAAAACTATTATAGTTTAAAGAAATCCTGTAGGTGCAGATTTTCTAAAAAATAGTTAATTTTTTTGGAAATAATGATTTCTATAATGTTTAAATATTTTTATTTTTTATGCATGAATATGTCATTGGGATGATGATTCATTTTATGGGGGAAGTATGTAACATCATGCTCTTTTTAGTTCCTAAATTTATTATCTCATAAGACGTCAATAAACCATCATCATATTTGTATAAAGTCATTAATCAGGAGTCTTATCTCACACCGATAATTATGTTAATATATGTTATCACCTATTGGATAACGATCGTAGAGTTGTTTGATCACTTTCTAAAATAATTGGTTTTGTAATAAGTGTAAATATTAAAGTTCATATTATATATATATGTACACCCATTCTCGGATACATTGAACACATGAATAGTGTTTGTTCAAAGGGACCAACCTAAGCCTTTGCACGACTTGCACTTCAAAAGTTCCATGTATATAATCATTTGTGGCATGTAAAATTGAGGATTGTTTATGAATGATATATAAGGTAATGATATTAGGTTGTAACATATGCTAGCATTATGGAATGAAGGCATAAACTTATATATACGGAAGTTGTTAGTTGGTGGAATATGAAATATATATATTAATCTAAATGCTATAGTTATATGGAGTGTGGGAATATTAATCTAAACCAAGGCAAAATACTATGTGAGCTAGGCTCGAGCAATATTAACTAGCAAAGTTTGGAAAATATGAAAATTTGGTTACGTGGAAAGGTAAGTAAAGGTGACATGTTTTGGGTTTATGGGCATTAATTGAGCCAGAATCCTCGGGAATGGTTAACTTCCCCAAGAATCTAACCCCAAAGCTATTGTTATTCACATTCATTTCATTTTATCTATTTCATGTGTTTTGTTTTGGATCTGTTATTTTTGAGGGATCAGTGGAGGTAATGGATTTTTCTCCTACACTATGTCTGTTTTGTGGCCATGGAAATGATTTCGAGCTTGGATATGGGGAAAATCCATTGAAAAAAAGGAAGTTTCATTCTCACTTTTTTTATTTCTGATTTTGAAAAGGGTTACAGGAGGAAGGAAGTGAAGTTTGATAAAAGCATGCACATATCAGGCATGAACATCTTCCTTACTCTTTGTAACATGTTTGTATAATTTGATAATGGAGAATTGGTGTTTTTTTTTTCTATTTTCTTGGGGGGATACAAATATACAATTATAATGTTCATTCGACTTAAAGTATACTACCCTTGCATGAAAAAAATACAAATTGTGTTAAGATATTTTTGTATTTGTAGTACGGAAGTGAACCGATATAGTTATTTTTTGTGGCCATGTGAAGAAATACTAGCTAGGTATGTGATAAATTTATTAAAAGATGGTCCAAACTATATATTGTTTGCATGCAGATCTATAAACTTGATTGATGAGATACTACAAACTGGGTGTGTTTCTGGTTTATTGCATGAAAAAAACTTATATATAGTTGCGATATTCATTTTAAATTAGTGTACTTATTTCTTGTAAAAGTATAAAATTGGGTATAAACATTTTTATTGGATTGTGAATATTAATGTGACCTGGGTTTAAATGTTTCTGTATCTAGGTAAAGAAATTATTCAAAGTGGGTATTGTTATTTTCATGACTGCAAGTAGATATAACGACTGAGCATTGTAATTTTTTTAAATAGGTGATGGCTTGATTTGAATATCGCATGCACACGGGGACTATGCACATACTTTGATGATTTAGAGATTAGAGTAAAAAGGTAGGAAGTTGTTATTTGTTTTATTTGATCTGATTGTTTTTTGTATTAAGTAATTATTAAATGAGATAGGTTTTTCTAGGTTGAGGTGTAACATGAGTACAAGTATTTGCATAAAAAATGTAGTTATGGGCTTCAAAAAAAATTTATGAATAAAATAAATAAGTTGAGGATATTTTTCAACTGTGTTTTTATTTAGATTTATTGAATTGAAAATAAATGATTTTTATGGTAATTGGAAGTGTTGGTATGAGTTTGTATAGCTATTTAGAATATGTAAAGAAAACTTACTACTTTCATTGACTGTGTTTTAATGGGTAATATTTACTTTTTCATTTGGATTTAGATTCTGGGCATGTAAAAAAACTATTTAACTGAAAGTTAAAGCTATGCATGCTGTGACATTTCAGTTTAAGAAAACGCCCTAAAAAGGGTCTAAGTCATAAAGGATATTGGAATTCTAATATGGAAATGACCATGTTTTACTTCTATAAAACATGCGAGGTAATAGATGAGGAATGATAAGTTCTCTGCTTGTTCTTTTTCTGTATCGGTTCCATCACAGGGTGTAAGGAACATTATAGTTTCTTATTGTTTTGAAGCAACTGAAAATAGTTAATTACATATTGATCTTTATCTTGAATACCAATGTATTGTGGGTATAATGTTACATTAGGCAATGAGTTTAAAAAGTTACTAATGTATGGAAATAATTTTGAATTATATTGGTTTATATGTTGTTTAGTCTGAGCTTAAAATGAGGAAAATTATGAGGTATTATGTATATGAGAAATTAAATTTTAATACAAGATCATTATGGTATGTTGATTGGGATTTGTTTTTTACACATGTATAAAAATGAGGATGATGCTACAATACTTAATAGGTTAAATATATTAGTAAGATGAATTGTTAGGTCACACCTTGTCTGCTATTATTGTTTTTATAATGATTATGCTATATAAAAAATATGGGGTTGTTTCATGCCATTTCTTACAAATTGACACATGTATGTTTTATCTTCTAATGACTATATATGTAAATAAGGAAGTCATTAAGTGATTACCTAGATTGATTAGAATACTTGTGAAGATTATGGCCATTTGGATATTTGTATAAAGAAATCCTTGTATCTTATAAACCTCTTGTTGTAATGTTTTGATTTCATGATGGAATTCTAAATGAAAAAGGACTTAAGACCTTGAAGTTAAAGTTGTAATTATGAAATTCTACAACGAGAAGTTGTTTTACAAATATTGTAAAAGTGTTGGTATTAAATAAATTATGAAGGCTTCTTCATGCTACTATGTGCATAGGTATACTTGTCTACATTTATACTTAATGTCTATAACATATACAATTTGTTTATAAAAATAAATTAATAATTGGTCATTAGAACCCTAACAAAAATAATAAGTTAATTACTTATTCTAAATCCTTTATTTGATTAAGTTTTATGAATATAATAGCAAAAAGTAAAATATAGTGGTGAATGGTTATCCTAGTGATTAACTAAAAATGAAGATAATGTATGTTTAGTTAATCTAATCTAGGAGGACATATAAACACAGTAAAGAAGCATATAAATGAATTAAGTAACTAATATAGTGAAAGTAAAACCCTAATATGCAAGAGAGAAAGATGAAAGAACTCAGCTGAATAATAGACACTCTCAGGACTGTGTCGTAGAGCTGACTAGAGAATATGGAAGCATGAACAACTATGCAGAAGCTCTGAAAAGGATAGATCTGGAGTATTTGGTTGGACTGGATTTCCTAGAGAGGGAATGGGGCACTTGCGGGTGCTTTGGTATGCAAACCGGGTGCATTGGTCTTTGTAAAATCTCTGAAATGGAATTTTCACTGGTTTGGTAGATGGTTTGAAACCTTCACTATCCATTGTATCAGATTCATTGTCTCATACCAGGTGTCTCCAATAATCCAAGATGAAATAAATACCTTCAAGACCCCAAAATAATCATCAAACCCTAAAAAGAAAAATACATATGAAGGGGTCAGACTGACCTCAGCTGCCACAATGGTGGACTTACTAATTGAGCATTACACTACATCTCAAACCTGATGTAGTTCTATGTGCAAGTGTGTGTGAACATGCCCTAGGTTGCTCTTGTTCCAGTCACACTTTATGAAGTAGCAAAAAATAACTGTGTTTAGAAAATGTAATATAATATGTGCATGGAATATAATATAATCCCTCCCCCTATGAAGTATGATGTAGATGTCATAGCCTTGTGCCTTGTGATGGAGCTATGTGGATGTAAGTGATCTCTAATGTAATAGATGGATGTAACTCTAGATGGAGGATATTAGTGAATAATGCTAGGTCCTTCATTATGGTCTCATAACTTTATATTTATAGGGTTCTCTTGGTCTAATTTCATAATTAACCTCGAAATGGCAAACCACCAAAAATATAAGAAGGAGAAATGGTTAGAAAGAGCCCAAAAGATGGTGGGAAAGTGAAAAAGGGACTAGGGCACCCACGGGTGCCCCGGTATTAGCCTAGGCACCCCATTCGAGGCTAAAATAACAACAAATGATTGAAACAAACTGGGAATGTGGATGTAAAAGGTTGGTAATGAAAAAATAATATAAATTAAGATATTCACAAGACAAGGGTTAATTAGTACTTTCTTCACTCAAGAACCTTCTAAACAATAGTATGAAACTGGGATAAATAATGTCTAAAGTGCATAATTTTGTGACTAAATTTTTCCCCCACTTTATGTTTGTGAGTAGAAA
Organism: Taxus chinensis; assembly: GCA_019776745.2. NCBI lineage: Eukaryota > Viridiplantae > Streptophyta > Pinopsida > Cupressales > Taxaceae > Taxus > Taxus chinensis. The sequence continues at coordinate 803,361,495 of CM034150.1, forward strand.
GCTCGGTAACATAAATTAGATAGAGATGTGTACCTGATGTTCATGAAGAGTGTATTAGAATCATGCCGAAGGACTAGAAAAAGTGTGGAATGATAAAAAGACGGAGGAGTGTGGAAACTAAAGATGAAAATGCATAAAAAAGTGATGAGAGTGAACCTAGGGCAGAATGTGTGTGTTGATATAGATGTGTGTAGTGTACATGCATAGTTAGTATGCATGTGCATGTATGTAAAAATTCATGTAAATTTAAAGTACGCAAATGAAAAAGTGTAAATGGAACATGTGCACCTAATCCATGTCGAGAGAAAGGGTGTAGAAGCATATCATGTACTATTGGGATTTTTTGGGTAATCTGACACCATAGGCCAAAGAAGTATAGGGAGGAAATGCTCTATGTCCTCCAAACTTTAACTGCTTCTCTGAACTATGTGTGAAGAGATATTTGTATTTTATTGGTTTTTTAGGTGATCCAACGCAGCCATTAGAAGAAGTATTATGGGGAACTCCAATGTATACTATAACCATTAACTGTTCCCTCAAATACTAAGGACACGATGTCCTGTAAAAGACATTGTGTATAGAGTTTGTAAACTGGTCTGAACTCACTTGTTGTCTATAAACCTACAATGCCAGGGTCAAAAAGTACATTGAATTGAATCGGAGTAAACACGTTGTGTAGAATGTAAAACCCCAAATGATGGCCCCCCTCTTTGGTGACGCATACGACATCGCTGATAGGAGAATGCGGCCCCAAAAGAGGACCAACCACATGAACTTTGTACGCTGTAGGGGGAAGGGAATGTGCTTGGTAGAAACCAATGTGTGCATAAAGCCAAAGAAAAGTGTTAGTACAAAAACACATGCATGTAGAAAACAAGTGTAAATTACACAAACAATGTCTAAGCTACCAAGAAAAGTAATGTAAACACTCAAGAAGACAATTAAGCCACATAAAGCAGGTCACAAACATGGGACATCACTCAAGATATCGCAATGCATGCAAGGCCATCATGGCCATAAAAAAAAACAAGTGTGCACACCAAACATAGGGCAAAGCCCTCATACAAGAAGAAAATAATGATAGACAAGTACAAATAAGCAAAATAAGTAGTCATGGAAACATGTAATCCAGTAAAACAAGTGCTGCAAATAGAACACCTGTTAGCATGTTAGAGAAATAACCAGTATGTAAAAGCATGAATAACCAATTAAGGTAAATTGCTAAGAACAAAATAAAAAAATAACACCTGTGATAGACAAATGTGGATTCCGCCAATGACCAGTGTAGGAAGGGTAGAAGGCAAGCATCCATACTGCATGTAAAAGATCTGTATCTACGATCACAACTAAGAAAATATGTAAACGCGCATGTGTGGATGGTATAGATAATGATATATAAGAAATAAATCTAACATGTGTAGTAAAGTGATCATGTAAAACATTAGTAAACAATATTAAATGCCCCCAAGACAATGCAATATGTTATGGATGGATGGAATGGAATACAAGATGGAATAATAGGAGCTGTGTGCCCCCAAGTGAATAAAAATATATGCAATGAGGTTCATTCTATTTTCCCCCTCAATAGTCAAGAATGAACCGTAAACTAGAGTGTGTCATTAGGAAATGGTTGAAGTGTGTGTTGTGTCTAACGCACTATGATGAATGTGTATGTGTAGTGATGAGATGCAACCTAGTAATGATGTGTGCGTGAACCCTATAGCCAAAGCATATATCACTGACTAGATGAACATATAAGTGATGATTTAGTCTAAGCATATATCACTATAAGATGAATGGATGAGTGATGATTTAGCCTATGCATATATCACTATAAGATGAATGAAGGGAGGTGGTGATTTAACCTAAGGTTTATACCACTACTAAATGATATAATAGGTGAGGATTTAACCTAAAGCATATGTCACTAGGCTGAAAATGCCACATGATGAAAGGTCGAATAGTAAATGTGTCATGAGTATAAGGCCCATTTGATTTGTAAACCCTCAAAAGTCGAGTATGGACCGAGAAACTAAAGTATGTCATAGGGTGGTGAGTGCAACACGTAGGATATGCAATGACGAAAACGACCATGTGGTGAGTATAATATGTAAATATACGATGTGTATAATGCAATGCAACATGTGTAGAATATGTAAAGTGTAACGAAACAACATGTAATATATGTAGATATATTAGTAATATAATATGTAGAATGAAGAGTGTATGATGCTAGATGCCTAGTATGAACTATGCATAATGAAAACTAGTGTGCTATATGATGTATGATGTATGACGTATGATGCAAGATATGTGAATAGATGCAATATATATGTCCTATAGTGCAGTGTGTGGGGTTTAGTGTAGTAATCCCTTAACAGTCAAGTTTGAACCAAAGCACAAGAGTTCTGTCATCACCAATCCGGCACTATGATAATTCTTCACTGGGAACTCCTCGTGCTATGATTATTTACTAATGCATAGCCTTTAGTTTGGTGGATGTAATCTGGAAATAGAACAACAACATAACAAAAGAATACCATCGACTATGATAAGACGGAATGATGAAAAATCTGAAATATCAAAGTAAATCATAATATTAACATGAAATTGTTACAATCTCACCCATGAGGTACTTCAACAAGACTATGGGAGAAACTTTACAATTACACCTCTTGATGGCTTCTTCAACACACCTTTAACTGATGGCTTCCTTTGCACACTTCATACAATATTTTTCACTACTTCTTTCTATGCTAAATGAGGGGGGTGGCCTCTCTATTTATAGAACTTCCAGGATTATCCATCTTATCTCTAAGATAGGATAAGAAATCCACTCTGACGAATCATATTCCATACCTTAACTCTTATCTATACATGTAAGCTTATCTCTTAAGATAAGATAAACCTTATCATTTTACATGGGTTCCACATTTTTAGACTTTTTACAAATAAAATACACAAAATATTTATGACCTCACTCCTTGTCCTTATTACCAATATAATATTTCTAATTCCTAATCATGTAGACCCTACTTCTCTAATTACCCAAACTTTGACATTTTGACATTACCGGACCACTTACGAAAAAGATTTACTTTTTACAACATTCCTATTGTATTTTAACTGTTACTGTACTCCACATTATTGGCGGCGTAGTACTGGCAGCGCCGTTATCTTCTATCGGACGCGACTACTAATTATACTTAACAACATCCTATTCCTAATACATACATTAATGAAATAGAAATTACGGAGGAAAATTTTAGTGTCGACATCTTCCCCCTTCCTAGCTTCTACTCTATCCTCGGAGTAGACTATTCTGGTGCTTGGAAAATCTTCAACTTGTCGTGGTTGACCCATTTCGTAATGGGAGTGCCATCCAATTCCTCCAGTCGGTACGTACCATTTTCATGCACAACTACTATTTTGTAGGGCCCCATCCATTTTGGAAGAAATTTTCTCTGTCTTCTTTCTGGAATCATATACTAGAACCAAGTCACTCACATGAAATGGAGACCACCGGATCTTTTGATCAAAGTATTCCTTCTACTTCATTTTCTTCTTATAGCTTGTATCCTTAGCTATTTCCCTCATTTCCTTTAGTAAATGAAGATGTACCAACCTTTCTTTTACTGAATCACTTTCATCCATCCTTTTATTTTCCATAACTCTGACCATGGGAATATCAAACTCAATAGGAAGAACTGGATCAATGCCATAAGCCAACTGAAATGGTAACTCTTTGACTTTTGAAACTTTATCAGGATCAGTACCAATACCATCTCTGGATACAACATGCCCTAACAAAATGCCTTTAGAAAATCCAAAGACACACTTTGTAGGGTTTAGTGATGCTTGTGCTTCATCTAACCTTTGAAATGTTGTCTCCATCTGGTGTAGGTGGTCCAACTTGCTCCCATAGATGCGAAAATTATCCAGAAATACTCTGGTGAAGGTCCCAATGTAGGGTTCGAACACCCTATTCATCAAACGCCGGAATGTTTGCTGGAGTATTACACAACCCAAAAGGCATAACTCTATAAGCAAACGTTCCCCAAGGAGTGGTGATCGTGGTCTTCAGCTGATCTTTCTCTGCTATACGAACTTGGTTGTAGCCGCTATATCCATCAACAAAACTATAGCACTCCTGGCCAACTACTTCATCCAAGATCTGATCTGAAAATGGAAGAGGGTAATGATCCTTCTTTGTTGCCTTATTGAGCTTCCTGTAATCAACACAAATGCGTAGCTTCCCATTCTTTTTTATTGAGATCACAATGGGAGAAACCCATTCTGAATTCTCCACAGCAAATATGAATCCTGCATCAAGCAACTTATCTATTTCATCTTTTACAGTCTTGGAAAAATTAGGATTCATTCTATATGGCATTTGCTTTATGGGCTTAGCACCATCTACCAGCTCAATAGAATGTTCTACCCAACTTACTTAACGGAGTTCCTTGTAATCAAAAGTGAATATGTGTATGTACCTTCGAAAGAGATAGAGGTAGGATTCCTTCTCACTCTCCATCACAACATCACCAATCTTTATTTGTTGGAGACGATCATAAACTTCTTCTTCAGATAATTTTATGGGGTCATGAGTCAGTGTGACTGGAAGGATATCCATGACTGAAACATCCACCTCTCTTTCTTCATCTTCAGTGTCCACTTCACTGGTACTAGAGTAATCAGAGGATGTCCAATCATCAGTTTCATCACTTGAATCCACAGGTTCTGCTTTATGATGTCGAGGGATCACGTTTATCTTCACCCTCTCTCTACCACATCCAATTGTCATGAAACCTTCATTCCAGTAGTTTCTTGCATGAACTCTCCTTAGCCATGGTCTTCCCAGCAGCATTGGGTATGCAACAGTACCATTTTTCATCACCTCAAAGTCTACCACACATACAACACCCATAACAGATATTGCCACATTTGAAACTACACCTTCTGGTTTAGTTTTTCCCTTATTTAATGACCTTAACATAAGTGTTGAAGGGCGATCAATTTTTAAACCCAACATATTCATTACAGACTCGGTCATTACATTAACTACAACACCTCCATCAACTAAGACATCATGAATTGAAATGCCATTACATAATACCTCAGCTTGTGGAGCATAGGGATCTGCCTCTGCCTCTAAAACAGGGACCTCAACCTCCTTCCTTCTTCGAGCATTGATTCCACCTCGCAACTCCCGCCTCTTCTCAGAAGACAGCCAAGAGTTGACCATATGTAATATTTGCAGGCCTTTTGGACAGATCTTCCAAGATGGAGTATGGTCCTTGCCCCTGTGAAATCAGAAAATCCTACACACCCAACTTTCTTCTCCTATGTTTCTTACTAGTTTCTCTTTTCATCTTCTTAGGATCAGTTCCATCTTGATTATCTTTTTCTTTCTTTCTTTTTGTTACAAATACATCTACTTCATTATTTCTGGTCTTATCTACTACATCAAGATAATTCATAGGTGCTTTTCCTTTATCATTATCTCCTTTACCAGATGTAGAAGCTCTATCTGGACAATTATACTTATAATGACCCTTTTTATAACAACCATAACATACAACTTCAGAAATATTTCTTTTTGGACCTCTATCTCCTCCCTGAGAACTAAATTCCTTTCCTTGAAGAAGATTAATAGTTAACTGACCCATCTTTTTGAGCAGATCTTCATACTCAGTAGATGTACTAGGAGAAATATTTGTGCTCACTGGGAGTGGTTGTGGATTCTGGACCAAAGGTGTTGGTGTAGGCTCTACTTTAGCAACAATTTCTTTGGGCTCCTCTTCCATGCTTTCTTCTTGCCTTCTTGCAATCTCCTTTACTTGTTCAATGGTAGCTGGGTGGTCATACTTCACTCGTTGTCTGATCTCTGGCTTCATCCCAAGAATGAAGTGCTTACATAGGAGATTATCCACGCCATTCATCAACCCATCCGCTAATCCTTCCTTCCGGATCTGGGCATCGAGCTTCCTCCTTAGCTCTAGAACACGAGCATGATAATCCCTTATCTTCTCCTTCTCTCCTTGGGCTAGCTTTGTGATCTCGATCATGAGGTCTGCATATCTCTGTTGTTCACCAAATTCTTCAAGAAAACTTTCAGTTAATAAATCCCATGAAATTTTCACATTATCACCTAGTGTTTCAAACCACCTAAGTGCTGAACCATCCAAAAAGGTAGGAAAAAATTCAGTCCATTATTCCCTTCTTATAAGGCCATTACAAACACAAGATCGTTTAAACTCTTGAATGAAAGAAGAAGCATCTTCATTAGATTGAGCTGAAAAAATAGGAATCTTTCCCATTTTCAAAAGTAACCACCGTGAAATACCAACCCACAAGTACAATCAACAAGAATTATGTGCACAAATAATTGGAATCACTATAGAAATGACCACGGTAAACTATGGTAAAACTTGACTTACTGCGGTAAAAACTGACTTTACTGTGGTAAACACTATTCACGATAAAAAGTGAAGTTACTGTGGTAAATACTATTCATGGTAAAAAGTGACTTTACTGCGGTAAATACTATTCCAGCAAAAATGACTTTACCATGGTAACTACTATTCATGGCAAAAATGACTTTACCATGGTAACTACTATGCACAGTAAAAACAAGGTTACCCTCCAATTGATTTTTGACTAAGTGGGAATATCTCTCCAGAAAATATCATCACCAATCCGGCACTATGATAATTCTTCACTGGGAACTCCTCGTGCTATGATTATTTACTAATGCATAGCCTTTAGTTTGGTGGATGTAATCTGGAAACAGAACAACAACATAACACAAGAATACCATCGACTATGATATGACGGAATGATGAAAAATTTGAAATATCAAAGTAAATTATAATATTAACATGAAATTGTTACAATCTCACCCATGAGGTACTTCAACAAGACTATGGGAGAAACTTTACAATTACACCTCTTGATGGCTTCTTCAACACACCTTTAACTGATGGCTTCCTTTGCACACTTCATACAATATTTTTCACTACTTCTTTCTATGCTAAATGAGGGGGGTGGCCTCTCTATTTATAGAACTTCCGGGCTTATCCATCTTATCTCTAAGATAGGATAAGAAATCCACTCCGACGAATCATATTCCATACCTTAACTCTTATCTGTACATGTAAGCTTATCTCTTAAGATAAGATAAACCTTATCATTTTACATGGGTTCCACATTTTTAGAATTTTTACAAATAAAATACACAAAATATTTATGACCTCACTCCTTGTCTTTATTACCAATATAATATTTCTAATTCCTAATCATGTAGACCCTACTTCTCTAATTACCCAAACTTTGACATTTTGACATTACCAGACCACTGACGACAAATATTTACTTTTTACAACATTCCTATTGTATTTTGACTGTTACCGTACTCCACATTATTGGCGGCATTGTACTGGCAGTGCCGTTATCTTCTATTGGACGCTACTACTAATTATACTTAACAACATCCTATTCCTAATACATACATTAATGAAATAGAAATTACGGAGGAAAATTTTAGTGTCGACAGTTCGTTGTAAGGTAATGATCACATTATCGTAATCTAATTTTAGTATTTCTTAAGATGCATTATGTTGAGTGGAGTTTTGAGTGATTTACCTAAAAGGGTGGTGAGGTGATATACTCCACCACCAAGTTTATCATTGACAATGTATGGACCAATCCAATTGGGCTTATTTTTTCCTTTGAGAGGTGCCTCAACATTTGTATTTTTTTTATTTTTTCCAAGACGAGGTCACCAACATTGAACTATCGAGAGTGAATCTTTCAACTATATGCATGAGTGATTCAAGATTGATATGCACAGAGATGTTTGAGTTCTTAGACACAACGCGAGTCCAACATTTCGAGTTCATGTAATCAGTTTTCACGACATTCATTGTATTTGAGGATGACTTTGAGGGAGATTTTTAAGGATGGCATCTCGAGTTCAAGTGGGATAGAAGCCTCAACACCATAAAGTAATGAAAATGGGGTAGTGTTAGTAGGTGTATGAACACTAATACAATAAGCCCGTAAGGTGTAAAAGATTCGATTATTCCAATCATAACCATTAGAGTCAATGGTCTTGCACAATATTTTGAAAATAGTTTTGTTGGTGGCCTTAGCTTGGCTATTTCCCTGTGGAGAATGATAATTTAATTTTGAGTTTATCACAAAACTTCTTAACATCCTTATTTTTGAAGGATGTTCCATTATCGGTGATGAGAGTAGAGGGAACTCCAAAACGTGTGATAGTGTGCATGGTGAGAAAGTTACAAATGTTTAAACCGGTGGTGTTTCATAGAGGGGCCACTTCAATCCACTTTGTAAAGTATTCAGTAGCCGTAATGATGTATTTATGCCCATATGTCGATTCAGGATTAATCATATTGATGAGATCGAGTCCCCAAAGGGAGAAAGACCAAGTGGGTGTAATACGCTGGAGGTCGTATGTAGGTGCATGATGGATATTACTATGTTTTTGACATTTTTCATAATGAGTAGCATATTCAAGGCAATATTGTTCCATTGTAGGCCAATAATACCCTTGGCGTAAAATTGTTTACAGCATAACTTTTCCCAAGAAGTGACCACCACATATGCTATTATGAATTTGTGAGTTGGTTGTGGGAATATCTATGTGTGAAAGGTAAAAAAGAAGGTGGTCATAAATATCACATTTGAATAATTCGGTCCCAATTATAACATAACAAGTATCCTCATGACATAACCGATGAGATTCGTGAGGTTGTAATGTGTCAGGAATAGTTTGCTTATGTAAGTAATTATTAATAGGCGTGAACCATTCAACATTATCTTGACTGTGCGTGATGGCACAAAATGCAAGAGGCAATGCAGAGATAAAGGGATGTTGTAAGTGTGTAATGATGAAGGTATATTGTTCGATGATATCTTGTGGGATGAGCATCGTAAAAATAGCCATACTATTTGAATGACAATTATCCTTACAAGGAATTGTAGTAATGGAGTAGGACTCAAAAGTAGCTATAAGATCATTTACAAGGGTTTTATATGGAATGAGATACTCCTCCTTTGTATTAAATATATCATTAACCTGATTGATGACTAATTGAGAGTTGTCGTGTATGCATAAGTTTTGACTGAGGAGATTTTAAGTAGTAAACAAGCCTAAGATGAGAACCTTGTACTCATCAATGTTGTTTGTACAAGAAAACCCTAACCGATATGAAAAGGGGAGTGGGTCACTGTGTGGGGTAATGAAGACTATCCCAGCCCCAGCGCCAGATCTATAATGGAATCCATCAAATTACATTGTCCATGTATGCAACTAAATGGTATAGGTAGTGAAATCATCACGAAAGGAGTCAAAAATGGGTGATGCATCCGAGAGGGGTGCCACAGCTAGTTGATCGGTGATAAATTGTCCTTTGATTTCTTTTTTTGGTATAAAATTAAAATAAAATTTAGTGAGGAGCATGACCCAACATGCCAAAAGTCCTGATAGATGTGTGTAGGATAGGAGGTAGTGCAATTGTTCAACTTTTTTGATAATATGTACCTCATTGTTAAGAAGATAATGTCACAATTTGTCTATAACAAATACAAGACCGAGGCACATTTTTTCAATGTAGCTATAGTTACATTCATAAGAGCGTAGAGTATGAATGTAATAATATATGGCTCTTTCACATTGAGAGTCATCATGTTGTGCCAATAAAGCACCCAAGGAATGAAACGTGGTAGAGATATATAACAAGAAAGGTCGATCAACTACAAGAGGGACAAGAACAAGTGGATTTAACAAATAGGATTTGATATTATTGAATGCTTGTTGACATTGCTCATCCCAAACAAACTTAGTATCTTTCTTCATGAGTCATGTGAATGGTTGAGTCTTATTAACAAGTTATGTAATGAAATGTTGGATAGATTGTATCTTACCTTGTAAGGAGCATAATTGATGGAGATTCTTTGGCAGAGGCGTATCGATAATGGATTTAATTTTTTTAGGATAAATCTAGATGCCACATTTAGATAATATATCTAATAATTTTACCTGTTGTGACCCCAAGAACACGTTTCTTAGGATTCCAGCGGATACGATATTTTCGTAATTTTTCAAATAGTATTCACAGATCTTTTGCATGGGAGGACCGTCGTCGAGATTTTGCTAAGATGTCATCTACCCAATATTCGATGATCTTATGAATGTAGTCATGGAATATGTGTCTAGCCTGTTAGTAAGTAGCTCTAACATTTTTAAGGACGAATGGAATGATTGCGTAACAAAATGTAGCCCATGGCATGGTGAAATAATTATTTTCTTGGTCAGCCAGCTTGATCTTGATTTTATTGTAAACCATAAATCCATCCATGAAATAAAGGATATCATATTTGGGCATAAAATCAACAATAACTTTGATCTGTGGTAAATGAAAACTATCCTTAGTGCAGGTTTTGTGTAAATCATGAAAATCAATGCAACAATTAACTTGACCATCAAGTTTCATCATGAGTATGATATTAGATACTCATTCGGGCTAGTCGACAACACAAATAAAACCTATGTCTAGAAGCTTTTGAATTTATTTTTTGACTAAGAGGGCTACCTTAGGGTGCATTTTATGAATTTTCTGTTGGATAGGTTTAACACTCGGATTAAGGAAAATATTATGCATTGCCACAGATGTATCAATACCTGACATATCACTATAGATGCATGTGAAAATATATGAGAAATCATGAATGACTTTCTTGATATCCTTTTGTTCAGTAGGGGTGAGAGAGGTGGCTAGTAAAACTATGTGTGGATGTTCAAGTGTGCTTAAGTTATATTGTATTGTTTCTTCATTTAGAAGGGTTGAATGATCCTCAATATACAAATTAGTAGGAATAGTGTCAGATGGATCAGTGTTATCAGTGGTGAAATCAGACTCCCTAAGGTAAACCATATTAATGAGGGATAAAGGATGACACCGCTTATGGTGGAAAGAGGGAAGATGATCATAAGCACCCATGTAATCAAGTAGTGTATTATCAGTAGCAAAAGTATCAAGGGATCCCAAAGAGTAGATGTATCATCACTAATGAGTTACGGATGTAGCAAGGGAAGTCAAGGAACATGGAAAGTGGTATAAGTATCCACAGGAGGAGGAGAAGGAGGTTGACACCCTATCCCAAACTTGTGTGACTGTGTGGGGAGTTCCCAAAGATCTATGATTTTATGTTCTTGTTGATCTACTTATGTATCAGAGAAGCTAAAGTGGTGGAGATATTCATATCCTAAGCCATACCTATGAAATTCGAGAGTAATATCAGAGGATGAAAGGATATCAGTAGCTTGTTGAACATAATTAAAATACTCAAAAGGTGATGGATATGCCGGCACATCGTAAATAGTGCCTTGATGTTGGAATTTAAGCCATGCATGTAGTGTAGAGGGGACCACATGCATAACATGGATCCAAGGTCTCCCAAGGAGAATATCATAATTAAGGTCATTAGGCATGACATGACACAAAATATCAATTGTACATGGACCAATAGTGACGTGTAAATTAACAATACCTAAAACACGCTTAGGGATGTTATCAAAGCCACAAATAGAGATGGACGAAGGGACTAAAGATGCTTCCAAAATGCCTATATGTTGAAGGAAAGTGATGTTACAAATGTTAAGGCCAGATCCATTGTCGACTAAAGCTCACTTGACTATTACCTTGTTAATACAAACTTGGATATACAAGGGAGGGTCATGTTGTAGTATCTTTCAAGGAGGGAGGTAATATGTTGTGAAATTTATTTGATCCTCATTGAGGGATAAATCCAAAATGAACTTATGGTATACATAGTTGGGTGAAGTATGAGGAGGAATGTAATTAGTAGAAAAGTACTTCTTAAGCTTGTTGATAAAATCAGGGTGGTTTTGCAGATAAGCATGAATAGAGATGTTCATGATGAGCCAAAGATACGATAATAGATGAAAGAAAGTAATGACTGAAGGACCTAAAAGCATGAATGATCGAGTCGGGTTCACCAAAATGATTAACTAAAAATGGAGATAATGTATGCATAATTAATCTAATCTAGAAGGACATATAAACATAGTAAAGAAGAAGCATGTCAATGAATTAAGTAACTAATATAGTGAAAGTAAAACCTTAATATGCAAGAGAGAAAGAGGAAATAACTCAGCTGAATAACATACATTCATCGGACTATGTCATAGAGCTGACTGGAGAATCTAGAAGTAGGAACGACTATGCAAAAGCTCTGAAAATAATGGATATGGAGTATTTGGCTAGACTGGAGTGTTTGGAGAGGGATTTGGGTGCCTATGGGCACTTTGGTATGGAAACTGGGAATCCTAGTCTTTGTAAAAGATTTGAAACTAAATCTTCACTGGTTCGAAAGATGGTCCAAAACCTTCATTGTCTGTAGCATTAGATTCGTTGTCTTGTACCAGGTGTCGCCAATAATCCAAGATGAAAGAAAGAACCGCAAGACCCCAAAACAAGCATCAAACCCTAAAAAAATGCATATGAAGGGGTTAGACTAACCTCAGCTACCACAATGGTAGAATTACTAACTGAGTGCTACACTACATCTCAAACCTGATGTAGTTCTATGTGCAAGTGTGTGTGAACATGCCTTAGGTTGCTCTTGTGCTAGTCACACTTTGTGAAGAAGCGAACAATAACTACATGTAGAAAATTTATTAGAATGTGTGCATTGAATAGAATAGAATCACCCCCCCTATGAAGTGTGATGCACATGTCCTATTCTTGTGCTTTATGATGGAGCTATGTGGATGCAAGTGATCTCCAATGCAATAGATGGATGCAACTCTAGATGGAGGATAGTAGTGAATAGTTCTAGGTCCCTCATTATGGTCTCATAACTTTATATTTATAGGGTTATCTTGGTCTAATTTCATAATTAACCCTGAAATGTCTAAACACCAAAAAGATAAGAAGGAGAAATGGCTAGAAAGAGTCCAAAAGATGACAGAAATGTGTAAAAGGGACCGGGATGCCCCTGGTAGGACCAGGATGCCCACGGGCACCCCAATACTAGCCTGGGCGCCTCAGTTGAGGCTAAAATAACGAAAAATGACTAAAATAGACTGGGCATGTGGATGTAAAAGGTTGGTAATTATGAAATAAAACAAAACAAGATGACTAAAAGACAAGGGTTAATTAGTACTTTCTTCACTAAGAACCTTCTAAATAGTAGTATGAAACCTAGAGAAATAATGTCTAAAGTGCATGATTTTGTGACTACACCTCGATATAATAATAAGAATCCATTGTGTGTTTATTATAATAATAATAACTTGTATTAGAGTGGCTAAAAAAATGAAGACAAAATATAATCTTAGTTAATAATAAAGAAGTTTGAATATTAAAAATCAAATATTCAAAAGTTGTCATTCGCTTAGGAATTAATAAATTATTCCTTACGATGGAAGGATGTTAGCATCCCTAAATAAGAAATCTGTTCAGTAAACTAATTCAATTAAATTTCTTAGTAATTAATAACCCTATTAAGATGGGTTTAGGTGTGACAAAAAATGAATTAGTTTATAACAAAATTAAATTATGAAGTTATGGAAAAAGTAATTGAGGAATCCATAAAGTCAACTTTTTTGTAACTTCTATTTTTCTGTCATCGTCCTCCTGCTAAATAAACACATATAATAATAGAAAACCTGATTAAGGTATAAATGCAACAATAACATGTGTAATGATTTTACCATCGGCAATGATGTATTTATGCACCAGAAAATTGTACATACATGACTGCCACGTATTTTTGAATACGTAACTGATGAAAATTGTTTAGCTAATCCCACCCATTTCTGAATGTAGGGGAGAAGGGCCAGTAAGTGAACACTGCCCAATACTTGAACACTATTTTTCATTTAAAAAATCCAATACTTGATGGAATAAAAACCAAAATTTTGATTATTGAAGTTCAAAAATTTGTTTTTTTATAAACCATATGTGCATAGGGTCAACATCTCAGTATTATTTAGTACACAATAAATACTAATTGGTACTTTCATTTTCTATAATAAAAGACTCATTTGGTCAAAATATAAATACAACATATCAGTTGACAAACCCATCATATCTATTTAATGGGTTGAATATTTGTCTTTCCAATTCATCTCTTTCCATATTCCAAGTTGGGTTGTTCAATCACCAGATCTTTCATATCCAGACTTTAATACATACCTGCAAAAAAACAGGGAACCTTCTTCTCAAGATTCAAATTCATCCATTAAAAACACAAACAAAATTGTACACTTGAAGGTAAAAAATAAATATGAATATCAAATAAAATAATTTCAGCCACAAGATCATCTCAAAATCAATTTCAACCTTTGATTAAAAAGACCCTACACCTTGATCCATGTCTTACATTTTGATTGGATACTCTCAAATCAATGTTGGTATTATATATTCACTTTCCTAGTCTTGTTTACTGCTGATTTACTTCTGTAGGGTGCCTGATTACAGTGGATTTTATAAGAAGAGGTTACTTCTATCAAGTTGTGAAGGAAAGGTCTAGCAAAGCAAAAATTGCAGGTTAGTTTTCATACGTACTGCTTATAATTTCCAGAGCATGAGTTTCTTGTTATCCAGATGAATGTCTCCCAAATCCCTAGAGGTGTGACAGAAATCTCATAAAGTAGCTATCAAACAACTTCAAGAGGACACTTAAATATGTAAAAAATAGTCAAATTTATTACTTAAGGCCTTTTTCCACTGGAATGTATTCATATATAACCTCAACTGGCTGTTTTCTCTTATATAAGCTAACGTATACCTTGCACTTCTGCTGAAAGCATGTTGTGATCTACTTTTTGTTTGACCAAAGATCTGTTCAATTAAGTTAGAATTAGACATAATAGATTGCTGAGCAGAACTACAAGTTTATGGACTGATTTCTATTTAATTTATCAAAAATTGGCCCATACAACAGAGCACATTAAAAAAATATTAAGATTGGAATTGAGTGATTCTTGATCATAGCATCCTGCTAATTAATTCTGTGAACATCTATTAGATAATGGCTTTATGTTTTCTCCCTTAAAGTACCTTAAAAGAAAATAATATTAACTTCACAATAGAATTAGTAACTTCAGAATGTAAATGTGTTTATTTTGAGATATTTTATTTGATCGATCATATGTAAGAAAATAATATTACAATATGATTCAAAATTAAATGCTTAGGATAAAAAATTGTTTAATTATAACTAGCTGTCAAATTGGTGATCCTACATGGCAAGGAATTGGCTCCATGGACCTGCGATCATATGGCTGAAGTCTCTTGTTATCCAGTTGAAGTATTTTCCTTACTTATTTGACAAAAGAACTATTAATTTCACAATGTCTTCCCTTATTACCCATCTGGACATAGTGAGGGGGATAGACCTTTTCTAAAAATAAGTCATCTACAGATATATGAAGAATGTGCTAGACATATCAATTGGTATCGTCCTCAACCCATAGAAATCTGCAAAATATAGAGAACTGAATTTTCTCACAAACATCATCCACTGCATCCTATAAAATTGAAAGACTGAAATTCAAACCATTATCAATATCCACAAGGATTAATGGTAGTGAATATAAATCGTAGTATAGTGTAGGTAAGAGAGAAATCATCTAACATACATGAGCCAAAACATCTTCACCTTTAGAAATAGAGAATGTAACAAAAGTCCAAAACAGCTCAAACATATTTCAGAGTTGTGGCTTCACCTAAGACGTGATTGGCTTCACCTAAGGATGCAACAGCTCAAACATATGTCCAGCACATTCTTTATATATCTCTCGCTAACTTTGTAAGATATAAAATCTGTACCATTTAATACAAAACAAAAATCTATAACTCTATGTGAACACTGCCCAATAATAAAAAGATAAGATAAAGAGTTTCCAAACTACAGAGATAAGATAACGAAATGTTTATTTATAGCTAGCTATAAAATTGATAAACCTACATGACAAGGAATTGGCCTGATGGACCCATGAACTTAGGGTGTTGACATAATGGCACTACTCCCAGAAATTAAATATATAGGAAAGAAAAATGTTTATTTATAGGGGAGAAGGGCCAGTATGCGAACACCCTAAGTTTGCAGAACCATGGAGCCAATTCCTTGCCACATAGGATCACCTATTGTAATATTATTTGCTTACATATGATTGATCAAATAAAATATCTCAAAAAAACACATTTACTGGTGGAGACCCGAAGTGGTTCACACAACGGGACAGGTGTTGAGCATTTAATTCGAAATAAAAGAGGGAAATAGTATCTGTCCTCCTCATCTTGACGTGCGTAATAGATAAGCCACAATGAAATGCTCAACCACCATTTACCAGCGCTTGTTTTAGACGCGTTCCAAATTGGTTTGCTCAACCACCATTTACCAGACTGTTCCATGGCACGTTTTGGAGTCGTTTTAGACTGTTTTGCTCAACTGCCATTTATTTAGAAGAGTTTAGGGGAGAAGGGCAAGTATGCGAACACCCTAAGTTCGCAGGTTAAATGAACCAAATCCTTGCCACGTAGGAGTGACAGTATGCCAGTTAGGTATAAATAAACATTTTTCAATCCTATATCTTTAATTTCGAATCATATATTAATATTATTTGCTTCCATCTGATCGATCAAGTAAAATATCTAAAAAAAAAACACATTTACTGGTGGAGATCTGAAGTGGTCCATACTAAGACCTACAGTAGTACAACAGATTTGCTGCCACCATAACAGTATATGTAGTCAAGCTATTACAATTACGATTCTTACATGCATTCACTTCTGAAGATGATTTGATGTCACAAAACATTACATTAACAAGACCTGCGTCAATTGATCGATATGAATTACAATGTCGAAAGGGGCGACTGCATGTTCGAGTGAAACATTCTAATTAATATTGATCAATTACAAACAAGCTGATGAATGTAGTGTTATTTGATAACACCTCATATTTAGAAATGTTTATAGATGATATTATTGATATATTAATACATATTTTACTAATTTTATATTGTTTCATACTACAGCATTTAGAGAAGATGAAGAGAAAGAGGAGTTTACATCGAGCACAACGTATGCCCAAAAAACGAGGTGTACAATTTGAAATTGAACCATCTAACCATGAAACAGATGAACATGATGCTACAATAATAAGCGAAGAGGATGGTGCAATAACAAATCAAGGAGATACAAACACAACTGATGATCATCAGCGAGAACCTGCTGGATGTGAACTAAATAGGCATGAACTACAGGAGAATGTGGTTGTTAGAGGCAACACTTCAACCAAGAAGGTTAGAATTTTGTCTAGTTAGTCAAAAGAAGATATGTTAAAGGCCATAGATGATATTGAGTTTCTCGCATTATTCAATTAGAGCTGCTGCACTGAAATATCATGTCATCCGTGACATGATATTTCAGTTGAACACTTTTTTGCATTTAAAATATCCAATACTTGATGGAAAAAAAACCAAAATTTTGATTATTGAAGTTTATATAGGGCCAGTATGCGAACACCCTAAGTTCGCAGGTCCATGGAGCCAATTCCTTGCCACGTAGGAGCGCCAATTTGACAGCTATTTATAAATAAGCATTTTTTTATCCTAAGCCTTTAATTTCGTATCATAGTTTAATATGCATAGGTCAGTGGTTGAGCATTAAATTCAAAATAAAAGAGGGAAATGTAATCTGTCCTCATGGATTTTGACGCGCCTGATAGATAAGACACAAATAAATGCTCAACCACCATTTACCATGGCTTGTTTTGGACGCGTTACACACTTTTTCCTTTGGACGCGTTACACATTGTTTCCTTTGGACGCATTGCATTTCCTCATGCCGAGTTGTAATGAAAATGCTGGTTGTGTGTGAGTGGGCTTATAGCTTGTGCGAGGTTTTCATGAAGGGGCCTTTCTCAGTGCCTTGCTCGAGATGTTGACCCTATTCACATATGGTTTATAAAAAACAAATTTTTGAACTTCAATAATCAAAATTTGGGTTTTTATTCCATCAAGTATTGGATATTTTAAATGAAAAATAGTGTTCAATTATTGGGCAGTGTTCACATACTGGCTCTTCTCCCCTATGTAATCAACAACCCAGCTTATAAATGATGTCTTTATCAAATAATATGAAATTAATAAAACATGTATTCGATCATCGTTAATGGCGCCCAACGGGGTAATCACAAGTTCACCTACAAGTTCATAATTCATACTGTCATGTATCATAAGCTTGCTAAAATTTTCCCATTGTAGATGATCTTATTGATATATTAATACATATTTTACTAATTTTATATTGTTTCATACTGCAACATTTAGAGAAGATGAAGAGAAAGAGGATTTTATATCGAGCACAACATATGCCCAAAAAATGAGGTGTATAATTTGAAATTGAAACATCTAACCATGAAACAGATGAACAGGATGCTACAATAATAAGTGAAGAGGATGGTGTAACAACAAATCAAGGAGATACAAACACAAATAATGATCATCATCCAGAACCTGCTGGATGTGAACTAAATAGGCATGAATTACAGGAGACTGTGGTTGTTAAAGGCAACACTTTGACCAAGAAGGTTAGAATTTTGTCTAGTTGGTCAAAAGAAGATATCTTAAAGGCCATAGATGATATTGAATTCAACAATTATTCTATTAGAGCTGCTGCACTGAAATATAATTTACCTCCTACATCTATTCATTATTGGCTGAATGGTCTGACCCATACAAAAAGGAAGGGCCCTGCACCTGTTTTGAGTGAAGGAGAGGAGAAAGAGATAGTTGAATGGTGTAAGCAAATGGCTGATTTAGGGCATGGAGTGGGATTTATGCAACTGAGGGCATGTGCTGCACAAATTTGTGAAACTAGAGAGACTCCATTTCGAGAAGGATTACCTGGAAAATCTTGGTGTGAAGGATTTAGAAAAAGACACCCAGACATAGTCCTTCGGACTGCTGAAGGTCTAGAAAGATATCGTGCAATAGGTTTATGTCCAGAGGTGGTTAACAAGTTTTATGAAAAACTAGCTAACATTTATATCAATTCCTATGGGGCAGGAAAAATATGGAATTGTGATGAGACAGGAATCCAAGTAGGGAGAAATTGTGGCATGAGGGTGCTTGCCACCAAGGGTTGCAGGAATGTTCCCAAAATCATTCCTCGTAGCAGAGAATGGATGACAATTCTATGTTGTGTAAATGCTGCAGGGCAATGTATCCCTAACTTTTACTTATTTAAAGGTCAGAAAGTTTCACAAAATTACATCAAGGGATGTGAACCAGGTGCTTGCATGGTTGCTCATCCAAGTGCTTGGATGACTAGAGAGCTCTTTATAAGCTGGTTGTATCATTTTAGTAAGTCGATACCTAGAGGGGTGTGCCCTGAAAATAGGCATTTACTTATATTTGATGGTCATGGAAGCCATGTGGCATTGTCAACTATAGAAGAGGCTAGGCGATTGGGGATTGATTTATTGACATTGCCAACACATACTACACACAGGTTGCAACCACTGGATGTTAGTGTCTTTGGTCCTTTTAAATCATATTTCAGATCTGAGAGGATGCAGTGGATGTGTAATAATAAGTACCAAGAAGTCAAATGTTCAGACTTGGCAGAAATAGGTAGTAGAGCTCTCGCCAAGGCCTTGACACCTACAAATATTCGTTTTGGTTTTAGACGCACAGGTATATGGACACTTGATCCAAATGCATTACAGAATGACATGGAATGTAGTAAACTATATATCATTGAAGAAGATACCAACAGAGATGCTGCTGAAAATGTCAAAGATGATGATACTACTGAAAACATTATGAATGTTGATGGTACTAAAAACATAATAGATGTTGATGCTGCTGAAAACATCCTAAGTTTGTCAAGAGATGTAGCTCCACCAGTTGGTGAAAAAATAGGACAAAATTACTTAATGGAATCATTTGAGAATCTGTCAACAACAAAATAATTCCATCCAACCATTGAAACAATGGTTGTTGCTAATACAAAGATGGAGGAACCAAGTGTACAGGGAGAAAGACAAAGTATAATGCAGACCAAAGATTATGAAGTGAAACACTTTGTGAATACTCGTGACCAAGGCACATCTAGCTGCAACACTGAGGCCCAGGGATTTGGAGAGAATGATCTCTCACTGCCAAGTGCACCAGAACAACCTACTTGGCTGCAAGAGCATATTGCAGAGTTGGGACTTGATCAGATTGGAAACACTGAGAATGAAAATATATCTTTACCTTCGATGCCAACCAACCTTGAGCCAACAGAATTTGAACCAGCAAACTTTACTCATTATTATGCTGACACAGAGGAAATTGAGGTCATTGATTTTTGGTCGTCAAATAGGACTTCACGAAGAGCAACAGTAAGGGGAAAAGAAGTCCCTCCTCTTTAATGGGAGAGGTTCCCTTATTCAGAAATGAACCTATTTACAAATATACAAAACATGATTTTCTTTGTTGAACTTGGATATTATGAAAGTGTTTTCTATAAGGATCATCAATTACAAAAGGACTGAGGAATGAGAATACGGGAATGAGCAGAAAGGCAACACTCAGAATTATAGATGACAAAGTAATTATTTATGTATGTGAAGTTACAGTGAATTGAAACAAGATCATTGTATCATACTTAGTAAGATGAAATTTAAAAGACACAAATTTCTATAAATAACATTTGCAAGAATACAAAGCTTCTTATCATAACAAAGACAAATGATCTTAACAAGATTAAATGAAAAGCTTAGGGATAAAAGAGATCAGATAGACGAAGAATGAAAAGCCCTTCTGTATTGATTTCTTTATGATTTATTTACACTTTCATAAAAATAAGCCAAGTTCTTCCTCCTGCAAAATGGTGAGGAGAGGCGATTATATAGTTTACAAATCAGTTACACTTGGTAACTACTTCTTTTAACTAAAGATTAGTTAAGGATTGCCAATCGCAATACCTCAACTAATAACAATAAATCCCAGAGAAAGAATTGGAAGAGAAGAGAAGAATAAGGAGAAGAAGACAAGTGCTTATGACTGGGAGGGACCCACTGACTTCAAAATCCGCTTTCTGAATCTCTTCAATGCCTCAGCTATGTCTCTGCCATGAGGGACTGACGTGTTGGCTATAGATTGGGTCCAAAATCCGAGGCACTTCTCCATTTCCTTATTAAACTTGACATGAGTATGATAGTCCTTATTTGCTTCTTCAATGGCAGATTGAAGAGAGCAGATCTCCGTCATTTTCTCTTTGAGTTTCTTCTGGTATACTTGGGTGGATGAAGGAGTAGAAGCTGCAGGTCCTTGAGTTGATGAGGTAGGAGGGGTTTGCATAGGTGTGTCTGATCTTGGAATCGATGCTTCCCTCCTTGGTGTTGAAACATCCTTGGAGGAGGATTCTCCTGAGTGCCTCCTAAGCTCTCGAACTTTCTTATCAAACCAGATCTTAGTCCTGACTAAGAATGGAGCCAGGATCTCGGCCAAATCATCTTTCTCTTTCTTGAACCAATCCAAGTCCTCCAAGGGAGTGTGCTTAACCACATTGTCATACTCATATGAGTATAGATTAGAGTTGTCGTCCTTGAGTCCTTCAGGAACTTGGTATAAGCCGAGTTCTTGGATCAATTGTAGAGAGAACCTGCCATACTGCCTCCTTCTAGCCTCAAAATTATCAGCACAGTCAGCCCAATAGTCTTCTGTATCTACACATTGCACAGAGATTGGGAAACCACCAGCGAAAGCCAAACCGCTGTTATGAATCATTTGTGCCATTGGTGTAGGGTTAGCGTCTGTCATCCTCGACCAAAAATCACTAAAGTCAAGATGGTGAACTTCACTCTCCCCGATATCGGGAACGACAGACTCTAGTGGTGAGATTCGTTCTTGCCCCTGAAATTTGATCTTCATGTTGATGGTAATTCGGAGGGTAGAGTTGCAAGCTAGACTCGGGAAGGAATTGCAGAGGGAAATGGATACGTGCGCAAGAATTTAGATTGCAAGGGTTCGAGCAAACGATAGCAGGAAAGCAGTGTGCAAAACGCATAGGGGGTTCGCTCATTATATAGCTATTTTAGGAGAGAGAAAGGCAATGAATGTGCATTTAATACATACCTACCAAATTGAATAAGCAAGATATTCGGGTAGAGCGGGAAAAATTAGCACGAATGGCACTTGGTACATTTGGGACATGTGGGACGCCAAAGCGCGAAGTACGCGGCTCGGCTAATTTGGACGATGCGGGGAAAAGACGCACAAATGCTCTTGGAACACGCGGGACAAAAGTATGTGAAGTACGTGACTCGGCCGATTCAGACGAAAATGGAACAACTGGTCCGGGCGAACTTGGGACATTTGGGACAAAAAGTTCCGATGGGCCCGAAAAGAACAGACTTCGGGTAAACCGACCGATCGGGGAATAGAGGGCCCAATTGAACTTGGGACATGCGGTACAAAAGTATGTGAAGTATGTGACTCAGCTGATTCGGATGAAAATGGAACAATTGGTCCGGGTGAACTTGGGACATTTGGGACAAAAAGTTCCGACGGGCCCGAAAAGACTAGACTTTGGGTAAACTGGCCGATCAGGGAACAGAGGGCCCAATTGAACTTGGGACACGCGGGACAAAAATGTCTGACAGGTCCGAAAAACACACAAAATGACCCAAAAACGTAGATTTTCTCAATTTCTTTGGCTTTTCACATTATCAGTACAACAGAGAAGACACTTGAACTAAAAATTTTAAATTTTCACCTTCTTAAGAGCAGGGTAATTTTGAGTGGAAAACAGCTGGCTCCTTCTGGGGATAACTTGGCATAAATTCAAGGAATGAGATAAGGTAAGAACTTAGACAAACTCAGGGAAGTAGACCAATACCTTATCCATTGGGCTACGAAGTCAAAAAGAAAACCAATACAGAGGACAACACACCAAAACAAAAGGAAAGAAGAACAAAACGCTATACAGAGTATACAAAGGGACTCCCTAATCACCTATGATTTGAACAATTTCAGGTACTGCCCACTATAAGGAAGTGGGAGAGGAGAACCATCCATATAATCAAGATAAAAAGAATTTTTACCAGCGAAGTGCCTGATCTTGAAAGGTCCGAGCCAAAGGGAATCAAACTTGCCATGGCTGCCATGAGGTTCATGCCTTTTATCCCACAACAAAATAGTGTCTCCAACTTGGAAATCTCTGAACCTGGCTTTCTTATCAAACAGGACCTTAAATTTTTGTTGATGAGCAGATATCTTATCAACAACTTCCAATCTATCCTCATTCAACTTGTGAAGGTACATTATCCTCTTATCCAAAGCATCATTGAAACTGGTATCTTCAATGGCCTTCATTAGATGCAAGGCTGGCAGCTCCACTGTTACTGGAAATTGAGCTTCTACTCCATATACCACTTGAAAAGGAGAAATTCCAATGGCTCTCTTAGGTGTGATCCTATCTGCCCAAAGAACATCATAGAGTTTCTTGTGCCAGTTTCGTTGAGACTCATTGACTAATTTCCTTATTATGGTCACCAGATTTTTATTAGTGGATTCTGCTTGTCCATTTCCCTGAGGATAGTAATCTGAGGAGTGAGCCAGAGAGATGCCATATCCATAACAAAAATCCATCATCTCAGTTGAAGAAAAATTCGAAGCATTATCTGCCACAATCTTGTTTGGTACACCATACCTTACCAAGATGTTTTCTTTGATGAAACTGCACACCACTTCAGAAGTAGTACTCTTTACTGGAATGGCTTCTACCCATTTGGTGAAATAATCTGTAGCAGTTAATATGTGAGTATGACCAGCACTAGAAGAGGGATTAAGTGTTCCAATGAATTCCAAACCCCACTGTTGAAAAGGTTCTTCAATTACAACTGGCTTAAGAGGCAAAGAGGCCAATTTGGGTCTACCCACGAAAGTCTGACAAGCCTCACATTTATCAACCCACTTGGATGCATCTCTGAAAAAGGTAGGCCAGTAATATCCTCCACGAAGTATCTTATGAGTAGTGATGGTTGATGAGTAGTGCCCTCCACATGCTTGATCATGAAAAGTTGAGAGTAGCTTTTTCTGCTATTCCTTGTCCACACATTTCAAAAACCTTCCATCCAACCCACGTTTAAACAAGGCATTTTCCCACAACACATATTGCATTGACCTTAGTTTAACAGTCCTCTTTTATTTGGCAGTCAAATGAGAGGGGAATTCCCCATAGGTGAGAAAATGAGCGATATCAGCACACCATTCGTCAACTGAGCTAAGAAACAAAACGGTAGGAAGACCAACTTTATCTTCCAGTAACTCATGTCTAGCTCCTTCAGCGATGAGTTCACAAAGGCCTTTTCCACAGACGAGCTTGGTCAGTTTGATGTAAATATCATATTCTTGAACCTTAGCCACCAAGTTCCCTCTCTTGGATCCAAATTCCTGCTGTGTAAGAATTGACTTAACAGTTGTATCTGGTACCAGCACCATGGAGTGGGAGTTAAGAATGTAAAAACGAAACTGCTTGACAACTTTAACCACTGCAAAAGCATGTTTTTCCATCATAGTGTATTTAAACTCATGATCCTTCAGAATATAGCTCATAAATGCAATTGGAATTTTGTGCTTATTAGAATCTTCCTAAGTCAAAACCACAGCCAAGGTGTTATCTGTGGCGTAGTAATAGATAATAAAATCTTTGCTAAAATCTGGACATGCTAAAACAAGGGTTTTAGCAATGGCTTTTTTAATACCTTCAAAGGCTTCTTTCCCTTCAAAAGACCAACCAAACGTTTGTTTGCCTTTCATCATTTGGGAGATATTCAGAGTTAGTTCTGCAAAATCAGGGATGAATCTTCTCAAAAAGTTGATCTTACCAAAGAAAGAGTGCACGCCCTTTTTGCTGGTTGGGAGAGGAATTTGATGAATAACTTGAACTCGCTTAGGATCAATCTTAATACCATCTTTGGAGACAATGTGCCCTAACAATTTCCCCTCTGTGACACAAAAGACAGATTTTTTAGGATTCAAAGAGATCCCATGTTCTCTACATCTTAGCAGAACTGTCTCTAGATGCTGAAAATGATCTGCCCTTGTTTTAGAATACACATTCAAGTCATCAAGGTATACAACAATACACTTCCCTTTCAAACTTCCAAAGGCTAGGTCCATAGCCCTCTGAAAAGTAGCACCGGCATTAATGAGCCCAAAAGGCATTCTCTTGTAAGCAAAGGTACCCCAAGGGGTAGTGAAAGCTGTTTTGTGTTGATCTACAGTATTAACTTCTACCTAATTATATCCTGAGAATCCATCAAGCATAGACAACATTTCAGATCCGATTACTGCTTGTAAGACCTGATCCATCATAGGTAAAGGATAATTATCTTTTAAGGAAACCTGATTCAGATTCCTGAAGTCAACACAGATGCGGATCTCACCATTTTTCTTTCTAACTGGCACAATATTGGCAATCCATGTTGAATGGTGAATAGGAAAAATGATTTTGGCTTTCAACAATTTCTGTATTTCTTGAAAAATTGTGTCAGCTATTTTGGGATTGTATTGCCTCTGCTTTTGTTTAAAAGGCTTAATTCCAGGTTTGAGAGGAATAAAATGTTGCATTTCTTTTGGTTGGAAAGCTTTTAAATCTTCATAAGAGTAGGCAAGAACATCCTTATACCTCTTTAAAAGATCAATTGCTTTCTTCCTCTCATCTGCTGTGCAACATTTTCCAATGTTCATGAGCTTAGGATCAGTAGAACTCCCAATATTAATTTTGTCATATTCAGATGATTGTTGAGGTCCAGTAGAAGCTCTAGACTTTACATACCTATCATGTTTATCAAATAGTTCCTCTAAACTCACCAATCCTTTAAAAATCTTGTTTCCCTTGAGTTTAATGCATCCATCCTGATCCGTTTCTTCTCCTTGGGTGGCTTCTTTGTCAAAGGGCACACTTTCACGAGGTAAATTGTCACTTCCTTCAAAGTACAATTGTTCAAAATTATCCTTAAGTTCTAAGAAAGAAAGCAAGTGCTGATCATTATTGAAAAATTGCCAGTTATTTGTATTATCAGGTACACTAGGTCGATGGATCATCTCAATGGTGAACTTATCTTGGGAAAATTCAGGATGAGGTATAAGCAGTGACCCAGAGACTGCTAATGAATCAGCCCTGGTATTCTTCTCCCTAGGTATTGCTTCGATGGAGAAAGCATCAAGAAATTCAATGGAATCCCAAACCTGATCCCGGTAATGTTTCAACCTTCCATTTTTTTACCTAGAAGAGGTTTCTATCTTGCTTTACAATCAATTCCGCATCCCCCCGAGCTAAAAAATTCTTCACACCTTGTTCTTTTGCCACCTGTAGGCCAAGAATAAGAGTTTCATACTCTTCTTTATTATTGGTAATTTCAAATTGCAACTTGAATGAGAAAGGATGAAGGCTTCCTTTAGGTGACACCAGTATGACACCAACTCCAGAACCAGCTGAGGAACAACTTCCATCAAACTCTAAAATCCAAACACCATTAGGATCTTTAGGTGACACTTTGGGGAGTTGGATTTCTTCAGGAGACATAATCATGTAGTTTCCATGCCCCATATCCTCATAGAGTATTTGTGCTTTGGGATCATCCATTTTTTGTACAATATACTCATATTGCTTCTCAGGCAACAACTTCTTCATTTGCCCATTAACAGGTATGAAGGCATGCGACCAATCCATTTGAATTTCTCCACCCACATCCTTACAGAATTTTCTGCTTAGCAACATTCCGTATGAAGGAGGAATATCTGCTACTAAGATAGTAGCCAAAACTTTCTTTTCAGGCAAAGCAGCAAAAGCCACTTGTGCATCTTTAATTCTTCTGACCAAGGGCACTTCCTTACTCTCCATAGAATAACAAGATCCATAAGTACGTGTGAGAGTCAAGCCTAAGGCATGAGCTACTTTAGCAGGCATCACATTGTCTGAGGCTCTTGAGTCTATGACACAATTACTGAGCCTATGGCCAGCTATAAGAAGTGTCACATAGAATGGTTTGATTTTGTCATTGGGCGAGGTGACAACGGCTACTAGATTAGGCTGTGGTACAGAAGGAGGAGTGGGTAAAAGGCCTTTAGAAGTAGTTTTAGAATGGGAATTGACAAAGTGAATCATTTTAGCAAAAGCCTTGGGATGGGTTTGATAATACTCAGCCTCTGAGATTTGAACCTTAGTCTTTTTTAGGTGGTCAATAATATCAAAAGACCTAGAAGTGGATGGGCTATCATCATTTGAAATCTTAGGTTTATCAATTTTAGGTGAAAAAGAAGTAACTTTAGTATCAGAATTGACAGGACTCACCTTTGGTGCAGATGAAATGGGAATAGGAGATCCTCTTTTTGCAATTACGGGGATAGTTGTCAGCTGCTCCTTAGATTTCTTGGTGGGCTGCATCACTTTCTCCCTCCGATTTTTCTGCTCTCGAGTCATGACAGCGTATGATTCACTATTCATGTCTGCTACTACTTCGTCATAATCATCCCCTTCATCAATGCCTTCAGTGGCGAAGAAATTAACTCGAGATCCCTCAAATTCATCTGCTTCATCATCAACCTCTTCAACAAATTCCTCGCAATCTTCATTAATCTCCTCATCCTTTGGTTCCACAACTTCATAGGTTGCGTTGACAGGAACTTTAATAGGAGGTCCTTCAAGTTCTAGCCTTGTTTGAGAAGCAGGAAAACAATTTCTGGGCTGAAAATTCCTCCTTGGAATGTATGCATAGGGAGCATGCTGAGCCAATTGTTTCTTATGGCAATGAGATCATTTGCAAGTTTTTGTACCAATGGATCAGTATTAGGTCTAGGGGTGGAAGAGGAGGAAGAAGCAAATTTATATTTAGAAGGGTCTCTCCTCAACTTCCCTGACATGATTAAAGCATCTTCGACACTAACAGCAAGAGTTTGATCTTCAGCCAATGTTGCGAGATTAGCCCTTCTTAGTACATAACTAACTTCAGGTGATTGGGCATTTAGGAAAAAACATTTTTGAATTTGATCTACAAGTCGAGTATTTGGGGGAATTTTGTTAATCAACCTATTGAATCGGGCCACAAATTCTCTCATGGGCTCTGATGAATCCTTCTTTATTTGAGAGATTTGGGCTAGCAAGACATGCACGTATTCTGTTGGTTTGAACCGGTTTTCAAACCTAGTTCTCATTGTATCCCAGCCGGTGATAGCACCGGCCGAAAGGTGATAGAACCAATCAGCAACATTATCTTGTAAAGTCTCAATGAAAAGTCTTACGGAGACATCTTCATGTTCAACTCCTAGAACTCCGCATGCAACTATGAAGTCTGCGATGTGTTCATCAAGATGCACTTTACCATCACCTTTGAATTTAGGGAAGTTCTTTCGGTTACCTCTAGGTAACTCATGCAAAGGCTGAGGAAGGGCAAGGGGCCCGACACGATGACCCCAGGGCAGTGGTACCACCATTCTTGGAAAAATGGCCTGAAGAGGAACTACAACACTAGCAAGAATCAAAGCTCGAAGATTAGGACTGATTGACTCTGAAGGAATACCACCCGTAGGGATTCTATCTTGGATAGGAGGAGTACTTGTCAAACGAGTATTTCTATTTCTTGTTGAAGGGAAAGGAAAACCCTGCTGCTCCAAAAGCTAAAACTAAGAATCTTCAATACCAAGGTCCCTTCTCCCTCGAGTAAAATGCGGAGTCGCCAGATCAAAGGATGATCAATAATTACAGAACTGGAATATTATTTCCCCAGCGGAGTCACCAAAAAACTGTTGGTCGTCAAATAGGACTTCACGAAGAGAAACAATAAGGGGAAAAGAAGTCCCTCCTCTTTAATGGGAGAGGTTCCCTTATTCAGAAACGAACCTATTTACAAATATACAAAACATGATTTTCTTTGTTGAACTTGGATATTATGAAAGTGTTTTCTATAAGGATCATCAATTACAAAAGGACTGAGGAATGAGAATACGGGAATGAGTAGAAAGTCAACACTCAGAATTATAGATGACAAAGTAATTCTTTATGTATGCGAAGTTACAGTGAATTGAAACAAGATCATTTGTATCATACTTAGTAAGATGAAATTTAAAAGACACAAAGTTCTATAAATAACATCTGTAAGAATACAAAGCTTCTTATCATAACACAGAAAAATGATCTTAACAAGATTAAATGAAAAGCTTAGGGATAAAAGAGATCAGATAGACGAAGAATGAAAAGCCCTTCTGTATTGATTTCTTTATGATTTATTTACACTTTAAGAAAATAAGCCAAGTTCTTCCTCCTGCAAAATGGCGAGGAGAGGCCATTATATAGTTTACAAATCAGTTACTCTTGGTAACTACTTCTTTTAACTAAAGATTAGTTAAGGATTGCCAATCGCAATACCTCAACTAATTACAATAAATCTGAGAGAAAGAATTGGAAAAGAAGAGAAGAATAAGGAGAAGAAGACAGGTGCTTATGACTGGGAGGGACCCACTGACTTCAAAATCCGCTGTTTGATTCTCTTCAATGCCTTGACTATGTCTCTGCCACGAGGGACTGACGTGTTGGCTATAGATTGGGTCCAAAATGCGAGGCACTTCTCCATTTCCTTATCAAACTCGACATGAGTATGATAGTCCTTATTTGCTTCTTCAATGGCAAATTGAAGAGAGCAGATCTCCTTCATTTTCTCTTTGAGTTTCTTCTGGTATACTTGGGTGGATGAAGGAGGAGTAGAAGCTGCAGGTCCTTGAGTTGATGAGGCAAGAGGGGTTTGCACAGGTGTGTCTGATCTTGGAATCGATGCTTCCCTCCTTGGTGTTGAAACATCCTTGGAGGAGGATTCTCCTGAGTGCCTCCTAAGCTCTCGAACTTTCTTATCAAACCAGATCTTAGTCCTAACTAAGACTGGAGCTAGGATCTCAGCCAAATCATCTTTCTCTTTCTTGAACCAATCCAAGTCTTCCAAGGGAGTGTGCTTAACCACATTGTCATACTCATATGAGTATAGATTAGAGTTGTCGTCCTTGAGTCCTTCAGGAACTTGGTATAAGCCGAGTTCTTGGATCAATTATAGAGAGAACCTGCCATACTGCCTCCTTCTAGCCTCAAAATTATCAGTACAGTCAGCCCAATAGTCTTCTGTATCTACACATTGCACAGAGATTGGGAAACCACTAGCGAAAGCCAAACCGCTGTCATGAATCATTTGTGCCATTGGTGTAGGGTTAGCGTCTGTCATCCTCGACCAAAAATCACTAAAGTCAAGATGGTGAACTTCACTCTCCCCGATATCGGGAACGACAGACTCTAGTGGTGAGATTTGTTCTTGCCCCTGAAATTTGATCTTCATGTTGATGGTAATTCGGAGGGTAGAGTTGCAAGCTAGACTCAGGAAGGAATTGCAGAGGGAAATGGATACGTGCGCAAGAATTTAGATTGCAAGGGTTCGAGCAAACGATAGCAGGAAAGCAGTGTGCAAAACGCATAGGGGGTTCGCTCATTATATACCTATTTTAGGAGAGAGAAAGGCAATGAATGCGCATTTAATACATACCTACCAAATTGAATAAGCAAGATATTCGGGTAAAGCGGGAAAAATTAGCACAAATGGCACTTGGTACATTTGGGACATGTGGGACGCGAAAGCGCGAAGTACGTGGCTCGGCTGATTCAGACGATGCAGGGAAAAGACACACAAATTCTCTTGGAACATGTGGGACAAAAGTACGTGAAGTATGCGACTCGGCTGATTCGGACGAAAATGGAACAACTAGTCCGGGCGAACTTGGGACATTTGGGACAAAAAGTTCTGACGGGCCCGAAAAGAACAGACTTCGGGTAAACTGGCCGATCGGGGAATAGAGGGCCCAATTGAACTTGGGACACGCGGGATAAAAGTACGTGAAGTACGCGACTCAGCCGATTTGGATGAAAATGGAACAACTGGTCCGGGTGAACTTGGGACATTTGGGACAAAAAGTTCCGACGGGCCCGAAAAGAACAGAGTTCGGGTAAACCGGCCGATCGGGGAATAGAGGGCCCAATTGAACTTGGGACACGTGGGACAAAAATGTCCGACAGGTCCGAAAAACACACAAAATGACCCAAAAATGCAGATTTTCTCAATTTCTTTGGCTTTTCACATTATCAGTACAATAGAGAAGACACTTAAACTCAAAATTTTAAATTTTCACCTTCTTAAGAGCAGGGGAATTTTGAGTGGAAAACATTGATAAAGATAAAAACGAGGAAGAGACAACTAGCCATGATGTTGAAAGTGGTATATCAAATGATGGTGCTGCTGCAAATGAGAAGAAACTGGGTAAATTTTTAAGGTTACCGACACAATTTGTACGGGATCCTTCCAAAGGTAAGAGTGATGCTGCACTCCGGATAAGTCATGCTTCACAATTGTTAACATCTGATGCTTATGTTCAGATGTTAAAAGATACACAACAAAAAAAACAAGAAATATGTGAAGGGAAACAACGTAAAAAGGAGCATATTGAGGCAAAAAAGCAAGAAAGGTTGGCAGCAAAGGAGAAAAAAAGGAAGAGAGA
Organism: Taxus chinensis; assembly: GCA_019776745.2. Lineage (NCBI taxonomy): Eukaryota > Viridiplantae > Streptophyta > Pinopsida > Cupressales > Taxaceae > Taxus > Taxus chinensis. The sequence continues at coordinate 803,393,143 of CM034150.1, forward strand.
TTGCAACGCATTAAAGAGAGGCAAGAAAGGGATCTACAAAAGTTTTTTGAAAGACAGGAGCGCGAGAAACAACGGGAAGTAGCTCGCCAAAAAAGGAATTGGAATTACAACAGAAGGAAGCCACTCGGCATCAAAGGGAGAAAGAGAAACAAGAAAGAGATAACAAGTTCAACAATCCACAGGTTTTGTTTCCCGTGCATCATTCCATGCCCATATAGAACTCCATGTTACAAGATATGTTGAAAGTTCCTATCCCAGATTACCACCCTTACTTCCTTGACACCAACATAATGCAAATAACTTCAACTCCAACTACACACCCCATTATCCCACAACCTCCTACTTCACATACAACCTTTCATACCATATCTGGTTTTCCTATTCCACCATGGGTTCATCCAGTGAACCTCTTAATGACTCCAACAACATCTATTAATGATACAATCATTCCTGATAGTCCAAACTCAGGGCCCTTTTGAAGGTGTGACATGGAAATTGACTAACAAACTTATAGTAATAGTTTATAGTTGGTATATTTTGCTCCGAATGTAATGAATATGGACACATACCGTATAAGTTTATATGTTTTGCTCCAAATGTAAGAAATATAAAGACATGCATTTTATATTAATACATTTTGCTCGAAATGTAATCGTTGTTTCAGATGTGGAAACCAAATCAGCTTAGAATTTGTTAAAGGTTTATGTTAAATTGTTGCAACTTAAAATGAACACCGTAAAATAAAAACTGAAAGACAAGGATTTATTTGAATCTTGGTGAGGTAGAAACCTCACCTCTATATGGCTTAAAAACATAGAATTGTAGGTAACATTTTCCTTGAGTATTAGTAGTGTGAATACACACTGTTTCCACCTTGCTTCAACCGATCTCGACGCATAAAACTGCCATTCCAAAGTTTTCCATGCAATTTGCACATGCATGTTTAGCCATTTATTAAAAAACTGAATTTGTTTGAACACAGAGAATGAAAAAAGAATAAGGATCAAATAGATTTAAAAAATGGCACATGTAGAAAGGCTTAGAAAATTTGGCTCAAAACCTGTCTGAAAAGGGTCTGAGATTCAGCTCTCAGGTCCAAACACTTCGGTCCTGGATGTGCAACTGCCAGTACGTCTGAGCTAACAAACTGGAAAACAAAATGTAGTCAGAACTTCAGAGAAAATGAAAGAAAAAAATGGCTAACAAAATGCAGTCAGAGCTTCAGAGAAAATGAAAGAAAAAAATGGCTAACAAAATGCAGTCAGAGCTTCAGATAAAATGAAAGAAAAAAATGGCTAACAAAATGCAGCCAAAACTACAGAGAAAATGAAAGAAAAAAATGCGTACCTGTAAGGCCGTATTGTTCACTGTATAATGCTGTGGGCAATATGAATCCCTTCTGCTTGAAAACCTCGAGCAAGGCATTGAGAAGCCACCCTTCACGCAAACCTCGCACAGGCTGTAAGCCCACTCACAAACAACCACCATTTGCAAAGGAGACAGTGTGTAACGCGTCCAAGGGAGACAATGTGTAATGCGTCCAAGGGAGACAGTAGGTAATGTCATCACCAATCCGGCACTATGATAATTCTTCACCGGGAACCCCTCGTGCTATGATTATTTACTAATGCACAGCCTTTAGTTTGGTGAATGTAATCCATGAGGTACTTCAAGTGTTATTGACTTCACTTGCCTTTCACCAAGACTATGGGAGAAACTTTACAATTACACCTCTTAATGGCTTCTTCAACACACCTTTAAACTGATGGCTTCCTTCGCACACTTCCTACAATATTTCTCACTACTTCCTTCTATGCTAAATGAGGGGGGTGGCCTCTCTATTTATAGAACTTCCAAGCTTATCCATCCTATCTCTAAGATAGGATAAGAAATCCACTCTAACGAATCATATTCCATACCTTAACTCTTATCTGTACATGTAAGCTTATCTCTTAAGATAAGATAAACCTTATCATTTTACATGGGTTCCACATTTTTAGAATTTTTACAAATAAAATACACAAAATATTTATGACCTCACTCCTTGTCCTTATTACCAATATAATATTTCTAATTCCTAATCATGTAGACCCTACTTCTCTAATTACCCAAACTTTGACATTTTAACATTACCGGACCACTTATGACAAATATTTACTTTTTACAACATTCCTATTGTACTTTGACTGTTACCGTACTCCACATTATTGGCGACACCGTACTGACGGCGCCGTTATCTTCTATCAGACGCTACTACTAATTATACTTAACAACATCCTATTCCTAATACATACATTAATGAAATAGAAATTATGGAGGAAAATTTTAGTGTCGACAGTAACACGTCTAGAGGAGGAGATAATGTGTAACACGTCCAGAGGAGGAGACAGTGTGTAACGCGTCTAAGAAAAACAGTCTGGAACGACTCCAAAACGTGCCATGGAACAATATGGTAAATGGCGGTTGAGAAAAACAGTCTGAAACGACTCCAAAACGTGCCATGGAACAGTCTGGTAAATGGTGGTTGAGCAAACTAGTTTGGAGCGCGTCCAAAACAAGCGCTGGTAAAGGGTGGTTGAGCATTTAATTGTGGCTTATCTATTATGCATGTCAAGATGAGGAGGACAGATAATGTTTCCCTCTTTTATTTTGAATTAAATGCTCAACACCTATCCCATTGTGTGAACCACTTCGGGTCTCCACCAGTAAATGTGTTTTTTTTGAGATATTTTATTTGATCGATTATATGTAAGCAAATAATATTACAATATGTTTCAAAATTAAAGGCTTCGGATAAAAAAAAGTTTATTTATAACTAACTGTCAAATTGGTGATCCTACGTGGCAAGGAATTGGCTTCGTGGACCTGCGAACTTAGGGTGTTCGCATACTGGTCCTTCTCCCCTATTAACCACAACACCCATGTTTTTACGAATTATGTAACAGCTGTTGCAGGTAGTAACTGGCTGCAATCATTATTGATTTCAATAAATATCAATAATAAATGGTTTCTGGTGCTACGTTGGGTACGCCCCTATCTTTTGTTGGATTACAAATCTTATTGTCCCATTTAAGGCGCATTTCTCTGGCTCGTATGTAATGTGATTGCCTTCTCATGCTGCTACTGGAATTGTTGTTTTCTTGGACGGATGCATGGATATAAATATCATTTAGTGGTAAGTGCCATATAAGTTTTTAGATATTAATATAAGTTTTTGAGCAGAAAAATATTATGGAAATTTCCATATAAAACAACACAAAATCTGTTTGTTGAATATAATATGACATTTTTTTTATTTCAGTAGATGCACCTCTTATTAGCTCCTTTTAGGAGTTCACTAATCAGTCCAACCCACCTACACAAGTGCAACATATCCCCTTTCAGGCATTGATTAAAATGTAAACATATTCCAAATGGTAGTATCTGGGTAAAAACTGAGGGACATTTTCCTTCATTTACCCAAAATACACAAGAACCTATCACAAAATCTCTCCATGTCACTTTTTAAAATTATGTGATTTTGGGCCTCTTCTTTTTGACAGGTTTTATAGGAATTTCATCATTAATTCCTTCATGCTGTTTAATCTTGGGCATGAAATAAGTTTAGGGAATTCAATGTCAGGATCAAAAAATTAGTTTCCAACTTTTATACTTGTAATTTAGAGACTACAAGTTTAAATTTTATAACACAAAAAGAACTGTTTTTGTTCTTCAAGTAGCTTGTGCTTTCCCCGTCTCTTGCTTTCCCATAAATATGAGGTTTCTATATATATTCTAGAGGTAATTTTCTCCCTTTGACTGGTCCGAATGGTGGTTACCAAACAACAACCATAAAATGGTGTTTTTTGATGTCCTCTTGACTGGTCATAGTTTAAACTTTAATTAGTGGTGTTTGCTGAGTAGAGCCAATATCTGAGTAGATTGTGACCTTTGACATATTTTGGCCAAATAAACCACCATAAGAAAAATCCCACTTCGCCTGGAAATTTTAGACTAAAACATATCAAGATTAAAAAGTGTGTCTAAAGATATTAATCCTTACTAAATACATTTCAATTACTATAATAAAACTGTAAAACAAACTTCTTTGTTGATCCAAAAATGACTTTTCTGTCTAAATAAGCACATTCAAGAAGCTATGTCAGTCACATCATACAAGAAAACACTTTTCTCATTACATATAGCAATTTATTGCTCCTATTTCTACCATGAAAAGATTAACATTAAAAGATTTATATGACTTTATGAGAAATGTATCTACTCAATAGGTGGAATGCTACTTAGCTGAAACAAAAATCATTTCTTTACAATCCCACTTCAAAAACAAAATATTACTATATTGCATTAATCCATATAAGAAAATTTAAAAACTTCTGCTGGCATTATAAACATTTGTATCAGTATCCTATTAAACCATATTTATATGTTACTATTTAATAATTGTAGTTAATTTGTTTAGAGAATTTTTGAATTAATTGGTAGAAATATAGTTCATTGTTGTGTCATGTCATCCATTAATGTTATGCATTTGAATTCTGATATTAATTTTTGTAGATATCATGTATAGGTTTTTAATTGTATGTTTACCAAAAACTACACTTCGTGGTGGTTTGAAATATTTTGGAATTTTTTCCAACATGGTTGTATGGGCTACATGTGCCTTGTTTGGTACTAGGAGATATGATTTGCTAAGGGATATTTTCCATAGGTAGAAATCTTAACACATCCCAAGTTGGACGTCAAACTGTGTATGTGAGAAGTTTTTAAAGTAGCCTAACGAGTGTCCTCCCCAAATTTGTATCCTATGTATTATATTGATGTATTGAAGTGTCCACACATGTTGCTTTTTTGTGTAGCTATATTGGAATAACATGAGAACTAGGAACACATCAAACATCCCAATTCCCTGTGACCCACCGACATGGACATTGTCTGTGAAAAAAAAAATCATTGTGAAGAAAAGTATTTTAGATATAAATTTGTGATTGATGTTGTCTTTCATAGAAGACAAAATATGAGTAGATCCGAGATAAAAGAGGACCTTATGAAAACTTTTGGTGTTGTTGAACCTCATACGATTTTACTTTCGAAGTTTAAGACAAAAAAGATGCTCGAGAGGTTTTGGTTTGATTTACGATAGTGTACATCATACGATTCAATACAAACCGGGGAAGAAGTTGGTTTATAATGTGATTGATGTTCCAAATCTTAAATATAAGAAAGATTGTCCAAATAGAGACAACAAAATTTGCGGAGTCAAAAAATTCAATGGTTCAAGAAAAGATGCAAACTAGATAGTTTTTGTTGAAATGTACTCTTGTTACCTTACTTTAAACGATTAAAATTTTACCCTTGCATGCACTTGTTGTCTTTTCTTTGAAATAAGATATCATTTTCCCCTATGTTTTATATGGCATGTTTTGTGTTAGTCTATATTAACTTTGTAATATTTCTTCTTGGATTTCTATAAGGCATAACTATCCCATGCAATATTTCATTTCCTTTGTTTGATATATTGAAATGTAATCAAATAGAACTATGACATTATCTAAATGTATATTTTTTTATTGAATGTTTAAAAGATAAATTTAATTTTAAAATTTCATTAAGTTTTATATGATGTATTTTCTTTTCACTAGGTAATTTTAGTTTATGTGGTCCTTTCTCATATTTGTTGGTACAATTATATAGTTCATATTTACAAATGTGTCATGTAGATTTTATTAAAAGAGCTATATGGCTAATGTCTTACCTCTCTTGTACCTTGTATTAATAACATAATTTTATTGACAAAGATAGTTTTTACATCTGATTGGATACCTAGAATCAATGTTAAGGACTAAATTCAATGTTTTTGTAAGTGTTTTTATTAGGGTTCATTTTGATTTCTTATTTATGTTTTCATATAATATACCTTTAATAAAAAAATACTAAACTGGGTTTGAAAATTTTGTGAAATTTAATGTGTCGTAGATATGTATCCTTTCTTTCATTTTCAATTATTTTTTATTCTATTGGCCTGTAATAAACGAAGTATTTTTGTATATCGTCTAAACATTTTATTTTCCTTCATCTTGATTTCTCAAATTATGCAGGACTACTCAATTATAAAATGGAGCCCCAAAATACATCTACATCCATGAATGCTTCTACTGAAAATAACCCACTGACGCGAATAACAGAGAATTTTGTTCACATACTTCCTATAGGAGCATTGTTTCCATTTCATGATGGATGGACTATACAAGGTAAAGCCACTTCTAAGTCAAACATTTGTAACTTTAACACCACTAGAGGGAGTGGAAAGGTATTCAAATTTGATATCATTGATAAGGATGAAGAATAAATACATATTTTGTTTTAATGAACAAGTGGATAAGCATTATGATAATATTCGAGTTAGAAATGTGTATATAATTTAAAATGGAAGATTGTAGAAGGATGATAAAATATTTAACAATCTCCCATCTGAATATGAAATATTGTTGTGTAGCATGACACTCATGGAAGCTTTTTTTGTTTATGATGGCTCTATTCTATTTAACAAGTTTCAATTTGTTTTGATAAGTGAAATCAAGAACATGGAGGACAATTCGATGATATACGTACTTTGAATTGTTTCATTTGTTGGTGAACTTGAAACACTATTCAGGTTGGATAGTTCAAAAATGAAGAAGAGGACAATGCAAATTACAGATACTTCTGATTTCACCATTGATGTTACTCTTTGGGGTGATTGCTCTGTGATGAAGGGTTCTGAAATCCAATTCCTTGTTAACTTGGGCACACATCCTATTAATGATTTTAAGCATGTTAGCATAATTGATTTTTATAGAAAGTCTTCTGGAACACTATCAAACACTAAGATGTTTATAAATTCAAGTATTGACGAAGCAACTATATTGAGAAATTGGTGTGAGGAACATGGAAAAAATTATGGTGGTCGGTCTTTAAAAATCCATGATGAACTTGGGGGTTCATAAGTTTTTCCAAACAAATATATCTGAGATAGTTGTTGGTAGATCTCTTAGTTTTGAAAAACCACTTTGGCTATTGTTAAGAGGAACTATAATTTCTATTGATGAAATGGGTTATTTGACTTATCCATCTTGCCCATCAATGTGCTCAGGCACTCCATTTAAGAAGAAGAATAGAAAGATATCTGAAGGAAAATGGATTTTCTCCGCATGTGATATGGTTTCCAAAAGTTGTGATTATCGATACCTATTCAGGGTTCAAATTTACAGACCACATTGGAATGTTATGGGCAACATTTTTTGATGATGCACGTAAATAATTACTTGGTACAACGAAAAAGGAAACATTCAACTAGGTTCATGAAAATCCATTGTGCATACATCATCTCAAGAAGATGATAGCCTTCCATCAGTATTCATTGAAATTACATGTGTGAATGGATACATTCAACAATCCACCCAAGTTGAAATCTAATGTTTGTCAAAGTAGAAAAAGTTGATTATTCTTCGGAGAGTAAATTTATTATAGGATTAATTACTAAGATTCAAGTACATTTCCTATTCTATTATAGGATTAATTTTGTTTAAAGTCGGATTCAAACCTCCACGGGAATTACCGAAGGCGGCGATAAAGATGATTGTTATGGCAGGGAATTTTTTTATAACACACGTATAATTTTCGCGTAGGCTCAGATTTCAACTATTTCATGCAATACCTCGGATCGTGGGGAATTTATGTGGCAACAGCTCTCATTTCCATATTCATGTCGTGGATTACTATAGCAAAAATTGGACTGGCTTTAGCAATCAGTTAGGTTCTCTAGTTGCATTTACAGTTTAGATGTAGAGAAGATGCTTTGTTGGGGTCCTAACCTTGTCAAATTGAGCCTAGTGTGGACCCAGACTGGAAAGACAATATTTGAGCTGTGGAGCATTCTTAGCCAGGGTGGCATAACAAACTTCATGGAAAAAGTTCAGGGGCATGAGTTAGAGCATCTCTGTGTCACTATTTGCAGTGTGATTGGAAGGAGAGGACAGTGGATGTATGGGGGGCAGAAGGTCTTAATCAATGAATTGATTGTTTATATGCTGGCAATTGACTATGCCTTGGCATTGGAGGGCTTCAGATTTCTTTATTACAAAAGGGGTCGATGTCAGATGTGGACATGAGAGAATATTTCTCAAATTTTGAGAGGAAGAAACTGACTTAACTTAACAGCGGGCCATGCTCTATAATAGCTCGATCCCTCCGCCACTATGATTGAAGTAACCCGCATGATGATACCAATCATCTCCTTGGAAGGAAGGTTTGTCACTGTTCCTGCGAAACACCTTATTTTTCTTAATCATTTTTCGTAGGGGATCGTAAACTGGTTCCGTTTCCCTAAATTACTTGCTGAATTCTCTTGGAACGCTACCATTCTTGAGTTTCAAAAGCATTTTCGGGCGGTTCCCTAAAGCACCAAGGGCTCATTGGAGTTGTGGACAAACTGAGAATGACTATCTACTCAGCATTATCACTGAGTCTCCCATCCTCCCCTAGCTTGAATTCCCCCTCTGCCGAGCTCTACTGCTGCCAACCCATGTCTCTCCTTGAGTGATACTCTGAAATCAAAATAGCCACCACTGTATGTCACCCCCATGCCGGCTCGTTCAGATAAACTTCTCCCACATCCCCCCATCTGATTAGCTAATCCCACCCCCCTATCTCTGGCCTAATTACCTCGCTAAATTACATGGTTACCAGGGCTTCTCAAGTAAAATGCTTATCCTTCAATTTACCCTTACTGTGGAGAAGGGTTCTCAAACTGAATTATAGAATACATTGCTCATGACCTCCTGCATATCAGCAGTGCCAGCCAACTGGGAAGTGCAATTGGAAAGCCCTACAAAAAGGCTGGAAGCCTTAGAGGTAGATATGAAATTGTTCAAAGCGGAAGTTAAAAACTTGTACTTAAAACAGAAAGGATCTAGACTTCCATTCTTTCTTCCTCCAGGAGGATGATGGACTAACAACCACTATTGAATATATATACAAGAAATTGCACTCACAATTGGACTCTTCAACACCTTAGGTAAGGACAAGACTAGGCATGATTGCATACATTGCCATCTTTAGGGTCCATATGACCACACATTTATTGAACTAATTTACGTCAGAAGTGTCTCCAACCTAAGCGAAGTGCGCGAAAAAATGCCTTTGGGGTACTAATAAAGAAAGCAAGAAGACCTATGGATGCAGCTGGACAGTCTAATGACGCTGCCCATATGACTACAACTGGGTATGTTTAAATCCTGGAAGAATATCAAAATTCATCTTAGACAAAGCTATCTTGAAACGTAAAGTAGCTGCGGTAGTAAATGATTCTGAATGTCCTTGATTAAATGTTTTTTTTGCGGATCCTCATACATGCTTTTTTGACATAGTACTATTTTGTTGGTTCTGTCTACGTATTTGAGAAAGCTGTTTTTTAGCATACTTTGAACATCATTGTACACTATTTGGATTCTGATCCTTTTCACTCTGGTTCTCTTGAGTAAGTATTGGCTTTTAGGCCTTCTTGTTGTAATCAAGGGTATAGTCCCCTTGTCAAAGAACACTATCCTGCCAATTATAAATTTTTTTTTTTTGTAATGAGCTAAGTTGAATATGTTGGAATTAAAAACTATTTTGATATTGTTATGCCCTCAATTTTTTTATAGACTAAATATATAGGATATTCGCGTGTAGATCTTGAAAAATGTTCTTTAAATGCACCTCGAGAAATTTTGGCCAAAGTAATGTAAATGGCTGAGTGTATTGTCTATTCATCGTATCTTTAATTATATATGTTAGATACCAAGATACGAAGATTAAATTTCATGATAGACATTTAAGGATGGAAATATAGTTGTCTCAACCTTGAAAAAGGTAAACCTAAACCTACTAAAGATTGTATGATTGTTAGGTTAATTATTATTTACCTAATATTTTAGTTATGCATTATATAATTATATAATTAATGTTATTAATTAAATAATGTTGTTATATGGTTTTATTAACCATATTTGTTTTATATAAACATTAGGGATGTTGTTATATTGTTTTTACAATATAATTAGTTATTATTCATTTGTTGATTCCCGGATGTATTATGGAAGTTGTTGTATTTTCTGGTTGTACATGTGCTACCTCTCTTTTGTTTGTACATGACTGTACAATATCTACAAGTATTGCAATCCCTCCATTGTAACTTGGTTGATTGATTTTAATAAATATTATCAGACTTCCACCCCTGTTGCTCAATCTACAATCACTACTTTTTATGTGTGAATTGGAATCTAGAATTTTATGAATATCCCTTTTGAAATATATATAGAATTGATTGTATTTATAGTGGCAATTATCGGATGCTTATCATTAATACTGATTTGTTTAATTAACTATTGTAGATGTCAAGTTTGACTACATGTTATTTATCAAATTTTGACATTAACCGCTTAACTTGGCCATGTCTATAATAGTAGATTTTGAAAACTATATTGGTCCTGCATGGAGCCCAAAAAAATCCAAAATTGGTTCCCGTATTTCCCATAATAAGAGGCAATCATAAACAAGTTCCGCTAAAAAAATGGCTTTGTGAACTTACCATACATAAGTGTATGGGTGAATAATAATTACTATGTGTAATTATAGATCTTGGTGAATGTGAGTTAGTAAAATAGTAAATAATAATTACTAGGGTAATTATTATTCTAGTAAGTATAGTGATTTGTTATTTAGTTGTTATATTAAAACAACTAATAACAAATATATTGTTATGTGAGTTTCAAAAAACTCACGTAGAATCATTTGAGAGGTTATAACTACCTCCTTATTTATAGGGGAGCTATTACCTATATATGTGGGTGTATGTAATAATGATTTAAAAATGGGATTGAATATCAAATTATTTTGTGTGTTGTAAAATTATTCATAGAATTATTTCTTCTTCCAGTATGACACCAACAATTTGGATTGGATCATCTTCCACATTTGGTATCAGAGCAGGATTTTCAAGAGATAATGAATGGAGTATCTAATATGTAAGTTGAGGGGCAACCACACCCATGTTGCTTATTGCCTCCGAATGATAGGATATTTTTCAATCACAATTATACATGTTTAGAATAGAGAGGCATAATTTAATCATAATTCCATATCTCCATTTTTGTTTTACTTTTTTTGTGATTGGACTCCTTGTAGAGTGTGAAAGTGTCCCAAGAAATACAGATGGAGTGATTTTTTCTACATTCAGAATCATGGTTGATAATCCTTCTTTAGATTTGGTGATTCAAATTGCATCCAATAGTTTTGATTGTAATTCTTAAGCTGCTAAATCATCTAGAAAAGCTAGTTTTACATATGGCGTCTATCTTAGGAAGAAATCATAAATTTGAATAGCTTCGAACACGTGTAAAAAACACAAATCTGGAAATATCTGTTGAATTTTTATAGAAATTGCCAACGATTTTGGACCTGTAACGCAATCACTAGTGATTAAGGAAAATCACCAACAATTTTTACTGAATCACCAATGATTCCTTAGAGAATCACCTTAATGATTCTCTGCACCACTGAAAATATCTTGAAACCAGACTTTTCTGACGCATTTTATGGTTTGTAAAATGGAGCTACATTTCTCAAGTTATTGTCAAAAAATTGGAAGTGGGATTTTTGTCAGATCCAGAGCTTTACCATCAATAAAGTATTTGCATCATGAGCATCAAAGATAATTAGGATACGTGATTTAGCAGCATTATAATTGGAGGATGGACGCACAAGAGGATGGATAAAATTAGTGTCCTCTCGTCAGTTGCCAACGATGGGGCCACATGAAGTTTTGTGACATGTGTGTTTGCAGTTTGTGCTTCAGTTTTTGTATTTTTCAGTAGTGCCAATTTTTTCATTCATTTTTATGTTTCAATAAGTGGAAATTTCACATTGAGGGGGGGAACATGATCCAATGTTCCATTTCCATTATGTCATCTTTTTCAACTTATGTATGAGCAATAAAATTTAACATATTTTCCTATGTTATTCCCTGAAGTGAGATAGTGACGAGAGTTGATGATATTTGCTGCAACATATCATGATATTTTGGTTGTTGGATCCACTAGAAAACCATCTATAGTTGTAGTTGTTATTGATCCACTCAAAAAACTATCTATAGTTTTGGTTGTTAGTAATCCACTGGGAAAACTATCTTTTGTGTGGTTGTTGGTTAACCACTTGGAAAACCATCTAGAGGTTGTTGGTATTGTCCTAAAAACCATCCAGATCATGAGCAAGCTACGAAGCGACACGTTGTAGAATAAGGCATGTTTTCCCCATGTTCACACTAAGGGGGGAATGTTAGGAAATTACTTTGGCTAGTGCTCCATTGATATGTATGGGTGAATAATAATTACATGTGTAATTATTATCTTGGTGAATGTGAGTTAGTAAAATAGTAAATAATAATTACTAGGGTAATTATTATTTAGTAAGTTAGTGATTTGTTATTTAGTTGTTATATTAAAACAACTAATAAAAATATATTGTTATGTGGGTTTCAAAAAACTCACGTAGAATTATTTGAGAGGTTATAACTACCTCCTTATTTATAGGAGAGCTATTACCTATATATGTGGGTGTATGTATTAAGAGTTTTTAATATGAAAAGAATATAAATTATTGTTGTGTGTTAAATTATTCATAAATTATTTCTTCTTCCTGTGATTCTTCTGCAACTCCGTATGGATCCTCCTCCATAGGAAAATAGTGTTGAGGTGTTACAATAAGTGGCATTACATATTAGAATGTCAACCAATTAGTAACTGAATTGTAGCTGATTGAATGAATTTTGTAACTAAAGGTAAGTGTTTTGATACTGTAGATCCATATTGTAAACTGTGTTGAACTAAGAAACTATCTGATTTTTCACCTAGGATACTAGCTCTAGAAATGGGACACAGGCAGCCACCATTCCTATCTGTTGCTTGGGGTGCTAGTTTCTGCTATGTGTTTTTGATCCAAGTCTGAATCTGGACCACTTTGTAACTCTATGAATTTTCCATTTTTGTACTGTGTTGTTATGTTTTGTAGATATGTGTTGCTAGAAGGGTGATTTATTCACCCAATAGTCCCCCCCCCTCGTTTGGGGTGTGTGTGATGAATGTAGGCGGATGGAACCCAAACAAGTGATTAATAAAATATTGAAATAAATAGATTCTAAATCTAAATTTGTACCATCAAAATGATATAAACAATTAAGTATAGATTTTACCCAAGAAAATAAACAATTTAAATTTAAAACCCTAGTTGTAAATGAAGGGAATAAAATACTTAGCTGATTTGTAGTGATTTCAAAGTTGTGCTGAGATGGAAAACTGATGGAACAGGGACTCAGAGCGTCACAAAAAAAACTCAAAAAATGTAGGAGTGTCAGAAATGTCATGACTAGGGTGCATATGCAGGGTCAGGGGTGCTTTTGGTGCTTGTGACTGCTCAGAAGCTGCAGAACTCAGTTTCGCAAGGTCACGATATATTTGTTGGATGTCATCTTGAGTCACCTGTATATCTCTGCACTTTACTGTTATTCGCTTGAAACCTGCGATAAGAAAGAAACACCTGTAAAAACTCAAAACATGTCAAATATTAAAAATAAAAAAATTGCAAATGGGGAGTCCAACTGACCCCGAAGGTCAGCTGACTGAGTGAACTTACTATTCAGGTACTACACTACATTTCAAACTCTATTTTTTTTTTTTTTTTGTGTGTGTGTGTAGAATCGTGCCCTAGGTGGCTCTTGTGTAAGTTGTACTTGATAGTGAGTGATAGCTAGATGTAGAAATGTAGATAGATGTGTGCATGGAAAAATGAAATTCCCCTCCTATGATGTGTATGCAGAAGAATGTGTTCCTTTTCCCTTGTGTGGATATTTAAATGCTCGTGTAATACATTTGGATTCAACCTTAGGAAAAGATAGTAGATGCTTAGTGCTTGGTCCTTTATTATGATCACATAACTTTGTATTTATATGAGTCCCTTGGTTGAATTTCGTAATTAATCACTGAAATTCCAGCTAGGAAAAAGTAAGATTCCCAAACAGTTAGAAAATACCCAAAAGATGTGAGCAAATTACAAAGAGGTTAGGGGCGCCAAGAGGGGACAAGGGTGCCTGGTTGTTGGTTTCTTGGTTGGGTGTTGATGTCCAGAGTCAAATATTCCAAAGTATGAGCAAAGAAAGACATGGGAAAAAAGGAGTGTAAGACCAAAAGAGAGAACATAAAGCAAGAAAAGAGGCCAAAGATAGTGTTCAATTAGTACTTTTCTCGCTTAGGGATCATATGAATAATAATATGCGATCAGGAATAGAAATATACCCAAAGTGTTTTATTTATTGTTTACATTTGCCACCACTTTATATTGTTGAGTGAATGCTTGATAACATAAAGTAGATGAGTGATGTGTACATGATAACCATGTAGATCGATTGCAAATAATGCACCGAGAGACAAGGAAAAGCGTGGAGTGGTAAAAAAGTGAAGCATAGATCCTAGAGAAGAGAAAGCGAAAAATGATGATGATGACCCTAAGGTAAGAGCCTATGTGTAGATGTCTCATTGTACTTGTTATTGGTGTATCTTGATGTGTGATGATGAGACTACTGCTTCCCATAAGGACAAACCTACAAAAGAGAAGAATGAACAAGTAGTCAAAGTTGTGTATGTGAAATTTTCGATCCAACGAGTAGGAAAAGTGTGTATAAAGTATGTAAAAAATGTAAGAAAGGAACATGTGCACCTGATCCATAATGACTAAAGAGTGTAGAAAGGATCCTGAAGATGTTGTAGAAGAACACGTTTTTTGGACGATCTCATGCCAGTTATGTTAAGTATGAGTTTTTTGGAAAATCTCAAGCCAAGTGCAAAAGATATGTAGGGAGAAAGGTATAATGTTATTCTCCAACATTCTCAAATTACTTCTTGAAGTGTAAACACTACTGTAGATGGTGTGTAAAAATCCGATCCATTTCGATCTAGTCTGATCCAACGCAAAAGTAGAATTTTCCAAAGGTGTAGTGCATGCATGTTGAGTACTGAAGGACCATGTGTCCTGTAAAAGAAGCTATGTAAACTACTGAACATTGTACTGAACTCAGAAAAGCTGCATAACTGGCCCTAGTCAAAGGCTCCCATGAAGGGTCAGGGTTCACCAAATGATTAAACAAATATTAAAATAAATAGATGCTAAATCTAAATATGTACCATCACAATGATATAAATAATTAAGTACATATTTGACCCAAGAAAATAGGAAATTTAAATTTGTAACTCTGGTTGTAAATGAAGGGAATAAAATACTTAGTTGATTCGTAGTGATGTCGAAGTTGTGTTGAGCTAGAAAACTGATGGAACAGGGACTCAAAGTGTCACAAAAAAACCCAAATTTTTTTTAGAATTATCATAAATGCCAAGAATAGGGCACCCCATATAGGGTCAGGGGTGTCAAAGACCTTCTCTAGGTGCCTGTGACTGCTCAAAAGCTATGGAACTCGATTTCACCTGGTTGCGAGATGTTCACTAGATGTTACCTTTAGTCACCTTTATGTCACTACACTTCGCTATTATTCACCTAAAACTTGTAATAAGAAAGAAAAACCTACAAAAACCCCAAAAAACATCAAATCCTAAAAAGAAAAATATGTGAATGGGGAGTCAATTGACCCCAACGGTCAACCCGACTTAGTGAAATTAGAATATGGGAACTGTAATACCTTTTAGAATCCATGTAGTTCTGCATGTGTGTGTGTAGAATCATGCCTGAGGTGGATCTTGTGTGAGTCACATGTAATAGTGAGAAATAGCTAGATGTAGAAATGTAGATAGATGTGTGCATGGAAAAATGAACTTCCCCTCCTATGAAGTGTATGCAGAAGAATGCATTCCATTTCCCTTGTGTAGATGCTAGATAGATGTTTAAATGCTTGTGTAATGCCCTTTTGATGCAACCTTAGGTGAAGATAGTAGATGTTTAGTCCATGGTCCTTTATTATGATCACAAAGCTTTGTATTTATATGACTCACTTGGTTGAATTTTGTAATTAATCACTAAAAGGATGACTAGTAAAAAGTAAGATGTCCAAACAACTAGAAAAGACCCAAAATATGTGAGCAAAGTACAAATAGGTCAGGGGTGCCTAAAGGGGACAGGGGTCTTAGTTGGTTTCTGGTGTCTAGAGATAGAAATGCCGAAGTATGAAAAGAAAGACTGGGCAAGAAGGAGTGTAAGACCAATAGAGAAAATAGAAAACAAACAAAGAGGCCAAAGACAGTGGTCAATTAATAATTTTCTCGCTTAGGAATCATATGAATAATAGTATGTGATCAGGACTAGAAATATACCCAAAGTGCATGATTTAGTGTCTACAACGAGAGGACCTAAAATTAATATGCATATTGTAGATTGGATACCTGTAGGGGGTACGCGATGTGCATGGTAGAAACCAAGGCACATGCAAACAATATAAGCTAGAAACAAGTGGCATTGTAAAAGAGATATCATGCACTGGAATACAATGTAATAAATAACTATGAAGACAAGAGGGTACCCATGAAAAATGGGTTGCATACATGGGAGATGACTCGCAATATCACAAGAAAATCAAGGCTGAAGTGTCCATGAGAAAACAATGATCAAGTAATACATAGGGCATAGCCCACAGATAGTGGAAAACAATAACCCAAAAATAAGTAACAAATAACCATGGTTATATAGTATCCTGCAAGGAAAATTCTACACACGAACCACCTGTTAGCATGTTATAAAGATAAGTAGTATGTCAATGCATGTATATATCAGAAAAATGTATTGGTGATAATGACAATAAGTATTCAATACCTTAAAAATGGTACTTGTGATGTGGAGTAGGAGAATAGTAAAGGTAGATGCCCCAAGGATCCTTAGTGGGACTGTTAAAGACCAGCGTCAAACATCATACATCATGTAAGAATATGTAAAATTCCTGCATTCACCTCAAGCTACCATGTGAACGTGTATGTTTGTATAAAAAAGATCATGACATACTAAGTATCCAGCTAACATAGGAAATAAAGTGCAACATGTAAGTAATGTAATCTAACAAGAGTAAATACAACCAAGATGTGCAAATGTTGTGTGAAAGTTACGGTGTTCTGCGATATGTAAGATGCACAAATGAAAGGGGCCACATTTCCCCCCTAATGGATGTGTCTATGTGTGTGTGACATGAGGTTCATTTAGGAATTGCACCCTCAACAGTCAAGTAGGAACCATAGAACAAGAATGTGTCATTGGGTAGCAAAGGTAAAGTATGTATACAGGAGATGTGGAAATTCTTGGAGAGGGACACATGAAGCACAGAGCATGAGAGATAGAGAAATAAATTCACCAGGATGTGACTAGTGAGAGGGGAAGTTGAGTTCTCCCCGATTTTGTGCGGGGTGTGGAGTCAAGTAAACTCATCAAGGAAGTCATTGGTGTCAAGGTCATAAACGATAGGATTTAGATTGCAGACATAATATACAATAGTGTGAGGTTGATCATAGAAAGAGCCTTTATGACTAAACTATACATGCCCATAGCATATTCTTCATCAGTAAAAGGGGGTTGCATAAAATCATGTGGATACAAGCAAGCTAAATTTTGGGAATAGCCAAGGAAGGAATCTTTGCAAATACATATGTGACCAAAAGGCATAGGAAAGGTACTACTAGTAGGGTTAGGATTGAGGGTACCACCAATATAGTTGAGCCAAGATTTTCCGAGGGTGAGCAGAGAGGAACGATGTATAGGTGCAAGGAAGACCGATAAATGGAAAACACAGAGGCCATATGAAGTAGTAATGAATACATATTTGTGATACAGGTGGGGAGGATGGCGGGAGGAGATCAACAAGTGTGAATCCTAATTGTGCTAAGCCTTCATGTGTACAAAAGGTATAAAGGAAAGTGGGATAGAAGGGAATACGAGACCAATAAGAGTCATGTATGAGTAAGGTACATGTGAATGGATCAAGTTGTGGACCAGAGATGACCTGGGTAGATAGAAGAGGTGGGATGAGGTCCAGTGTATGTACAATTTCCTGGAAAGAAACCATGGTTGTAGTAGAGGGAGGAGGTTGCTTGAATTGATACTCACATGGAATAATAACAACAAAGGTGTCTTGGAAATAGGATTCGTCTACTTCAAGAGGAGTAAAGTCAAGGTTGTACAATTTTTCATTAGTAAGTTATATGACATCGACCTCATCATCAGAATTTTGAGTGTTGATATTATCATGTTGGGTAGCATTATAAAGGATTTTAGGAGGGTGGTGGATGTAGGGATAGGAGAAGTAGTAAACGGTGGCATATTGGTAGTGATGGAGGGAGATATGGTAGGAGGAATAATATCAGTGGTATGTATAGGGATGGAAGGGGTGAATATAAAGGTATAAGCAGTAATGGAAGTACTAGATTCGTTGACATCATATGTATCAATAGTATGGTAGGGAATTGCATAACGTGGGGATGTAGGCATGGTAGTGACTGTGTTTATACGAAAGAACTTGAATGGTTTGGGATTGACAGAAATAGTATGCTCATATCCACCATGTAAGAATTTAACAAACTGATGTACCGTAGAAGGAATATCATCCATAACATGGATCCATGGTCTACTGAGCAAAAAATTGAGCTAAAATTATGTATCAATGATATAGAAAAATGTGGGAAGGGTTTTGGGCCCAACCTGTAAAGGTAAGGTGATGGTATTGATGCATGTTTGAGTAGTAGAATCATAGCCACAAAAAATGGTATAGGATTTGATGATCTGACTATCAAGAACTTGTAGATATGTGAGTGATGAGAGGGAACATAGATTTAGAGTGGAGCCATTATCAATTAATATGCGATTGATATGATGGTGTTCAATAGTAGCTATAATAAGCAAAGGTGATGAATGATCACCAATGACATTAGGAGGGATATCCTCATTACTGAATGATATGGCATGTGGTATGTTTTTGAGGTATTGAATAAGATGGGCAAAGGAAACAAGGGAATTGTCACTTGCTTTATGAATGGAACAAAGGGAAACCTCTAATGTATGACAACAATTTGGTGCATTGAGTACAAGATCATAAAGGGATATTTTGGTTGGTGTATTCTTTATTTTCTCAATGATATCATAACCTTTGGAGGTGTCGGTAGGAACTATAGAGGTGATAGGTGGTGGAATAGAGATAGGTGGAGCCATGGATTTCCTATTATGTCGAGTGGTGACCATATTAATAGTTGGGTCAGGAACTAGAGGGTTGAAGCAAGGATGGTTTTGGGTACATACCTGTATAAATGGTAGACGTGCAATGAACCCTAGTGGGTATATAGGATAGGTAAGAGGATCGGTCCATAAATTCAGAAGAAGGAGAGAGAATCTGATGCATGTTTATAAGGTAAGGTTTGATCGATCAGGTTCACAAAATGATTTAAACTAAATTTGTATTAAGTATTATTTCAGATTAACTTACTGTAACAAATGATATTAAGATAATTAAGTATAGTAACGCACAAGCACTAAGCATTTAATAATGTAACACTCTCCTTTGGAGGTGTCACTAGGAACTATAGAGGTGATAGGTGGTGGAATAGAGATGGGTGGAGCCATGGTTACCATTAGTTTAATCCATTGTTGTTAATGGACAATTAATGGACAATTATAACTGTCCTCTCTTCTTATCTCCTCCCACGGCCTTTATAAGGTTCCACACTCTTATTTGATAAATACACGCATTGAATAGAATACATTGAATATATTCTGTATTCTACTGTCAGTGGTATCAGAGCAAGCCAGGATGGGATATGCGTTGTAGTGGTGAGATGATGTGAAGAAGTGGGAATTGTAAGTGTCCTTCCAGTTGGTTTTTTTTGTTGGTAGATGACTCGTCTCGCTGCGTGGCCTTCCCTGTCTTCATGCTAAAACCTACAAGAAGACATGAGTGGTTGTTAGTTTTTTTCTCTTCTGTTTGTGTGGCCTCGAGTAACCAGTGCTCTAAAGGAAACTTGTATGTGTATCTGAGCCGTTTTGGAAGAAATTCAATCAGTTGCTGCGTGGAAAGATGACTTGCCGTGGAAGATAGGTTTTTTTCTTCTTTCTTGGTGTTTAGTTTTTCTCCTTAACAGTGACCTGGAGATACTTGTTGTTCTGAATGTGGCAAATAAGATGAAATCAGACTTCCTGTTCATGGGAGATGTGTAGAATAAATAACAACAAATGTTGTTGACCCACATAGACATCTACTACCTTGTTGTTATTTTTTTTCCTTAGAAAAACGTGGAGAAGAAAAATACAAAAACATTTTACCCTACTTCAAAAGCTGCGTAGGAGATTTGATGTGGAGAATACATTTATCTTTGGCTATACATGACAAGAATTTTTATGTTTTTCTTTCTTGGCTGGAGTAATCAATGATTGGCAAGTGGTGTATGCTTGTGTGCTGAATATATATTGTCTTAGACCGTGACAGATATGTCTCGTGTTTTCCTGACTGGTAATTTACTTCCTCCTTCACCATTTCATTTCTTTAGTATTTATTATGGAAATTCACTTGGAAAAATACTCGGGGTTAAACTTTCATACATGGAAGGTGAAGATTCAAATGCAACGTATGCATAAAAACTTATGGGGTATAGTAGATGGGAAAGAGAAAAAGCCCAAAGATGCCGCCAAATTAGCAGAATGGCAGTGCAGAGATGATAAAGCAAAAGCCATTATTGGCCTTGCTCTCTCTGATTCTGAATTCCATCATGTTGATCTCAATAAATCTTCCAAGGACATGTGGGATAATTTAAATCAATTATTTAGAGTGAAAGCAGTGAACGCGAAGTTTTCCATAAAACTTCAGTTATATAGATTCAAAATGGAATAAAGCATTTCTATGTCTAGTCACATTAATAATCTTTGGTCTCTGCTCCAACAACTAGTAGAAGTCAAAGCTGTGATAGAAGACAAGGATGCCAAATCTATCTTATTAAACAGTCTATCTTCAAAATACAACAATGTTGTTTTTACTCTTAGTCAAATTCAGTTTAACTCTCTAGATGACATGATCATGACTCTTCTCGCAGAGGAAAAACACATAACTAACGATGTTGCAGAAGGTGATACTCAAAAAGTAAGTGCACTTTATTCCACAAACAGAAAATTTCACAGGGGATCAGATAAAAATAAACAAGGGCCTAAACAAGAGATTGAATGCCACTATTGTTAGAAGAAAGGTCATACAATATGGAACTGTCATATCCGAGCAAGAGATGTTCTACAAGGAAATATAAAACACAATGTAGCTAATACTACTCATATAGAAGATCCATAAGATTCTGACGAGAGTGAGGAAGCTGTTGATGAGATTGGCTTCACATCATCTCTAGTATTGTAAGTAGTAATACAAGAGGATGGAGGATAATGGAGGTTGGAGGAGATCCAACGACCTCTTGCAAGCCGCAAGCGACGAGGCCGTCGACAGATATTGTGGAAATAAGGTATTGAGGACCAAATTCCTCAATTTTGGTTTGTTTATTTCAGTTTTGTGTTGATTGTTCTGTTGTTTTTTCAATAAAGTACAGATGGTGCATAGTTTCTTGTTTCAGACCTCCAAACTGAAGAGTGTCATGGGGAGCATAAAAGCATTGAAAGCAGCACATGGTACTCAAAGCTGGGTTCGTGGTAATCTGTAAAACCACTGAGGTATCATCCTCTTGGGTTCATCGTATGCCTATAAAACCACGGAGGTAAAATCCTCTTGGTTTGTGGTAATCCTATAAAACCATCGAGATGAATAGTCAGAATGTGTTCCTGTCCCTCTAGGTTTATGGTCAATGTTAGAAAAACCATGTGAATCAAGAACATGTAGGCATACTCGTGTGAAGACCGTCTTTATGGTGTTGTCATTAAGGGGGGGACCTATCGTCAGGAAATGTATCTTTGTACGAACAATGTATTAAGTGGGGGAATGCTAGCATTAGTTTAATCCATTGTTGTTAATGGATAGTTATAACTATCCTCTCTTCTTCTCTCCTCATGCGGCCTTTATAAGGATTTTCACTCTTGTTTGATAAATACACACATTGAATAGAATACATTGAATATTATGTATATATATCCTCTATCTCCTGCTCCTGCTATCAACAAGGCATTCACTGTTACTCGGTACTTGTCACTCTAGTTTCGATGTTAAGTCATTGGTCATACCTGTAGCCTAAAAAACAAATGAATAGCTACACATGCCCATAAACCATATCAAATTTAATAAAAAGGATGTAGAACGGGGCGTCGGACTGACCCCATTGATCACCAGAAGAGTGAACTTATGATTAAGCACTACACTACATCTCAGAATCCATGTATCTCTTCGTGTGTGTGTGTGTGTGTATCTGTGTCCTCGGTTTCCTTTGTGCCAGTTGCATAATTATATCATGTTAGATCTAGATTGTCTTGAATATGTAATATGTGTGTGATGGAATAGAATGAACTCCCCTACTATGCAGTGTATGTAGATAAATGTAACCCTATTCCCTTGTATGAATATGATTTATATGTACTTTTTAGTGCTCTTTTGCCTTTGTGCAAGCTTAAATGGTGATATACAATGCTTATAGTGCTTGACACCTTATTTAGAAGAAGTAACTAAGTATATATATGATTCCCTTGTTTGAATTTTGTAATTGACAACTGAAAGGCCGCCACAAAGTGTTTAAAGGTGCCCAATAAGAGAAAAGGTACCCAAAAGAGTAAGAAGAAGAAAGAGAGGGATAGGAACACCTAGTCGCTTCAGTCCTAACTTGGTGCTAGTGTCTGAGGCCATTGAAAGGAAAATCAGTCAAGTTCTGATAGAACTATAAGATGTGTAAATATACTAAAGTGCAAGAGATAAATCAACCAAAAGGCTAAAAAGAGGTGTCAATCACTAGTTTTCTTGCTTAGGAATCATGTATACATTAGTATTCTTTAGGACCTAGAAATGTACCCAAGTGCATATATTTTGTGTCTACATCGATTTGTGACCATAACCACCATTTTCTCTCATTCAAGTCCCCCCACCTCTTTCCCCCACTTAGTTTGCTGACATACTGTGCTCTTTTTTCCATCACTTGATAAGTGGGTTTTCTTAATTATGCTAAAGGCACGTTTCTAGTCAAAATGTATATGGAACGATCCTTGCTCACTTTGACAACCCATGTGTCAAGGAAACAATAATATAAAATCGTTGCATGCATAGTTTGAGATTGGTAAGTAAAATATATATGAAACAAAACAAGGCTACGAGGAGTGGGAATGACAGGTATAAACTCAAATGGTTGGAGAATTTGATTAAGAAATGTAAAATTATAAGTAGAGTCCACATGGAGTGATTGCACACGCACATGTAGTATCACCATTGTATGGTCTACCTAATGTTTCACTATCGACTATCAATTGTCTTGTGTGCACACTTAATGTCGATGTTGTATGGTATATCCAATGTGGCACTGCCCACTGTCAAATATTAACCATTAATCATGAGTTGTCAATGCCATGGCCGACTTCGAGTCCCCACAACAAGCATTTCATTTTTTCTTCCAATGTGGTAACTCTTTTCTAGAAGGCATAAAATTTGACATCCGTTTAGACATTTTTGTGATTTCAGACGTAAAATACTTGCATATATTTTATAAAACCATCACGTGCAACTTGCATAATGTGGCATTGTCGATTATCAATGGTCTTTCATGTATAGTTAATGTCAACGCCAGATGGTCAACCCAATGTGGCACTATCGACTTCCAAATATCAACCCTTAATCATGACTTGTTAATGCCATGGCCGACTTCGAGTCCCCGCAACAAGCATTTCATTTTTTCTTCCAATGTGGTAACTCTTTTCTAGAAGGCGTAAAATTTGACATCTGTTTAGACATTTTTGTGATTTCAGATGTAAAATACTTGCATATATTTTATAAAATTGTCACGTGTGACTTGCATATTTAAAATTTGAGCATAATTTTTTTATACATTAATATATAATTTATATTAGTATATATTAAATATAGTTAAATAGATATGGAATAATTGTTTATAAATTTTATAAATAATGTATAAATAGCATTTTTTGTATTTTTGACCGACAATATTAAAAATTTACCGACACCTAAAAGTTTTTTGACAGGTATAGGTGACCATAAAATTTAACCCCTAGTTTCTAGTTAGAATATATATGGACTGGTCTTTGTCAACTTTGACATTTCGTATGTTTATGATGTTATAATATAAAATTGTTACGTAATAGTTTTACAGAATGACAGTCACTGAAGAATGGTATGGGAATAAACTACCATATTAGCAGAGATATCGATGGCATGGCCACCATACTTACCCCATGATAGTGCCATGACAATGCACGACCACTGATATTTACTATATACACTATGTATGGGTTTATTTTTCCATAAAATCCTTACGTAGCCTCTAGAGACGAAGGATTATTCCAGTTCCACTTTTGCTGGCCTTCCCAATGGTGGTTTTCCTTTGGCCAAGTTAAACAATAAATATTTTTTAAGGTATTTTTATTTCAGTATTTTAGCCTCGGAAAAGTGACAGTAAAGTTAAGTCCACAAAATGAGTTTTATTGGGCCAATATTTGGTCACAATTAGGAGGATTTAGCAAAATTCTCAGTAGGTGAGGAAGAGAAGTTGATTAATTATAATGATTAAATATGAGCCCTTTACTGAATCCCACTGAGAGCTCTACTGGTAGGGAGGTGGATGAGGGCTGCACTAACAACCACCTAAAGTTCATTTCCATGGAAACAACTTAGTCAAGAATATCCATCAGGGGATCGAACATTAGTATAAATATTGTATATACATGAGGAGTATCCTCAACATCAGTATAGATATTCGAGAAACAAGGAAGATGGAACCAAGGGTGTGACAGATGAAGCCAAGATAAGAAATTCCTAACCTCAGGGCTTAGTAGTAGAATCTAAAATAATGGCTGTATTTTGTCAGCCCAATGGTTGCAAGGTTAAAATACGTGATTCCATATGACCCTTTTTACACTTGCAACACCATCTTCCTGGGTGGGCCAAAATATTCGTTTAGAGTAGGGCATGAGAAATTTTTAAAGCTTAATGGAAGGTGGATTTTGTAGATGTTGTCAAATTTTGGGGTGGAAAGATCCCTGATCCTAATCTTTTGTTCCACAACATGACACTCGCCGCATAATAATAGAAATAAACCCATAATTCAAAAATCTTCAATTTTTATGACAAATCATAGATTATAAAACCAAACGCCATCACTTACATATAAATAAAAATATATAGACCAACAATGAATGATCCGTAAACAACATTGCATAATATCGGTTGTTGATTCTGTAATGTTCATAAGTAACTACATTGATATTCAATTTTTGAATCTAGACTGATCTGATGATTTTTTCTGACAGCTGATTAACATAATTATAATCTTCAAGCTGGAACATTCCCTATTTATATAACCTTGGAATAGCTAGAGGATTGAAATAGGACCTATGCATGCACAAAAAAAATTCCTCTTTTGCCAATGCCTTAAACATTTTCATGTTTCACTCCATTCAATTTAACTTCATTGATACATATGCTTCGGCGTTTCCATTTCACATCTCAAGTGTGATTGCTTGTATTTAAATTGGATTAATAGACTTACATGTACGTTGCGAAGATGTAAAATTGAAAGTTGTATCCTTAAAGAGATTTGTTTGTTTGAATTTTACTATCATTAAACAATATACATAATCCTTTCCTACTCAAAAGAATTCCTGAGTTGTAAATTTTTAATAATAAGATAACTAACATCATTTACTTTCAATTATGTATAAGTGTGTAGCGAACATAATTTAATTTGAAAATTCCTTTAAAAAGTTAATGATTGTGATAAAGGGCCCATAAATTTGTGGCAATGAAAACATTTTGTATAATCTTGGATAATTGATTTGAAAGTGATCTACAAGAAAAACACATTGAGATTACAAATCATTTGGCTATGCGAGTGGGAAATAGTAATGTTTATGATTTCTTTTAGTAAAGTCAGGGTTGGCATGTACAATGTCTAAACAACCAAACGAGAATTTTGAATACTTTACGATTTACCTACTTATGAATATGTGCCACTAAAATTTTCCTTGATCCATATATACATGTAGTTAACATATATTTAATAATTTTATACATAGGTGTATGTGGCAAGAACCTATTGACTAATTTAAGAATCACTAACCATGAAAATTTCATGAGTTTGTTAAATAGGACGCCAAATATTTTTATGGTTATATATTTTTTTCTATAATATAACACTAATTGTGTACTATCCCTAACTTTTTACACACACACACACACACACACACACACACACACATGTACATAACACCAATTATTTATCATCATAGAGTAAATATTAACGTATACTCTAATGTAACACCTTTTTTGAGCATCATGAAAGTAAACACTAACATATTGATGTTTACAACATCTAAAATATTATGATTCATATGTGTACCTAGAAGTACCTAGGCCTAACTAGAATAATCTATAGGTTATAATTTTTATGAGTTGTTAGCTCGTGTATCATGCGGTTCATATAATAAGTATTTTTGTGCCTTTACTTAGGGAGTTGATTTCGGAATTATCTTTCAACCCTTATAAAAATTACATATAGTCATCATAAACTAAATATCTCCCATTAAAACTTCTACACCCTCCCCTCAAATTTTCGTTGATAGAAATGAAAATTTTAACTTCTGATGAATTTTAAACCCCCGTCCCCTAAAAAATGTGTAAAGATGTACTTGTGGTCATACCTTTCTCAGGAAAAAACCTATATGATATCAAAAGGTATTTACAATTTCATCATTGTGACATCTCTATGAACTCAACAACCTCTTTAAATAAGTGTTACATCGTGCTAGTAATAACCATGTACTAACTTGCCAAACACTTTTAGGGAGTAATATAACAATATCACTCAAGGCATGGAGATTGATGTCTCCTTCACACAACAAGCTCCTGAACACTTTGATTACAATGATAATCCTGGTCTTCAAATGTCCTATTCTCCCTTCGATAAATGATTTTCCTTTATATGCCAGGTATTAATGTGGTTTTAATTTGGGCGATGATCATGTCATGGAATTATCTTTTAGCCATTACAACACTCACATATAAGGATACAAGTAAATATCCCCCATTAAAAATTATATCGTCTGCCCTCAAATTTTACTAATTATAAACATGAATTTTCTATATTATAATGAATTTTAAGCACTCGTTTCCACAAAATTTAATCATGATGTAATAACATGATTTTATTAGGAATAATTCTTATATGATAACACATGGTATTTACCATTTCATTAAATTAACACCCAATGAACATATTTTTTTCAAAATTATTATAGAATGTCACTACTAACTATGTATTGAATTGCCCAACCCTTTTAGGAAGTAATATTACAATATCTCTTAAGATAAGGATATTGTTGTCTCCCTTATATAACGAGGTCTTAAACTCTGGATAATTTATAAAAATAACACATCATGCGTTCAAAAGTCATATATTTCATTTGATAAATCATTTTTCTTATTTTCCATAAAGATGACCCATACGTATTTCACAGTACAACCTACACTTGTATTGATGAGAACAAAGTGTAAAATATTTAGGTTTTCAAACATATATAACCTACATGTATGTAATGGGAATACATGAGGATACCCTTTGATTCATGTACCCCAAACTAAACCGATCCCAAGAGAGCCATCACTGTATGGCCAATATCCCAATATAAGTTTTTGTTATCACCAAAAAACAACACCCTTTGATTTGATCATGAATTGGTGGACTGAGACAACCAGTGGTTTTAGGTAACATGGGATTGTCTCTAAGTTTGAGACCTTGTTGCTGAGACAAACTTCTAGATAAGGTCGGATTCCTCTATCTTAATCTAATACTAAAACTACTCCTAAGAAATGAAAAATTGCAGTTAACTAATCCTAAACTAACCATTTCTAAGGGACCAGGTTTAGAAGGAGATGCATGGGAGGGGGAAATCCTAAGCTAAAAGGCAGTGATAGCACTAGAAAATGGGTGAGATCTCTCCATAGGGGGAAGGAAAGTGAGAAAACACAGGAGAGAGGGCAGACAGAGTGTGCCACAGATAAGAACCATATAGACTGAACCTTTCTTCTGCATTGACAACACATAGCAACACAGACCCTGCAAATAGGAGATATGCACAACATGCCAACATAGAATAGAGCGGTGAAGAATGCACATAAAATGAGCTAGGGCAGAAAGAATGTTATACAAAACACATATTATGTATTGCTTAAAGTATGCACAATTATATTACAATCATGGCAGAATGTGAGATTACATTGTAGAGACCAAGTTAGAGCTGGTCTGAAACTTGTGGGATGTTGGTCACCATTTGGGCATAGTGTCATTACGAACAAAGATGTCATCATTTTTACATAAATTCCATAGTTACATATATGGAAGAACGAAGAAGAAATCTAGAGAAGACGGGAAGAGAGAAGGAAGAAGATCATATTTGATCTTGTCATGATTAAAAGATCTTTGTTCTTCCTTGTAACACAGCTTGTCAAGTGTGTTCCCCAAGTATGTTTTTACTTATAAAAGAAGGAAAAGCCCCATACTTCATTAAATTAAGTGGTTAAGCCGTCTGCAACTTTTCATAAGTAGCTCAAACTGTTTTTTCTGATTTTTTCCTTTTCAATTCACGCCAAAATCTAATTCTCATGATGTCAAAATATGGAGTGCTTAAGGAAGTACTTTCAAATGAGACTGATTTTGTTTGATTTGGAGCATGCAAATCAAAAGATATCATCATTTGAATATTTACACATTGGGATGAATAGAAATTTGATAAGGGGCAGTCTTTAATTAGCTCGGGGATCAGCCCTCTGCCCACATGTGCATTACTTTCATCGTTTGCCATGTGCTCCACCTCCCATTGGTTTCACAATATCAAGCCTTTTTTTCCCTTTACTTTTCATACATTCCTACCTTTATGAAAGGTTTGTCCTTATTGAGAAATAGGGGCCAATAAGACCATGCCACCGTTTCCCGTAGCTGTCAGATTATCCTTTACTCTTGTCTAGTCCTCTTTAGAAATGTGAAGCCAATAAGAATACAACCATGTTTCCTCATAATTTGACCCTTTTCAAAGCTCTTTGACTGACCAATGTAAAGTGTGAGCCTATAGATAAAGCTCCGCACACTTCACATGTCAGTCCTTTTGATTTAACACCATTCTAACATCTGTGAAATTCATGAGCCAATGAGGAATCATTCCACGCTGCCCTGCACTATGTTAGACTTTTTATAGTCTCCTCTGACAATCTGCAAAGTGTGAGCCAATAAAAAAACGTCCACACACTTCAGCATTGTCAATATTTTTTTTGAACTCCTTCTGACAGCTGTGAATCTCAATGGGAAATGGCTCCATGTTACCTCTGTGTCAGAACCTGTCAGACTGCCTTCCTCGTGTTTTTCTCTGATTCGATGGGCCTTCGCATTTTTTAGACCTGCGAAAGGAGAACCAATAGAAAGGCACCACGTAGTCTTTGGGCTTCACATCACAACTTTCTAAGTCTTGGGGGACTTAGAAACTTTTTGACTTTTTGAATTGTGTCAGTTGTCCCCTTTTTCTTTTGTCTTCGCCCCGCTAACTTTCTGACTTAACTGGACTTGATGAAATATAAACTATGGCTCGTTTCGTGGACTTGAGGTCCGTGAGATGGATCTGCCTTGGGGACATGTTGAAATCTCGCCACGTGGACTAATTGGACCATTTATCTTCTGTCAGTTGGCATTGCCTTCACCCACCACACATTGGTCTTTGATTTGCTACAACTTTTCTTTATTGTGCGGGTTTTCCCATGGGTTTAATTAAATCTGCCCAAGTTTTAGATGGAAGCTCCTTTGTCCTGCGGCTTTTAAACATATAACTTGCCAATGAGCTAAAACTTAGTGTTTCGTGGGGTTTCAAATGCCAACTTCTGAAACATTTAGGAAAGAGAATTTGACGATCGTTTAATTGTCCCAAGCTCTTAAAAAAGGTTAAGTCCATTTTTAACTCTGTTATATCCAAAAATAACCTGGGGGAAATTTTGTATAACAATTTCTCAAAGATATACCAAGTTAATGGGTAAATTAATATGCCCAATGAAATGGGTTTCTAGACATCAATAAATGAAGGCTTTGTTCATCATCAATATGTTAATTTTTTCACTAGATGTGCTCTATAACTAATTTAGTGTTGGGTTTCATTAAACTAATTGATGTTAGAGTAGGTATTTACCTTAGCTCATGTTCACCTAAGTACTTTATTTACCTTTATTGTATTTATCCTCACCCACTTATGTGTGTGGATATTTATTTTATCTTATTTAGATATTATGAGATATTATCTAGTTGTTACGTATAGTTATTTCCTTGATCTATGGTATTGACTAGTTATTTCCTTAATCTATGGTATTGACTAGATCCTTGATGTGTCGTTCTCTCCTAAATCTATGGTCTTGACTAGTTCTTTGATGACTAGTTATTTCCTTGATTTATTGCTTGATTTACGACCTTGATTGGTTCTTAGATTGTTATTCCTTGCCTATTTAAGTAAGGCCCATTCTCAATGTATTGCATTGAGTTCCATAATAATATATGATATTGTTTCTCATTTGTTTGCAAAGGTTTTATGTAAAGTTATTCTGGTGAATTGCTTTCATCTTATTGATCGTGGTGTTTGATTAGCATTTGTGTTCTTGGCTTGGTACAATCTGGTTATCGTTCCTTTCATGGTATCAGAACTGGAGATTGCTATTGACATCCGTCTGTAAGTTTTATTTTGTAAATAAATTCATTGTATATTCATATATTTGGGATTTGGTCGTTTTTTGTTGCTGCATGAATGTTTATGGAAAAAAGAGGCTTCCATTGGATCCGGAAGGCGTGAAAACCATAAGATCGACTGTAAACTCAGCCGTTTCTGTAGATAATCATTTTTTGTTAATTTTTTATTGTTACAGAGAAGTACACTGTGATTCCTACTAGTAGGTGCTTAACTTCAGCCCCCTTTAATTTTATTTGTGCGGTGAAGGCAACACCATTTTATTTTGTTTTAGTGGCAACTAAAATAAATAACAGAGCAAAATATTAAAAAACTTGTAACTTTTGATCGGTAACTCGGTTTTGAGTGTCGTTTTTTTGCAAAAGTGCTTGTGTTTTCATGCTCTTTCCATTGGAGTTATTTATTTTGAGACTTACACTATAATTATAAAGTCTCAGATATGGAAGAGTGTTATAGAAGTGGCATGTTATAGAAGAAGCATCACTTGAGGGGGGGTGTTAGAGTAGGTATTTACTCATACTGTGGACATGCCACTTCTATTTTTGCCCCTAGCTTCACTTGAGGGGGGGTGTTAGAGTAGGTATTTACCTTAACTCATGTTCACCTAGGTACTTTATTGTATTTATCCTCACCCACTTATGTGTGTGGATATTTCTTTTACCTTATTTAGATATTAGGAGATATATATATTTTTTTGGATTGAGGGTAAATTGAGGGTGTTTGAAAGGACCCACACCCTTGTACATATGAGGATTTTTTGAGAGGATCCACAACCTGGTTACAATGAAGGGGACCACTTATTAGGAACCCAATTGAAGCAACCATGAAACCGAAGTGAAGATGCAGCGACCGTCGACAACGACCGCAGCGAGTGGGACAACTTATAATAGCTACCAGTGTCGGTAGCGAGAGGAGTAGCCACCAGGATCAGCAGCAAGCGGAGCAGCCACAAGTGTCAGCAGCGAGAGGAGCAGCCACGACCACAGCAAGAGGAGCAGCAACAGTAAGCGAAGTAGCCACCAGCGTCAGTAGCTAGAGGAGAAAGAGCCACCAGCATCGACAACGAGAGAAGCAGCCACCAACGTCAGCAGTGAGGAGTAATCACCAGTGTCAGCATGAGTACAGATGCTGCCTCTAGCGGCGAAACCACCTCCGAGGAGGATCATGCCTCGAGGGGATTTGAAACCGGGTGGGCAAGCACACAACCATGTGACTTGACCGCACCACTCCCACCCCATCGGCAAAAGTGGTTTTTGTAACTCTCGTGCCGCAATGCTAGACATGCCTCGTCACATTGAACACAGGATTCATGCCTGACCCCAACCCCCGTCACATTGAACACCAAGTCGGCTTGACACCACGTCGAGAGACCACCTCCACCACCTAAGCAGCTGACTCGCACGGAACTGCCTAGCCGAGTAACGACGAGCTATAGAGGTGGCCAGCTCGGGGGAATGGACCCCGAGACCTCCCACATATAGCCCACATTCCCCACCGCTAGGGTAAACCGGACGGGCTAGATATTAGGAGATATTATCTAGTTGTTAGGTATAGTTATTTCCTTGATCTATGGTATTGACTAGATCCTTGATGTCTAGTTCTCTCCTAAATCTATGGTCTTGACTAGTTCTTTGATGACTAGTTATTTCCTTGATTTATGGCTTGATCTATGACCTTGACTCGTTCTTAGATTGTTATTCTTTGCCTATTTAAGCAAGGCCCATTCTCAATGTATTGCATTGAGTTCCATAATAATATATGATATTGTTTCTCATTTGTTTGCAAAGGTTTTATGTAAAGTTATTCTGGCGAATTGCTTTCATCTTATTGATCGTGGTGTTTGATTAACATCTGTGTTCTTGGCTAGGTACGATCTGGTTATCGTTCCTTTCAATTAAAAGAAAGTAAACATTTCCTAAAATGTCACAAAGGTTCGAATATGTCAAGCAATATCTTTCAACAAAATCTTATCAATAATTGGAGTTCTACAAGTGAATTGGTTGTTATTCAAATCTTTTAAACACAACAATATGATTTTGGCTTCATTGTGTTGAGGTCGAAGGGATGAATTAATAGAGTGATACGTTGAGCTACAAAAAATTATGATATGAGTAATAGAACGAGGATCTTCCAATCATTAATTGCAATACACCAACATACATCAACAATGTGAGTGACTTGAATATGTCTTATGCACATTGCAAATGAGGCCAGGTGGAGAGCTCAAGAAAATGCATTAACATTGGTGTTTGGCCATAGAACTAATTAGCTTACAAGTCAACTTTAAATATATTGAGATTTCCACGTAAGTTGCTTCGCTAGCAATTCCTCATATAACAATTAGGTTGTGTATCTTTTGGTAGATGATATTGACTAATGTCGAAAATATTTATGTAGTTACGCAAAAAATAATATGATTTAATAGAAATCAAATAGATTAGAAATACAAAATACTACTTTTTATGAAAAAAATACTATGGTAGAGGTGAACTAATGATAATAATTGGCCACATTAAATGATGATCATGAAAACATAATATATTATTGGAGTGGCCTATAGTATTAACATTGTTTTGACCCAAAAAATAAAAAAATAAATTTAAAATTTAAATTTGCTGACTAATAGTATTTTTATAAATATTAACCAAATTATATATGTATTAGCACGTGGCCATCTTTAATGAAAATGTAGATATTCTCCTTTGAATGTACCTACCGTATATATCTTCTTCCTGCCATACATATCTTGTTAATTTTGAATTTGAAAATATTCGCTGGAGTCTATAAAAAAATTGCCCCCATATTAGCAAGTGGCCATCTTTTAACGATTAAATTTGGTGGGTCTGAAGATGGAATTGTTAAACAATGAGGCCCTGTTATGTATGCACAATTTAAATTACTTAGCGGGAGCGAAACAGAACTCCTCCCATAAGAGGACGAAACAAGATTAAACCATTTTAAAAAGCTTCCTTCCCACCTACTCACAGCGCAGAGAATAAACAGGCTGGATGAACAAGTCCAAACGTAGCCATGAACTCCACAATTTGTTCTATAAATTAATGAACATGCTCTGCATTCTCTCCACAATCTGATCTCATCTGTGGAAGGGAGAAGAAGACAGAGTGTTAATTTTGAATTGTTTTGTAGCAGGGTTGAGAAGATGGAATTTGGTCATAAGAGCGTACTTCAGAGCGATGCCCTCTATCAGGTTTTATACCTTTCTCCCTCATTTTATAAATAATTAATCCGCACACCCATTTACGTTTATAACTGGGTTGATTTAAGTGGTATTGATTTTGTAGTATATTTTGGAAACAAGCGTGTACCCTCGTGAGCCTGAGTCGCTGAGGGAGCTCAGAGAATTAACCGCTAAGCAACCATGGTAAATCTCATTTAATCAAATTGTAATGTTTTCACTCTCTGAAACAATTAGCTTGTTTCTGATTTCCATTTTTATGACAGGAGCGTGATGGCTACTTCCGCCGACGGGGGTCAATTTCTGAGTCTACTGTTGAAGTTGATAAATGCGAAGAACACGATGGAAATCGGTGTGTTTACTGGTTACTCTCTCCTCAGCACCGCTCTTGCATTACCCGAGGATGGAAAGGTATACAAATATGCATTCCTCTCTACATTAATACTTCTAAAATAATATGATAATACCGTGTTTTTACAATGTTGGGATTTTGATGTTGCAGATATTAGCAATGGACATTAACAGAGAGAACTATGAGCTCGGGCTTCCTGTCTTTCAGAAGGCTGGGGTTGCCCACAAAATTAGCTTCAGAGAGGGCCCTGCCCTGCCGGTTCTCGATCAAATGTTAGAAAATGTAAGCTCTAGTCTTGCCCTTACCTAATGAAAAATCAAATTTGTGAAGAATGTTGGTTTTCTGTGTTTCTTAGTTGCTAAATTGTGAATTTGGAAATGTGGGTGTGGCGGTGGTGCAGAAGGAAATGCACGGATCCTTGGATTTTATATTCGTGGATGCAGACAAAGACAATTATCTTAACTATCACAAGCGACTGATTGATCTGGTGAAGATTGGAGGAGTGATCGGGTATGACAATACCTTGTGGAATGGATCAGTGGCGGCTCCCGCCGATGCCTCGCTAACAAAATATATGAGATATTACAGAGAGTATGTGATTGAGCTGAATAAGGCCCTGGCTGTAGATCCCCGCATTGAGATCAGCCAAATTCCAGTTGGGGATGGTATTACTCTCTGCAGGAGGATCTATTAGAGGACTGGGATATTTCCTGATATGCATTATGCAGAGGTTGTTCTGAATTAGCATTCTTTTCACTTAAATGGTGCCAACAAAATGGAAGCAACTTCCCTTAATTGGTGAAAAATAAAAGCTTTCAATTAATGTATTTGCCTGATTTCTTAATTAATGTATTCCTTGTAATAAAATAATTGTGAAGCTATTTATGTAATTCTTTTGTTTCTCACCGGGAAATAATTGTGGCACAAATACTTTTTACTCCACTAAATAATATGTTTAAAATAAAAAATAAAATTGTAATTAACTAATTCTATAACAATAAAAGTATTCATATAAGATTTGAAGTGTATCTTGAATAATAAATAATTTGGCAATTTCTCTTACAATGCAAACATAGATTTATGAATATTCGTATTTGAAAATTAATTTTCTTTAAAATTTTAAAATTGATCAACAATTGTACATAGCATGGGAAATACTTTAAATAAATACAATGTGTTGGTGACGCTCTTGGTATGTGATAAATATGCTAAAACTGTTGATGAAGTATCATCATCTTTTATTAACCTCATGTTCTCTAATATGATTTTTGCACCTCCATGCTTATAATTCATAATTTAGATCAATAATACATAATTTAGATTAATTAGTGATAAATAACAATATTAAAAATTAAAAAAAATACTCATATAAGTTTACAAAGTTATCAAAATGCATGGATCCATTTTTAGGTATCAACATTTTTCCATGTTCAAAGCAGAAGACATATAATTTCCATATATCTCATAGTTTCTAAATTATGCATTATTGGCACTTACACTTAACTTCTACTAGTCCTTGTCACTCTACTTACCACTTCAGTTGTACGCCACCCTCCTACCCCTCCACCTCCTATTAAGATTCTTGTTCTAAGTGTCACTCATGATCTTGGACCCTTGTGCAGGGAAAGAATTCTATTGCTTCCCCGTCTTGTAATTTCCACTTTTGGCACATGATCTAGGGTTTCTATGTTATCATATAGTTGTGTATATTATTGTTAGTCTAATACGTGCTTGAATGAAAGTAGAGATCAAAACTGCAGAAAACCCACATCATATGGCACTAATAATTCATTATTTTTTCTTGAATTCGTATAATGTTTCTATTATTGGGAAAAACAAGAAGTTATATTTCATGGGTTATTAGAGAGCATGTGATCAAGAAAAGGGGATTATATTCATCAAGATTTTAAGCATATTTTTCACATGCCAAGAGCATCACCAAAACAATTATATCTCTTTAGAGTATTGCTCGTATTATGTACAAATCTTGTTGATTAAAAATGATACAATATGGTAGGTAATAAATTGATGATAAATAACAAAATCAAAATTAAAAAAATAGTTGTACAAGTTTACATAGTTAACTAAAATACATGGAACCATTTTTAGGTGTCAACATTTTTCCATGTTCAAAATAGAGAAGGATATAGTTTCAATATATACCTTATACATTTATACCTACGTAATACATCTCAATTTGCTTGATAACTTGTAAAAACATTCTTTCTTGTTCCTATATATACATGGGTGAGTGCCAAAAAAATGATTTATTAAACTTTACAGTAATAATTATGTACTACGAAGAGAAATGAAATGGAATAGGGGACCTATCATATTTAGGCCTTCAAACCTACTTAAAGTCCTTGTGCATCAGCCAAAAAAAAATTGAGATCAAATTTTCTGATTATTTTCAATAAAAAGAAGATTCTAACTACAATTATACATATAATTGAACTATATCTTAAGTACATCGTTAACGATAAATAAGATTTTAGTATTATGTAAAGTAAATTCTTAATATGAATCACCCACCCCCGTGTCAAGCTGAAGGATTCAGCTCTCCACCTTGGTTGGGAGACTCTGTAAAGGCCCCACCACCATCATTAGGGAAGACACTGGTTCATGTTTCTCGTATTCAGAATCACATTTCATTTAGAATAGAATCATGTATATATTTTTATCTCAATATAAAAATTATACATACCATAATTCTAATAAAAAATATTTAAAGGAACGACAACGAGATCATACCAAGCCAAGAACATAGATGCTAATCAAACACCACGATCAATAAGATGAAAGTAATTCGCCAAAATAACTTTACATAAAACCTTTGCAAACAAATGAGAAACAATATCATATATTATTATGGAACTCAATGCAATACATTGAGAATGGGCCTTGCTTAAATAGGCAAGGAATAACAATCTAAGAACCAATCAAGGTCGTAGATCAAGCCATAAAGCAACGAAATAACTAGTCATCAAATAACTAGTCAAGACCATAGATTTAGGAGAGAACTAGACATCAAGGATCTAGTCAATACCATAGATCAAGGAAAGAACTATACCTAACAACTAGATAATATCTCCTAATATCTAAATAAGATAAAAGAAATATCCACACACATAAGTGGGTGAGGATAAATACAACAAATGTAAATAAAGTACCTAGGTGAACATGAGCTAAGGTAAATACCTACTCTAACAAATATTAAACTTTTTTTCAACCATGACATGTCAGGTGTGACCATATAAATAAGTAATAATCATAGTTCTTTTTGTTTTGATCTTTCACTAGCTTCAAAATATTTTCCATTTTATTTTAAAATTTGATGTACATTTATAATATTGAATATTATTTTGATTCAAATGAAATAATATTTAATCTTTTGTATCATCTTATGTATAATGCAATGCACGTGGATGATACTAACATATTTATATTAGATAAATTAATGTAAAATATGCCGAGAGATGTTATTCTTGAGGCACATATTCCACTTATGTTATAAATCCAAAATAGGCAGCTCGAAAATGATATCTCTCTACATATTTTATATAGAATTATGTAAGATATGTATACTAGTACTTTTACAATGCAAAGGGAAAAGATACTATACAATTCATAAATAAACAAACTATTAATTTTATTTTGTTATCTCTTATATCTTGTATCCTTGACGAATACATATATGTAGTGCTTTTCTCACCATGTAAATTTCTTGTTTTATGAATTTAATTTTTTTAGAGAAGGTAAAAAGGATTTGGTTTTGAAGGGATCAAAAAACCTTGTATGATAAATAAAGCTAGGCCAAAGGAAAGCCACAATGAAACAAGAATGATTTTGAAGGGATCATGAACCTCGTACAACCGAAAGATAGGCATCAAATCTCAACAAGGTACATAGTGAAGTTTGGTCATAGACCAAAACAAAAGACTCTCGAATACTCCATCCAAACACCTAGTCTAGGAAAGAAACTGTAATCCAAAATAAGCCCATACATGTTTTTGGCTAACTCCTCCTCCTTTTCCTTTACTGGTACTTAAAATGAATTTTTTTTCATGCTTCAGGGACTCAAAATTTTCTGGGTATGTTTTCATTAGATAGAGGATTTTCTCACCTTTCGAGAAAGGTAAAATAATTAATCCCAACTGCTTGTATGTTTTGATTTATAGCTTGGAGGAGGTAATAGTTAAAATTTTTCCTTAGGTGGGTCTACGGAGCTAAGTTGGAAAATTTTCCAAGGAAATTGGCGAGTCGGCGGAGACAGGGAGAAAATTTTGGGCACTTAGGCCTTTTTTTGCGGAAAAAAGGTGCAAAGGAAATATTTGGCCCGCGAGCCTGACAAAGGGAGGAAGTAGACTCGCGAGGCTAGGGAGGAAATTGTGGACACTTAGCCTTCTTTGGCTAAAAAATCAAAAGTCCAAAATCGGCCCGCAAGCCTGCGTGAAGGAGAAAATGGGAGAAAAATCAGTTAAGGCCCCATACCGAATTAGAAGGTGCCACGTGTCCTCATCAGTAGCGGAGGTAAAGCCGGCTGGAGGCTTTTGAAATTTTTTTCCTAGGAGGGTAAATTGGGCTGAATGTTTCTCACGAGGACTGCGAATCAACTAGAAAGCGCCACATGTCATCGGGAAAGCGGGGCACATATTTTTTTTGGGAAAATTTCCCAATTTGAAAACAGAGAGAAAAAAGGTAGGTTTTCGGCCTGCGGAACATCCAGAGGGTGCCACGTGTCATCAAGAGAGCGAGGTGCATGGAGGGAAATTGGGAAAATTTCCCAATTTAAAATTTAAAAGGAAAAAAGGTAAATATCGGCCTGAAAAACGCAATTTTTGCCCTAATTTTATCTATTTTCACCCAAATCTTCAGAGGGGCATATCTTTCACACCAGAGCTCGGATTTTCGTGATTTTGGCATCATTGGAAGGCTTTTAAAATTATCTACATGATGGACTCATCAATTTTTATTTTTAGTCAAGTTTTGTGGGAGAAAATCGAGAAAACGTCTGTGGCATGCAAAAAACGTAGAAATGGTTCCTAACCACCAAAATCAATGAAGTATGGGTCATTTTTAGATCTGCAGAGCAATGTACTTTGGCGTATGGGTTTTTCCATGAAGCCCATCACTTTACAGGTGAGATTGAAGGGATTTGATTGGTGGTTGAGCTCATAAATCTCTGGCACGCATTTTTTGCTTTTTCCTCTATTCTGTGTTTTGATAAAATCCGGATTTGGCTCATTTTTGAAAAAAGTTGGACCCCCTTGCTTCTGCAAGCTCTCTTTTCTTCCTTAGCAGGTAGATTTGTAGAATTTCAGACCTCCCATGGAGATTGTAACTCATTTTTTTCCTCTTCGCCAATGGAACGTATTGTATCAAACTTGGAAATGATAATGTATGTTCTGTGATCGAGATTTTCAATCCTCTCATGCATTTATTATTGTCTTCTGATCTTTCATTGCATTATGGTAATATGTGCATGTTTTGGTGTTGAATCTCCATGATCTGTGTCAAATTTTCAAAGCAAGAAGTCTATCACTCCTTTGGTGTATCACCGTTCTGTTTTTTGCTTAGTTTTGTTTCCATTTCCATGTTTTCTCTCAACCCTATCTCCTTGGTAGTTTTAGAGTAGGAATTTTGAATCAAGAACCTCTGCAAAAATTACATGCATACACCTAAACAGAGGAGTAAGAACCAACTTCAATCTGGAGAGTTTTCCCCAATTGCAAAGGTCCCACACTTTGGGAAAACTCCATGTTGTGCATTCACACTGAATTGGCCATTTGTCTACAGCAGATCTGAGGGTCGATTTGGGGGTGCTGTGAATCTGCACTAACAGTTTTGGCATGCTTGGTGGGACCAAGAGGTCTTCCACTTCATTTTTGTAGGTTGATGTGTTCCTATTTAAAATTTCAGCCTTTGGAGGCACTTGCAAACACATTTGGCGACTCCATCTGATCAACAACCCATCTCTGAAGTTGCAAACCTTCTTTCCATTCATTTTCATCCATTTCTCATTCATTTTTCATTCCATCTCTTCATTCTTCTTTCATCCCATGAAGTTGTGCAATCATGACTTCATTTTCCCCATGGAATTTGCATTTGTTACAATAGCAACAATGTTTCCCACCTCTAACGCATTCTCCAAATCCTCCAAATTCGCATTTTGATCAAATTCAAAACCAGTATGCATATCCATATGAGCAATGCCAAAATCAGTTTGGCTATGAAGCATATCAAGCACAAGAATACGCATATGATGAGGGCAGTCAAGAAGAAAATGTGGATTTGTTGGAGAAAATCCAAAAGATGGAGGAAAACATGGTGCAATCAAGGGCTCAAGCACAAAGGAAATCATTTAGAATCGGTTGTGGAGCACCCTGTCCATGGGTGGGACATTTT
Organism: Taxus chinensis; assembly: GCA_019776745.2. Taxonomy (NCBI): domain Eukaryota; kingdom Viridiplantae; phylum Streptophyta; class Pinopsida; order Cupressales; family Taxaceae; genus Taxus; species Taxus chinensis. The sequence continues at coordinate 803,434,041 of CM034150.1, forward strand.
CCAAGGCATTATAGCCCACAAGAGAAACTTGACTTCATTGTTGCAACACTGCCATTTCTTGCAAAGTGGACTAAAGGAATAGAGGTGTATGAGAGGAGTATTCAGCAACCTTGTCAACAGGTAAGCACACCATCTCATGCTTTTTCTTTTCCTCTTTCCCAATCTGTTTTATCTCAGCAGTGTCAAGTTTTAAACTCTCCATTTGCTGTCCCAAAAGATAATTCCATTTCTTCACCTCCTAGTCTCCCATCCCACCTCAATTTCTCTACTCTTTTCCATTCCAAACAACCATTCCCTCTAAAGAAAAATTAAGTTTTACCTCCTCCAAAACCACAAATAATTGAAAAAATAGTTGAACCACAACCCACCCCTCCTCTTGCATTCCCGAATCCATGTTGGGAAAGAAAAAATCAGAATGCCAGTCAAGGAAAACAGCAGCAAAAAGAAGAGCTAAACAAGGATGAAAAAATTCAAAGTTTGTTGAGTTTGGCTCTCAAATTTGGGATCACAAAAATCCCCTTGATGGTGAAGCCAAAAGAGGAAGTTGGAGTTGGGGAACAAGTGGTAAACAAGGCTGATTTTATAGCAGCAGTGAAGCAAGAAAAACAACAGTTTGTTTGTGATGAGTTGGGTGTCCATGTTGGCACTTTGCCCAAAGAAAATTTTGATCCAATTTGCACTACAAAATTAGTCATTATGGAGGAAGAAAAACCAGCTCAAAATCCCATTTTTGAGGAGCAAATGGATGAGATCAAGTCAGTTTTTGCAACATCAGAAGAAGGAAGCATTATTGATACATTTTTGCTTTCATTTGAAGGGGCTGATTTGATTGATGAAGCCATTATGGAGGTGAACAAAACAGGTCCAAATTGTGAGCAAAAGGCACAAGAAATTCCATGTTTCTCTCCCACTTCATCTCTCCAAAAATCTGATTTCTTGGATGATTTCGAATTGGCAAGTTGCATGTTTGAAAATGAAGTTGCACATGGTGAAGAAAATGCAGATTTGGAGGTCACCATGCAAGAGGGAAAAGCTTTGTTACAGTGGGATAGCGAAGAGTTTGATTGTTTATCAGACTTAGAGGAATGTCTTGAGGAGGAGCCAGCTGAAATTGCAACATTTTCTTCTCTATCATTCGTTCTTCAACATTAAGAGCCTGCTGCCATGAGGGAAAACATTCCAAAACAATAGCTTGCATTTTGTGACAGCTCATTGGAACTAAGATTGGAAGATTTTAATATTTCCATGTGCTTCATGGAAAGAAGAAGGGAAAGAGTACGAGGTTTCTACCATTTCTTCCATCGCCATTCATTCAGGAAGGTCTACGAGATGACTCCATTTGTGGAGTAGAAAATCAGAGTTATGGGCACATTCAACGGATCAGACCTTGCCCAATCAGGTATGTGGCTTCATTGGAGCCAAAGGAGGAGTTTCCAACAGTCATGCTTACTTCCAAGCATGAGTATGAGTGTCAAAGCACCAAGGATCAACTACAATGCCTCTTCAATCCAAATGCAGAGCAACTAAAAGAGGTATCTAATTTGCTTTCAGCTGACACCTTGCTAATTTGGGTAGAAGACCATCTTATTTTTGATTTTCCACTCATCCAACCAACCATGATCAGCTCCAAATCAATTGCATGGTTTCCCATTTTGAAGAAAGGAAGCTATTTTGCACAACCAGTTGCAGGTTTTATTTAGCTCACATTTGCTTCTGGTTAGAGTAGTGTAGGTAGGTTTGTTTTTTGCAAAATAAGTGCTTGTGCACACTCTGCATATCCCACTTGGGGTATGTATGATTTTCATGTTTGTACATAGTTTTTGTGGTGTCGGTTTTTCTCTTGCACAGTGCATTGTTTTGGCTTTTGGTCACAACCGGTTTCAGTTTTCAGTGGTTTCCAAGAGCCTTAAAAGGGAAATTTTCAAGTAGAGGATCAATTTGCAGGCTATCTATCATGACTCCATGCCCAATGGATGCTTCAAGGCAGCTGGTATTTTCATCTAGCAGGCAGATGACCCCTCCGAGTCGCCAAAAGTGTTATCCAAAATAAGCCCATGCTTATTTTTGGCTAACTCCTCCTCCTTTTCCTTTGCTGGTACTTAAAATGAATTTTTTGCATGCTTCAGGGACTCAAAATTTTCTAGGTATGTTTTCATCAGATAGAGGATTTTCTCACCTTTCCAGAAAGGTAAAAAATTCATCCTAACTCCTTGTATTTTTTGAGTTATGGCTCGGCGGAGGTAACAGTTAAAATTTTTCCCTAGGCGGGTTTGCGGAGCTAAGTTGGAAAATTTTCCAAGGAAATTGGTGGGTCGGTGGAGACAGGGCAAAAATTTGGGCACTTAGCCCTTTTTGCAGAAAAAGGCAAAGGAAATATTTGGCCGCAAGCCCGACAAAGGGAAGAAACAGACTTGCGGGGCCAGGGAGGAAATTGTTGACACTTAGCCTTTTTGGCTAAAAACTCAAAGTCAAAAATCAGCCTGCGAGCCACGTGAAGGAGAAGAGAAAAATTTGAGCCGCACCTCCGCTACCGAATCAGAAGGTGCCATGTGTCATCGGGAGAGCGGGGCGCGGATTTTTTTGGGAAATTTTCCCAATTTGAAATCAGAGGGAAAAAAGGCAGGTCTTCGGCCCGCGGATCATCCAGAGGTGCGCCACGTGTCATCGGGAGAGTGGGGCGTGGAGGTAAATTGGGAAATTTTCCCAATTTAAAATTTAAAAGGAAAAAAGGTAAATATTGGCCCGAAAACGTGATTTTTGCCCTAATTTTATCTATTTTCACCCAAATCTTTAGAGGGGCATATCTTTCGCACCAGAGCTCAGATTTTTGTGATTTTGGCATCATTGGAAGGCTGTTAAAATTCTCTACATGATGGAATCCTCAATTTTTATTTTTGGTCAATTTTGTGGGAGAAAATTGAGAAAACGTCTCTGGCATGCAAAAAATGTAGAAATGGTTCCCAACCACCAAAATCAATGAAGTATGGGTCATTTTTTGGATCTAGCAGAGCAATGTACTTTGGTGTATGGGTTTTTCCATGAAGCCCATCACTTTGTAGGTGAGATTGAAGGGATTTGATTGGTGGTTGAGCTCATAAATAAATGGCACGTGTTTTTTTGCTTTTTCCTCTATGTTGTGTTTTGATAAAAGCCAGATTTGGCTCATTTTTAAAAAAGTTGGACCCCCTTGCTTCTGCAAGCTCTCTTTTCTTCCTTAGCAGGTAGATTTGTAGAATTTCAGACCTCCCATGGAGATTGTAACTCATTTTTTTCCTCTTTGCCAATGGAATGTATTGTATCAAACTTGGAAATGATAATGTATGTTCTGTGATCGATTTTCAATCCTCTCATGCATTTATTATTGTCTTATGATCTTTCATTGCATTCTGGTAATCTGTGCATGTTTTGGTGTTGAATCTCCATGATCTATGTCAAATTTGACAAAGCAAGAAGTCCAGCACTCCTTTGGTGTATCACCATTTTGTTTTTGCTTAGTTTTGTTTCCATTTCCATGTTTTCTCTCAACCCTGTCTCCTTGGTAGTTTTAGAGTAGGAATTTTGAATCAGAACCTCTGCAAAAATTACATGCATACACCTAAACAGAGGAGTAAGAACCAGCTTCAATCTGGAGAGTTTTCCCTAATTGCAAAGGTCCCACACTTTGGGAAAACTCCATGTTATGCATTCACACTGAATTGGCCATTTTTCTACAGCAGATCTAAGGGTCGATTTAGGGGTGCTGTGAATCTGCACTAACATAAACAAAAAAAAACCAATAGCCACCCAAGAAACAGTTCAAACATACTTGACCAATCTTGAGGAGCATTCGAAATCCCTAATGATCAAACCTAACCAGAGGTGAGGAAAGTATTACCTAAGAGGCACTTGTCCATGGGATCTTAAGTTCGTATTAAGAGGAGCAGTGAGATTATTTCCTTTATTTTTTATGTTCACAATTGTCTAATCCTCACTCTTATTAGGATTTTTGTTTTCATCTGAATGGATTGGGAGCTAGACCTCTAAGATCTCATTTTCCCCAACATTTGAGTCCTTCTTCTAGATTCATTTTTAATGAAACTAGAGGTCGTTCCCACAGGAATCGGCTTATCCATAATAGGCTGAGAAGGAATCTACCCATCAACCTCTAAAGCATGAGAGAGAACAAGAGTCCCAACTGGAATTTGAGTCTCATCTTCATTAGTTTCTAAATCCTCTTAGGAATAATAAGTATCATTTTTCACAACCAGCATATTACGCTGAGCACCTTCCACCAAGGAAGGTGATCTATTTTCCACCTTGAGGCGTTTAACTCTCTATCTAGAATTCACACTAACATAGGATTTCAAAAGGAGGGATAGTCACAGGCTGAACAAAGAGGTGCTCATCATCTTTCACCCATTCATGATCCGCAGTAGGGTCCAACATGCCACCAAAAGGAAAAGGGGCAGCAACAGGGGAATTTGGTCTCACAAGGGAGACAAATCTAGCAGAGCTACCACAAACTAGGTCTGAAGAGCGTAGAACACCATCACTGCCACAAAAAACACTGCTAGAAGACACCACCAACTTGTTCGTATTGATAAATCTACTAACAATACCGGTCACACTAGCAGAGGGGAAAAAGCAAACATGGGAGGGATTCGAACCATGGCTAGCCACACCAAGCCCCCCCAACATTGTTTCTGCCACCGAGAACTACACCAAACCCATTCTGGGTAAAAGCATACAAGTGTGTCCCACTTTGTGGCCATAAATATTTTAAAATCTGACTAGTAAATAAATAATTAAACAATACTATAAAATTTTAAAAAATCAGGTAAATTCTGGATGCCCTGCACCTTGGTATTTATAGCCTCTTAAAAATGCATGTTTGGTCATTTTATATGTGTTTGGTCATGTTTTGGTTGTCAGACATAGTTTGCTGAAAGTACAAAAACTACAAAAAAGTGGGACACAGTTATATGCTTTGACCCTTCTACAAAGGAGAGATTCCTTCATCACCATCGTTGAGCAAAGATTTAAGGTTAGGGTTTATAGCAAAAGGTATCGAGGAGGGGTCACAAGAAGTTTCCATCGAAGTTTTTCTATTTTATGCATTTATAAGTTGACTAATTTTTTCACATTCATACATGGCTTCTACATTTTCTTTAAGATAATTATTTATTCTCGAGTCCCTTTGGCACATTTACTTCATGGAAAATGCCATTGCATTTCCTGGTATAAATAAATGAAATCAACTTACATCATATTGTTTCAAAACCTTGTGGATCATCATATTGAATAAAAATTAATTTTTTTATTAAATAATGACAATCTATATCCAATAACTATTATTTTAACCTTATATAATAATATTTTATAGTTCCCTTTTTCATTGTTAAAGTCACAATTAAATTCAATGTTGTTATTTTATCATATTCTAACTAGTATTATTGATCTAATTATGGGTCCACATACAGAGCCACATTAAATATTAGGAGTGCCCTAGGAAGTAAGTGAAGTGCATGCCCTTCTTATAATTTTAGTTAATAATTTTTCCCATCAAATAAATAAATAAAAGTTACACACATTAGCATATTTTAAAATTTGTATAAAAAAATAATAAATCAGGAATTTACATAAATTTGTATACAAAAGAAATTAAAATATCCTATAAAATTTTCAAATAAGGACAAGTAATAATTCATGGATGGAGAGAATTATAACAATAGGTGCTCAGAATGCAACAAATACAATATTTTATATAAGGTTGGTTATCTTATTTACTAATATCAAGTAGGTGATGGGACTCAAAACTGAACAAAGTACCATTTTTCACAAATCAGCAAAAATTCTTCAATAGCTCCCATGGTTTTGTTAAGAGTGATATATGTACCAAGGCTACTAATTCCTCCATAAAAAAGAGACATTTCTTGTAAAGATTAGGAATGAAGAATTAAATAATTAATTCCTTTAATTATACTTGCGTCTACTAGCTACACTAGTGAAGGTATAAAAACTACATGACCCTTTCTGAGAAAAATAACATACTTTAATTATCTAGAGATATAAAAAAGGAACTCCCTATTTAGAATCACCTCCTATCTTTCTCCTTGGAGTTCTAAGAGCATGAAGTCTTTTGGGGGATTGCAAGATCTATGGGGGTATTGATCGCAATCGATCCTGCAGCTAAAGCTCAATCTAGGTTAGTCTTTTCTCGTCTCAGTATCAACGTTCCCATGGGATCCAAGGTGCCCAAAAGAATTATTTTGGAATCTTCGTTTGAAAAATGGGAACAAAAAGATGAATATTGAGAGCTCGCTGATTATTTGTGACAAGTTTAGAGTGATTAGTTATAAGACAAAGAACTTCTATAGAGGTGCTTTGCCGACTCAACTGGAGAATGTGGCAAGTTAAGGACTTTGGATCCCTATTACATAGGTCGATGATGGGTTAGGGGAAGAGGATTCAAATGATGATGGTGAAGACGCAGAGGAGCATGGTGAGCTAGTGGAATTCATAGTGGATACTTCTCTTCTTGTGGCGTATGTCGAACATGGTGTTGGATTCAGTGTTGCTGAATTAGTGGGTGCCGACGTCAGCTTGTAGGAGGTGGTGTTGGACGTTGTTGGTGATCATTTAACTAGTGACATGTTGGAAAGGTCCATTGGTGGGGATGGGCCCGTTAAAAATTCAAATTTTGAATCATGCATTAACTCGGCAGGTGAAATCGTGTCAAATTTTAAAAAACATCGTAGTTGTGTCTCAACAAGTGTGATCCTGACAGGTGGAAACAATTCGGTGAAGGGTCGACCGTTGGTAGATGACATGGAAGGTAGATTAGAGGTGGTCCTTGGGAAGGACGAGGGTGTGTCTCATGGCGAAGATTTGATGGGGTCTTTGGATTCCGTGGTTGACAGGGGTGGTTGGACTAAGGTCCATCCTAAGAAACACAAATTTGTGAGGTCTCATTATATTACGCGGAGTCGTATTCTTGCGGCTTCTGATGAAGGGTCTTGATGTTTTTCTCTCTCTTTGTTTTGGGTCAATTTTCTTTGACCTAGATATCGATGTAGCTTATATTGGCTTGGCCTTACTTCTTTTTGAATTTCTACCCTGGTTCTCTTTTCAGTCATTTGTGACTTGTCTTCTCTTGGTGTAAAGAGTTTTTTGATCCCTTCAAAATCAAATCTTTTTTACCTTATCTAAAAAAATATTAGAGAATTGGTAAAAATACCAACAAAATAGTTTGAGCTTAAAAATATGTATTTTTTTTACTTGCAGAAACACTATCGTACCTTTTTATGTGTATGCATGAAATTTATGTTACTTTATAATAATATCAATAAATGGGTTAATTAATATTGACTTCATCTAAAAATAGAAATTTTAAGTTTTAATAATAACCAAAAATAATAAAAATCTTTATATTTAGGCACCCCCTGATTGCTGGTCACTCTAGGCAGATGCTTAGTCTACCCAAGGCTTAATCCCCCCTTGTGCACGTACATATAAGGTAAAGGTGTGAGTACAAAAATGTTTTTGACTAGTTAGGTTGGCATCTATAATAGTAACATATCATAAGTATAATCCCAAACCTTGGTGACCATTAAAACAATAGAAGTATATCTCAGTTTCGTTAAATATTATTTCACTATTTTTTATGGTTTTTTGTTAAATATTATTTCACTATTTCTATTTGTATTTTAATTTTAAGTATTTTGTTACCCCAAAATGTCTTTTTAAATGAGGTCAAAGGCACCTACCCTTGATATACCAAATTTGTATAGGATTCCTTTTTTCTCAAAAGATTTATTTTTATTTTATTGGTTAAAATTTATTTTATACATCTTATATTTTTTATTTTTAATTGCCCCCCTCTATCAAAAAATAATAAATAATGATCATTTTATAGTACAATCTTGGGTTAGAGAAGAGGTAAAGTTGAGTTTATTGATCAGAAATATTAAAATTTGGTTTCAAAATGATCAATATTATCATTAAAATTTTATTTATTAAATCATAATAAACACTCAAGGAAAAGACTCATCAAATTTAAAAATTGACACATGTTTTAGATATAGATCGATGATATCTACATAATGCTTACTTTGATACTTATCCAATGCTAACATGTTGCATTCCTCTAGAAAATAAAATTGAACATGTGGTGAAAAAAATGCATATTTCCATTGTATTAAACATGATATATATTTGAAATTATGCTAGTTTCATTCTAAGTTGTATTCATTGCTTATTGATCAAAACCATACAATTAACAGATCTTCATTCCAACCCCTCACATACAAATGTGTATAGGATCCTCATAAATGTAGCAAAACCCTCTTGCTTTTAAATAAAATTATATTAAACAAGATTTTATTGGTGAATTTAGTGATCACCACTCGTCCCTTATGTATTTTTTGTTTTATGTTCACCATTAGAACCATACATATAAAAACATGGCAAATATATGTAAGCTTTTATGTTTTATGTTTTTTTCCCTTATTTCCTTACTGCCATTTTTTCAATTTTGTTGGTTAGGAACCGAAATGTAAAATAAATCTTTTTGTCATATATATTCACTACTCATCTTAAAAAAACACAGAAAAATATTTACTTATGTTCACTGATCATGTAAAACATTAAAAATTTATATAGGTTTATTGGTCATTTTGAAAAAATAAAAAATAAAAAATCTATATGTTGTTCACTAATAGTCTACAAAATATTTGTCTTTTTGTGTTCGCCAATAGTTTGCTGCATAAAACACAATATAATTGTGTTTTGTGTTCGTCAATCATCTAATATACAATTGTTTTTTAATATTTGTTTTTAATAATTATATTCATATAAAACTTATACATAAATTGACATCCATTGGAAGATCATAATTTGTAATGGTCAATTGGAAAATAAACCTAGATAATCACACTTTATCTATTGTACACCATATGTTTTTCCTTCGAATTATCTTGCCAATTTATGCATGTTTTATTTATATCATCTAAATTTTTTGGTTTAATTGGTTTTCTATAATTTTTCTCAAATGGAAAATAACGCAAACTAGTAGACATCTAAAATTCCTCTACTAAGAAGAAGAAAACATCTGGCTAATACATTTGATCATTTTTCCGTACTCCCTCCAAGCAATATTCAATTGAAATACCCTGAAGGAAAAAAAGTTACACTTTTTTCACATGTTACCTATCAACAAGAATTTTTTTGATGAAAACAACTTGGCTTCTAATTGTAAATATCTGCTATCATCAAGAAATTGTAATTGAATGGATTACAAAGATACTCAACACCTCACACTACTACAAAGGAGGTTTTTTGAGACAATATTAGAGGCAACACCTAAATCATTTCAAATAAAGACAAAAAAAAAATCTTGTCTCAAATATTGTCTCTAATTATTTTCTCAAGCAATTCTCTCTCCAAAGATGGTTTAGAATAATACTCATTCTCTCTTGGGAAACAATGCTAGTTTTCCCTCTATAGAAACAAAATAGATTACTATTTTAGTTCTCTCAAGAGACCATATCACTTTTGTCTCTCTAGAGACAATACAGCTTTTGTCCCAACTATTGCCTCTCTAGAGACTATATAAATTTAAAAATTAATAAAGAATTAATTTTTTTTCTAATGTAATGAATAGATAAGTATCATCAATAGCAAAAAAAAAAAATTAGGTTGAATCTTGTTTCCAATAATAGGTTGACAAGCATTTTATTAATTTAAAAAATATAATACAAAAACGATACCTAAATGTCGTTAATCCTTGAGATAGAATGATACATCAATTTATTGAATTAAAATTAAATCATAAATTATTTAGTAGTTACACAATATTATTTTAGATCTTACCAAATTTCTATACCATTACTTCATCAACTTATTCTTTAGACATACTATCTTTTTCCTCAATAATTTGTCAAATTTGATTACCAAATAACTACAATTATTAAGAAAACAAGGGAGGAACACTTTATGTAAAATTGCCAAATTATCTATCAAACTATATATTTCTCACCCTCTACGCCACCATCATTATTGCTTCCAATTCTTATATAATTTCTACTACAATACTTGCCCATGCCTCAATTTGACTACAATATGCCATCCTCATATAAGCATGTTGAAAAACTACTTTTTATAATCTTCCTACCAGTGAGGATGTTCTCATCTTTAGATTTCCCATGCACTTTAATCACTCTTTGGGATCTCAAATTCTCAAGGAAAAGGATAAATACGAGACGTCTCCAGAAATTCATCAATACCCAATTAAAGAACACTGGATTGCCAAGAATGTACATATTATTTACAAGGAAATAGGAACAAGAACGTGTTAATATCTATACAGATTGCAATCTGTATTTTCAGGCTCCATATTAAGACACAGAAATAAATATAAGAAAATATCAATAAAGCATAAGATTCGAGGATATCAAATCTTTAAGATATGGTGAAGCTCTGAAACATAAAATATTAATATAGAGAAATCAATATAAGAGAATATCAAATCTGCCAACTAAAATAAAACACCTTGGAATCCTCACCATTTATCTTTTGAATGATGTAGGACCATTCATATTTTGATATGCTACAAAAACAACACAAGCAATCTGAATTTTCAGGCTCCATATTAAGACACAGAAATAAATATAAGAGACTATCAATAAAGCATAAGATTCAAGGATATCAAATCTTTAAGATATGGTGATGCTTTGAAACATAAAATATTAATATAGAGAAATCAATATAAGAGAATATCAAATCTGCCAACTAAAATAAAACCACCTTAGAAAATGATGTAGGACCATTCATATTTTGATATGCTACAAAAACAACACAGCAATCTGAATTTTCAGGCTCCATATTAAGACACAGAAATAAATATAAGAGAATATCAATAAAGCATAAGCTTCGAGGATATCAATCTTTAAGATATGGTAATGCTCTGAAACATAAAATATTAATATAGAGAAATCAATATAAGAGAATATCAAATCTGCCAACGAAAATAAAACACCTTGGAGTCCTCACCATTTATCTTTTGAATGATGTAGGACCATTCATATTTTGGAAAATTTCAAATAAAATACTAGCATAGCAGCATAAGATGCAAGGAATCAAAATCTTTAAGATATGGTGAGCTTTGAAACATAAAATATTAATATAGAGAAATCATATAAGAGAAATTTCAATCTTGGCCAACTAAAATAAAACACCCTTAGAAAATGATTGTAGGACCATTCATATTTTGATATGCTACAAAAAAACACAAGCAAGCGGAAGGGGCAGGGACAGAGGAAGACACAGAAAGACAAAGAGAAGAGAAAGAGCAAAGAAAAGAAGAAGCGGCGAGTGCAGAGCAAAGCGGGAAGAGAGGGAAGCGCGGGAAACAGAAAAGAGGTAAGAGAGAGAAAGCCAATAGAGAAGAGGAAGAGCAAAGAGGACAACGAAAAGGAAAACCCGGGGAAGGTGCCGCACACAGGGAGCGTGGGAAAGGAGGAGGACCAGGCAGAGGAGGGGGGGAAAAAGGGCAAAAGAAAAGAAAACGAGCAAGAGCACAGGCACGGAAGTCAGAACAGGGCGGAGAGGCCCAGAGAAAGAAAGAGGAGGAGAAAAAAAAGGGAAGAAAGGGGGAGAGGGAAAAGAAGAGTGAAAGGGGGGGAAAAGGGGAAAGCGAAAGGGGGGAGGGAAAAATGAGAAGACGCGGGAAGGGAACAGGGGAGGAAAAGAGGGGAAAAAGGGCCAAAGGCAGAAAGGAGAAGAAAGGACAAAGAGAGAGAAAATAGTCCCTTTGCTTTACCATTTTCCCTTCCCTCCAAACGCCTTACCCCCGCTCACTCCAATCCTTCTCTCCAGCCTTATGCCCTCCCCCCTTCTGCCTCCCTTAATATAATAAATATATTTATAACAACATTCAATATGATAAATGTAATATTATAAATTGATTATACCATAACTAGCCATCCATCTTGTGGAGATGCAATGTGAACGCCGAATAACATATGTATTTCATTTAGAGGGATAGTTATTAACTTTTTGTAGGTTGACTTGATAAGGGTTGGGTTGATGTTGACAAGATTAATATTGGACTTACATCCCTTTTTTGTTGTATTAGACTAGGTGGAAGTTCATCACAAGATTAATACTGGACCTACATTTATGTTTTTCCATGTTAACATGACCTGGGATCATGCAAGAAAAGCATTTAAAGAGAACATAAACCCAATAATCATATTATACTTTTCATTTATTTGTAATTATAGTTTTTGAACGCATGGATTGTCTTCATAGCTGCAACCTCTTACAATAGTCTATGTTCTGCAAAAATAATTATAGAAAGACACCAAGGGCTAGTAATAACTTGCTCCTTCATTGAGAAAAAGATAAAATTAGGCATTGTTGATTAGTGAATTAATGTTGCAGGTTTTGTTTACGTTTGGAGGACATATGTGGATGTGGTTCATTAAAGAGAAGTATTTAGGACTCTTTCTCTGAAGTTTAGCCGCCATGAGGGTAGGAGAAGGGCTTGTTCCATTGACACTGTCATGATCATAGTGTCTTCTAATTCCATGGTCCTCCATCATGGCATCCAACGTGGGAACTTTATCTTTCATCATCCGTTTAAATTGATGGAGACCTGTCACTTCAATAATTGTTGGAGGAAGACGGTGCAAATCAAACCATGCATGCATTGGTGCATATGTCATCTTATCTATGATGACATTAAAGACTGCTCACCCTTTATAACGTAGTAATTTGTTTTGATCTCAAAGTTGAAAATTGTATAACATAAGAGCACCCCTATGACTATAGGCAGTAAACATACATTCTGAGAGGCAAAGGAGGAAAACACAAAGGTAAGTGCAATCATGGTGATTTGAGATAGTAGTGATAGTGAAGCCAATGCAGGAGGTGGCATTCTTGAAATGAAGGTGATGACCATAATAATTAGGGTACTCTAGGGTGTGCACTATGTAGTTAATATTTTTAATCCCTTTTTTTTGCACCCTTTTCCAAACATCCTATTCAGTTATCTTTGATCTACTTCAAACACACAAATATGTTTCAAAGCAATGCTCAAATGAAGTATAACCTCCATAGTGAATAATGGGAACTATAAGTCTATATGAAATGACAAGAAACAAAATTAGCGAAAATATTACAATGTCAGAGCAACTCATAAAACACAATTAACAAGACGAAAATACATTTTTGGTATAAAATTTCATCGATCAAAGAAATTCACATAATAGTCTTTAAGTGGTGATAAGGCCTTTAAGTGAAGTGAAATTAATGTAAGCCATGATGACTTATCACAATCATACCACAACTCTCCTACTTCTTTTGAAGTTCCACTTTTTTATATTTTTTTCATTTTTCTAACCTGTTTGTGATTTAAACCATTTGCTTGTGCCTGAATTGTTGAAATCACATACAACAAAATTCTACCTCCTTTGAAGGTCCACTTTTTATATTTTTTTTTTCCATTTTTCTAACCTGGTATGGTGTTTTAAATCATTTGCTTATATAATTTCAGATAAAGAGAAATTTAATCCTTTAATTCATTTGAAGTAACACCCTTTACAAATCCTCTCTTTTTGAATTGGTTGGATTTTTTTATTTTAGATTTTAATTGTTAAAATGTCTGATCATACTGCTCGATTAATAGCTTCTGAATTGAGTGTGCTTGAATTAATGTTTCTACAATGGAATCCATAAGTTAATTATTCACAAGAAAGCTGTGAGAAGGAAAATGTATTTTCATCTTGTACTTCATCCAAGTTACACCCCTTACACATCCTGTTTTTCCAGCTTGTTTACCACTAAAATATTGTGTGTTAATTATTGTAAAGTCTGGTGAGATTACAAATTTGGAAATAGAAAGAGAAGGGATTTCATCCCCTACTACTTCACCGAACTTATATCCATTTATAAATCCTCTGCTTCTAACTTACCGAAATGCTTGAGGTTTTAATTTGTTGTTTGATTGCAGGAATAGATTCGATTTCCATCAATATGAAGGAGAATACCCTAACTGTGGTTGGAGAAGCAGATCTAGTGGACCTTGTCACTGAGGTAAGAAAGAAATTCTGGTGTGCTCGCCTAATTTCTTCAGGGCCACCACCACCACCAAGGACAAAGGAAGAACCAAAGAAAACCGAGGAGAAGAAAGAAGATAAGAAAGAGGAGAAGAAAGAAGAGGAGGAGAAAAAGGAGGCGTTGGGAAATATCATCGATTTTCGTAATGAGTTTGTACATTATCTAGCTGATAGAGAAGGATGATATAATACCGTAAGCCTGGAGCCTTCGACTGGATTTTTTTATTTTGAAGCTCCATCACAATTTAATTTATGATATCCAATCAGAGATGGGAACCGTTCTTGAATGGACATAATTTTGGATCCAGCAAATTTATACTAGAATGCAAGATTCCTATTTTCTGAAATACTAATCTCTAATGCTTGTTGATGCATACTTGTTCTTCTATGTTGCTATTTGAGTTAGAGCTGTGATTTTGAACTGAAATTTGATGTCAGAAACTATAATGTCTATCACCTGTTATGTATTCCACAAGATACGTGCATTTTTTTCCTTTCATATATGCCATTGAACAACTTCAGCCAGAGTTTGTGCATCTTTGGGTATAATTTTCATGTCTGGTTATAAATTAGTCCGGTTTGAGATTACTTAGAGGATTGAATTTGTTCGAGGTGTCAAACATTGAAAAGATATAGAAACAGATGAAGTGGGCTGTGTACTTTTGCAAAAGGTGTTGGCACTTCACTGGTTGAGGAAATTCCCAGATGCTTCCATCCAAAATCTCGGAAATATTTTTATGTTTAAATGTCTTCCAAGTTTTAGCAGTGAAAAAATTGAGAGATTTGCTAGCAACATTGAAACAGGGCGTGGATATCTGCCATAGCATTATGGAGAAGGGACTTTAGTCAAATGTTTCAGTTGCATGATCCGTGACAGATATGTATGCAAAATGTGGAAGCATGTGAACTGTTCGATAAAATGACTGGAAAAACCTCAGGATGTAAGTCCGACTTCCATTTCTGCTTTATCTTTTGCTTTAGCTCCATGCCCATGCCCTTTCCCTTGTTTGATCAACAAGATAGTGAAGAAATAGGGTAAATCTTGTTGGAAGCAGAGGGACATCTGAATCCGTTTGTGCAATATGGTCATGATTACTACCTCTCTTTTTGATCTAATTGGAATAAAAATTGTTTTGTTGGATTTTTTGATGTTTTAATATAAGTAAAACTATTTAACAAAATACCAAAAAATTCCTTCACCGAGCTTTAAAGATTGTTTTGATGTTTGTATGCTTGAAAGTCACCTCTTTTTTTAAACAACAGTGAAGAACTAACCAGAAAGTGATGTAAAACATAGTTTTCATTTAAAAAAATGAACTTATCTCTCAACAGTAAACCCTAATTAGGTCATTGAGCGATTCACCTGTCCCAAAGGCATGTCATCGAGCCTGTAATTCCACCAACAAAAACCCAAAACCATATAAAAATCGGGAATCGGGAATCTAAATTTTCAGTTGTTTATCTTTTCAAAACCTACAACAAATTTTCTAAAGTACTCATGACTCCAAATAAATAAAACAAACCCTTAAAAGCAAATAAACAAATTCCAGGCATACCCAAAAAATAATGGTGTTCCATACCATAATAATATTATCCTATGAAGCTCTGCTGATGCCAGCAGGGGGATCTTGCTGCAGACGCTTGAAATCTCTCATGAGCTTCTTCCTTGCTACAATCCAAAAATCTAACTACTATTTTCAAGGACTTACAACATTAAATCTATGGTTTAAATTGTTTGTGTGCAGACTATTGAGAAATTTGGGGAACGGCTGTTGGATGGTCCAAATGATTCAACTGTAGACATCAATGGAATTATTTAAACTGCCACAAAAAATGGGTGGATTAAAATAATGTATGCAAACAAATCTTTTACATCACATAGACTTGACTTTGTGAATGAGGTTTATTTATCTAGTTAGGCTCTCTACATGATCTATGCTCAATAGTGCTCACGTCTTAGGCATACTCCTGGGCTCACTCTTCTTTGACACGAGCTTTGACATCCACTTCTCCACCTACACGAGATGACATACACCAAATTTCCCGCAATAACGACATTGGTGAAGACATTTGGTATCATTGGCTCTTTTCATGACTGATCCTGCAACCCCGTCCAACGAGTTGCATGTCTAAGGAAAGCTCGAATACGTCTCGATCAACTTACAAGCTACATTAACTCTTTTGTTTCTATATCCAGATCATTCTCTGCTACTCAATCACAGGGCACAGTATCAATTTTCATTCCTTGAGCGAACTCTTGATATGTCTCAGCCTATATAACATTTGATGTCTTACCTTGGTGAGCTCTTTATCTGTCTTACCTCGACTGCTTTAGCCGATCCCATTCCTATGTGATATTTGCAGATGTATGTGTATGTATAATGTATTTCTATTCTTAGCTTGATGCATTTATCTTGTTTGTGGGGAGCTACAGGAAATAACAGATGAGCTAACTTGTATTGTTGCATCCCCTGAAAGCCTTGTCTTGGAAAATAACTCTGCCTGATACCTTGCAATAAATTGTCATATAGCTTATGAGATGAACCGCACATCCAAAGAAGCTAAACAAAACTGAAAATGGTTTCCAGGAGTCTGAGTTAATTTGAACAGAAATACATGCAAAAGAGGATCAGGGCATCCAATAATATAATCCCTAAGATACACTTCGCAGAAGAGGATCAGGCTACAACAAAACAAACTATTTATATTATATTATCCCTATGACACACTTCACAAAAATAAAGCTTTGTCTCGGAAATAACCTGCCTGATACCTGCAATAATGTGACACAAACAAACAAAAATTCAACCATTCAATAAGGATTACAGTTCCACATAGTGATGTAACAATAAATCCTGTACAGACCATACAAAGGCTCCCCAATCTATATCAAATGATCACATTGATTGAACAAGACCTCAAATGTGAGAGAGGCATGAGCATGCACCTGGGAGTATAGAACACTTCTGGAAGATGATCGGATGCTCTGCACTCAAACCCAATCAAAAGGAACAAATGGCATGGTAAAATACAAGATCTGAGATGCATTTGGCTAAAACAAAACTGAAAAAGGTTTTCGGGAGTCTGAGTTGATTTGAACAGAAATACATGCAAAAGAGGATCAGGGCATCCAAAAACATTTTCTACAAAATGGGGGTCTGTATAAGATCTTTTAAATAGAGTGCAAATTACCTCAGTTGCGCAATTAAACCTAAGGCCTGTTCTACAGAATCGATCTCGTGACCTTGCTCACATTGTGGCACTGACATGAAACAAAGGTTGTGGAAGCCACGTTAGTGGACAGATCCATCTCTTGAAAGATTGAACATTATGTTTTACTGAAAATATGATACAAACCCTCATTCTGCTTCACAAATTTAACAAAACATTTCAGACAAGAGACAAAAGCTAGACCTCAAAAAACCTCGTTCGCCTCTTCATAGCTCGAATAATTAATTTAGACTGTAAATCGACCTAAGATGCCCTCGCCAACGCTCAAATTTGAAGTCGTCATTCATTGATATGCGGTATTTGCATGGTGCCACACGACTCCCATTTTGTTGCACAAGAGTTCCATGCAAGCATCCTGTGAAAGGAGACCCGTAAACCTGCTAAAAACAACAAAAACAACAAAAATAGCAAGAAAACGGCTAAAAAAAACACAAAATATCAGAACGCATTCCGTCAAATTTAAGCATCTATCTAAAACGTCAAAAACACCCGTCAAATTTAACAGCCCTGCAAAAACGTCCGGAGGTCTTTACCAGTAGGGGGAATTCGCCTTCGGCGGTAATAAATATAAAATTTGTCTTGTCCTCACGAGTAGGCATAAAATTGGGCAGTCACCTATGCCTGTTAAACAATTGTTAAGTGACGGTAATTTTAACATATTAACCTTAACAATAATATAAAATGGTACTACTAATTATTAGTTAATTAACCTTAACAATATATAAACATGGTACTACTAATTATTAATAACCAAATATAAAAGGTAGTCTTACATTCATATTAATAACTTTTAATTTTTTTCTCATTTGACAATCCAAAGATAAGTGACCAAGAGAAAAACAAGTTATGCTTCTGAAAGGGAAACCTTCAAAAATTAGATTTTGAGTCCAGATTTGGTCTTCCACAATGAGATCAATAGAGGCCAAAAAATCAGCAGAAGTATTCATATCTACCAGAATTCAGGAATATGTGGTAAAAATCACATGAAGACATCTTTGGATCAATAGAAAAACATTTATCCAAGGTATCTCCTATTGAAACTAAGTATTTCTCACTCCAAAATTGGAGAGGCAAATATGGCAATTGAATCCAAACAAGTTTGACATGAAAAGTATCAGTCACATGATTAAACAAAGGGAACCATAGTTTCATAAGTAGAAAGTGAGATTGTAAGTCCCAAACTTTACCAACAATCGACTCTTTATCAACGATTTTATCAAAGATAATATTGAAAAAACATCTAGATGTGGGGTAAATGTCTAGTTTACCTTCCATAAGAGGTCTCAAATGAGCCAAGATCCATGAAGTGTTGGGAGACCTGAGAAATGATTATTGAACCTACAAATTAGCCCATATTTCTTGTAAAATGCTTCTGATTTGAGAACCTTAACACCAAAGGATACTGAAGGAGAGGACTTGGCAAAAACCATAGGCTTATAATAAGGGAGACAACCAGGCTTTGTAACATCCAAATAGCTCATGCCACCATAAAAGCCTTTAAGTAGACCGTTACCAACTTCTCCCACAACCTCCACTGAAACCTTAGCCATCATCTTTGTATCCACAACCACCAAAGGGGTGCTTCTATGGTCAAGGAAAAATAGAGGATGGCCGCTAGCTTGGACCACAACTCCAGCATCCACCGTATACTATGCCACCTGAATAAGGTGAACATGGGAGAAAGAGGATTGACTACCAAGAGCATGTTGACTCCCATCTGCCAAAGAAATAGCCAGCACATCACCATTGTATCCTGCTAAAAATAGCCCACCTTCCACTGTTGAACCTCAGTGAACACAACCAATATGGATCGGCCTTACACACTATTATTCCTGTTGTGAAGGACCACTTGCAGAAGAGTTATCCACGCATGGAGAAGAGCCGAAGCCGCCAAAATTGTTGGGTTGTGTGCCGTCGCCATCCACTACGTGACGTTGGCCACATACAGAGGCAAGGACATTCTGCACCGGACGTAGCATAATAGAGGCTTTGCCGACCTTTTGGTATTTGACGTTACCTGTAGATAGGACATCAAGGTTACCCTCACTAACTAGATCCTTAAGGTCGTCACTCCTCTCAACATCGCCAAGATTAGGGACACCATCACGATCGTAGTTGGACTAAGGTTTAGGGTTAGGGGAAATTTTCATCAAATTCATTTTTCCCCATTAATAATATATATTATTATTAATATATAAATAAGTAACTAGTAATATAATAATAGTTATTATTATTAAATTAATCATTATTGTTAGTAATAATTATTAATAATTTATTATATGGGTGGAAGCACAATAGTGTGTCCCATTTGTTGTCCCAAAAACGTGAGTGGGAGTTTAGGCAGGTATAGATTTAGGGGTGTTTTCTCAAACACCCCATTCGTGCGAACCCCCTTCGCCCGAACTACCATGTAAGCCACGTGAAGGGGTCGTGTTGTAAACAACCCATTTGCATGAACACCCCCTTTACATATACTTGGCGGCACGGAGGCTACCATTTTTCTCCTCCGCCCACCGACAAGTCTTCGCCCAAACCATCTTTCCACGAGCTTTCACCACCACCAACTAGCCTACCACGAGCTCACAGTTGCCTCCCAAGATTCAATTTTTTAGGTATTTCATTATATTTTGACATTTTTAAAGGTTTTTTTTTCAATTTTTCCCCTAAATTTTGAAAATTAGGGGGGATATTTTCAAAAAAATTGAAAAAAATAAAAAAAAAACAAGAAATTTTAACATATTAGGGTTTAAATTTTATCGTGGATGAATAAAAATTATTCAAAATCAATTAAATAGGGTTTAGGGTTTATTAAATCAAAATCTGAATTTAGTTTATTTTAAACAAATAATAGTAGCTAGCATGGATTGATTCATTCATTTGTGAAAATGGATTTACATATAGAAAACTAATGATTTATTCCTAGCAGCATCATCCATGAGTGTAGTAGCGCTCTTGACAAGTTGGATTCTACAAAGCAAGATTATGTAATAAAAGTGGATTTAAAGGTAGTTAATAATAAACAACGGGTTTCTTGATTTTACAAAAATAAAGAATTGTGAAGTATTAATGGAGAGTAAATAGTTTTTTATACATTTTCCATGCACCCGTAACATGACAGTTGCAATTTCAAAAAAACAAAGGCTCGCCTTAAAAGAAAAAGCAAACAAAAAAATTGCTCCTCCTCATGGCTTTCATATGTATTGTTGATCTAATTGTTACATGCTAGCTGAAATATTGCTTAATAAATACTCTTATACTACATATTAAATGTGTGTTCTCTTTTTCCAATCTTCAATCTACTTGTCTTTCACCTACATATCATTGTATAATAAAATATTTATGTACCTACACCTCTCATTTACTAGATATTAAAACACGCCTAGATCTCCCATCCATCTATCAAGCATATATACAAATACAATGCTCTCTCATTTCTAATAATAGAAATAAAATTTCACAATATTACAAAAATATAGTGTGATGCATGATTATACCTTTTTGTAGAGTTACTAATTTCTCATATATTGGTAAAACTTTTAAAAAAATCAAAATAGACAAAGGCTCGCCCCCTAAAATAGAAAGCCAACCAAAAAAACTACTCCTCCTCATGGCTTTAATGTGTATTGTTGATCTTATTGTTACATGATAGGTGGAATATTGCTTAATAAATAATATTATACTACATATTAAATGTGTGTCCTCTTTTACCAATCTTCAATCTACTTATCTTTTTTCGATGATTAAACACTTTTAACCGGAGCTTAGAAACGGAGGGTTGGTGGGACCCCACCCATTACAATAGATATAAACTTTTAAGATCCAACACCAAAACAAACCTGAGAACAACCTACAACTTGCCAACAACTAAGAACAACATGCCCCAACACACTAAACCAATTCAAACGGAGCTCACCTACAAATATTTCCACTCCTGACCCCCACATAAACACCCCGAGCGGGAATTGTTCAAAAGGGGAAAAGAAGTAAAAAAATCCTGCAAGCCACCAAAAGGCCAAACAAAGGGAAGAAGGCCCATCCACGCTGGCTGCAACCAAACACCCAAACATAGGACATCAGAAAGGGGCCAAGAAAATTACACTGGCACCGACAACTGACTGCTCCACTTTCAAGGCCAACACCAACAGAGGCATGCCCCCCAACACACTTCGCAAAAAATCCAAGGGACGCCAACAACAGCCATGGACAACGCACCACCAACACACATCCCACCACTATTTCAAAAGCACACACAGATAGGTGGGGAAGATAACCTGCATGCACCCAGGGAGACTAAACCATGCAAATACCACTAACACCACAAAATACAAAACCCTACGAACTTTTGAACTCCAATATGCAAGTAGAGGACACATCGAGCTACGGGAAAGCCAAAAAGGATGGAGATTTCTTCATGATATGATGCTTAGGAAACCAGGATGGCCGATCCCTAACCAAGAAGAAAAATGAAAGTAGAACCATCCCTCTTCTGGAAAGAGAAACTAGATCCAACCTAAATCCCTTCAACCATACCACCACCATCCCCTTCTAAAAAACTAGAACTTCAGGGATCAATCCACAACACAGGAAGTTCTTCCCCACAACGTTTACACCTTTAAAAGAAGAAAACCCTGAACCTTGTTCAACCCACCACCCAATAAAGATCTGAACTTCTCAGAAGGGCCCCTGTCGAGTGCAGGATTTGAAAGAACCAGGGCCAAAGGGATATCATGAACCATAGGCTTCTCTAACACCACTTTTATAGCCTCCACCTCCTATAGATCCCCAAAGACTGTAAAATCCTCTTCAATTTGGGGTGTAACCTCCAACTCTTCCAGCGAACAATGTAGATAAGAGTAAAACTTAACAAAAGCTGACACCAAGTCCTTGACCGGAAAAGGAACAAATGAAACTGAACCCGAATCTTGCCTGAGAGGTGCCACGAAAGCCTTCACATCTTGACTTAGAAGAAACCCTCCAAACTTATCAGCGTCCCACAAAATCCTTTCAGTCAATCTTTCCTCAAACGGGTTGAAGCGAAGCACCAACCCTTCCATACATCTCTCAATCGGGCACTAACAGAGTTGATCCAACATAGCTACTTCACTAAGCTCCTTCACCCACTCCCACCTCACTACTCCATTTCCATCACAAGCCATAATGGCTTGCTCGATCCAAAACTCTAGTGCCTCCATCCTCTCCCCTAGGTGTTTCCCTGTATTAGGCTGCAAAAATCACAAACAATCATTATTGTTTCATCACTATATGAATAATTTTAAAAAAATTGACACAAATTCAATACAAATTTCATAAACACCAAACATCTCTATCCCCAACCAATGCTAGCACAAACAATGACCACAAAACCTTCAATCTACTTGATTTTTACCTATGTATAATTTTATAATAAAATATTTATGTACCTACACCTCTCTTTTACTACATATTAAAACACTTCTGGATCTCCCATCTACCTATCAAGCACATATATAAAAATAAATTACTCTCTCATTTCCAATAATAGAAATAAAATTTCACAATATTATATAAATATAGTGTGATGCATGATTATACCTTTTGTAGAGTTTCCAATTTGTCATATATTTGGCTTTAAATTTTAAGAGATTTTTTAAAAACAAACAAAGGCTCGCCCCCTAAAAGAAAAAATTCAAACCAAAAAAAATTGCTCCCCCTCATGGCTTTCATATGTATTGTTGATCTAATTGCTACATGGTAGGTGGAATATTGCTTAATAAATACTCTTGTACTACATACATTTGTGTCGTCTTTTTCCAATTTTTAATCTACTTGTCTTTCACCTACATATCATTTTATAATAAAACATTAATATGCCTACACCTCTCGTTTACTACATATTAAAACACATTTGGATCTCCCATCCACCTATCAATCACATATACAAATAGATTACTCTCTCATTTCCAATAATAGAAATAAAATTAGCATATTATTACATTTATTTTCTAGACGATAAATTTCCTTGAAGACCTTGAGTTTCATTCATAGTTGATATCTCATATAACTTATTAATGAGATCATCATAGCTCGATTTCATCCTCTATTTTGAAAGTTCCAAACCACAATTTTTTTGTCCTTCACGACTTATTTGAGTTTCATGCATTTTTACTTCATTCCCTCTTATGTAAAATTTTTAGTATTTAATTTCCTATACATTCATGCAAACATATTAAAGTACATGTCATTACATAGACACATACATTCAATAATTAATTAGTTAAATTATATTTTGTGGTAGTGTATTTGTGTTTATTGATGATTAATTCAAGTTAGGATATTATTAGAATGTATTTCCTTTTATAATCATTATCTTAACTTTTTTTTAAAAATTAATCTAGATTGCTTTGGTTCCCTATCTTGTTTGACTTAAGGTTTTTCCCTTTATCTTAGTTTTCTCCTTCCTCTTATCTTTCTAGATACCACTAGAATACTTTTTACATTTCATGCAAGTATGGTCCATTTACGCAACTAGAAAAAATGTCATCTTTTAGACGAAATGGACCCTTTGGTCCTTCCATAGTTTTCAACCGTAACCCATACTTTAAATTTCACCCATTACTCTAAAATTTCATGCTCATGAGTGTGCCACGTATATCAAAATGTGTAATAATTTACCTTGAATGTGGAGAATCCATATTAAATTGTAAATGATAATCATTTGAGAGAGTAAAATTACTAAGAATCAAGGCATTGTTGGGATATAATTATGTTGTGGTGAAAATGATTGTGAACTAAGTTCCATGAACCAATAAGATAATAATAATGTGGTGACCATTTTAAATGAGTGTTTATATATTCAACTTGAGCACTATAAATATAGTGAATCTTATGTTCTAGGGTCTAGAGTAGATAATTAATGTATAGTCACATATTAACCTAGGATCTAGGACTTAAGAGACAATGATGGAATAATAAGAAAATGTATTATGTTTATATTCATTAGGATAGTGATCATGTGATGAATATGTTGAATTAAGGAATGTAGGTGATATCATATTGGTACAATGCATATAGAGATTTAATTTCTAGTCATAAATAATATTACTTTCTTTTTTTACATAATTTTTAAATTGTTAAAATTGAAGATAAGGGGGGAAGATTTCAATATTGTTTTGAAAAGAAATTTAAATTTATGTGAAATTATATCAATTTAGGGTTTTACGGATTGCTAAAAATGTATTCTAAATTTAATTTTACTTTCATTTTTTTACAATTATGGCTTCTTGCTCTGTTAATTTATAGGAGAGGACTAATTTAGAGATAGCGAAACTATAATCTATTCTTCAGCTTCCGATCACAGTTGGGAATTACAAAATACATTGTGAAAATATATTAAAATATCTTCAAAAAATACAAACAAAATTGAAAATATACAACCCTTTGCAGCCTGAGTCACTAAAACAAATTATGGATGAATTAAAATCAAATGTGACATGCGATGTGGGATATATTAAGTGGTAGGTAGACTTCCTGATAAAGAAGCCATAAAGAGCTCATGTTGGGAAAGTTATGTAGGAAAAATTAAAATTAGGGCATATTATATAAACAAATGTACATGTTGCCTTTGTGCACCCTTGATTTATCCCATAGTTGTGGCCTCTCAAGGACAATTTCCTAATAATGATTAGTTACCATTATATTTCCTTATGATGTTACATGTTGAGGTTCACCTAAACCTAAAGGTGAACTATTTAGACATCCCTAGTTATTTTGGACAGGGGCGTGGCCGCATTAGTGACAATCCTACATATCAATAGGAAGGAGCTCCTCTTATTGTTGACGTGCAACAACTTATATATAGGCCACGAACTTTCCTACCTGGATTTCAGGATGTCGTTGCACCTATGATTATGAGTGCCCATGAGGGTGCTATAGAGGGTCTTGGGAGAATTACTCGCAAGACCCAATTCATCTCTTATGACCATGTGGGTCATTTTCTTGAGAGATGTGGTATCAGTGGACGAGCTAGTAGCACCAGTGATGCACATATCAAGTTATACACTCATGCACATTTGATATCACCTGATGATTTCGAGGCAGTTACAGATGTTACGCAGATGCATCAATTAGGATGCATCATGGCTACCAACTTGTTGCATGTATATTAGATGATTTCAAAAAATCACGGCGTTCCACTATCGGGGGATTTGGATTATATACAACAGAGTACTATTCAGGGTAGTGTGTCTTCTATTCAGGGTATTACTATAGATGTTACAGTTGGACCTCCTATTGCTGGGATTGCAACACCCAATTTTAGCACTTTTATGTTCCATTGTGTGAAAATTAAATCTTAATTTAATTAATATTTTTTACATTATTACTTTACAATTTATTGATATTTAAATAGATATATAATATATAGTGTTGATATAAAATACTGAATGTTTACTAGTGTGTTTAGGATTTTGATCCAGGGCATGTTGGTGAGAATTGTGGTGCTTACCAGCCCATAATATATATATATATATATATATATATATATATATATATATATATATATATATATATATATATATATATATATATATATATATATATATATATATATGAAAGATTCACAGCTCTTGAATGAGTCAAGCCATGATATATCACTTGATGTTGAGGGCCTGAGTCAGCTTGGTTCATTAGGCTCATTATTTTTTGGTGTTGAGGTTGTGGGTCAGTCAGAGAAAGTTGTTGGTGGCAGCCCCATAGATCTCGAGACACATTCCATTGAGGTATATATGTAGAGATATATATATTTATATTGTGTTTTAGATTTAATATTTAATCTAAATTGAAATTTGTGAAATTAATGTTTTATTCAAAAAAACGTGTTTATCAATTCTTATTACATTTAATTTATTTTGTTTCACATGGATCTATAGGCGAGAGATCTACACATAGTGTAGATAATCCCAACATCTGCTCACAGAGAGATACAAAGGTAATCAATTAAATATTTATATGATATATTCAATTATTCAAAAAAATTGTTGTATAATTTTGCTTATATTTTAATATGGTATGTTATATATAGTTTCTAATGTGTATATTTCTTTTTATAAATACAAGGTGTAGTTGAACCTAGTGAGGGATCTGATACTCGCCCTAGTAAATGGCAGATGCTATCTAGATGATACATTGTATTCATTTTCATGTACATGTACATAGTTTTTACACAAGATTTTGATATGGCTTAGACATGTATAAATATTTTTGGGATATTACTTATATATAGATATTGATTTATCACATGTATTTTGTTTATCTATACACTTGTATTTTATTGATTGACTTAGAAATGTGTTAAATGATTGATTGATTTATGAGTTTTCATTAGAGCATGTTATAGTGATGATAAGAATGGATTAAAGAACATGTTATTACCTTTGTAAGATGAGTCACTGATTTATGTTACTTTAGAGAAAATGATCATTTTAATATTATTTGTGCACTCAAGTAATGCATGAACCTAAAACTCTCTAACTCAGATATTATGAACCTTATGAAACGTGAACCTCATCATAACAACATGCATAGGATATTATGAACCTAATGAACATATTATCCATAGGATATTATGAACGTAATGAAACATGAACCTCATCATAGTAATGCATTCATTTATAACCATAGGTCTTAAGACCAAAATAATATGTAATAATGGTTACACAATATCAAATGTTAAAAACTAACTTTATATTTCATCTCTAAATCTATACAAGTAATTTCATTTGTCCGCAGATCAGTCCTCTTCATAAAATTACAAAGAAAAATAATTTACATTATGCACCCACTAAGGGGATGGAATTAGACTATTACAATAATAGTATTACAAAAAATGAAGATTTTAATTAGAAATTATAGTTCTTACTAGGTTATCTCAATAAGAGGATCATGCCCAATAATATAACCATAATAAAATGCCTTAGTAAGAAAAAAAAACAAAAAACCATAAGATCACAAAACATTCTTATAGTTATCTTCTCTTTCTTTAACAAAAAAACATCAATATAAAATTAAGCACAATCACTTATTCACACACATATATCTCTATAAAAATTTCCTATAACCATCTATGGGATAAGCATACTAAAGGTATGATGTGCATCCATCTATAAAGAAATCATGGTAATAAAAATACATAACCCATTTCCCCCTTGCCAATAATTTTGGGTGTTGTGCAACAAAGAGGGTACAATAATTCATACACATTCCATGAAATTCAAGATATTAGATTTTATAACCAAGAAGTAAGCGTATAGGTTTGTTCTCTTGGATTTCTAGTGAGCATGCATCCTCACACCATGAAATCTTCTACATTATTTCATTAGTAATCCTTTAAACATATCTACAAACCACATTCCTGAACACATTCCTTCCTTCTCTATCCCTTTTCCTCTTTTTTGTTGGTAAAGTTTACCCTTGTTATTTCCCATAGAAAATTTCATAAATTCCCACAAAAATAGTTACAAATTTCAGACTCTATAAATAATTGATGGTCATTTCAATGGTACCCATTAACACTCAACTCCAATCAATTAGCTCAATAAGAAGGCCCATATCAAAAAAATAATTTAAATGAAAGTTATTATACACTAAAGATTCAAGAAGGAGGCACAAAGAAGATTCAAGAAGGAGGAACAAAGATTACTCAAGAAGGAGGCGTGAAAATATTACTTCATATGATTAGATGTTGGGAATACTTGATCAAAATAAAATCATTAAGGAGTATAACGAGAAATCTCAATTTAGAAATGTGCTCTTGACATTTGCACACATTATGCTCTCAATTTAGAAATGTCTTTAGATTTTCCACATCATCCAAGATCTCATAGACTCCAATGCACTTGAATGGGATGATCTTATCGACTATTGTTCATGTTTTGTTTCCTCATCTTAACACTAAAATGTATAAATTTAAAAAACATAACTCACGTGATTACCAGTTATGTCATATTACAATCACCCATACTAATAATCATAACCCCATAGTGTAAGCTTAAATTCATAGCAAGAAATTGGTTAAATATTTATGCCAAAGTGAGAAATAAAATAGAGAAAAGATTCCATTCAAAAGACATCAATATATAATATTATAGGTCCTTTTATATAATACCAAGTGGCTCAGCTCATTGTTCATTGACATGTAAATATTTTTCTTGATATTCTATATCTAGTCTCCATTTTTTGTGTCCACGTGCATTCTTCACCTAATGCAATTATAACCCAGTAGCAACTATGTGATGGGTGTAATGAATTACCTTGTTGTCTAGTTCATAATCAACAAAGTGAATCCCACTTTGGAAGAATTTCACTTTCCGTAAATATGTTCCCTAGACTACAACCGAGCCAGTATAAAATGTTGTCTCCTCACTTGTTATTTCACTTAGATTTTGTTCTCTCTTCTGTGCAAAGCAACAAGTAATACTCCACTTTCTCAAGATTGTCTTCTTTTGTAATGATTGTAAATACATCACCTACAATAAAATCATTGTAAACAAAAATTGGGTTATAATCAAATGAAAAAATATTCAATGATCTGTATACTATAAATTATATATTAATTCAATGATCAAAGACAATAGTTCAAAAAATACCTTGTTTAACAAGTCCCGATATGTGGTCATAATCAAGTGAAATCAAGGGCACATCTCCAAAACTATCATCCTGATCTGATCCATATGAATCATCCAATAAATAAAGGAACTTACTTCCACTCACCTATATAACCACATTTTTGAATATTACACTCTGTATTGTAGACACAAAATCACGCACTTACTACTATTTACTATACCGCCAAGTATGTTGTTTTATATATGGATTTTGAGTAAGAAAAAGTATTCACTAATGACACACTCCCTAGTCCATCTGCTTGTTTTTTTTATTGTATTTATATCTCACATTTATCATTTATACACATAGTTTTTATCAGGTCACAGGGATCCATGTCAATTAGTCTTTGCAAAGTTTTCGTCAGTTGTCTCTGGACACTAGTGTCGAGGACTGGACATTAGCACTTAGGCACTCTTGTCCAACCTGGGCACTCTTGTCCCCTTTTTTCTTGTTCACATTTTTTACATTTTTGGTCATCCTTTTCGGTTTTCTTGCTCCTATCCCGAGGTCCTAGTCGGCATGTCGGTTCATTAGTGTCGAAATTTAAACAAGAGATCCCTCTATAAACAAAATATACATACCATTATAATGGTGGAAAATTTTCTATCAAGGGATATCTATCTACATATAAAAGAGACTGCATCTTGGGCTTATGACTTTGCATACACACTGCACAGGAAGGGGAAGTTTCATTTTTCCATCCACACATTTGCATTCTATCTAGCTACAACCTAATATCTTAGTGTCATCGGTGCAAGGGAAACCTAGGAGCACTATTGCACACACAAACACATAGAACTACATTGGGTCAGAGATGTAGTGCAACGCTTGATCGTAAGTTCACTTGTTTGACATCTGAGGATGGTCTGGCCCCTTATTTTTTTATCTTTATTTTTTATTATTTGATGTAGTTTGAGGGTTTTACAGAAGATTATTTTTGTTACATATTTATAGGTACCTCAGTGATCCAAGTGCAACATCCTGTGATCATCAGAAAACAAGTGTGAAACCCCAATGACATTGAGAAAATCATATTCTAACTTTTTCGGAAGACTCCAATGCCCCACAGAGGTCTAGGGATCCCACAGGAACCTTCGCTCTTACCCAAGCGCCCATGTTTAGGCCAGTTTTTAGACTCCAGAATTTATATCAAGAAAATCTAACATTATGCCCATTCATTTCATCAGTTCATCCAGTCCATGTACACTTTGGAATAAGAAAAAATCAGATAATTATCTTACCCCTCTCATTCACTTTTATATTCACATCTCTAAAAATAGTTTAGAATTTGTATCTTATTGTACATCATTATAGCAGTTTTATAAATCCATATTTTAGTAAAATATTTCATATTTTATTAAATCATTTTGGTGAACTCGTAGATTAGAAACTCCTCTCCCTAGGATCTACTAATGGCTCAAAGTATTTATTCTTCTCCTAGGCAAGTTATGCATCATGAGAGTGTTAATCCTATCCTTGATGATGTTATTGAGGCTAAGCTTAAGCTTATTTTTCACAATTCTCAACTTGATAGTGACATTCAAATACAACTTTTTGGCCAATGAATGCAAAATTCCTACTAGCTTCGCCCATTCTTCTTGCAGCATTGTTTCTCAATAACAAAAAATTTCTAGTTGTGATCCTTGTTATTCCATTGGCACTAGGACTACTTCACCTTAGTCTATTTCTGCTAAAACTCTTGATGATGCTATTGTTGATTATATGTTTGGTCTTGCTTGAACTAATGTAGATAAAAATCGTGATGAAAATGTACATGTGCTTGATGTTATTTCTCATGCTAGTTAGGACAATTGTAATATTGCATCTCATACTCCTTATATCTCTAAAAATGTTTCTAATGATAGTAAAGATATGTATCTCAGGATAATTCTTCTCCTACTTCATTATATGTTGATGATACACTTGATGAAATCCTTGCATGCAAAATTTTTTGCTATACTGATGATATTTATGATCATGAACATGTTAGTAATGATTCGACTTATTTGCATACTGTTGAATGTGAATTCTCTAATCCAATTTCATCCTCTTATGAGGTTGTATCTAATAACATGCATGATAATTCTTCTCCTTCTAATTGTTTTGTCTCCAATCAATTATTCTGATGTTATTCCCAATGCTTCTATCCATATTCCATGTTCTTCACAACATATTACTTCTTCTGAACCTACATCTAGTGTGCCTATAGCATCGACATCCTCCACTTCTTCTTCTGGCATTCCTATGATCACTCATAATGGAAAGATTCAACCACTAAATGTACCTCTCACATATTCTACCATTCCTCCACATGATATTTTATCACTCATGCATGTTATCGGGCAATTAAAATCTTGGGTCAAATTTCTCACTCTTGAAATGAAATCCTATTATGCTTCTATTGATAAAAAAATCCATTCTAAAAAGGACTCAAATTTCAGCATTCCCTAAAAAACTTTGTCATGCCTACATTTTCATGTTTTGATGGTACTGGAAATCCATATGTGTATCTCAATAATTATCGTTTAGCTATGGCTTCTTAATCGAATGATCGATTATTACATAAAGCTTTCCATCATAGTCTTACACATGATGCTCTCCAATAGTACATGCATATACCATTTGGATCTATTAATACTTATTGTGAAATGGAAGAGGTATTTATTTGATGCTTCATGCATAAAAAATGGTCTTAGAATCACACATAATCGCTTACCTAGCTTACATAAAGGAAAGACAAAACCTATCATTGATTATATTCTTCATTTCAATACTTGCTTGCATTAGCTAGTCTTCCAGCCCATTGATTTAGAAAAGAAATTCATCTTTTTTCGTGGTTTGATTCATGCTTTAAAAGAGCGCTTACAATATGACACATGTTAATCATTTACATTATTATGATATAAGGTCATTGATCTAGAAAAATATCTAATTGTTATACATATTATAGATCATTTTGCTATTTCTACTACTACTGTATCATCTTCTATTTCTTCTCCTCTTCTATCTGTTAAGTGTCCTCCAAGGTCTCCATCTTCTCCACCCCACAAGAATGTTAAATCCTCTCCATTGCATAAGCATCTTTCATCTCCTCCATTGTGTGGGTCTCCGCCTAAGTCTTTTGCATCTCCTATTTGGAAGCCATTGCATTTTTCACATGCTGCTAACCCGCATGATGTGATGCGTTCTTTTCTTGATAAATAATTGATTCACTTTCCTTCCAATCAAAATCATCTTCCTCATCACTTGCATCGCTAGCGTGATCATCCTTATTGTAACTATCATCACATCAATGGCCATCGTGACAATGACTGTTGCGCCCTTCATGAAAAATTGTAACAATTAGAAGAAAAGGGTGTCATTGCCTTTGGCTCTCACTCTCCTTAGCAGTTTGTGTCTCTGATTCCACTCAAGTGTATTGTTACTCAAGTTCACTTATCTCCTTCACCCGCTTATAAGGTTGGTATTCGTCCATTGCGACATGTCATTATTTGTACATGACACCTACCTCACTCACCCACCGCTACACCATCTCATCCACCACACAATGTTATTTCTTCACATTAGTTACCTAAGCCATCAACATCTATGATTCCCACCACTGCATATCCTATCACTGGCACCATCTCATTGGAAATTCAATTTGGTCCATACACTCATGTTGCTTCCACTGATCCACACCCACTTAATCTTTACTAGGTGATTCTTCTCACACCACCACCCGATGACACAAATGTGCTCTCATGGTTATTACATGACTGTCAAGTGATCTATTACAATAATAACCTCACTCCATCTTTATAGTATGTGCTTCATTAAATATATATATATATATATATTTATATATCTAGCGCACACTTTCAATCCACTTCCCGATGATGCGCTCATGTTTTATATTTCATTCGTGACTATTGATGGGTATTATATAAATGAACCTCATCTTACTACACACACGGTGATGGACATCACTCTTCTTATCCCTCTTCATCATAACTTACACACGAGTTCGTACATCATTACAAATCTTCTTCATTCTACACTTAGTGAAACCTCATTATACTCTTTCATATCATCTCACGATTCATTCATTTTATCTACGATACTAGATCACATACATCTATTACCATCCATCAACTACTATATATATCATCATTCATTTCACATCATTTTATATTTCAACTCACAATAATCATTTATGTTGATATAGGAGTTCAAAAATCAACACATCTTACATCAATAAACATGTCAACACAACACAATCATGACAATCATCCATCTCTATATATCTTCAAAAACCATAGTTTCAAAAATACAATCATTGGGTGGCATGCCCCCATGCATCGCTACATCAATACAAATTATACATTATCATGACTATTACTATATACAACTACAGAATCTCTAAAAATAGATACTTCTCCGCTCAATCTGCATTGTTGGTCACGGCCCCTATATCTCTCTATTGTCTGCGTAATAAGGCTAACTCCACCAACTTCTCTGAGAATCACCTCTGCAAATCCACATACTAAGTAAACACATCCTGTGCTAGGGATCCACCCTCTCTATCTTTCTGAGTATCATCACACACCTCATCACGCTCACTCAACAACACAATTGATGTCACCATTGTTATCTTCAGTGGCTCAAATAAGTGGGCATGCTCACCCGTAATGGCATCTACTCGCTCAAACATACCACCTCCTATGAGCACATCAGTAGGCACATTCCACGACAATTTTTGGATCAATATATCAATAATCAACAACCAATATGCATCACCTGTTGGGGTTAGCACATCGGTTGTATAGATAATATATCAGATCTAAGCATACATGCAAATAAAAGTAGATATTCTACCAAAAGAAATATATAAAACAAGATTATATAAATCAACACCAGATTTAACGTGGTTCACCCAGTGTGGGATACGTCCACCAAGAAACAAGCCAATCTATTATCCAAATCTTTGACAAGATATACAATTGAATATTTACAATTTTCCACACCTCTCAAATGTACAGTACTTTCTTTCTCTCAAGCTTTTGCTTCTTCTCTAAGAATTATCTCTCACAATAGTCATCAAATTTTTGTAATTTATTCTTAATTCTTACTTCTAAACCCTAGCTTTCATGCTTATATAGGTGTATACAAATTTAGGGCACTTAGTCATGCAATTACAATTAATAGATCTGCTTTAATGCTAAAAATAGATCTAATTCCTGAGAGTTAATTAAAACACTCCCACATAGGTAACTGATTCCAGTTAGCCCTAACCGATGACAGTTCCTCCTTGCCTAGCCGATGTCGGTCATAAGTGACCGATGTCAGTCCCTCCATAACTGATGATGGTTACTGTGTTTTCCAGTAAGTTTCACATTACATGCTAATCTGAAGTAATTGAGCTCCACAATTCAACAATCTCCCACTTGGAGATGAATTATCTGCACCATACATGTACAACATTATTCTTGGATCCTTTATTAGCTTTGTTTCTTCCTCTTCAAGTCTCAAACTCGAAGACCAATAGAAGTGGAGTGTAGCCTCCAACTTTTCCTTTCCTAATGGCTTCGTTAGCATATCCGCAGGGTTCTTACTCATATGAATCTTTTCCAGATTCAACTGCCCATCCTCCAATACATGTCGTATGAAGTGATACCTCAACTGAATGTGTTTCATTCTTGAATGAAATGTTGAGTTCTTTGCCAAATGAATTGCACTCTAACTATCACTAAACAGTTTACAATCATCTTTCTCCTTTCCCAACTCTTCCATGAACCTACTCATCCATATACTCTCCTTGCTAACCTCTGTAGCTACAACATACTCTGCCTCTGTAGTAGACAAGGCCACAACCTTTTGCAATCTTTAAATCCAGCTAACTGTCATCCCACCTACTATGAAAATATATTCAGTAGTGCTCCTCCTACCATCCAGATCTCAAGCCATATCCAAATCAACATATCCACATAATGAAATATCCAAACCTCCATAGCATAACCACATGCTAGATGTCCCTTTGAAATATCTGAGTATCCATTGGACTACTTTCTAATGCTCTTTACCTGGATTGGCCATATATCTACTCAAAACTCCCACTTCCTGTGCAATGTCTAGTCTGGTACAAACCATAGCATACATGAGACTCCCAATTGCAAAAGCATGTGGCACTCATTTCATGTATTTGACCTCCTCATGTGATGATGGACACTGATCTTTTCTCAATTTTAAGTGTCTAGCCATAGGTGTACTAACATGTTTTGCATTCTACATCTTGAACCTTTCTAACACCTTGTAGATATAATCCTCCTGAGACAAATACAATTTCTTATTTTTCTTGTCTCTGAATATTTGCATGCCAAGGATTCTTTTTGCAGCTCCTAAATCCTTCATAGCAAATGTGTGAGCTAGCTTTCCCTTAAGCTCAACAATGTCCTACATACTAGATCTTGCAATAAGCATATCATCCACATACAGTAGCAAAATAATATAGCTCCCACTTTCAAGCTTCTTGAAATAAACACAATGGTCAGATTCACATCTCAAGTAACCATGCTCATGCATAAAACCTTAAAACCTCATGTACCATTTCCTTGGAGCTTTCTTGAGCCCATATAGGCTTTTTTCCAACCTGCACACTAATTTCTCCTTACCCTTGACTTCATACCCAAGCAGTTGTTGCATATAAATGTCTTCATCCAAATCACCATGAAGGAAATCCATCTTCACATCTAGTTTCTCTAAATGCAAATCCTCTACTGCAACTAAACTCAATACAGTACGAATAGAATTCATCTTAACAACAAGAGAAAATATTTCACCAAAGTCAATCCCTGTTTTCTGTGTAAATTCTTTTACTACAAGCCTTGCCTTGTATCTTTTTTGTCCACTCTCTTCTTCCTTGATCATGTAAACCCACTTGTTTTGCAATGTCCTCTTACCTGCTGGCAACCTAACCAAATCCCAAGTCTGGTTTTTGTTCCAAGGAGTCCATCTCCTCATCCATGCCATGCTTCCACTGCACGTGGGTCTTATCTTGCATTGCTTCTTCAAAACTCTTTGGTTCACCATTATCATTCAATAATAAAAAAAATAGAGAAGGTGTAAATCTTTCTGGAGCTTTACTTTCCCTTTGTGACCTTCTCACATGAGTTTGGGGTACCGGAGGCTCATACTAGACCTCGTGGACATTTGTATCCAAATCTGTCAGTGACCGACACCGGTCACTTGTCACCAACATTGGTTCTAATAAATGATGTCGGTTCTGCTCTTTTGTAACCGATACCAGTTCTACTGACTGATTTTGGTTAGGGGTCAACTAACACCGGTTACTTTGTAACCCTGTTGGTATAACTTTTAAATCTGAGAGTTCATTTTTATTCACAAAATTTCTCAACCGTTTCATCCTTGGGTACCAAAATTTGATCCCTGTACATTCTCTTTTCATTCCATTCAACATCACGACTCCTGATAATTTTAGAATTCTCTAAATCCCAAAAATAGAATCCGAAATCACCAAATCCATAACCAATGAAAGTGCATCTCTTGGATTTTGTATCCAACTTTTTCCTATTTTCCTTATCAACATGCACAAAAGCTTATGAACCAAAAATTTTAAGAAAAGAAATATCTACCTCCTTTCAATCCAAGATTCCTCTGGTATTCCTCCATCTAGTGAACTTGAAGGCCCAAGTTTAATAAAATAAATTGTTGTATCAATTGCTTCTGCCCAAAACTGTAAGGGAAATCTAGAATGTATCCTCATACTTCTATCATGTTCATATGATTTTCATGTTCATTCTCTCTTCATCACCATTCTCTTGTGGTGTTCTTGGAACCATTATTTCTCTAGGTATCACATTCACTGAACAATAATCATTGAAATCCTTTCTACAGTATTCACCACCATTGTCAGATCTAAGGCACTTTAGCTTAGAATTTGATTCATTCTCAATAAGGGTTTTCTATCTTTTAAAAGTCTCAAAAACATCAAATTTACGATTAATACAATAAACCCATACCTTTCTTGTAGCATCATCAATGAAAGTAACATAATATTAGGATCCTCTCTGAGAAGTTACCTGAGCTGGTCCCCACACATCTGAGTGTACAAGCTCCAATTTCTGCTCCTTCTTAGTTGCCCAAATTTTGAGAAATTTCACTCTCTTTTGCTTTCCAAAAGACACATTGCTCACAGAAATCAAGATCTAAATATTTTAAATTTTATAACTTACCCTTAGCCTTTAAGATCTACATTCCTTTTTGACTCATATGGCCTAACTAATTATGCCACATGCATGCATCTGAATCTGAAGTAGATAATGTAGAAAAGGAATCAGTAACACAGGAAGATAAGTATAACGTTCATACCTTCTTACCTCTTTCCAAAACAAGAGCACCCTTGGTGACTTTCCAAGAGTCTCTTGTAAAAGTAACCATGCAACCAGCTTCACCTAGTTTCCCTGCAGAAATAAGATTCTTCCTGAGGCTTAGCACATGCCTCACATCTTTCAATACCCATGTATTTTCCATTCTGCAATTTTAGATGAACTTTCCCTTTACCAGTAATATTGCAAAGTTCATCATCACCCAAATAAACATGCCCAAAATTTCCATGGACATAATTACTTAAATAACCCTTATTAGGGATTGCATGGAAAGAAGCTTTTGAATCTAAAACCTATGATTCAATTCTATTATCTAAAGAAATAATAAGAGCATCTTGCATTACCTCTGCTGTAGCAAGATTTGATTCTTTACCTTTTTTTGGTTGTTGGTTCTCTTTATCCTTTAACCAACAATCTTTCTTTGCATGTCCTGTCTTTCCACATTTCCAACAAGTAATTCCATTACCTCTAGATTTATATATGTTATCCCTTGCCTTTGATTTCCCATTACTCTTACTCTTAGATATCTCCTTTTGCATGCCTCTACTTTCTCAATTCAAAGCATCCCCAGATGATGATTCCTCTATACTCTTCCTGTAAATTTCTTCATTCAAGATTATACCAACCACATCATCAAACTTCAAACTATTATTAGCAGATGTTGTCTTACTAACAGTCATTACCAAGTTATCCCAACTATTAGGCAAAGAACATAAGAATAAAAGTGCTTTCACTTCATCATCAAATGGGATATCAACTGATTTTAACTGATTTACAATAGATCTAAAATCACTCAAATGAGTAGATGCAGATCCACCTTCATGCATCTTAGAACTAAATAGTTTCTTCATCAAACAAACTTTATTTGAAGCACTAGGTTTTTCATATAAATTAGCAAGATATTTCATTAACCCTACCATAGAAGTCGCTTCTGTAATATTGGAAGCCACAGATGTTGCCAGGATCAATCTTATAGATCCCAAAGCCTTTCCATCAAGAATATTCCATTATTCATTAGTCATCTTCGTAGGTCT
This sequence comes from Taxus chinensis, assembly GCA_019776745.2. Lineage (NCBI taxonomy): Eukaryota > Viridiplantae > Streptophyta > Pinopsida > Cupressales > Taxaceae > Taxus > Taxus chinensis. Next base: position 803,472,426 of record CM034150.1, read on the forward strand.
AGACTTCTTATCCAACGGTAAATACAAATCTCTTTTATACAGATAATCCTCAATCTGCATCTTCCATAATTGATCATTTCGGTTGTCAAACTTCTCTACTTTGTTTTTGTTTTCTTCTAGCATTGTTGTAGCTCCCACTCAATCAAAAAACCCTTTGTGAGTAAATATATCAACACAAAAAACCCTCAAAAAAATCTCTGATACCAGTTGCTGGGGTTAGCACATTAGTTGTACAGATAATATATCAGATCTAAACATACATGCAAATAAAAGTGGATATTCTACCAAAAGAAATATATAGAACAAGAGATATAAATTAACACTAGATTTAACATGGTTCACCCAGTGTGGGCTACATCCACCAAGAAACAAGCCAATCTATTATCCAAAGCTTTGACAAGATATACAATTGAAGATTTACAATCTTCCACACCTCTCAGATGTACAATACTTTCTTTCTCTCAAGAATTTTCTTCTTCTCCAAGAATTCTCTCTCACACGATTATTCTCACAATAATCATTAATTTTTTCAAGTTCTTCTTAATTCTTACTTATAAACCCTAGCTTTCATGATTATATAAGTGTATACAAACTTAGGGCACTTAGCCATGTAATTACAATTAATATATCTGCTTTAATGCTAAAAATAGATCTAATTCCTGAGAGTTAATTAAAACACTCCCACACAGGTAACCGATGTCGGTTAGCCCTAACCGATGACGGTTCCTCCTTGTCTGACCAATGTCAGTCATAGGTGATCGATGTCGGTCCCTCCATAACCGATGACGGTTACTATGTTTTCCAGCAAGTTTCACATTTCATACTAATCTGAAGTAATTGAGCTCCACAACTTAACATCTCCTGCATCCATATATCGACACATTAGTTGTTATATAACGACAATCAATCAACTATCAAATACTTATGCTCTACTATTGTTGTTGCTACACTATTGTCGCTAGGGGCTGGTGCCTACCCCTTTACTTCACCAATTGGTGGTGCTCCCACCACATCCACAATAACTGCAAATAATAACACCTATCGATGTGCTTCCCACCACATGCACTATACGCCTTGATGCATCCTACATTGTCCACATGTATTGGCTATATGGATGCATCCATCTCATCTACATCTGGAGGCGCTAGTTGTGCTCGTATGGGTTTCGGTCTCGATCCAAGTCTCCTCAACACTCTCATCACTTGTATCCACACATATGGCTCTGAGGGCACATCGTGAGCCATACCAAATTTTCGTGATACACACTCTATATGAAATAACTCCATCACCCCTAGAAATCGATCCTCTAAACACATAGTCTGATAGATACACCGTAGCTCCACTCCATCCTCTGGCCACCCTCCATAGGGTTGATATGGCCTCTATATAATGTCTCCTAGCCCCATATGATCCAACATCGATCTATAAGAATAGGTACCCATCCTCCTACTCCAAAAACCTACCCATCTCGCAGCAAATATGTCTAGTCTCAACCACCCCATATATGGCCCACCAAGTGACCTCATTATCACAATTTTCTCATAAGCCCATATATGTAGCTATGTGGTGGATCCTATTCCACCCCCATGCTCCTCCTACGTGAACCTGTTTAGGTCCATGTACAACAGTGCCAATACATATCATTCTCAGGCATATCTTGTCCCATCCTCCTCTATACGATGGAAAATATCATGCATCTTATAAAAGATTCCTACACTGCCACTAATGAAGCAATCACAATTGTAATAAAATTTTGCAATCACAGAACACCTAATCTCATTATGCAATCCAAGCTAATATGGGTCTTGGTATATACCTGTGTCCCTATAAAATACCACCTAGCTACTCTCATCTATCTCTGTGTGTCCTCCACAAGCCATCACCTGAACCCTCTCACCCACAACCGGTAGTCATAATATGTGATATACATCCTCCAGGGTCACAGTCATCTCCCTGGTAGGTAACCAAAAATTACAAGTGTCTACACACCATCACTCACATTATGTAGTAATCATTGACATATTGTGGGGTACCTCCCCCATTCTCGCTATGTGCCACTAGCTGGCACGGTTTAATATATCCCACTCCTCGTTATATAACCCCAATCCTAACAACGTACTCAAATGACGACCACCACGAAACTCCCTCGAATGAATATCGCTCTACACAACAACAAACGCACAACATCAATTCCTCATAAACACGTAAAAAACAACATTTTTCAATACCAAAGTACATCAAATTTCACATTTATAATGTTTTGAGCTAAAAATAGGCCTTCTGGGTCACTAGCGCCCATGAGTCGGTCACCAATGCCTATATCTTAGTGTTGGAGTCCCAAGGGATGTTAGTTCCTTGGTCACTCTTTCCCAGGTCAGAAATTCCTAGAAACTCAAAAACACAAATTTCACAAAAATTCACAAAAAATAACTCATTTCAACACATTTTAAAGAAATAACCATATTCACCAACTCAATTGTTGTATATGACGCCACGACCATCGCCACCATCTCACATTGACTCGATCTCCCTGCTCTAACTTGTGGCATCTTCACACACTCAGAGCTCAAAATCACACTCGATCAAAGTTCATATAAAGTCACTAGTCACTTTTCATAATTTCTATATTGCTATGGTCACTATTTGCACTCATTCTCCTAACTAATATGCATCACACACGATTTTTCTCATATCTTGAGCTTTGCTACTCCGTTTTCTATCCCATCTGTGTCATTCTCTTCATAAGTTTTCCCACTATTGTATTATACACATTCCATGGTGTTATATTCCAATTATGTACATTTTCCACTTGATATACACACAATTTTTTGACATCTACTATACTTAATTTCATCTACTATTACATCATCGCACATCTACTTTCGTCTCAGTGTTTGTTCTCACCATCACTCTCCCTTTCACCAAAAGAGAGGGAATACAATCAGGATCACCCTATGATCCTTCTCACGATACTATGTGATCATTACAAATATTTTATACATCTCATACAACACGCGACATTTTTTATAATTGTCTATCGACTCCCCCTAATGACCTAATCTAGGGGAAACAAGTGAAAAAATTCTTCATGATTAATTCATCAAATATGTTCAATCTCAACACAAATTTCTACTACTCAAATCAAATCAATCAATCCATACAATACAACGTATTTTACTACTCCTCCCAGATGACCTAACTTGGGAGTTACATCACTACTTTCCCAATTTACCTAACATGGGAAACTACTCTATTCTCTATCACTTCTAGATGACCTAACATGGAAGTCATACACATCAAAGTGACACCCTTAGAGTGGGGGAAATGAGATGTAATTTCCTTTCATATACTTCTCCTATATGGTTTATTCTCGTTAGATCAAAATGAACAAAAAAATGATCTTGTTTCGTTTGCAGAGGCTAGACCTTTTGAGGATGTAGTCAAATTTGGAGGGTAAAACTAGACCTCTCTCCCTAACACTCTTCCTCTGGCGGTAGGATGCTTAAATCCTTCAGTTTTGCACACATACAAAATTGGGTTGGGAACTGATCACTCCCTACCCCATCAAATCTCCATCAAGCGATAATTTGAAATATCCAAATCACTCAAAATAAAATCATCAATTTCGTCAAATTATCTCAAAAAATGGTTTGTATTCACTCTTTATGCCACATTGATCGACGCATCAATCCATGGTTCTCCACGATATATGTTCTTATTCTGCTCATACTTCTACGGAAGAGCTTCTTTATACTTCTTTCAGGTGTGTTCTTACTTCCTTTACACTACTTGAATTTCATTCAAATAGCATAAAGGGGGGGAAATATAGAAACAAAATCACGCACTTAATTCTATTTAATATACCGCAAAGTATGTTGTTTTATATAAGGATCTTGAGTAAGAAAAGTATTCACTAATGGCACACTCCTTAGTCCATCTGGTTATTTTGTTTGTTTCTATTGTCTTTATCTTTCACATATGTCACTCATACACATAGTTTTGGTCATGTCACAGGGATCCTTGTCTGTCATTCTTCACACATTTGTCGGCAGTTGACTCTAGACACCAACGCCCAAGACTGGACACTAGCACTCAGACGCTCTTGTCCCCTTTATTCGTGTTTGCATTTTTGACATTTGTGGTCGGTATTTTAAGTTTTCTTACTCCTATATTGAGGTCTTAGTCGGCATGTCGGGTCATTAGTGTTGAAATTTAAACAATATACCCCTATATAAACACAACATACATACCATTATAATGGGGGGTAAATTTCTATTAAGGGCTATCTATCTACATATTAAAGGGACTACATCTTGGGCTTATTACTCTATATATACACTGCATAGGATGGGGAAGTTAATTTTTCCATCCACACATTTGTATTCTATCTAGCTACAGCCTGTTATCTTGGCATCATTGGTGCAAGGAAAATCTAAGAGTAGTATTACACACACAAACACATAAAACTACATTGGGTCTGGGATGTAGTGCAACGTTTGGTCATAAGTTCACTTGTTTGACAGATGAGTATAGTCTAACCCCTCATTTTTCATATTTCTTTTTTATTGTTTGATGTAGTTTGAGGGTTTGGTACAGGTACCCTGATGATCCAAGTGCGACATATAGGAGATCATCGGCGAGCAAGTGTGAAACCTTAGTGACTGTGAAACCCTAGTGACAGTGATGGCACTAATAATTCACTATTTTTCTTGAATTCATAAATTGTTGCTATTATTGGGTAAAACAAGAAGGGTATAAATGTGGAAGTGCAAAAAACATATTGAGAGAGCATGAGGTCAAGAAAAGGGGATTATATTCATCAACATTTTTAGCATATTTGTCACATGCCAAAAGTGTCACCAAAACAATTGTGTCTATTTAGAGAATTGCCCATGTTATGTACAATTGTTGATCATAATAGATACAATATGTAGGTGATAAATAACAAAATGAAAATTAAAAAAATATTCATACGAGTCTAAAAAGTTAACAAAATACATTGAGCCATTTATAGGTGTACATTTTTCCATGTTCAAAGTAAAGAAGGAGATATAGTTTCCATATATACCTTATACATCTATACCTACTTAATATATCTCATTGTGCTTGGTAACTTGTAAAAACATTTTTTTTTTTGTTTCTATATATGCATTGATGAGTGCCAAAAATAATGATTTATTAAACTATACAATAATAAGAATTTCCTACTTATCTCATTTCATAGAGAAATGGAGTGGAGGAAGAGACCTATCATATTTAGGCATCCTTTACATAAAGTCCTTGAGCCAAAAAATGGAGAAAATATTTATATATTTTCAATAAAAAGAAGATTCTAACTACAATTATACATACATATAATTGAATGATATCTCAAGTACATACTCAACAAGGATAAATAAAATTTGAGTATTATCTAAAGTAGATCCAAAATAAGAATTGCCAACCCCATGTCAGGCTAGAGGAATCAACTCTCCATCTTGGTTGGGAGACTCCCTAAAGGCCATGCCACCATCATTAGGGAAGACACTAGTTGGATTAGGGTGTTTCTCGTCGCAATTCTTATCTAGCACCCAAAAATTGGTAGGGCCCATGTCTCTCAACCAATCATAAAATTAATAATTTTTAGTACTTTTTGGTATTGATTTTTTTATTAGAGGAAAGCGTAGACCCCACCATGTTTGTGAGTGCTAGATAAAGTCATTTGTTTCTCTTATTCAGAGTCACATCTCATTTAGAATAAACCCCTATGATAAACTCATAAAGTATATATATCCAATTTTGTTCCAGCCATGACATGTCATGCGTGATCATACAAATAAGTAACAACAATAGTTCTTTTTCTTCTCTATATTTGTTACACTAAGAACTACAAAATCGTTGTCTTTCACTAGCTTTAAAATATTTTTCCATTTTATTTTAAAAATTGATGTACATGTATATATTAAACAGTGTTTTGATTCGTATGAAATATTTTTTATTTTTTGTATCATCTTATGTACAATGTAATGCCTGCAAATGTTACTAGCATATCTATCTTACATAAATCTATGAAAAATATATCAAAAGGTATCATTATTAATGCACCTATTCTACTTATCTCACAAATCTAAAATAAACGTCTCGAAATTGATACCTCTCAACATATTTTACATAGATTTATCTAATTATATGCTAGTATTTCTACAATTCAAAGGAAAAAGACACCATGAAGTTCATAAATAATCAAACTACTAATTTTCAATTATTATCTCCTCTATTTTGTATCCTTCATAAATACATATATATGTATTTACCTTCCATAATATGCGAGTGTTTTTATCATCATGTACATTACTTATTTTATTCTTTTAGTTGACTAATTGTTCCGCATTTTGTACATGGCTTCAAATTTTCGATAATTGATATTTATCTATAACATATTTTACATAGATTTATCTAATTGACTAGTATTGATTCAAAGGAAAAAGACACCACGCAGTTCATAAATAATCAAACTACTAATTTTCAATTATTATCTCCTCTATTTTGTATCCTTCCACACACACTCCATCTCTAGCACATTTACCTATTTGGAACATGTCATTTCATTTCCTGGTTTAAATAAATGAAATAAACTTCCATCATATTGTTTTAAAAGCTTATGGATCATCATATTGAATAAACATTAATCACTTTTTATTAAATAATGACAATCTCTACCCAATAAGAGTATTATAGTTCCCTTTTTCATTGTTAAAGTCATAATTAAATTCAATGTTGTTATTTTATCATATTCTAACTAGTATTATTGATCTAATTGTGGGTGCACGTACATATAAGTTGAAGGTGCGAGCACAAAATTGTTTTGGACTAGTTCCATTGGCATCTATAATAGTAACATATCAGAATTATAATCCCAAGGGCCAAACCTTGGTGACCATGAGAAACATATCTCAATTTTGTTAAATATTATTTCATTATTTCTTTTTGGTTTTAAATTTTAAGTAGTTTGTTACACGAAAGGTGTTTTTAAATGGGGTCAAAGGCACCTACCCTTGATATACCAAATTTGTATATGATTTTTTATTTAAGAATTTATTTTTATTTTATTGGTTGAATTTATTTTATTTTATTATTGTACACATGTTACATTGTCTATTTTTAGTTACCCTTTTATCAGAAAATAATATAACTTTGATCATTTTATCGGTTGATCTTGGGTTACATAAGAGACGAAGTTAAGTTTATTAATCAAAAATATTAAAATTTAACTTCAAAATGATCAATATTATCATTAAAAAATTTTGAATCATAATAAATACTCATTAAATTTGATAATTAGTTTGGAGTGTGATACGTGTTTTAGATATAGATCGATGATATCTATGTAATGCTTACTCTAATATTTATATGATGCTAACACGTTGCATTACTCTGGAAAATAAAATTGAACATATGGTAGAAAAAATACATATTTCCATTGTATTAAACATGATATATATTTGAAATTATGCTAGTTTCATTCTAAGTTGTCTTCATTGCTTGTTGATCACACTATACAATTAACGAATCTTCATTCCAACCCCTCACATACAAATGTGTATCAAATCTTGGTAAATGTAGCAAAACCCTCTTGCTCTTAAATAATATTATATTGAACGAGATTTTATTGGTGAATTTAGTGATCAACGCTCCTCCCTTTTGTATTTTTTGTTTTATGTTCACCATTAGACCCATACATTTAAAAACATAGCAAAGATATGTAAGCTTTTATGTTTTATGTTTTTTTTGTCCTTTTTTGGGTCATTTTTTCAATTTTGTTGGTCAAGAATCGAAATGTAAAATAACCCCTTTTTGTCATATATGTTCTCTACTCATCTAAATCAAACATAGAAAAAGCTTTATTTATGTTCACCAATCATGTAAAACAAGAAAAGATTATTTAGGTTCGTCAGTCATCTTGAAAAAATAAAAAATAAAAATCTATATTTTGTTCACCAATAATCTACAAAAAATGTTCACTCGTAGTCTATTAAAGAAAACAAAACATAACTATTATTTGTGTTCGCTCGTAGTCTACTGCATAAAACACAATATAATTGTCTTTTGTGTTTGTCAATCATCTAATAGACAATCCTTTTTTAATATATGTTTTTGACAATTATATAATATAGAAATTGTACATAAATCGACATCCATTGGAAGATTATAATTTGTAATGGCCGATTGTTGAGTTGTGGAGCTTAATTACTTCGGATTAGCATGCAATATGAAACTTGTTGAAAAACACAGTAACCGACATCGGTTATGGAGGGACCAGCATCGGTTAGGCAAGAAAGAATCGACATCGGTTAGGGCTAACTGACATCAGTTACCTGTGTGTGGGTGTTTTAATTAACTCACGGGAATTACATCTATTTTTAGTATTAAAGCAGATCTTTTGATTGTACTTGCATGGCTAAGTGCCCTAAGATTGTATACAAGTAAGGATTAGAAGTAAGGATTAAGAAGAACTTTACAAAGTTGATTATTGTGAGAATAATTGTGAGATAATTCTTGGAGAAGAAGCAAAAGCTTGAGAGAAAGAAAGTACTATACATTTGATAGGTGTGGAAGATTGTAAATCTTCATTGTATATCTTGTGAAAGCTTTGGATAATATATTGGCTTGTTTCTTAGTGGACGTAGCCCACATTATGTGAACCGCGTTAAATTTGGTGTTGATTTATATCTCTTGTTTTGTATATTTCTTCAGGTAGAATATCCGCTTTTATTTGCATGTATGCTTAGATCTGATATATTATCTGTACAACCGGTGTGCTAACCCCAACACCAATTGGAAAATAAACCTAGATAATCACACTTGTTTTTAAATGATCAAACACTTTTGACCGGAGCTTAGAATTAGAAGGTTGGCAAGGCCCCACCCATTACAATAGATTTAAGCAATTAAGACCAAACACTAGATCAAACCCGAAGAGACCTCCAGCTCACCAACAACTAAAACCAGCACACCCCTCGTACATACTACCCAGAGCAAGGCACCCACGACAAAGAACACCATGCCCCTCACACTTTACCACTCCAAACATGGGTCATGCATGAGGGGTAGAAGAAACAAGAAGTGACCTCGTTCCACCAATATCTGACACCTCCAAACACGCAAAGTAAAAGCCAATAAACAATTCCATCGAAAACCACGTGCACAACCCACAGGCTGAACCCTGTCTGAGACAAACCCCTCCCTCTCTGCAACATGAAACCAAGCGCCAACGTCAACAACAACTACCAACCCACCATTAACATCCATCCCAATACCATATCTTCACGCCCTGATAGAGAGGAAGGCTGCCAACACGCAACTAGGAAGACCGATTTGCACATTAACTACAAACACCTTCAAAAACCCAGTGAACCTGCAACCTCCCTAACACACATTATGGAGACGCCTCGAGCCTAAAAAAGCCTCTATTAACATACATTTTTTCCTTATTTGGCGCTTAGGGAACCAGGACAACCTGCCTTTAAACAAGAAGAACGAAGAAAGCGAAATAAACTCCCATCTATATAGAGGATCTAACACGAATCTGTGGCTTTGCAAACTAACCGCCGCTAATCCCCACCTAAAAACAGACCACCCATAGTCGATCCCAAAGAAAAAAAGGATGACCCCCACCTAGGTCGCCAAAGAACAACCCATTGCCTGAAACATAACTAGGCTGCTTTGTGGAACCCCCAACGAGATCTAGAACAAAAATTACCAGATCGGGAGGAAGATCTGGATCCATACGCTTCACCACTCCTCAACAGGAGCTTCCAACGCCGAAAGAACCTCAGAAACCTGCAAAACCCCTTTCGGAAGCACAACCAAGAGCCTCTATGAAGTCCTCCATGACCCTGCTAATAAGGAGCCTTGCATTCTGATAGGCATTCTGAAATAGATCGTTAGCCAAGCTCTCCTCCAGCGGGCTAGAAAGCAACTCCAACCCAACAATGCAACTCTCGGCCAAGCAAAAGCAGAGAAGATCAAGCCTAACCACCATGCTCACCTCCTTCAATTGTTCCTGCCTCTCTACTCCATCGCCGTCGCAAGCCTTCAGAGTCTGCTCAGACCAAAACCCTAACTCCTCCATCAACCCCAAAAGTGGTTTTTTTCAGCAACTGGAAAGTTTTATTAGATCTTCCTGGATAATCACACTTTATCTATGGTACATTCTATAATTTTCCTTTGAATTATCTTGCCATTTATGTTTTTTTTTAATTTAAATTATCTATTTTTTTCATTTAATTGGTTTTCTATAGTTTTTCTACAATGGGAAATAATGCAAACTAGCTCCAATCTACCAAGAAGAGAAAGACCTCTGGCTAATGCATTTGATCATTTTCCCATACTCCCTCCAAACAATATTCAATTGAAAAACATTCTACCTGGAGGAAAAAAATGTTATACTTTTTTCACATGTTACTCATCAACAAGAAAAAAATGTTGATGAAAACAACTTGGCTACTAATTACATATTTGCTATCATCAAGAAATTGTACTTGAATGTATTACAGAAACACTCAACACCCCACACTACTACAAGGGAGGTGTTTTGAGACAATATTATAGGCAATACTTAACTAAATCATCTCAAATTGAGACAAAAAAGTTGCATTTTGTTTCAAAGTAGGTGTCTCTAATTATTGTCTCAAACAATTGTCTCTCCAGAGATGATATAGAATAATAAGTATGTTGTTTCTCGGGAGACAATACCATTTTTTCCTCTCTAGAGACGATACAAATTTAAAAATTAATAAAGAATTAAAAAAATTCTAGTGTAATGAATGGATAAGTATCGTCAATAGCACCAGAGTGGGTTCAAAATCAATATTATTAAACAAATATAGAAAAATATTTGGATTGAATCTTGTGCCCAATAGTGGGTTGACAAATATTTTATTAATTTATAAAAATAAAATACAAAAGTATACCTAAATGTCATTAATTCTTGGGATAGAATGGTACACCTATTTATTGAATTAAATTGGATCATAAATCATTTAGTAGCTACACAATATTATTTTATATCTTATCAAATTTCTCTACCATTACTTCATCAATTTATTCTTTGGACATCCTATTTTTTTTCTCTTTGGTTTGTCAAATTTAATTACAAACAACTACAATTAATGAAAATATTTCCATGATAAATGGTATTGTTATAGATAAATAATTATGTTTGCATTTCAAATTGAAAGGTCCATGAAACTTTCATAACTGATTTAACTTCGGAAGGAACTTGTATGATATATGACAGGAATAATGGTTAAAACATAATGATATAAATAGAATGTTCCAAACCCATGCCAACATTATTTAAGTATATAGGAATGAAATTAAATGAGTGTTGTTTTCTTGTTGATCTTTGATTATGTCAGGATTTATAGGGGATTAGGTTAAGATAGGGAATTTATATGGGTTTCATAAGATTTTTCGGTGCATTTTTTTTTATATTTAACTTGTATGGGGCCAAGGATCAATTGAGGAAGCAACCCAGACATGTTAGGCTATTCCCAAAAATAAAAAACTAGAATCAAGAACCAATAAAAATAATTGGTACTAAAATGAGGTGCACGTAGAGTTTCCTGTAATATTTACCCAAAAAAATAAAAATTGAAAGTCTCTAAAGGAATAAATTTACCACTATGAAATATTACCTAAATATCCAAGTCAGAAATTTGATCTCGGCATAGATACCTAGAAATTGAAAACTCGTCCACATAAACTTTATAATCCTTTGCAAAAGATCTGATCAAGAGAACATGTATAAAATAATTTTCATTTTATCCTATCCTAAATTTGGTCCATTTGAATCAATTCTTGACATTGGTGGAAACATAAACTTCTAATTTACTAGGAAGTAGCTTTGTAGATCGCTCTTTATTCTTTTAAAAATAAGCTAAACTTCCCCAATCTAGAGGAACAATTAAAAGCATTATGAATTTATTTTCTTGGGATTGGGAAAAAATTAATTCATATAACCCTTGTTTGTTTGGGTTTTCTTAGACACAATTTAATAATCCTAATTTTTTTTGCATTGGCTCCTTTTGAAGCCTATGAAGAAGATGAGCTAATATTAATGTTATTTAATATTATAAAAGACTTGAACACAACAACCGAACCATATCATAATGCCTATAAATTTTCTTTTCAATTTTCAAAAATCAATGATGAAATTAAGACTATCAAACTTAGACTATATATCTAGAAAATCAAGCGGGGCACTAATTAGGAGCTCCATTATAAATCAACGGGGATAACATATAAACCTTTTCATGTAAGAAATATCTAGGTTACATGCTATTCCTATTTTAAAGGAATGGATGGCCTTTTATATATGCACATGTTTCTAAAATTCATACAAAAATAATTTTTGAATTATACAACTTAAAAAATTAAATGCAATCTAAATATTGTCTAAGAATGTTAAAATCTTTTGGCCTTCTATATATGCACATGTTTCTAAAATTTATACAAAAATATTTTTTGAATTATACAATTTAGAAAATTAAATGCAACCTAAATACTGTTCAAGAACGTTAAAACCTTTTGATTAAAAAATCTATCACTCGTAGGTCTTTGCAATACAACATTATATAGCCATATATACACCACGTAATGACCATAGAACCACATAAAACATATTTTTTAAAAATCAAGAGAGTAATGAATGATATAGTAGCATAGGTAGTACATATAAAGACTCTTCATCATGACCAAAACCATTAATTATGATGAATGCTAGTGAATCATGCTAATGATGTCCCATAACTCACAATCTTACATTTCAAAAGTAAGAGACTATTAAACTGGGTAACCAATTTTGATTTTTTCTTGAAAAACATTACATTGTATCTATCTTCGCATAGTCTAACTTATGTGTTCTTGTCAAACATGCAACTATCCCAAAATCTAAGGGTATCAAATTTGTTTGCTGACTGCTAGTGAATTGTGCTTATGATTTCCCATAACTGACAATCTTCCATTTCAAAAGTAAGAAACTACTAAACTGGGTAACCAATTTTGATTTTTTCTTAAAAACCCTTACATTGTATCTTCAAATAGGCTAACTTATGTGTTATTGTCGAATTTACAACCAACCCAGAATCTCTGAGGATATCAAATTTGTTTGCTAACATTTTTATAAAATTGTCCACTTTTTTATTGTAGCCCAATTCCAAGTGCAAACATGTGACACAAAACTTCCAAGTCGCATCATATGAAATCGCTGCAGGAAATCGAATTTGAAGGTTACTTTAAAAATCTAATAATGTACATGTGTACCTCCTTTGAAGTGCAATCGGAGACGATAAGCATGTAAACCTTTTTCTGTATAGCCACATTCAATTAATTTAAATTGTTCGAAAACTATGGAAAAAATTTAAATTCTAGGATGGAGTTACTTAAAAATGGAGCAAGCCAAAGCTTATTATCTTCCATAGGACCTAGGTGCAAATTCAACCATAAATCCTTAAGTCGAGTGATTGAAATGTTCCCAATTGGCACAAATAAGGATAGGTGTTAAACATATAATCCAAAAACTTTACATATATTAACATAATTGTTTTTTTAGTTTATCAAGGATACAACTGAACACCACCACCCTCAATGATCAATAATCGCATGAAAACATGTCACACCTTCTCGCACATGACCCTCCATCCACTATATATTTTATCATCCTATCCATCTTACTAACTAAATATATATACACACACATATATTTAAGTGTGTGCGCGCGTACCCACATGTATGTGTGTGTATGTATGTTAACCAAACTATGATTTTAATTATCAAGGATACAACCGAACAACACTACCCCCTCAATAGTCGATAGTCACATTAAGACATGAGCGAGTGAACGAGTGACATGCATGAATGCATGCACCAAAGCAATCTATTCTACAATTTATGACTACATTGTTTTGATCTATTTAATAATTATGAAATTTATAAAGTATAATTTTACTTGATTAAAAATCCATACTTAGTACCCATTTTTTAAAATCAATTTTTAATGTAAGAAATATGTTAGAAACCTGGAACCTATTTAAAAAATAACAAAGTGTTTAGAAACTTAAACATTATACTTGCAACTTTTGAAAACAAATAAAAGAAAAAGAAAAAATCCAATAGGTTGTACCTAATCTACATAATAAGAAAGGAAAAAAATAACATACTAATTAGAAAATCCAAACCTTTGATCTACACCTTTTTCCGCTTGAGATCTCCTTGTGCCCTTCACTCTCACACCCCAACTCCCAACATCCATGTCACCCAAACAATCCTCCACTTTTATTCCTACATGTCATTCTTTTAAAATTCTGCATTTTTCCTTAATTCACTTTGCGTTCCTATACAATCAACATCATCGACCCACCTTAGTAATTCAAATGGTCTTGAAACAATGATGGACATCATGGATATATATATCCTTCATACTCACCTATCAAATTATATATTTTATTCTATAATATATAATGTGTATGTCGACACACACACACACACACACACAATGACCTTGTAGTGGGTAGGTGACAGAGAATAAAATTTGGTATTTATAAGAGTAATATTAACCATTAACGTCAATAGGTAGCAAATTTTGTAATCCCTAAAGTTTCCTCCTTATTTTCTAGGTGGTTTGCTGTTTCTTGCCTTTTTATTGTTTTCTTGTAAAGCTTGCCTATTGCACTTCAACTTCATTGTAACTTCCTCTTCCTTACTATATAATGCTCAAATGTTTAACATCCTCGTCTCTTCTCCTTGAATTTGTGCATCCTCAACATCTACCCTCATCCTCAACATGTCCTCATCCTCAACCGCAATCTAACAAAGTATGATCTGTTGGAGGACATTGCTCCTTTGGAAGCACACAAATCTTCTTATGTCCATCCTTGTTTCAAGACCATTTGAATTACTTTTTGTTTATTTTGGCTCAAAATGTGCAGGAAATGATGAGCTTATAAACCAAAAGAGGAAATGTATCTCAGCATTGCAAACAAATAAGAATAAAATTCCCCAAAAAAATAGGGTGTGGTTCTCTTTAATTTCATAAAACTCAAAATGCCTTCAAAAGTGTGTAGGCTACATTCTTCTTAAGGTAAATCAAGCTTGAGTAAACCTTATGATTTGAAAATAAACTTTAGAAATTAGGAATGCAGCCTTTGTTGCCAGCATGATCGTGGACAATAACATTTGCAGGGATGACAGTCAGCATGAGAATAATTTAATGTGTTGGATTCAAGCATTTAAGGCAAACTATATAGAGTTTATCCTTTTTTTTTTTAGTGAAATAAAAAATTATTAATCTAAATAATAGATGATAAAAATAGTAAAATAATTTGACAAGATCATACCCCACTTTACAAGATAAATGTTATATGCTTAATAAACTGCAACAAACCAATCCTATTTTATCAGGTCATATAAAATCCCTCAAAACAATCCAGAAATAACCAGCGGAACATTGCATTAGTCATGAATTTGTTATTTGACCATGTGAACCTAATGTATGCGAGAGTTTTAATACACGACTTTTGTTTAAAGTTTGAAAGTAGGGCTTTTGTTTGAACATATGCCATGTGTTTGATGTTATACATATGCCTCTCCACACAATTGCATTAGTCATAAATATGTCATTTGACCATGTGAATCTAATGTATTTGAGAGGTTTAATGCATGACTTTTTGTATAAAGTTTGAAAGCCGCGCTTTTGCTTTAACATACGCCATCTGCCATCTGTAAGATATTTTTATATATGTCTCTCCACACAACCAAGCCATATACAATACTATTGTTAAATACTCCGAAAGCACTTTTATATACTCAATATAATTGCTTGACATTTCTTTATGGCAATGGTCCAATTAAGTGGGGCTATGCTACTGGGAAATGTTATTGATCTAAGAAGCAATTAGGCAAATTGTGTTAAAATACATTACTGAGCGCAAACGTTTCATGAGAAAAATAAAGAAATTCACTATGGTTATAAACTAACATAGAATTGAGTTATCATGTTCACTACCTTAAGAACATAGGTAAACTTTGTATAGGTGCACAATATAAATCGATACAACATAATATTTTCTAGGTGTTCACTCACGCAGTTCACTCACGAGTTGATTAATATTTTCGCAACAACTCACTTTTTAAAAATATTGCTTCATGATCTTCTTCTTCTTCACTCACAAGTTGATTAATATTTTTGCAAAAATTCACTTTTTGAAGACCTTGCTTTTCATGGTCTTCCTCTTCCGTATGTTCTTGCTCAATAGCTGAAACATGTAGCTGCTTCTTCCACCTTGTGCCAATCTTTGGCTTCAAGGGATGCAATTCAACTCCTTCCACCTTTCATCTTGTGAGTATATGACCTGCCACCTTTCCACATACCCCAAGAAAACAGCTCTGATACCAATATGATCTGTAATCTACCTTCGATATCTCAATGGATAGTACATTACAACACACCCTTCGCTCAATATCTTGGATTTGAAAGCTATGGCTCAATATCAAATGAGAACTGTGCTCCTCCTATCAAAAAAATTAGAATTAATTGGCTGGAAAATTCTAAGGAATACCTTCACAGAATACAAACATGTAAATAATAAAAAAAAATAAACAAGAAAAAACAATACAAAAATTACCCAGGAAAACCTGTGATGGATAACTCCAGCATAGAATGAGGAAAAACACACAGTTCACAAGGCAAGTTTATTTTTCAAAGTCCATACATTCTTAAAAAAGATATTTTCTATATCCCTCAGTTTCTTGAGGTGTGAAGCAAATATAGCCGTCTCTAGTTTTGATTGTTACAAATAGGCTGATTTTTGCACAACCTTCATGGACTAAAAACTGCAAACAACATTGATTTGATGCCAACAACCTAAATGTCCATGGTATGACAAGTTTTTGATCTAATCTTTGTATTGTTATAAAGGGGTAATAAAATATTGGCTTGAAGAAGAATGAATTAAATGGACATATCAGCAAATCAAAATGTGACCTTATGACAGGTACCAAACCTATGGGATATCAACTGGACCCACTTTGCAAGATCTAGATGCATGTTTTCTGACATGGCATCCTCTTGCGACACCATTTTCACTTTGTACCATCCAGATTGTTCTGACCAGAAAGAAACTGTTCAGGTATGTACGCATTGAAATGAAGTTTTCATCTTCCTGTCATTTAGTACATTCTTCCATGTAAGCGTTATTGCTTCGCATTTTTTACTGTCAATATCCCCATTACATACCAGTATAAATAATATTGTGCCGTATTTTCTAACAGAAAGTGGCCACAGTCTGGAAGCAAAGATCTCTTTCAACCTTGGTGATTAATGTCGTAAGATCCACAAAGATTTCTATACAAGGGCATGCTTTTGCTTGTTATAAATTTGGAAGGAATAGAAAGGACTTCACAACAAAGAAATACGGTTGGCAGATAAGTGGTCGAGATTTCTTCAAGATGATCATTAAAATTCTCAGCTTCTTTTCATCATAGATGAGGGATCAACACGAGAGCTTTCTCATTTAGATGAATGGACAGGGCGTAAAAACATGATATTCTTTAATCAATATCCATCCTTAGCATTCTTATAAAAAATGGCCTTACATACCTTACACATGTTTATCGATAGTATCCTTTCAGTCAAAATATGATCTATCTGTTCTCTAAGTCTTCTCGAAGGTTTATTCACCCCACCTAGGATTTGCAAGTTGGAGTGCAACCCAACACTTGGGGTGTGCAAATACTATCAAACTCTAGATAATGCTTTAGATTTTTGATATTTATAATATTTAGCATACTTGTGCCTATTCCAGTATGTAACTACCCTACAATAGCCTGACCCCTATGCTAAACAACAAAGAAAGCATAAATTCATAAAACTCTTTATGCTTAGGTGGAGGGAGCACACTGAGCAATTTCCATAGATTCACATTTCTTATCCCATAAATAACTCTTTTAGCTTTCATGCATATTTTATCACACATCCTTCTGCATTCTAGGATCAGTCATATTATTGGCAAAATGCAAAATTATCTTGGCACGTGCACCAAATTTGTAATATACATGTAAGCTCCATCTAAATCTTATATCAATATGATGCCTTACCTTAAATTTTAGCTGTAGCTGTCACTGCTAAAAGAATACATAGTTATAGTTGGAATAATTTTCATATGTCAGAAGCAGTCCCTCTGTAGAGTCATGTATTAGGTCACTCCTAAAGCCCAAATACAGTGCTTAATAATCTGATAAAGGAAAAACAAGTTAACGCTGTTAATGCATAAGGATCACGAAAGCATCAACCCTAAGAAAACAATTCAGAACTCCAAAATCAGCAAGAAGGTGAACTTCTATCTGTATTGTTTTGTCCCTGCAAACTGGCAGTTCTGTTTGTGACAGTGACAATTATGCTAATGAGGATGGTAGTTCTACAGGACTAGCTGTTGTGTTTGTGACAGTGGCAATTCCATTTAAGACACAAGCAGATGTGCTTATTAGAGCAGTGGTTTTGATCTACAAAGTAGCATCTTTACCTAAGTCCAACAAGTCTAGTAATGGCCAAGAAACTTTCTTCCAATTCCTGACATTTAGGGGTCCCTTGGTGCATGAAAGGATGCCTCCAGCACTTGGGAAGTGGTCAATTGACACTTCAAAGCTGATATTCCCATACTGGGGTTTCCAGGTTAAAAAATTTTATGTTCATGGTGTTGTGTTCATTTGTTTTCTGTTGTTTTGTTTATGTTTTCATTCCAGCAACTGTACACACTAATTCTACCACAAACATACATTCAATCTGTTATGATTTGGAGTCCAATTCATAGAGGAAGAATAATACAAAGTACAAACTGCATTTAATTTCCAGCATCTAGGAACTTGAGAAATTACAGATTTGTGTTTACCTATGTGTGTTTTTTCATCTTCTTTTTTTTCGTATAATGACCAGGATTACAACAGTGCTATCCGTCAACCTCATTCACCTTTGATTTGTTTTCCTTTCTAATATTGTTCCCTTTGCTAAAAAAATGCATACAGTTCATTAATGACACTAACTTCACGATACTAGTTGTGGCAGTTCTAACTAATGTTCATATACAGAACCAACCATTGACCAATGTTCATCGAGAGACGTTCACTTAGATTTCTTATCTGTGCCGTTCCCCCTTAGCTAACAAACTCTTTAAGTCTAGTTTAGATCTCGTGTCACACACTTTCATTAATAATCTTCAGAATCCCAAACTTTCTATTTTTGTTGACTACTTTTTTGGTTTTCAAATTTCAGGCTCTCCTTTTACTTCCATAGACTCTTCTTGGATCTAGGGTTCCGATAATCTGTTATGTTGTTAAGGGCAATAAAAGGTAGGAAAAAGTAAAACAAAACCATTGCCACAAGTTTTTTGTCAGATATGCAAAATTACTCCTCTCAAGGTATTCAAGGAAATCCATGTCCTTAGCACTCCACCACAACTTGGTAGTAGTTCTCTTCCTTGTGAGTAACTACTTGTGTCTCATAGGACTGTCTTAGGACCCCTGTCCACTCTCCTTATCCATCGGCTGGGTCTTTGTGGTGTGTCTGTTCACTTCCCTGCTCTCTCGACATTCTCCCACTTGAATAGTTGCATACCATGTTGGGAAATAAATAACATCTGCTCACTAAATAAATGAATATAGACAGCTTCAAAACATGAAAACAAAGGTGAAAAGTGAAGAAAAATCTATTTTGTTGATTGTCTAGAGTTTGACCGTCTTCTTGTGTGAGGTTCTAAAAATTTTATAGCTATTTGGCAATTTGCTCACTTTGCTGTATCAATATGAATAAATATATGTATCTGATATAACCAGGAAAATAAATGTGGAGAAGAAAAAAGAGAAGAAGAAAAAGGGTTCCTTTAATTATTTAAATTCAGGTCAAAGTTAGGACAGGATGTACACTCAGATTATTAATCAAACATTAACATTCAAATCTGAACATACACAGAACATTGAAAGATAGATCAAATAGTACACATGCTAAATATAGTAACACATGAGAAGATGAGTACACTTAGCTCTTTGACTGGTCTAGAAGCTAATCTCAGTTGACAGAGGGATGAACAAGGCGGATATCTCCTGCAGATGCTTCGTCTCTGATTCTGGAACTGCATTGTACACATGTATGAAACCATTCTCTTCAAACTGAACCATTTGGCGGTTTCGTCCAGTTGGACAGTTTGGTCTGGGCAGCAGATGGTGTTCTATCACTTTCTGAGCATCTGCCAGTGACTGGTATATGCTTCGTTGTGAAATATTAGGTCTTGACAATGTGTGAAACCCTCCATAATCAACCAACTTAACATGAAACCCTAACCTAGAGTAAAACCCCTGCAAAAACATTAGTAGTTGGGTTGAAGTACAATCTGTACACCACGTATGTTGGCACTACTCCAAAGAGGCCTGAAACTACAAGTAGTTCTCCACCTAGGGTTGCAACATAATAGTGCATGGATGCAACTATATTTGATAACCCAATCACTTGATAAAGCTTTGTAATACCTTGTCTTGCTTGTGCTTGACTTGGCTTTGAGGGCTTTTAATTTGGGAAACTCAACTCTTGAACCTAGTTTAGAGTGTTTTAATCCTGTGTGAGGGTTGCTCCTAATGTTTGTTGTTGCTTTAGGGAAATTCAGGAGAGTGTTGTATGTTTTTTGAGCTATTTATACTTGAGGAGCTCTTGAAAGTGCAAGGTATTGCCAGGTGAGTAAATGAGTGTATTAAACAAGCTTATATAAGGTTTTGTGGATATAATTTTGCATTAAGGCCAAACCATAGTGGAAATACCGACACATAAAAGATACCCAGATTGAGAAATTGACCGTTGGGTGGCCCTAGACGGGACCATTCTTCGCACGACCTAACTGCTGAATGGTTTGGTCCAAGAGTGAAATGCGGTACTGTGAAGCTCTGTGCATGACAAGTAGGACTACTTGTAGACTACTTGAGACTGTTGTGAGCATTTTTGTACGTGATTGAGTAGAGTAATGACGAGAGCAAGTCTTGTAATAGGACTAAGGATGGACTAGGATACAACAATTAAGCTCAAAATAGGTGCACAAGTCACGATTTAAGGGACTAGGTCAATAAGGACATTATCAAGTCATGATTTATGGGTCGTATTAAGGCTGACCCATAGTGGAAATGCTGACCCATAAAAGATACCCAAATTGAGAAATTGACGGTTGGGTGGCCCTGGACAAGACCGTTTTGCCCAAGACAAAACCATTGGATGGTTTGGTCCAAGAGTGGAGTGCAGTACTATGAAGCTATGTGCATGACAAGGAGTAAGGGACTACTTGTGATTGATGTGAGCATTTTTGTAAGTGACTGAGCAGTGTAATGAGAAAAGCAAGTCTTGCAATAGGACTAAGGATCAACTAGGATATAGCAATTAAGCTCAAAATAGATGCACAAGTCATGATTTATGGAACTAAGTCAATACCGGCATTATCAAGTGATAAATTACAAATTTTAGATGTCTAAAGTATCTTGTGTGTCTTTCTCAAAGAGAACAGGCATACAATCATGCTCCTTCCAACAAGAACAACAGTTCAAGCACACTTTAATGCACTGATCAACCCCATAACCAGTTCTCTGCTCCTAGCGGAATTGTGCGTGAAAAACAGACCCACAACAGTGCATATGTTTTTTCCTGACTTTATGGGGAGCTCTATGTCTAATGGACATGATGCACCACTAAAGGCTTGAAATCTACAGCAAAATTCTTTTGTTACACGAAAATCGTTAAATGGATTTTGATTGAAAACTGCACCTTAAAAGGCTGTTGATTCCCAATGATGTGTTTAGTGAAGATGTTGATAGACAAGCAACAAATTTTCCTAATCTTATTAATTAGAGAGTATCTGAATTATCTTGTAAAAAGAAAGAAAGTATACCAACGTCCACAAATGACCAATAGGTCAGTGAGGCTATAAAATTACAGCTAGCTTGGGGCATTCAACATGTCCCTACTAAGCTATAACAGAAAAAGAAAAAACTTGTCCACCTACGGTATGGGAACATTGAAAAATGGCTATAGCTAAATGATTGCAACACAATGCTGACCATTCAGTAGTGGAGTCAAAAGCATCCATCATTACGATAATGGCTTGAGCATAGGGAAGCAAGTAATGCTATCCATGGATGTTAGATATTCCTTTTCCCAATACCCAGATGTGTTGAACCAAAGGTGGAGTTGATGTAGCTGGTGAGGTGGGTCCAATGAGAATTTCTCAACCTCGTCCAAGTTCTGCTAGTTACCATTCTACACTGATGATTATCTTGAACAGTGTTGGATGATCTTGTGCAGATACAATACGCCTCCTCCATGTTGTCCTAGTAGTATCTCCACCATTTACAGAAAAAATTGCTTGCCATTTTATACCCCTTGCGTCAGAGAGAGGTCGGAAGAAGGAAGTAATCAAGCAGATCAGTAAAGATAATCCTTGAGGCATCTAAGCGTTGTCATCTCCTGAAAGAGGAGGGTGAAACATCTCTAGTTAGGATAATTAAAAAAATACCAATTAGGTACTCCACCACTTGTGAAGAGTCTATAATACCTCCCTTGAATCTCATAATAGATAGAACAACGAAAAATAAAATGTTCCTTTATCGCAACCTCATGTAGTGAAAATACTCTGCAATTCCTAACTCGCATGGGATACGATAACAGAGGGCCTACAATATGGATTATAGGCAAAAGCTCGAACATCACTATCTAAAAGCCAGTGTTGGAGGTTTGATCTTTGGTCCAATTTCCTCAGTAGATCTGTGAATTTCTTTGTAGCTTCTCTCATCAGTCATCAACCATATCTTAAAATCTCTATGTACTTTTGTAATTATCTATACTTTTTCTAGTAAACCAAATTTTTTGGTTACTGTATAGAACATATGTATATTACTCGAGGATGATAAAATACATAATGCAATTACAATGTAAAGACACGTTTTATAAGAAAAACATAAAATGGCTGTCAAATGTAGATCCGTGCAATGCAGCATTATATAGCTGTTGTGTGAAGAGAAGATAAGAATTGACAGACCAAACAAAACTTTTTTTTATTAAATATCAAGCGAGCATGTGAACAGTATAGTGGCAGTAGCAGTACATAAGACGACAGTACATCATGACCAAAACAAATAAATTATTAATTATGGCCCATCCATAACCGCTGGTAAATCATGCTTGTGATGTCCAATACCTGACGAAGTCCCACTTTGAATGTAAGAACAAGATGAATTGGCCTGCAAAACTCTGTTTTTTCTTGAAAAACTTAAATTGTATCTTCCCACAAACTAAGTTATGTGTTCACAAATGGTGATACATCAACTCATAATCTCTAGGGATGACAAATTTGTTTAGAGAATTTTTCTTTTTTTATATTTCCAAGTACAAACATAATGAAACAAATTTACAAGGTTTTTCAGCTAGTACCAAATTTCAAATTTTGTCACTATAGTCAAAGCAATTAAAAGCTCACTTAAGAAACCTAATGATGGGCATGCATACCTCGGGGCCTCCAACAATGACGTTGTGACGTCCCAAGATCCCCGACGTAAAATAAGCCCCAAATAAAGTTTAAAAATATTAAAAACAGAAAATATTATGACTCTGAAAAGGGGAAAATGAAAATCAGTACGTTATGTAGTGATACTAGATGTAAAAAAAATTCCCATGCAAAGTTATCTTCCTAAGAAATGGACTTCTGCCATTTTGTGTAGGTTCCAAAAGAAGATATTCTAACAAGAGATTGCTGCTAAATTTCATTTTTAAGCCTTTCTTATACATAGCAATAGCATCTATTAATTCACATGCATATTTGTAGGATTTTTTTAGTTTCAAAATAAAATTGTGCAAGACTTACTACCTCTTTTTGTATGATTATGCAGGCTTTACTAATAAATTAGGATGTTCTATAGGCCAACTTTGTATTTAAGCTTTAGTGAATCTCGATTACTTTAGCTGGTTTTTGTCTATGGATCGCTACACGTAGTTTGCAAGGCTTCTACTATTCCAAACAGCTATTTTTTTTAATTTGAGGATATAATCATATAAGTGACGTGATAAAGAGATGTTGAGTGCCCTTTGGTAACAAGGTTGGCTATGGTGCTGAAATTTTAATCTTTCATGTCTTTTCAAGGTTAGGGGACCCATCGTCCACATTTAAATATTTATATATTATTTTAATAATCGTCCCTCCACCATCCCCAAAATCCAGGAATTTTTTTGCTGTCCTAGAAACCCCATCCTAATATCCTCCCGTCCTAGAATCTTAGGTAATTATGGTTCACACACTTCTAAAACCTTTGTTGCACTTTCCCAAAAATTATTGTTTAGAATTATTTGCTTCATGTTATTTCGTTTAGGACTTTTACAAAGAACTGAATTTTCCCTCTCAATAGAACAAATATATGACCTTAACACTGCTTTCTCTTTAACCACTCTTTTTAGAGTGATATAAAGCGAGGAAAATCTTGTTTCAAAAGATATCAATGAATCTCTAGATGCATGTTTCCTATAAATGTTCAATGTGGAGCAGTGATTTCTAATTAAATTCATAATTGCTCTCCTTCTGTGGATTGCTTCATGCACCCATGGAATTTAGCCAAGTCCTGAAGCAGATAATCGAGGCAATAGGTTACATACTAAAGATAACTAGACACACGGAGTCGTGGGGAAACGACACCGTATGTCTACGTATCTTTAGTTACCAAGAGTGCCTTCCTATACCCATTCATATTACTAGTTGGAATTGAAAGTTTAAAACTGACCTTAAACGAAGAGGACTGGTAGGAACCAGGAAAGACCATTCTAGATAACAGGTGAAGTGAGGTGAAGGACGTATTCCGTTGATGTGTATCACATTCAGGAATATGATCATGCAAAGCATGTGAAAATCTTTGGCCAAAGTATCGCAATTGCTGGTTGCGTTGTCCTTATCACTTAATTTAAGATGCAGAATGTCAGATGAATATCAGTAACAGATATTCAGATAGGCTTCTTAAATGGATCACTTCGATAACCGGGAACAGTTATGAGAACAAGTATATATAATATACTGTGCATAAACGAACATGAAGGATCGGTTGTTGCCGAGTCATGAAATGAAGGATCGTTGAAACTCCGAGCCATGAAAATGGAAGATCGGCAGTTCCTCGAGTCATTTACAGCAGCATATAGAATCTGTTATAAGATTGAATGGCATTGAATGTGTGTTCCATATTGTAAATATGCAAACAGGGAACATTCGTTTTAAAAGAAATTGTGTGATCCAAACTGTGTTGTTTGGGCAAAGAACAATTATTAAAACTAGAACGTGTGTTTGAATTTTTATAATTCATAACAGAGAACGTTATTAAAAAAAAAAAAAAAAAATTCCCTTGTTCTGGTATCTTAAATGGGGATGTTACATCTTGGTATCAAAGCTGAAGGTTGCAGCTCTTAGACCTAATGAGTCCACGATATTAATAAGGTTTACATTTTCTTATTGAACAGAAAATGGTCAGGACAAGAGGGAATGCTGCGAATAACCCGTTGCAGGGTGGAGAAGCAGCAACTGCCCAAAAGCTGGATGAAATCCTTGCTGCCCTACTTGATACGAGGGATCGTTTGACTGTTTTGGAACAGCAGTCAATGGGCAATGAAGAGGAGGAGAATGAAGCTGAAATAAATGATCAGCTGCCTCCTGTGGACAACATCAACGGAGGGAATCCGGGTGTTGATGATAATAATGTAAATGCTCCTAATCCCCCTGAAAATAAAAGGGCAAGATTAGCAGCTGAACTTACAAATGATATAAAGAGAATAAGTCCTCCAAAGTTTGATGGAACAACTCTTGGGGACGGAGCTGAGAACTAGCTCAGTGAAATGGAGAAATACTTTGCAATAAGAAACTTCTCTGAAGAGACTAAAGCGATATGGGGAGCATATCAGCTTTCTCATGAAGCATCATCATGGTGGGACAACCGTAAGGTTGAGCTGAATATTGTCGAATCAGACATAACTTGGGATCAATTTAAGGGTTATTTTAGGCAATGATGGCTGCCTCAACTCTATTTTGATAGGAAAATGACTGAATTTCAGAACTGGTCGCAAGGAAGGCTGTCAGTGACGGAAAAATGGGAAGGGTTTACTAAACTCCTTAAGTATGTGCCGCAGTACCAAGCTGACGAGAAGTTCAGAATACAGAAATTCATAATGGGACTGAATCCCATCATTGGTGGCGAAGTGGATGTCCACGGCCCAACCACCATGGATGGAGTTGTCGAAAGGCAATCAGACAGGAACAGAAATTGAGGGCAATATTTGCTCACAGGGAAGAGATAAGGAAGAAGATTCCCAATCCTTCTTCGTCTCTTGCACCAAAAAGGGGACCTTGGAAAAGGTTTGGTGTGAAAAACAAAATTGTTGTAGATAACAACAAGAAACCTATGATGAACAAACCTGTAAATAGTGTGCGGAACAGCTTCACAAAAGTTAATGGCATTGGACAAAAGTCCTATGGAAGCCAGAATGATAACTTCAAGGCTGGTAACAAATTTGAGCCTAGAAAAGGGCCAGCTGGAGGATGCTTCAACTGTGGAAAGGACCACTATGCGAATCACTGTCCTCTGAAGAAGGATGATCGCGGACAGCAGCATAGGATACACGCTGCAGTGGCTAACAGACAAGCTGAAAAGCAAGTGACGCCCATAGAAGTTACGGGTAAGTTATTCGGTACACCTGTAGTTATACTTTTTGATACTGGAGCTACAGAATGTTTTATTTCTGCTAAACTTGCTATGAAATTAAAAAGAAAGGCTGCAAGAATGGATAAAACATGGACAGTGCATTATGGGAATAATGTTGTCCATACAGTCGAAATGTGCCTTTTTGGGGCAATTCTTGATCTGCCTGGTTTCTCCACTGAAGTTGACTTGTATGTCACTCCTCTAGGATCATATGATATCATTATTGGAGTTAACTGGTTGGCTGAACATAAGGCAAAGGTCGACTGTTATGAAAAACAAATCTGTTGCTTTGATGACCTGCAGAAAGCAGTAGTCATTCAAGGTGTAAAACGGGAAGTTGCAGTTAGGAAACTGACAGCTATGCAACTAAAGAGGGCTAAAAACAGAGGCTGCACTTTGTATGCGGTAAAAGTGACAGAAAATGCGGAAGAGGATAATGATTTCATGGAAAGATATCCATTGTTGAGGGATTTCCGTGATGTGTTTCCGGAGGAATTGCCAGGTCTTCCGCCCAAACGTGAGTTTGACTTCGCAATAGAGATCAAACCAGGAACGGAACCCATATCTAAGGCACCTTATAGAATGACTACCATTGAATTGGTAGAGCTGAAGGCTCAGTTACAAGAACTTCTTACTAAGGGGCTGATCAGACTGAGCGTCTCACCTTGGGGAGCGCCGGTAATTTTTGTAAAGAAAAAGGATGGCACTTTGAGGCTGTGCATTGATTACAGAATGCTGAACAAAGCAACTATTAAAAATCGATACCCACTTCCTAGGATTGATGATCTGTTTGATCAGATGCGAGGAGCATCAGTTTATTCAAAAATAGATCTTCGATCAGGGTACCATCAGCTGAGAATAAAGGAAGAAGATATTCATAAAACAACTTTTAGAACGAGGTACGGGCATTATGAGTTCACGGTGTTGCCTTTTGGGCTGACTAATGCACCTGCCGCCTTCATGAATCTAATGAACAATATTTTTCAAGAATACTTAGACAAGTTTGTGCTTGTATTCTTAGACGACATTCTTATATACTCTAAAAATGTCGAAGAGCACCAAGAACATCTCAGGATAGTGCTGGAAATCTTAAGAAAGAGGAAGTTGTATGGAAAATTGTCCAAATGTTCCTTTTATGATGCAGAAGTGCATTATTTGGGACACGTTATAAGCAAAAATGGGATAGCTGTTGACCCTTCAAAGATCACAGCTATAACTGAGTGGCCTGCACCTAAGAACGTGCACGAAGTGAGGAGCTTCATGGGCTTGGCTGGATATTATCGAAAGTTCGTTAAGGACTTTTCAAAAATTGCTGCCCCAATCACTTCGCTGCAAAAGAAAGAAAAGAAATTTGTCTGGACAGACAAATGTGAATCTGCCTTTAAAAAGTTAAAGGAACAGTTAACTACAGCACCTATTTTGACTGTACCTGATCCAAATGGAGATTTTATGGTTGTAACGGACGCCTCAGGAGAAGGCCTTGGAGGTATTCTGTTACAGAATAACCATGTCATCGCTTATGAAAGCAGAAAGCTTAAGTTACATGAACAGAACTATGCTCCACACGATCTTGAGCTCGCTGCCATTGTTCATGCACTTCAAATATGGAGGCATTACCTTCTAGGCAAGCCCTTTGAGTTAAAAACAGACCATCTGGGGCTGAAGTATATTTTCACTCAGCCAAATCTGAATGCAAGGCAGCGAAGATGGTTAGAATTTCTGTCTCAGTATGACTTCGATATAAGCTACATTAAGGGCAAGGAAAATCGGGGGGGGGTAGCAGATGCTTTGAGTCGAAGGAAGCATATCTCTGCTCTTATAACGTTAAGAACTCAGTTTAAGGATGAGGTGAAAGATGCCTTGGAATTAGATCCTTATTTCCAGCAAGTCAAATCAGCACTTGCTGCAGACCCGCAGGACGTCAGGTATAAGGGATTCCGTTTTGATAATGAAGGAATTCTGAGGTTCGAAAACAAGGGTATATATACCTGTGGCAAATGACTTAAGAGGGAAATTGTTAACTGAATTCCATAATTCACCTTTTTCTGGACACCCTGGCATTACAAAAATGCTCGCTGATCTTAAGCAGCAATATTTCTGGAAGGGAATGAAAAAGGATGTGGCAGAGTTTGTAACACACTGCTTGGAATGTCAGCGTGTTAAGGCGGAACATATGCACCCCGCTGGATTATTGTATCCCCACAGTATTCCGCAGTATAAATGGCAAGTGATAACGATGGATTTCGTTCAAGGATTGCCTATGTCAAGAAATAAGCATGACATTATCCTGGTTGTAGTCGACAAATTGACCAAAGTGGCACACTTCATTGCTGGTAATTTGAAGGACGATGCACCAGTGCTAGCAAGAAGATTTGTACATGAAATCTTCAGATTGCATGGAATACCGGAATTAATCATATCGGACAGAGATCCGAGGATGACATCAAGGTTTTGGCAAATGCTTAATGCGGCCTTGGGGACTAAATTGAACTTCAGTTCTGCATATCATCCGGAAACGGATGGACAGACTGAGAGAGTTAATCAGGTTTTAGAGGACATGTTAAGGATGTATTGCATGGACCAGCAGTATAAATGGGAGGAATACCTTCCGCTGGTAGAATTTGCTTACAATAACACCTATCATGCCTCTTTAAAAATGGCGCCCTTTGAAGCATTGTATGGAAGAAAATGCAGAACCCCTGTCAGCTGGGACAGCGTTGAGGACAGAGAGGTAATTGGGCCAGAAATCCTTATGGAAATGGAACAGTAAATCAAAATGATTCGGGAACATCTAAAGGAGGCTGCCAATAGGCAAAAGAGCTATGCAGACTTGAAGCGGGTTGACAGGCATTATAAACTGGGAGAGAAGGTCTTTCTTCGGGTGAAGCCGAAAAAGAGCTCAATAACTTTTGGCAAGGCTGCCAAGTTGTCGCCACGTTACGTGGGACCTTTTGAAATTGTTGAAATAATCAACCCTGTAGCTTATCGTCTAGCATTACCTCCTGCTTTGTCTCAAATGCATGATGTTTTTCATATTTCTTTGCTTAAGAAATACGTGACAGATTTATCACATGTGCTAAATTGGAATTCCTTGCAGGTCCAAGACCCAGGAATAATCATGGTTAAGCCCATTCGAGTGCTGGGAACTCGCCAGTTGTACTTGAGAAATCGCGAAGTGAACCAATGTAAGGTCCAGTGGGACCAGTTCAGCGAAGAAAGTGCAACTTGGGAGAATCTCGAAGAAATGAGATCTACTTTTCCACACCTGTTTAATTGAATTTGAAATTCAAAGAACTGATAATTCTACCAAATTTAGACAATTATTAGTCTATTGTACAGTTGTCTTAAAACGTTGTTTTTAAGAGTGAATCTGTTTTTGGTATGAACTTATGAATGAAAGGACAATAACTGAACTTTGTCCTAGGAACTCCTTGATTTGTTTAAACTGATCATCGGGACGATGATTCTTTAAGGAGGGAAGAATGTAACGCTCTGATTTTGTATGTTATCTTGGTGAATGTTTTACATGCTGTTATAACTGCTGGAATGAAGGCAAACATGTTAAGATAAACTCTGATCTTAAAAGAATGTGTTGCTAACTTGGATTCTTGCATGCTGTGATTTATTGTATAGGACAACAATTATTGTACTTGCGTGTTTGCTAATGTGACGACAAATTGTCGTATACTTGCTAAACTCTCGTTACTGATTGACAGCACACCTTGAATCAATTTCATTGATCCAAGTATGCTGAGGGCTTCTGGTGATTTCTGTATCGATTTACTCT
Source organism: Taxus chinensis (assembly GCA_019776745.2). Lineage (NCBI taxonomy): Eukaryota > Viridiplantae > Streptophyta > Pinopsida > Cupressales > Taxaceae > Taxus > Taxus chinensis. The sequence continues at coordinate 803,503,000 of CM034150.1, forward strand.
TGAACCAAACCCGAGATTGTTATGAACGTGCAGTGCCTGATTGCAGGTATGAACAGCTGGCACGTAAATGCCAACGACAGGGATTCGATTCTTGAACCCTGTACTGTCGAACTTGGGACCTCGTGAGGCAAGAAATGCCTGGACACGGGTGGCCTTGGCACGTGATCCAAAGGACGGAACGTCCTGCTCTGCATTAACGTGAATGTCTAGTAAGAAGGTTGGATGGAGGTTGGGTTAGGAGTTGATTAGTGTTAGTGGTTAGTATGAATTAAAAACCTAAACTAATCCTAAGTCCTAACATGCATCCTACACTACTATCCTAAGTGGATTTTTAAATTACAAAAAAAAAGGGAAAATAAACCTAAGCCCTAAAACCTAAGGCTAAACTAAGACCTAGGTTGAACACTATATGCAACCTAAACTAATCCTAATCTAAAAGGGCGCGCAGACCCTTGGAAGGAGAGGATAAGGATGAAGGAAGGGCATTCATTAGCATTTATTGGTAAGTCCATACGTGGACAGCGCCAGTTTTGGCGGGGCAGGTAGGAAATAGAGGCATCTATTTGGAGATAGAGCCAAATTCAGTTTTGCATGGGAAATTTGAAATTTAGAGTTCGCCAACTCAAGTGGCAGTGGCGTGGGAAGCTAAGGAAAAGGCAGAGCCTTAATTGCATTGATTGTTCTTGGTCCTCGCGACCAGTTCGCCTTGGAAAGTGTATGAGGGAATTTTGATTTTTCATTTGGTCGATTCGAGCTTTTTGCAAAGTTGCTCTGCATTTGGTTTTTCTGGTCTGGTTCAGTCGAACCAGCTCTTGGAATTTGACACTGTTCTTGGAGATTTTTAAGGCTGTTGCTAAGCCTGAAGAAGAAAGGAGTGTTGGGAAGTTTGTGCTGTCACTGGTGGAAGGAAATAACGCGGCAAACGAAGCTTTCTTCGAGTTCTGGAAAAGAGATTACAGGCATGTTAAGCCCTTCTCTTTAAAAATTCTTGCTTTGTTTAAGTGTCTCATTAAAACAACCCTGCTCTTGGGTTTTGATTGTGTGATTGTTGTCGAGTCGATTCGAATTGGATTTCGTTGATTCTTGCTTCTTCTTTTTTTGGAAAATGATAAGAAGAATTGCTTCTGGTTGCTCGGTCTTGATTTGTTTTTGCACGAATCGAGTTGGAATATGAATTACTGTGTATGGTTGTTGATAGTATGGTGGATTGAAATAGATATTCTCTTTCTCTGTTCATGTTGTATGAATTGGAACAGGCTGTGTAATCGTTTCCTTATTGTGTAATCGTTTCCTTGCTGTTGTGTTTGGAACTGTCCTTGCATGTAAAAAAATGGAAGTGGAAATACAGTCGTGTTATGTTGTTATGATTTGGGTTCGTTGAACCCTTGCTGTCATTTTTGGAAATAATGGGGTTAAAATCATTGTCTTGTTATTGCTGAGTTCGATCTGTCCTTGCATTTCTCGAATGGAAATACCTCCATGTTGTGCTGGTTGTTTGACAGTAACGGAAATTTGAACTGTGTTTCTTGAAAATATACATGTGGAAATATACAGGTTGTTTTCATTTTATTGAAACTATCGTCTTTTGCTCACTGAACTTTGGAATGATAAGATGGTGAAGGCTGTGTAGTTGCATTGAAGTTGTTTCTATATTGAAATTTTCATTGAAGGAAATAAGATCCTTTCCCTTGTTTACTGTCTGTTTTTCGGGATTTTATGGAAATGGCATTTCGCTTTTGTATTCTATGAGTAATGAACTTCAATGTTTAAGTGTTTAGCAATATTTGAACTGGTTGACTGTGCCTGGGTTGTTTTCACTGCTGTGAGAATGAACGGATTTGTTATATGGTTTCTTTCGTGGATATAAGGTATCGGTCTGTTGTGCGACTGTTACACGGTCCTATTCTGAAACTTCTATTAATGAAATTATATCTTTCTCTCTTGCTGTGAGGATTAAGATGAATACAACATTGTGTTTTTTGTGCTGTTCGGTTGCCTTGTTCGGACTGTTGTAGAAATGATGAACACGTTTTTGGCTTTCTGTCCTTTTCTGTGCTTAATAAATGATAATACTTTTCTCTTCCTTCTGCTGTTGCCGGGATTGATTCCATTGCGTCTTGTAGTTGTGGTTTTAAACTGTCTTGGAATGCGGCATTGGATTTCTGTTTTAAATAAATTTTTTGAAGTCTGCCCTGACTGTCAAGTGAGTATTGTATTGTACGAATATTATATTTTGAGTTCTGTACCTCATTAGAGTAAATGGAGAATGTTGTTTCTTGGAGTTAACGGTATGATCGATTAGAACTTGAATTGGAATCTCATTGTTTGTGGCAATTGGATTGAAATTGTACAGGCTATGTGAGTATTGCTTTTCAGAGAATAGAATGATTGTTCTAGTTATCTTTATAAGTTGAGTTGTCATGCTAAGATAAACACGATTTGGATGTTTGACTATTCATTCTGAACAAAATGATTGTTTCTTAATGAAATTAAGAGACATATGGATTTTCATCTTTTTGCTATTTGGACTTGAAAATAACATTGGAGCTTTACTTTGCATATGAGAATTCGATTCTTCTGTCTACTGTTCTAACTTGCTGAAATTAACATAGTCATGTGAGTATTGATTTGCATGTAGGTAAACAATGAATAATATGTTATTTTGAATGGGATACATTATAGGATTAGGAAATCATGTGATTTGATTGACTACATGAAAATAACTACTTGTTTATCTGTTTACACTTGCAGTGAAAGAAATATGGTTTCTTTTAGTATGGAATGGTCTGCATCTCTTGTACTTGTTTGATCCTGGATGAATGCATAATGTTGTACTAACCTGTTTGGATTTTCATATGAGTTTGATTCAAATGAAGTATGGAAATGGATGATGAATTCTTCCCTGTTTTCGTTTAAAACGGATTATAAATGAAATTATTCTTACTGCCCGGAAAGTGAATTCCGAATGGATTTTGTAAGTTTCACTCTGAACTGTTATCTTGATTTGTGTCTCGTTTGGATTCCATTTTTAGGACAGTCATGTGGAAAGAAATAGAGATATGGATGAATGACTTGGAAAAATAACCTTTTCTTCCTTCATTCAATTGGAAAGCTGTAATTCGTGAATAATGAATTTTGTAGTGCTTAGATAGGAGCAACTATATGCATTGTTGTTCGCTTTCTTGTCTGTACTTGATTGCTTGGAATCTAATATGATGCATGAACTGAAAGGAAAGTAATGGATTTACATTTCAGTTAGTTTCATCCTTTGCATTTATTATTAATGAAAGGCGTGGAAAGGATAACAGTGTGTTATATCAGCAGTAAGCTACTTGTATTTTTAACTTTACAAATATTGTGAATTGATACTTGTAACGGTTATGTGGAAACGGGACAGTAGTTCCTTGGCTGATTGTGATGATATTTTGATAGTTCAGTTGTTATGCTGATCTTTCTTTTGTGCCTATTTCGTGATTGATGTTTAACTGTCGTTTCATAAAAGCAGGGTTCTTTTATTGAGACAGTTAGTTGAAGCACCTTATTTTAAGGATAAGTGCTTAATATGCTCAGTTCATTGAACTGACCCGTGCAATTCATTTTGCAGATGGAATTTGATTAGAATGAAGACTTGGCTGTTTTCTGATGCTTCTTGATTTGTTGATGATGTATTGTAATTGTCGCTTTTATTCCTCTTCGAGGAATTGTGAAAAGAAGAAAGTATATTCTTCTATCTATGAGTTGTATTGATGATTTATGTAAACCATGCCCAATCAGCTGGATTGGCAAATGTACAGATTATGACATGAAATATTGAATACAATTACATGTGTGATATTTTAATAATTATATCAGTTTGATTTTGTTGTCTAAATTGGAAATATAATGTTATTTCTTGATTTGGATTTGTTTAATTGTCCTTGGATGGATGTTAAATGGAAACTGATATCTATTCTTACCTAAATGCAACTTTTAAGTTGAAAAATGCAATTAGTTCATACTTGGGTAAAGATGAATTTTTAATTGACATTAAACAGGATTAGGAAGAATATGATTCCATAATCGAAAGGTATTCAGGATTAGCTTAGGAGCTAAGGAATATCAATTAAACTTTGGAATAATCGAACTTCGCTTTCGAACTCCATTAATGATCTCGTATGCTGAATTCAGAATAAAGGATATAGGATAAGTATATCCACAACTAATGGACCTTAACTATATAACGTTAAGGAGAACAAATGAATACATTTCTCGGAATTTAGACCTCGTATGAATGACGTCTAATAAGTTAGAATTCTGAATTTAGTTGCAGTTGGAAAATCTTGGCTAAGTTTAATAGGTTAAACTTATCACGTCCGTCGGTACGGACTGCTTAATCCAATGATTAAGAAGAGAACCAAGTAGGGAAATGCAGCCCTTCGACACGAAGGAGAAGATGCATAGCAAGATAATGGACGGATTTAGTCCCTCTTAGCCCTATACAACTGTAACGGAAACGAGGATCAAGGGATCAGCGTGGATGCTGAAAGTTGATTTTAATTATTAAATCGTATCCAAATCACTTGAGCAGGATGTGTATTCTCGATGGGAGAATTCTGTAGGACATTGGCATACGCCAGCTACAGCAAGGTGTCTCCATGAAGACGGGGTCTTCATGACGACACAATGTTGCAGCTGACATATTGCAATGCCCTCCCGAATTAAAACATCAAGAATACATAGGCTGAATGTGTAGCTCTGTAGACAGGGGATAGGAGTATGATCTGGTATACGGAGTGACTCTGGAATACTAAAGATAACTAGACACACGGAGTCGTGGGGAAACGACACCGTATGTCTGCGTATCTTTAGTTACCAGGAGTGCCTTCCTATACCCGTTCATATTACTAGTTGGAATTGGAAGTTTAAAACTGACCTTAAACGAAGAGGACTGGTAGGAACCAGGAAAGACCATTCTAGATAACAGGTGAAGTGAGGTGAAGGACGTATTCCGTTGATGTGTATCACATCCAGGAATATGATCATGCAAAGCATGTGAAAATCTTTGGCCAAAGTATCGCAATTGCTGGTTGCGTTGTCCTTATCACTTAATTTAAGATGCAGGATGTCAGATGAATATCAGTAACAGATATTCAGATAGGCTTCTTAAATGGATCACTTCGATAACCGGAAACGGTTATGAGAACAGGTATATATAATATACTATGCATAAACGAACATGAAGGATCGGTTGTTGCCGAGTCATGAAATGAAGGATCGTTGAAACTCCGAGCCATGAAAATGGAAGATCGGCAGTTCCTCGAGTCATTTACAGCAGCATATAGAATCTGTTATAAGATTGAATGGCATTGAATGTGTGTTCCATATTGTAAATATGTGAACAGGGAACATTCGTTTTAAAAAAGAAATTGTGTGATCCAAACTGTGTTGTTTGGGCAGAGAACAATTATTAAAACTTGAACGTGTGTTTGAATTTTATAATTCATAACAGAGAACGTTATCAAATTTTTTAAAATAATTTTTTTTTTCCCTTGTTCTGGTATCTTATAATCAATGACCTCTAACCCTTGTCTGACCATCCATCACTCAATATGGTGCAACGTGTTACACTCCAAAAGGCTTTGACAATTGCCCATTTGATCATCCATTCTTTCAATCTGTTCAAAAGAGTTGTCTTTAAAGCTTCTGAAGGAGGCATGTACCCTTTGCCAAACTCGGCAACATTTTGAATTGCATTCTTAAAATGTGTGTTTCTAGCTACATTGAGTGGAACTTTGAACGAATTTCTAAACCCCCTCCTAGGAGGACAAAGAGGACTTTATCAAACGGATCATATTGGCACAAGGGGACTTAAGGAATTGGAGTTCAGGATCCGCAGCAAATCAAGATCAATGACATAGAAACAAGCACTTATCTAACATGATAGGCTACCTCTTCTCTTCTAAAGTTTCAACCAAAACTATCAAATTTCACAACACAAAAGTTCTAGTCAAAAGTGGAGATCATTATGCCAAAACTTCATCCTCGCATATCTCTTGGCCTTTCACCTACTGGTGCTTATAATTTACATTGACTAACATATTGCTTTGTTTACATTATTGTACACCTTGGTTGCTCTCTTATTGCCTTGCATATTGTCATGGTTGTTACCATACTAGTTGCCTTCCATATTGTCATAGTTGTTACCATACTAATTGCCACAGTTATCATATACACACATTCCCCACTAGCACCTCTATATTTCCTTTGAGTATACACTAGAAGAGACCTTTTACCTTCCCCTATTTAGAGGTTGATCTAGTAGAGTGCATATCTCAGTTCATATAATCCATAAAAGTTCTTCTCCACTATTAGGTAAAGCATTTGATATAGGCCCGATCCGTGAGATCCATCTGCCATGTGGCCCACTATGTGGAAGCTTTGTTTTAGAGAATGATGAGATCAAAAGTCGGATTCAAGAGATTATCTCTAAGGGTCACATACAACCAAACACTTTACTTTTTGCAAGCTCGATCGTGTTGGCATGCAAAGGACAAGATGTGACGACTATACATTGACTATAGAGCAACAACCAAGATCATTGTGAAAAATTGTCATTAGTGCCTCCTAAAAAGATCCAGATCTAGTAAATTCATCGAGTTGTTGTAATAGATTGAAATGAGGAATTACTAACGGAACCTCTTGTCGACTTTATGTGAAATACCCATTCAGCTAAGGGCTCCCAAATACATGATAAGTGAAACCCGTTCTACCAAATAAGCAACATACAATGAATACTTATGAGTTGTCACTACGACTCATACCCAGAAGCTGCCAGCCATTCATAGACTAGGTAGATTCATGCTAACACGACTGTCATATCCCACCATATATAGGTAGGGGCCCTCAACATATGGATATATAGGCCTTTGCATATACATATCATACCCCCCATGTATAGGCAAGGGCCCTCGCCAAATAGAAATATAGGGCTCACGTCTTATAATATAGGGCCTGGTGGCAGATGACATAGGGCCAACCTAACCTAACCCTATACAAAGAGAGGGCCAACTTGATAGAGATAGACCTGACCCAAATGTGGGCCATCTCATATTATATTTTTTTATGGCCAAACCCACATATCCGATCTACATACAAGACCACCAGACCAACTAGTCAAGTACACAGTGTCTCAAATCAACAACCCGCTAGACTGATGTTTGGAATACAACATTATAGTTGAAGGAGGGTTTGTTCAAAAACTTGTCACATCATTTGTCTTGACCAATGCACCAGCAATATTAATGAAAACAATGAAAATGATGAACACTTGTCTACTTGAACCCTGTTCCTCATATTCAACATGGGAGGAGCACTTAGGGCACAATTAGCAAGTTCCTAACACCTTACTCCGATACAAATTATATGCCAACATGAAGAAATATTCATTTGGCATGCAAACGATCTAGTATCTTGGATATATTATTATCAGGGATGTTCGTAGATCTAGAGTGTAAAATAGATCCATAGACAATTCGACTTTCAAGTAACTACACATTGACCCACCAGAAGGACCCTAATGGTGCTTCACAATTTGTTGGGTCTAGCAAATTTCTACTACATGTTCATTGGTCTTCTCCCAAATTGTGGGGTCCCTAGGCAATGAAAGGAAGAGAAAAATTGAAGTGCATTTGCATTGGACATAACAGAAGGCATTCAAAGAGGTAACATGTCGACTCCGCTGTTCTTCCAATTATGCAAAAAACGTTTTGAGCTTGATGTTTCAGAGCATGTACTCAGCATTGTCATCACTCAACGTGGGCACTTTATTACTATAGACTAGTATAGTAATTAGATTAGAAATAATCGGCGCAAACTCGGTCTTCCATAATGCATGATCTTTGGCAATTAGAGTATTGTTTATTATTTAATTGTAAGCATTTGCAATTTAATAATATAGGAGACTAGAAGAAAAGAAAGAAAAACATACAGGAGAGCAGAAATCTGTTTTGCTGGGCAGAATCTAAGTCTGAAAGGAAATCTATAAAGGAACTAATAAGTGTATAGAATTTCCTTACCTCTGCTCATATGTATTTGATGGTCTTCCTTGTTTAAAGTCTGAGTCCGATTAATTTCAGAAGATGATTATTGCATGCTGAAGATAGAATTCTGTAGATCTGAAAACTAACTGGTTGCAGGTGACACAAATCTTTGTGAGAGAGATTAAATCGTTGGAAGAGCAGGGCAGGACAGAGTGCTCTGGGTCGACTGGTGAATTATGACTTTGTTTACAATGTTGTTCAGTTCCAGCGACAAACTTTCACTCTAAATGCAAGAAACTGCTGGCATGCTTACCAATTTACATTTTAGAAGCCTTGTCTGATATCTTTTCTACAAAATAGCTTAGGTGCTGTGAAATTCAGTTCACCAAAGCTAATTTTACAAACTTTCCCAAAAACATGGGGAAGGGAAAACTTGTTTACTGAATGTTTTATAAAATAGTCCACTCCTAGTTTTGGCATAATTTCCAGGCACAACATAATGATACAATTCCCTATAAGAGTTACAGTTGCTATAAAACTTAATCGCACAATATAGTTGCAAGAAAAGCGAATGGATTATCGCTTAAGAAATCTAATAACAGTCGGCACGCTTACCTTGCCTGAAAAGCCATTAGACATCACTAGAGGTCTCTATGCTGCGCGAGAAATCCGCCATAACATCTTCATAAATTGAATACAACATTGGTCTCCCCCTTACAATCTTGCTAAGAAACTTCGCCTCCGGCATGATCATGACAGAATCAAGCGACTTGAACTCAAAATGCCCGAGCACATTCATGGATTTCATCCTTTGCCAAACGACATATCTAGGCTTCAGAACTCTTTCCAAATTAGCTATTAACAGTTGCGGATACTTTAACACACAATTTGCAAGAAGCCCCATGTCGTTAACTATAAAGTCCATATTTTGTCGAACCTTTTCCTCGGATAAAGCCAAGACTTTAGGAAAAACCCTAAATAATTCCCAGGTTTCCTCGCTAGAGAGTCCGCACAGTTGAAGATTATGCATTTTCACATGCAATGTTTCCGTCCGGTATGTGGCCACAGTGATCAAAACATATTTGTACATTGCGCTTGATTCGTCAATATCAATGTTGTGAATGAGGTCGAGTTGAGCAGGCGTCAAAGAAGAGTACCGCAGAACATCCGGCTTTGCCGCTATAAACTTGGCGAGCTCCTTTCCTCGAAAACCAAATCCCTCCCAAAAAGCAAGCGAGGGTTTCAGGGTTTTCTCCAAGTTATATGTCAGAATTGACGGGTTTCTCACTAGAACTTTGATGAGCAAATCTCTGGACTGACATACGTTTTTTAAAAGCGTCATCTTGGGAAGAAGCTCCTGCTCGAGGCTGGCGCCCAAGATTCGGGGCCTGCTCGTCAATATTTTAGCGAGATATTCGCCCTTGATGCCAAAGTCTTCGAATAATTGAATCTTGGGTTCCAGTTCATTTTCTGCACTGGAAACAATTAATTTGGGGACACTCCTCATTATCTTTGCAATTTGGTGGTGTTGGCAGCGATGGTTGTTCAGCATGTCTACAAATTCCTCCACTTTTTCGAGGGTTTCGAGTGTCTCCAACGACGGGGCAACTCTGAACATCTGTGCAATGTCAGCAGAAGAGATATTGAAGATGCTCTCAGCGAAGTGCGCAAAGGGGTTTTGCAGATTACCATCGATGAGGTTGTTATTGTCCGCAAGTGTCGAGAATAATTTTGGCCACCTACAGAAGATGAATTTGTCCATCATGGTGTTTGCTCTGGTTATGCCAGGAACTCTGCTGGTGCGAAGGTAGGGCAATAACATTTTTTCCATAATATGTATTAAGATATCACAGTACAGGGTGGAGCTAACCGAGACAATGCCGAGAATTCCAGGGAGATCTTTAGTGTATGGATGTCATCGTTGCCTGCAAGTTCGACATTGAAGAGTAAGTCGCACCCACAATTTCATTACTGTCTTCCACAATATTTTAGTGGCATTGTTCGAGTCCCACAACCCCCACAACTACTATTTATACAATGCAATGTGAACGCCGAGGGATAGATATTATTTTTGTACTTGATGTTGATAAGGGGTGTGATTAATTTTGTAAGTGTAGAGATTTACAAAACTTAATTTACTCAAGGACTTTACATTAGAGCCGCCTCTTCATGTTAATCACTTCATTATAGGGAAAATTTGAGTTGCTCATCACAGTAATAAGCTCACAATATTTCTACATTCAATAGCCTTACATACTTATAGGCAATGAGCTTTCCCATATCCAAAGAATCATGTCTTATCAAAAACCCAACCATCTACCCTATTATCTCTCACACGCTCCTCCAATTTCGATTTGTATTCCCAAATCACTATTTACATACAATCATATTATAATTTTCTCACATTGAAACACTAATTTGTAACAGGGCTTGTTGTCAAGAATGCACATTTAATTGGGTGTACTTTTCCTTGGATTTGGGGATGTGAGCACAACACAAACAAGTAACATTTCAAATTGTTAAGAAAATATATGTTGACCATAAGTTCTAATTGAAAACGGACCTTAAATACACAACCTCCAAATAACGGTTGGGCTCTAGAATATATATGTTTGTATTAAAACAAAATGTGTGCTTTCCTATTGTAAATTTGTTGAACTCTTTCTAATTTGTTGACCAGAAGCTATTATGTATCCCTTTACTTAAGGAAGAGATGATCACAAATCGGTTATGCAAGAGTTTATGCTTTGTTTACAGTTTTTAGCATTGTTGGAACATCTCATTCTAGGGGATTCATTTTTCAATCAAAGGAAACAACATTTTCGGAAATAGTGAATTATCTTATAATGAGGAAAAATTGGAATCAGGGTGTTTGAAATGACTTTGTAGTCGAAAAAAAACATAACACTTGAAAATGATACAACTCTAAAGACATTACATAGCTAGTAAAAGACTTAAAGAAATTTTGGTTGTGAAAAACTCTTAAATAAAAAATAGGAACAACCAGAAGCCAAAAACAATGGTTTATCTCAAGCTACCAAATTGGGGATAAACACTATAAACAACTCTGATAAAAGTGTTCCATGAAAAGTCAAGATTATGTACTTTCATCTCTATGAATATAAATTGTTCCAGAAATATTATGATTAGTATGTAAACAAAAAAAACCTAGCAACTTAAGGTTAAACAAATAAAAAATCTATGATAAAAGTGTTCCCTTATTACAAAAAAAAACGTATCAAAAGGGCCTTGCAAGAGTAATCCTAGAAATATCAAGGCTGCATCACGCTATAGAAACTGAGAAATGAAGTTCTCTGCATGAACCAGAACCGACCCTAATACTTTATAAAATTCAAGATCAAAACACTGGAAGTCGTATATGTTGTCAAATCCAGATGATTCAAACAGAAAAAGCAAAAAGTAAAATTGTTAAAAATAGCAAAAGCAAAATTATTATAGTTGTGCATCGAATGTCCCACAACTTGCAAAATATTGTATTTAATAACTTACCTCAAGACAATAATGAGATTGATGACTTGGGAACTTGGGAACATCAATTTGATCTTCTTCCTACAAAAGCTTACAGTTGCTAATACAATCTTTGCGTTTAAGAGCACGATTATGATTCTGATACGCTGGTCAAATCCTCTGCCTAAGCCACTCTATCATTCAGGCCTTTGCCAACAAAAGCTTGTATAGAGATATGATTGATTCTCCTTGTGGAGAAACTTGGCATAAAACCTCAATGTTACTTATTTTGTATGAGATATGATTGACTCACCAAACTAGAACCCGAAGAACAAAGTTTCTGTCGAGGCAAAGAAAATTCCCCGTGCCCTGCACTCCAACGATAAGATAACTGTGAATAACTAATTTTAGGAAGAATTATTTCATGAAAATTTCTCAGTGAACTATGTAACTCAATAATAAAGTTTAACAAATTTACTCACAAATATTTGGGCATTTTGACATTCAACGTCAAATTTGGAAAATTTATGAACATTTATGCCTCTGATTTTCTTTTACCTCTGCAACATAGCCTCTTATGGCTTATTGCCTGTGACTTGTTTGACAAAATGTTCCCACTTTTAGTATACAATGTCTATCAATTTTTTTTTAGTTGTGGTAGTGCCCTTGTTACGCCGAAAGGCGTGTTCTCTGGGAGAAAACCCGACCCCCTCTGACAAAATCCTACGACTCTTATTGTCTGCATCGTCGACCATCGGAAGGTTAGAAATTATCTGCAGTGGACTCACGCACATCTCATTCTAGGGGATTCATTTTTCAATCAAAGGAAACAACATTTTAGGAAATAGTGAATTATCTTATAATGAGAAAAAATTGGAATCAGGTTGTCTGAAATGACTTTGTAGTCGAAAAAAAACATAACACTTGAAAATGATACAACTCTAAAGACATTACATAGCTGGTAAAAGACTTAGAGAAATTTTGGTTATGAAAAACTCTTAAATAAAAAATAGGAACAACCAAAAGCCAAAAACAATGGTTTATCTCAAGCTACCAAATTGGGGATAAACATTATAAACAACTCTGATAAAAGTGTTCCATGAAAAGTCAAGATTATGTACTTTCATCTCTATGAATATAAATTGTTCCAGAAATATTATGATTAGTATGTAAACAAAAAAAACCTAGCAACTTAAGGTTAAACAAATAAAAAATCTATGATAAAAGTGTTCCCTTATTACAAAAAAAAGTATCAAAAGGGCCTTGCAAAGAGTAATCCTGGAAATATCAAGGCTGCATCACGCTATAGAAACTGAGAAATGAAGTTCTCTGCATGAACCAGAACCGACCCTAATACTTTATAAAATTCAAGATCAAAACACTGGAAGTCGTATATGTTGTCAAATCCAGATGATTCAAATAGAAAAAGCAAAAAGTAAAATTGTTAAAAATAGTAAAAGCAAAATTGTTAAAAATATGCAAAAGCTATAAAATAAAATTTAAAAATAGTAAATCCAAAGCAACATGCAAAATCAGAAAAGCAAAATTGTTAGAAAAACAAAAATCAAAATTGTTAAAAATAGCAAAAGCAAAATTGTTAAAAATAACAAAACCGTCATTTAGGCGCAAAACCCTTTCCCATAGGGGTAACGCCTTCGGTGTAACTATTAATCGCACGTGAAATGTACGATGGAAACACCCTAGGCAAAGACATGAATGGAAGATTCCACAACTGGTCTTGTCTTTCCAAACATCTATTTCACCCCTTTACATGTTTGAGGAATCGAAACTAGGTCTCTTGCCCGTTATCACATCTCTGGCTCTGTTGACCAATACATCTCGCGCCTCTTGCACCATGAATGGGAAATTAAAAATAGAAAGATGACAGTTAAATACGTATATTTCTCACACATATTCCATGGTATAGATTGTTCCTATGCAAATAATAGGTTACATCTATACTCTAGTTTATCATTTTGATCTCACTTCCATTATTCACTTATTGTAATTTAATCTTAAAGCTAAAATAAAAATGAGAAAAATCCAAAAGGTTCTAGGTTCAAAACTCAACCCCACTGCTTGCTTCTTATAGAAATTTGTAGCCACACTTTTTAATTGTAAGCTCAAGTAATTACAGGAAACCATTTAATGTGATGTCAATCATCAATGATTGAGCCCCTCCAATGATTGGTAACATAAGCAACATGTAGAGTGTATATACCAATCGAGTCTTGTTTTTTAGTTATTTATTGTTTTATGGTGTTAAGGTTTTTGATTGGATGATGTTTAATTTGTTAAATAAGACAAATACATGAATGGAATGTTGGAAATAATAAGGTGGGAACTAAATACTCGTGTCCTGCACCTATTCCATGGCTTAGATTGTTCCTACCCAAATAATATATGTTGTTTATGCTTCATTTTACTGTCTCGATCTCATGTGCATTATTCACGTGAGTGGAATTTGAGCTTAAAGAGGTCAAAATAAAAATTGGGGAAAATCCAATAGGTTTCAAGTTCAAAACCCAACTACATTGTTTGATTCTTATAGCACTTTATAGCCCCCCTTTTTAGTTACAAGTTTGAGTAATTGTAGGAAATTAGGTGATGTGGGACCAATCAACAATAATTGAGCCCCTCAAGTGTTTGGTCATACGAGCGACATGTAGATTGTATATGCCAATTAAACTTTGCTATTTTTTATTTTATTTTTCATGTCATCGAGGTTTAAGATTGGATGGTGTCTAATTCGTTACATAAGACAAAGACATGAATGGAAAAGTTGGAAATTAAAAGGTGGAAATTAATACATGCTTTTTAATTTGTTACATAAGACAAACACATGAATGGAATGTTGGAAATAATAAGGTGGTTATTAAATACCTATATGTCCCACAAGTCTATTCCACGGCTTAGATTGTTCCTACCCAAATAATATATGTTATTTATGCTTCGTGTTATCGTCTCTATCTCACTTACATTATTCACATGAGTGGAATTTGAGCTTAAAGAGTCCAAAATAAAAATTGGGAAAAAATCCAATAGGTTTCAGGTTTAAAACCCAGATACATTGCTTACTTCTTGTAGCACTTTATAGCCCCCCTTTTTAGCTCTAGGCATGAGTAATTGTATGGAAACAAGTGATGTGAAACCAATCAACAATAATTGAGCCCCTAAAGTGATTGCTCATATGAGCAATATGTAGATTTTATCTGCGAATCGAACTTTGCTATTTTTTTATTTTATTTTTCATGTCGTCAAGGTTTAATATTAGATGGTGTCTAGTTCATTAGATAAGATGAATACATGAATGGAAAGTTGGAAATTAAAAGGTGGAAATTAAATACCTACATGTCTTATGCCTATTCCACGACTCAAATTGTTCCTACCCAAATAACATGTTATTTGTGCTCCACTTTATTGTCTCGATCTCGCTCACATTATTCAAGTGAGTTTCATTTGAACTTAAAGGGGCCAAAATAAGAAATGGGGCAAATGAACCATATGTAAAAATGGTGATTAAATTTTATTTAGTTTCTCCAAGTCAATACAAAGTAAACATATTGAAGATGACATAATTGAAAATTTGAGAGACGAAATAGAAAAGTAACAGCTTACATTTCATTTTGATGTATGACATAGAAAACTTTAACATACAATGATAGATATAATCAATGAGATCTTTAGACCACATACACTCGTAGTTTTGCATGTATTTCTTTTAGTAGAAAGAGTTGCACTATCATAGGTGTTACAGTGATGTGGTTATCTGAGTTTCTGTACTATGGAAAAGTGACAAGCGAGCGTGGGAATCTACAAGTAACTCTTCCTCACACCCGACCTCCCCGAGGTCATGCCAAGACAGCCGGTGGGGATGGAATATATGTGGGGTGCAGACAAACTAGTTAGGCAATCTTATGTCTTCGACGCACACTAATGGAATCTTAGAATCTAAGGCAAAGAAGGCCCTCCTAACTTAAACTGGTGTGATAGATCGTTCGGCAAGGATGACTGCTCAAAGGCTCCAATTAATATCGAGCTCTGGTGTGATCCGATCTATAGGTTATGGGATACGTGGAAGATAACATGTGGATGCTTCGTAGATATCTCCTGACAGGGTCATGAAAAATGGATGATGGACGCGACGAATTCTATGGGCGATTCTCTGGTCTAGTCCAGAAATCCTTACCTTGATTAGCTGCTACGTCTAGTGAGGATAGTTGTGTGATAATGATTGGTGGAAGTGGAGACGATCTAAATACTAATGTGCGTAAACCAACATCAACGTTTGATTGACCTGTGGGTTCGTTGGGTTGTGGGACCTATGGATCACAACCGTAGGTTCATGGTCGTTCCAGGCCTCCTATGGTCATGTGCATAATCAATCCCTAATCCCTAATATCCAGTAGTCATATGCATTTTCGGCCTCTATGTTTAGAACTAAAAGTTGTGCAACCTTCTCAGAGCACCTTACAGGCGTTCTGGCAATTTGAATTCTTAAGCTAGTGTCTATGTCAATGAGAATGTCTCCTGCGTCTGGCTGTGGGACCAAAGGATCACAACCAAACGTTTTCTCTCTTTCAAGCCCTTCTACAGTCATGTGGATATCTATTAGGGCAATCTGTAGTTTGGGCTGGTTTGACCAAAACGTATGCGCTCTGTCGTCTTCTATGTTTAATCCTCTTAACTGTCGGCTAATTTCTTGTAGGTTTGTTGTTGTTCGGAAGACTTGAATTCTAAGATTTTGGTCTATGTCAGTTATTGCTTCAACAAGATTGGGTTGAGGCACGATTGGCTCGAATATGTATTCTCTGGGCTCCCTAGGTCCCGTGATTATCATATAAAAGAAACAATACGAATCTAACTAAAGCAAAGTAAACTAATTATGTAAAGTATATCCACAACATATATCTAAATTCTCTATTTTGTATTTTTGACAGAATATTTAACAGAATTAAGATAACAACTATTTAATAGAATTGAAAGAGCAATTATTTAATATCTAGAAAATAACAACTAAGCTAATAACATAATTTAAAACAAAGTAGCCGAGTATAGCTACCTGCCTGTGCAATTGTGAGTCTATTCTGAATAACCAAATAACTGATCTAATCTATTCGAAAGACCCCCGATCTTACCTCAGAAGTGAGGAATGAATCATAGTTTCTCAGAAACTATTAATCCCCACAGCTTCCCCGGTAATATCGAAAGCGAGATTAACTGAAACGAAATGATTCACTACTCTATTTGATATGTTTTAATTAGAACTTTGATAGCTTGAACCTGGATTTTGCAAAACAGTGGCGAATCCGATTGTGTGTGGCTTTGTCCCCTCAATGTGGTCTCCTCGTTCCTTCGTGCTCACGTGAATCCAGAAAAGCATGTAATGCTAGCATCAACAGAAGTAGGTATTGGAACAATGGCAGCTTTGGATGCAAACTGAATACAATGCGAGTAGGAGAGGGATAGCACAAGAGAACAGAGCTTGGCTTATGCAATTCCTAGTGGGATTTATTGCGAGTCATACAACACAAAACATCCAAAACCTGAAACTATCCTTTTTGACGAACAAAACCTGCAACTCTAATGGCTTCAGACTGAAAATGAAACTATCCTATCTCAACTGATTGTATGAAACAATAATAACACTAGAACAAGAAGATCATGTGGCTTCTAAACAGCAAAATAAGACTAACTATGCATACAACAAATGAAAACTATTGAATTCCTAAGCAAGAACTGAAAGACTAAACTATTGAAATGAGAGGATGAGAGGCAATTTTGAGGGGCCATTTGCTTGTAATCAAACCAACTATTTATAGAATTCCCATTCACCCAAAGGTAACTCCAACTAGGACTCTTTACCATTAAATAATGGAGAAACATTATTTCAGGGAACCAAAATCATAAATACAAGCAAAAACAGATGAAAAAGCTGGTAAAAGTTGAAAATTTACGCGAGTTGCGTTAAAAGAAGCGTGCTGGAAAACGCGTGAAGGACCCGCCACCCTAAGCAGGGTGGCGGTTTCGTCACTGAATACCAAAATGCAAAGGAAAAGTGGGGGAAAGAGCAAAACAAAGCACGCGGAGGGTAAGCGGGGCATGCGGGATGTTAACACACACTTGGAGAGCTTTTCCGGATCCCGAACACCTTGTGAGGAGACTCGTATCATCATTGGGGCATGTGTAACATCATTCTAGCGGTACTATACCCTACAATTTATGGTACATACATATTGCCCCCTCGGAGAAGCATTTTAGCCATGAAGAGGCGCAAAACGGTGGGTCCGAGTATGGCGGTCGCGAAATGGGAAATTAGAAATTATACCTGACACATTCGTTTGTCGAAATGACGCCATCCAAAATTCCGTGCTACCTGCAAGATGAAAAGAATACTCAAGTGCAGATAGATAAAATAAGTGGAAAATAAATACTAAAATAATATGAAGTGAGGACTTACCATTTGTGCGGGGATGAGAACTTACCTCCGTCGGCGCTCCAAACCTGTGAAAAGGGGCATCCAAGACGAGTCAAAAATGCTATATATATAAAAACAGGCCCATTTTCCTATTCATTTGTGCGTGTTGATTTGATTGATTTTGAGCTTTGGGACCCACGGTGACGGTTTTTGATGAGAGTATAGTCGAAACATTCGTGACGAGATAGTGATCATGCCTCCGCAAGCGAAACAGCGACCCACGAGATCCTAGGTTAGTTCTTCTCGATTTACTGTTTTTATACCTAAAATGTAAAAATGATGAAATCTTCGCCATGGGGGTGTAATTTTTGAAATTTTTAGTTTTAAATGTGTCCTTAGGGGGACGCCTAATGGGTAGGCTCTCATTTTAGTTAAAATGGTCTTTTTTTTTGTGTTTTTTGAGTGTTTTTAGGGCATGTGACCCGTTTGAAAATGCGGGACATGACCGCTGCCCTGAGCAGGGCGGCGGTTACAGGACCGCCGCCCATCAAAAGTGGCGGTTACGGAACCGCCGCCCTGCTCAGGGTGCCAGTCCTTTACAGAACACTAAAATAACCTTGTTTTGAAATTATTTTTACATTTTTAGTATTCTCATATGTTATAATGATTTTTCCCAATGGGATTTTGGTACGAACTTACTCTTTTTTGCGTGTTTTTGTGTGTTTTGCATAAGAAGGAAGAGTACATCAGATGGAGCCGTGAGAGAGAGTGTGATTGGCTTCCAGTAGTGTTGGATGCACTTTCTCAGGCTGAGTAGGATACTCTTCAGATGGCCGACATATTACGTATATCACGGGTTCCTCATGTCGCACCTTTTAGTCACATACTGTGTGACCTATTTTCGTATTGGGATGTTGATCAAAATACTTTCCGATTTCCAGGAGTCAGGGGTGAGTGGACTATCACCCTGGAGGATTTCTACCACATCTTGGGAGTCCTGATCATCGGGAGACGGCTTAGACTTGAGACAGTGGGGTCGCGGGCTCAGATAGCATAGTGGGCTACATATATGGGAGATGCAGTTGTCTCCACTGGTTCGAAGAAGGAGGTGAGGGTCTGTTCCATTCCTAGCAAGCCTATCCCTTTGATTCATCAGGCCATTATGGGGATCCTTGCCTCGAGATTGATTGGGGACAAGGGAGGGGACACCTTACTCTATTGCTGGTCCCCTATTATTGCATAGATTGAGGCACATGGCTGGATTTATGCCTGGGGAGCCGATATACTTGGGACCACCTATCACGACCTATACAGGGTGGTCCGCTTACAGGGATAGTCCTTGAGCCATCCGACCCTGGTTATGAGCTGGGTCTATGAGCACATCATCCCTTATGGGAGAGGCGTAGAGGTGGCGGATCCCGGAGCCGTGAGGGCAGCCAGATGGACAAAGATGTCGGTGCTTAGAGTACCCCACCAGCCAGTTGCCTCCCTGACCACTGATGATATGGAGGCCACACCTTATCAGGCCATGACAGGGTTGTGGGGCAAGGAGACCCTCACTTTGATTTCCTGCTCTACTACAGGGAAGCTTGTGGATAGGACGGGGAAGGTAGAGACACAACCTTTTGATCGAGTGCCTCAGCAGTTTGGCCTTGCCTACGTTGGTATGCTTCCCCCAGTGGTGCCAGTGTTCAGATCAATTCAGGAGGCTAGGGGAGGTCCTAGGGGCCGGGGTTGGACTGTTGTTACTCCTGGTGTCCCTATTGTAGCTAGGCAGGTGGTACGTGCCTGAGAGAGAGTCGGTGCTCCTCATGCACCTTTACTTTAGATCGCTGTCGGTCCTGCTCATAACGACGGTGACCCTATTGATATAGACTCCGATTCTGAGGAGTTCACAGGGGGAGAGACGGAGGAGGAGACCGAGGACATGGAGGTCAGTGAGTCGAGTGGAGAGGAGGATAGCGATCCCAAGTGGCATGACACTCAGGAGATATTACAAGCCGGGAGGGCAGAGCAGAGCACGGAGAGGGTGACTCTGTCTCAGAGGAGTTGCCCTCTCAGGACCTAGGCGGGGAAGATGAGTCCATCGTAGGATGCTATGTTGCCCCGGACACAGGAGGAGGATGTCAGTCAGCGGCGGCATCTGTGGCAGGTGCTGATCCTAGGGACCCCTCTTGGAGGCCCGGAGATCCTAGTGAGTTGTCACTCTTCTTTTAATATTTGTTCTCAGCTAGGATTGCCTTAGTTGCTATCTCTCCTTTTGTTTATTTTTGTTTTTATCTTTTGATTATTTCTAACTTGTCTTCTCATTTGCTTGCAAAGACTGTTGATGAGTGGCAAGACTTGATTCACTGGGTATGTACTGATACCCTGATGCTCCCCATGGAGAAGATTCGCGCCGAGTCGTCAGTGGATGTGGGGGAGCCTTCAGCAACTTGTAGGCATAGTGATGTCTTTTCCCTTGTCTGGCATGTAGCCAAGATGGTGACTTCCCTCCATGCCGAGTTAGTTGGGTATAGGACTGTAGAGCGCCTGATGAGGAGCCATTCTCATAGCGAGGCCACAGCTACTTTTCGGGACCGTGAGCCTTCAGTGCACTTAGAGCGCTGGCATAGGCGGAGTCCTAGACGTGGTCGTGCACCTTTGGAGGGATCTCATAGGGGTTGAGAGGCCACTTGGATCCTTTTGTGGCAACTTTTGTTAGATTGTTTATACGATTATTTTGTATTTTCTGGGCTCATTGAGTGTTTTTACCATGCCTAGTGCATGATGGATCTTTTTGGATCAGATACCCGGTGTCTAGGATTTCATGATTTATTTCCACATGCATACTAGATGCTTATTAGAATTCTTGTTTTTATATGCTTTTCAGAATGTATGCAATGGATAACAAATGATACAAATGCTTTCTTCCTTTTGTATTTCATGATGTTGATGTATGATAATGTAGACACAATGTGATCTTGAACTTTAGTTTCTATAAGTAATTTTCCGGTAATTCATATTTGTTTTGCCAAAATGTGATGATAAATTGATATGATGAGTAGATGAACTTGTCCCACTCCTAACTCCACGCAACTTGTAAGATGTGAGGGCTCACCACCAAGAGCTAGAAAGGGCACAAGTTGTGAGGAGTGTTGAAATGATAATGATGGGAGATAGACAAAGAGTTGGTGGAACCAAATTAAGACGCTACAACCTACCCTTATCAAGTGACTCCATAGTTTAGAATGCAACTTGCTTTGCAGTTTATCTAGACTTAGATCCGTAGATGGCCACTTTGTTGAAAAAATCTGGTTTTCAAGGTTTTGGAATCTCTTGGAATTTTGGACATCTAATTCATTTGTTTTTGACTCAAGATTTCAAATGTTTATTTGAACTATTTGCTCATGACTTTCAATGTTACTGTTAAGAGGACCCCCTACACCTTGCCCCATGCTACTGGTATGAAGCATGGGCTTATCACCATGGACAAGGTATAGGTGAGTAAGGGCATTCCCATCATTTCCCAACCCTACATCACTAGTAAGAGACGCAAGCTCGTCATTGAAGGTTGGTAGGGCAAGGAAATGTGTAAAAGTAAAATTTTCTGTGTGATTTATATTCGACTTATTTACTTGAGAAAAATGTCAGTATGTTCTTATTTCCAAAGAGATCTATATAGGTGATAGATGTGACACCATGAAGCTTCTAGAACAGACCATAGGAAAGACATCTATCCTAGGAAGAAACAAAAGTGGGAAGCATGCAGGCCTTGGTATGGCTACCGTTAAGACTTTGTCATATCTAGCTTTAATTGATGACATGATTTTGAAAAAGTTGATGATGTTATGAAAATGAAGAAGTATGATTTGAATGCTTCTGCCAAAACCATCAGAAGTTTGTAATGAATTTCTTAAGAGCAAGTCCCTTGATCAACAAATTGTAGGAAATGAGTGAACAAAATGAACCTATCTAAATGAAGATGCAATGTAGATATAATTATACAAATAGTGCTGATGCTTCATGCGTAAAACCGTTTAAGGTGCAAGGAATTGACAGTTTCGTTGAATTCCTCACCTTCCAGTGCACATAAGAGATACGCACCGTTTCCATATTCCTTCATGACTCGGTATGGGCCCAACCATTTGGGCCAAAATTTTCTTCCTTCACTGGTCTTCTTATCGATCCGACTGTCTAATCTTAAAACTAGATCTCCTTCATATATTTCTCGTTCATAGACCTTTTTGTTATACTGTCGGCACATCCAGTCAGCATAGACTTTATGTTGTTGTTCAGTGTTTAACCTGACCTCATCTAGGCTTTCTAGTTGGGAGAGGCGTGCCTCTCTATAAGCTTCCTCATCCAGAATCCCTTGTAGTGAGATACGGAGATTGGGTATTTCAACCTCAAGTGGGAGAACTACTTCTGCTCTGAATACCAATGAGAAAGGAGTCGCTCCTGTTGGTGTTCTTATTGAGGTTCGGTGGGCCCACAAGGCCGGATATAACTTTAAATGCCAATCTCGTTTGTTTTCTTTTACCGTTTTGAGTAGAATAGCTTTCAATGTCTTGTTTGTTGCTTCGGCCTACCTGTTGGCTTGAGGGTAATATAGGGAGGTTGTATGATGTTTTATTTTAAATTTACTGCATAACTCATGGACCTCATCATTTTTAAAGGACGTGCCATTGTCTGAGATAATGATTTGTGGGATACTGTACCTGTAGATGATCTGGTTCAAAATGAACTTGGCGATCACGGCACCTGGTACAGTGGTAAGAGGCATAGCCTCTACCCATTTGGTAAAATATTTACTGGCCGTGATTATAAAGTTATGGCCATCCATTGACGAGGGAGAGAATTTCCCTATCAAATCTAGGCCCCATGTAGAAAAGGGCCATGGAGTCGTGATTGGTTGTAGAGCTTGTGCCGGCATGTGAATCTCGTGGGAAAATTCTTAGCATTTATGGCATCTGTGTACAAACTCTACTGCACTGTGTTCGAGAGTGGGCCAAAAATAGCCCATTTGATGTATTTTGCAAGTGGTGGCGTGACTACCAAAGTGGCCTCCACATATTCCACTGTGATATTTGTAGAGAATTTTCTTGGATTCTTCTGTGTCAACACACCTTAGAAGCAATCCATCGAAAGCCTTATGATAGAGCACTTGTTCTATAATAATGTATTTAGCTACGATAATGTGTAACCGCCTTCTTTGTTGTAGTGTAGCACCCTCTAGATACGTATGGTCCATGATAAAATTGATAATATTAGTATACCAAGGACATTCAAAGATGGGTGGTCTGGTTTCGATGTAATATACGCATTCATCGGGAAAGTCCAGATCTACTAGAATGCCTCCGTCTAACGGGTTGTTGGCTAACCAATCTGCAATGATTTGTCCCTTAACGGACTTCTGGTTTACAAAAGTTAATTCGAATTCACCCATTAAGGTTATAAAGCATCCAAACTTTTTAGACAAAGACCCTTGCGTGAGGAAAGTTCGTAAATGGTATGTTTTTACAATGACCCTTGTTTCTTGATTTAGCATGTAATGTCTTAAGCGTTTGGTTGCAAAGACTAGTGCAAAGCATTCTCTTTCTACTTGCATATAACGTGTTTCATAATCAAGCAATGTTCGGCTAATAAAATAGATTGCATGTTCTCATTTATCGTCGTCTTCTTGAGCCAACATGTAGGCTAGCGAGACATCCACAACCTATGAATATAAGATCAAAGGATGATCTGGTCTTGGTGGCATTAATGTAGGAGTAGACAGTAAGAAGCGTTTAACTGCTTCGAAGGCCTCATGGCATTCCTTGGTCCAAATAATGTAACAATCCTTTTTCAAAAAATTGTTGATCGGATGTACAACAAAACTTAAGTCTGGAATGAATCTCCAGATTGCACCGAGCTTTCCAAGAAATGATCTAATGTCAGAGTTGTCTGATGGTGGTATCATCTCAAGAACAACCCATATTTTGGTTAGGTCTACATCGATCCCTCATGATGGTATAATGTAACCTAGGAGTTTCCCTCTTGTCACACCAAATACACATTTTTCTAGGTTTAGTGTGACTCCGTATTCGATCAAACGTGAAAGAATGATGCAGAACACTTTTGGGTGATCACAATGCTTCCTGGCCTTGGCCAACAAGTCATCTATGTAGGATTCCATGATTTTATGAATAAGATCATGAAATACGTATGTCATTGCCCACTGGTATGTAGCGCCAGCATTCTTGAGATCAAATGGCATAACATCGTAGCAATAAGTTCCCTAAGGATTTATAAACGTGGTTTTGGCTTGGTCTTGTTCAGATATTCTGATATGATTGTATCCCGAGAACCCATCCATGAGAGACAAAAGCTCAAATCCGGCTGTTGTGTCAACGATGACGTCAATGGATGGTAATGGGAAGTCATCCTTGGGGCATGCCTTGTTAATGTATTAGAAATCTATGCAGAAGCATATCTTCCCATTCTTTTTGAGAATGGGGACGATATTAGATACCCACTGAGAATAGTCAACCGGTTTGATGAACCCTACCTAGAGAAGGTTCATTACCTCTTCCTTCACCATGAGATCTATCTTAGGTTTCATTGGTCTCGATTTTTGTTTAAGTGGCTTTGCATCTGATTTGGTGATGACGTTATGTACTGCAATGTGTAGTGTAATTCCCATCATTTCTTTATAAGTAAATGCAAAAGCCTTTTGATGTTCTTTGAGGATTCGAGTGTGTACTTCTATTTCTTCTGGAGTTAACGAAGATCCTAGTTTCAAGATATTTGGTTCTTCCTTCGTTCCGATGTTTATATCAATTGTTTCTTCGATTAAAGAAGCGTTACCTTCTTCAAACTCAGGTAGGGCTGGAGGTAGTTCCAGATCTTCTCCATTCTCTACCGCGTATATGTTGAGTTCCTTTTGTGGGGGAAGCTCTACCATGGGATTTCCAAAGTAAGAAGACGAATGTGGGATTAAGGACAAATATACCATGTGGTGGGTGAGATGTAACTCTGCATAGGTGTTTAGGTAATCAAGAGTGGTTGTATCACTGTCAACGTGACCTAAGATAGTAGATGTGTTCTCAGCTATGTGCTTTAGAAGAGGGTTTGTTGACATTTTCTTTACTAACGGTTCAGTACGAAGGGATACCATGAAATGGGTGTCCTCCACCTCACTATTTGGGGTGAAACATGAAGATAAGGTTGCTATCGAATCTGCGAGAAGGTTTTGTTCTCGCGGGATTGCTTCAATTGATATGAAATTAAATCCTTTGCTCAAATATAATACCGTTGTTTTGTAGAGCTATAAATGTTCAGCTCTAGTCTCATACACCTCAGAGACTTGGTTTGCTACTAAATGAGAGTCTCATAACACTCTGATGTCATTAACACCGAGCCTTTTAGCTATGATGAGACCAAGGAGGAGGGCTTCATACTCATCGCCATTGTTTGTACATTCAAGATTTAATTTAAAGGCGAACGGTAGGATCTTTCCCTCAGGAGAAGTAAAGATCACACCTGCCCCAGCCCCATAACGACATCTAGCTCCATCAAAGTGGAGAGTGCAATGTTTATTTGGGAAGATGAATGTTGGGACATTCATTACGTCTATTTCGTCTGCTTTGGTTACTTCTACCATGCAGAGTTCCTCTGCTGGAAGAGAACCAACTCTTAGGGTACATCCCATACCTGTGGAATCAAACGGTAGGAAAATTGGTAGATCTTGTTCTAGCAACTCAATAATTTTTGCAGTAGTTCCTAATGATACTGTTTCTACAACGTTGGCTTCATCCCTGAGGGTTAGGATGCTCTTGACTAGGTTCGTAATCTCTAGTTCTGCTGTAGGTATTAATTTTTCTTCTGGTTTTGAGTTTGTTGATTTGTCAAGTTGGTTTGTTGGGAGTTCAAACTCAGAGTGAACGCCTGGCCTTCTCTTCAGGTCTGCTAGGTGTATATTGAATGGTTTCGGATCACCTTTTGCTACGAATATCTTTCCTAAGTGCAAGAATCTTATTTCCTGAAATAACGTAGAAGGGATTGCCTTCATTCGGTGTATCCATGGTCGGCCGAGGATCATATTATAGTTGGTTTCCCGATCTATAATATAAAACTCAGTGAGGATTGTTTTGGGTCCTAAGGTGACTGGTAGTATCATAGTTCCAATCAAAGTTGCTTTAAGGCTATCATAACCTCTTAGTGTATTCTGAGTTGTGGAGCAATTTGTCTCTCCATACCCTAGCTTTTGAAGGAAAGAGAAGGGGACTATGTTAACTGCTGCCCCATCATCAACCATTACGCGTTTAATGTAATTATTATAAACCCACACTTGTAAATGTAAGGTTGGATCACCTGTACGTGTAATCTTAGCATCTGTGGCATTTGGTTTATGTTGAATTTAAACTCAGTATCCCTATCCGGCTGCCCTGGAGGGTGGATATCAAAGTCTATATGGTTTACTTGTGTTTCGGGAGGAGAAGTGATGTTAATTAAATGACCTGAACCAAATGCTTCTAGAAGAGCAGCCCTATGGGTGGGAGAGTTCTTCAGCAAGTCCAAAAAGGAGATGTGAGAAAAGGTCTTTGTTAAGTCATTAATTAAATCATAGGCACCTATGGGTTTTACTAGTGTTTGTTGAATGTTATCTAGCTCTAGTGGGTAACTTGGATTTGGCTGAGAGGAATACTCTCGTGTCCTTGTTATGGCTTCCACGTGTAGCTCAGTGTCTAATGCCACTAAACCGACTATCTTGGTTCATGGCTGACTTCCTAATTGTGGTACGACATGTGGATTTAGTGAAGTCGAGGCTTCATGATCATTGTTTCCTATCATTACACTCTTGTTTGTCCCATTTGGATTTAATTTGTTATTGTGATTTGGGAGAAGATCATTAAAGATCTTGAGGGGTGCGTTTTGAGGGGCGATTTCCCCTGTGAAGGTTTTTGGCATAGGTGTCGTAGAATCTGTTAAGAACATTTCTATGAAGAGTTGTCTTTGTTCTTCTGGCAGACGTTGCATGAACTTATTGTAATCACGGTAAGTCCTAGTGTCATGGCCTACAAATTTTGTGGAAACCACAATACGAGTTAGGATTGTAATTCCTAGGTTGTTGGTTTGGCATGTGTTGTGGTCCAAAACTTTGATTAAACCGTTGACTATTAAGATTAAAGTTTTGCGTTTGTTGCCTTTGGTTTTGATATCCAATTGAGTTTTGACTTGGACCCTGTGTCTGGATCTACCATCATTGTTGTTGTTGTTGTGGACGATTAAAAACCACCATGTTGATTGTTGGAGAAAAATTGTTGTTTCGTTGATTGTTAACTGGCGGTGGAACATTTATAACATTTGCCTTTTTTGCTTGGTCAGTTACTCCATCTGTTGTGACCCCGCAGTTCTTGTTAAGGATTTTAGGTCCTTGATTGGCGTTTGTGGTAGTAGGATAAGTCGTAGTATTTTGGTTGGAGATGATTAACCTCCCATTTGTTCCATATGCCTTGCGACCACTATCTATTGCAGCTTGATCTATTCGGAGGGCTCTCTCAAGCACTTCATTGTAAGTTCTTAGTGGGAACTTCTGGACTTCTTCCTTTACCTCTCTGCTAAGAGAATGAAGGATAAATCACATAGTTCCATCTGATCCATGTTTGGAGTGCTTGCTGAAGAATAGAGGACTGTACTCCATCTTTGGATGAAATGAGCAACAAATTCATTGTGTTCTTGTTTAATATGTAGGAATTCCCTGATTCCTGTTCTCAACAATTTGTTCATGTTGAACACTTTTATGAACTCTGAAACAAGTTGTTTAAATGAATGGATGGAGGCTTCAGGTATTCTGTAATACCAATCGAGGGCAATGCCCTCTAAGGTTTTGGGAAATATTTTAACAATAACTCCATCCCAGGGGAGCAGTTCTTGAATGGCTATGGCATAGGCCTTAACATGTGCATTCGGGTCTCCCTCCCCTTTGTATTTGGGAAAATCGGGAAGACGTCTTGGAAGCATGACGCTTCGTATAGTGAAGTCTAAGGGCTCTTTCAAATATTCTAAATAAGTTCCTATTGCATAGGTTTCGACCATTGATGGTGTTTGCTGAGGGGGTGGAGGTGGAACGGGTTGTTGATATGGCATAGTGTATGCATTCGCAGGGACATAAGGAAATCCCTGTGGTTGAGCGAGCATGCCGAGAGAAGAGAACATATCTCCCTATGGCGACTTGGAATACATGTTTAAATATGGAGGAACATTGTTCAGAAATGGATTGTTTTGTACTAAACAAGGAGGTATCATGTTTTCCACTGGAGCGGCGTTAGAGAATGCAGTTCTAATTGGCGTTTGTTGTGAATACTGAGGAGGCATGCCTAACGTTCCTGTTCCTATGAGGAGGTCTATTTGGCTAGGATGATGTAGAGGATTGGAATTTCCTGCCTACGTGCATTACAAATTTTGACTTGTTTGGGCAAGTTCCAACCCTCTAACTTTCTCAACTAAGGCTAAGATGACCTCATTTGGTGAAGATGCGGTATTTTGCCTTAGTGGTGTTGGTTGAGGTTGTATAGGCATATGGTACCCAACTATAAATTGATTGGTGCCCTACCAAGTTTCATCGAGGGAATTTCCTATAGGTGGAGGAATGGAGGTGTTTTCTTGAAAAGAGACCTCGGGTTGTGTTTGCAAACCTCCTATAGGTGGGTACATACTTTGAGAGCATTGTTCACTCCTAACATAACACGCTAACTGTTCATCATCTAAAAACATATATGGATCTGATTGTCTACTGATTTGCGGTCTAAGCAACACCTGAGGAGATGAACCAGATTCTCCAGTGAGCATCATGTTGTTCGAGCTTGAAGGCTCTGGTTGTTGCATTTGAGTGCCTTGATCCAACTTCTCTATTTGGAAAGAATGAATATATCTAGTCCTTTGAGGCGTAGTTTGTGTTGAAAACCAGTTGATTGAATAGTTGTCACCCCATGCTGAGAGCGAGGGTGATAGTTGTTTATTCAGTTGATCATAGTATGCTTCAAGACCTAGGAGAGGTCTGCCATATGCATTGAATCCCGACATATTCGGGGGGTATATGAATACCTGTAGAATAATGGGAAGAAGTGAAGATGGATGAAAGAAAATGAAACACTAAAGGGGGAAAAGTGAAAATGAAGCAACTACTCCTTTCACGTCAAGTTCACCAATTTTGTTGGTAAAGCTAATGTGAAAGGCTAATGAGGTGGAAAAGATGAAAAGATTGTGTGCTTCACGTTGGGTTCACCAATTTTTGTATGATGCAAAAGTGACAAGTGAGTGTGAGAATCTACAAGTAACTCTTCCTCGCACCCGAACTCCCGAGGTCGTGCCGAAACAGCCGGTGGGGATGGAATATATGTGGGGCGCAGACAAACTAGTTAGGCAATCTTATGTCTTCGATGCACACTAATAGAATCTATGAATCTAAGGCAAAGAAGGCCCTCCTAACCTGAACTGGCATGATAGATCGTTCTGTAAGGATGATTGCTCAAAGGCTCTAATCAATATCGAGCTCTGGCGTGATCCGATCTATAGGTTGTGGAATACGTGGAAGATAACCTATGGGTGCTTCATAGATATCTCCCGACAGGGTCATGAAAAATGGATGATGGATATACGATGAATTCTATGGGTGATTCTCTGGTCTAGTCTAGAAATCCTTAGCTTGATTAGTTGTTATATCTAGTGAGGATAGTTGTGCGATAATGATTGGTGGAAGTGGAGATGATCTAAATACTAATGTGCATAAACCAGCATTAACGTCTGATTGACCTATGGGCCCGTTGGGTTGTGGGACCTGTGGATCACAACCGTAGGTTCATGGTTGTTGTGGGCCTCCTATGGTCATGTGCAGAATCGATCCCTAATCCCTAATATCTAGTAGTCATATGCCTTTTCGTCATCTCCAAGCATGCCAGTGCGTGGGAGGAGATCCTTGTTAATATTCCTCAGGACTTGAGTGGTGGGCGTAGCGGTCATAACGGGACAATTGTTGATTATGGATTTTCCTCCTTTGTTATGTTTGTTTTTACAGGGAGTTAAGAGAGAAATGGCGTTCTTCAGTGGTATTTTGCAGACCCGTAGCTGTATCATATTTTAGGCGGAGTTTGGGTCAATCTATGAAGTTATTAAAAGGTTTCTGGGGGAGGAGTATTTAGGGGATTTCTCTAGGGCTTGGGTTAACTTTGAGGTAGATTCCTGGTTCATTTCTCGTCTCTTGTTAGTGCAGGGGTATAAGGAGGAAGCCAATATTATTTCCCTCCACTTCATTAAACCCCAACACCGGTTCTAGCTTGATGAAGTGTTGGAGGCTGCCAACCTGGTTCTGATGTAACTGAATGTGGATAAGGAAGGTTTTTCTTTGGAAGAATCTCAATGTATCATTGCGGTCCTTTCCTCCAGGAATTTAGAGCTTATGAAGTTTGTGGTCGATGTTTATGGGGTGTGTTTGGCAGGGATAGAGGGTGGAAGTAGAATCAAGAAGCTAGATATAACAAGGTTGTCAGTGCCAGTCATTGTGGATTTTGAGGATGTGAAGTGGTTTCGTAAAAAGATGGGTTTCTCATATAATTTTATTCTTTGGAAAAATTGAGTTGGCGCGACTGTTGGAGGAAATAAGAAGCTAAAGGGTCCTTGTGGTCAAGCGGCCATGGTTGATTGATGGTATTTTTTTGGGTTTGTTTTTTTGTAATAGTTATTCGTCACTTTTTTGGGTATCTTGCTTGCTTTGTAGGATTTGTGTCTTTCCTAGTTGGGTTAGTATGTTGGTTTTCTTTCGAATGTATGTGGGTGAGATCCCTCCAATCCCCTGATTCTAAGTTTCGGTCAAAAGTGTTAATTCATCAAAAAAACATGGATGACTAGGATTAGTTGGATGTCGTTGATACATCCCATGAAGTGGATTATTAGGATCTCAATGCATGGATATATACGTCTATTGCAATCATATGGGAGGCATGTTTCTAGCACGGAAAAATTATTCTAGGCGTAATTATATACATCCCCATTAAATAGGTGTATGTTAAAAAAACATGTAGTTATCATGTGTCTTTTGAATGATTTGGAAATTGGAATACAATATTCATCATCAACTTCATCGTTCATTGGTGTCTAATTGAGGGAAAGGAAAAAACATTCGATTGTTGAGTTATGGAGATTAACTGCTTCACTGGCATGCTTTAACAAACTTGTTGGAATATACAATAATTGGCGTCGGTCACCCATGGACTAGTATCGGTCAGGCAAGAAGGAATTGTTAGAGTAGGTATTTACTTAGCTCATGTTCACCTAGGTGCTTTATTTACCTTTATTGTATTTATCCTCACCCACTTATGTGTGTGGATATTTCTTTTATCTTATTTAGATATTAGTAGATATTATCTTGTTGTTAGGTATAGTTATTTCCTTGATCTATAGTATTGACTAGATCCTTGATGTCTAGTTCTCTCCTAAATCTATGGTCTTGACTAGTTCTTTGATGACTAGTTATTTCCTTGATTTATGGCTTGACCTACGACCTTGAGTGGTTCTTAGATTGTTATTCCTTGCCTATTTAAGCAAGGCCCATTCTCAATGTATTGCATTGAGTTCCATAATAATATATGATATTGCTGCTCATTTGTTTGCAAAGGTTTATGTAAAGTTATTTTGGCGAATTGCTTTCATCTTATTGATCATGTTGTTTGATTAACATCTGTGTTCTTGGCTTGGCACAATCTGGTTATCATTCCTTTCATGGTATCAGAGTGAGAGATGGCTATTGACATTTGTCTGTAAGTTTTATTTTGCAAACATCTATTAAAATCCTTAGCCCTTGGTCATATGGGATGGTCATATGAGGGCTTAAAGATTGTGATTCCTACTAGCAGGTGCTTAATTTCAGCCCCCTTTAATTTTATTTGTGTGGTGAAGGAATGTGTGGTGAAGGAAACAACAATTTATTTGTTTTAGTGGTAACTAAAATAAATAATAGAGCAAAATATTAAAAAGCTTTTATGTTTTGATCGGTAACTCGGTTTTGAGTGCCATTTTTTGCAAAAGTGCTTGTTTTTTCATGCTCTTTCCATTAGAGAATTATAAAGTGCCAAATATGGAGGAGGTTTGTAATCAATTATGGACGCAATTTTGGCCGAGCTCGACGTCCTAAATTTTTGGGAGTTGCAATTTGTACCTATCATGGATTCTAAGAATGATATGCTTTTCTCTGAAGTATGTGGACTTCAAGAGGATATTGTAAGATTTATGGAAGAAAATAGATCGCTCAAGAAGTAAAATTCTCTTTTATAACCATTCATTCAGGATAAGAATACAATAATACACTTCATGTAGAACAAACTTGCTAGCCTATAACATCACCACCATATTGTGGACAACCATATCCATGCTCCTAGTCCACTTGCAGCTATTGCTCTTGTACCCTCTGACATTTATCTACCAGTCTTTGAGTCTGAACCTGCTTTTGATGCTTCTAAACCTGTGAGGCTTGTTACTACATGCTCTTCCACATATGTGCCTATTACAATACCACATGTTGTGTATCCTAATTTTTCTCAGCTACATGGATTTTTTGAGAAGCATACCACTGCATTCCATTCTCGCATGCTCCATTCTTTACTAACAAAGGTTAAAAAAATAGGTTCTGTTACCTTGGTTAAAAGGAACAACCTAAAATAGTTAGGATAAGATCAAATCCTTTTTAAAGGTGCTTGTTATCACCGAATCACTGCACCCTTATGTTTATACAAGTGCATATACTTGAACTCATGGTGTGATTGGATAACATGGGTACTATCTCCAAGTTGTGAGACTTGCTACTTGAGATAGACCTCCAGAGAAAGCTGGTTCTTGCTCTTAAACTACCTGCCACGATCTACTCTAATGCAGGGGGAAACTAACTATCCTAATCTAAATTTCCAAGGGACCAGGGAGAGAGAGTGCATAAAATGAAAGCCTACACTAAAGCGGTGATACACCAGAAAAGGAGGGGTGTGAGAGTAGTCTCCAAATGTGTGAAATACAGAAGTAAAGTACACACTCGAAGAGGTGATGACAGTTCTCCATAATCTAGCAAAATGCATTCAAAACGATATTCCAAGCATACACAATGATAATGGATCCCTACAAGAACAAAATAATAGACACAATATTCTTGTAGAAATATTAAAGGGGCAAGAAGAATGCAAGAAAACACAACAAGGGGAAGATATATCCACAAACTGCTATTTTATTGCTTCATGATATACACAGTTCAATCTATTACGGGATAAGGGCCTGGATCACCATGCAAGGAGTACACTACAAGGTCCTGTAGCACATTGGCTTCATAAAGAAATTTTTACAGAGCTTTGCTATCTGAAAACTCCTCTCCTTTACAATGAGCCCAACACTCCAATTTATAGAAAAAATAAGAAAGAGAAAGAGAAGGGAAAAATGAAAATCCCAAAATCTATCCTTCAACCACTTGTAAGAGGCATTAAATTGAGTGAAATGATTATATATTACTTGCAAAAGGCTCCCCATACTGTCCCAGGTGCTGCAGTTGAGAAAGAATGATGACCATGCCTCTTAATTGCACTCCCAACTACCAAATAAAAACACTGTTATGAACTCGTCCACATTTTCCTAAAAAATCTCCATTGATATTTCACCAAATCCATAATTTATTTATTGTATGTGCATCTCGGACTGGAAGTCACACGATTCGAACGGTAGCAATTTTGTGTGATTTCATTGAGAAATGCAAAATTTATGACCTTCTGAGTGTGTGTAGCTATTTTCGGTTATGGCAGGCGTTATTTTTATCATTTGACGGGAATGAGCATTAACTAACTAGAGTCAAATATGTTTCTTTTATTTCAATATATATACCCTCATTAAAATTAATAAATCCATATTTTTTGGCGTAGAGGACGTCGTGCTCATTCCAAAAAGTCCAATTTTATGAAAATCGGAGCTCGGAGTCAAAATTTATGGCCGTTTGAAGTTTCACGCGTCAAACGTTGACTTTTCTTCTTTGCCTGTCAGCTGTTTCGGACTTTTCCCGTGCGTCTCACGCGTACTTTTGTTCCAGGATGTCCTGGATGAAAGAACTGCTTGCTTCGGCTGATTCGGGCTTCGCTTGTTCATGTTTGCGGCTGAAGACACGTGGTGAGATTCCATTCGCTCTCGGCTCTTTTCAGCTTTTCGCGTCCCACACGTACTTCTGTCCCGAATGTCCCTAAACTGTCTCGGATGAAAGTCTCCTTTCTCTCCGCTGGTTCAGCCGGTTCGCTGTCTCCTCGTACTTTTGTCCCAACTGTCCCGGGCTGCTTTGGACAAATATTTCTGAACTGTCCCGAAATGGACTGTCCTTCGGCTTTTCATCCGGTTCACGTCCCGCGCGTACCTTTGGGCCCGGCTGTCCCAAACTAGATGCGATAACAACAGCACTTAGTTGATTTTTTTCCACTTTTTGGCCAGTTCACCGTTTTTACGTCCCGCGACGTCCCAACTGTCCCAAATGCTGCACGGACCGCTTGGCGGATTTTCGGCCGATTCGTGGTCCAGACGTCCCAAGTATCCCAAGGACTGCGCTAGGACTAAGACTTAGCCAGATTTTCTTCATTTTATTTTGGCACCAATCTTGTTTTTTTTACAATTTTTTCACATTTTTAAAAAACTTGCTAGGTTTTCTTCTTGGACAGGGAGAGTTAGAAAGAAGCTGAGGGGGATACCAGAAACATGATTTTTTGCCTTGAATCAATATAATTGCTTGGGACTAAAGAATTTTATGCATGTTATCAAAATTACCTTGAGGGGTGAATTTTGGATAACAGGAATGTCACAGGAAGAATGAATGAATGATAAACATGTAACGAGTATAAAGTCCATTTGATTGGTAAATCCTAGGCAGTCAAGTATGGATTGAGGAACTAATGAGTTCTGCACCTTCACTCAGGATAATGAGTGTAGCGTGTTGAAGACGATTGTAGTAGCTGTGTGATGATAATCAACCTAACAAACATTCTGATATAAGATGTGTGGAATTCACCCATGTATAGGATGAAATGCAAAAATGTCATATGATAGGCATCTAATAGTGTGATCCATGCATGTTATGTAATATGTATGATGAGTAGTATGTAATCACTCGATGCAAGAGGTGACATAGGCATGTCATTGATGAGGACTAGTACAGATGTATGGATCCTGTACCATTCGACGTAAATGCTCAGAATGTTGTAAACTAATTTTAGAATTGTGATGCTTCTTGTTGTGCGCATTTAGATTTAGTAGGTGTAATGTATCTATCTATGGAATGTGTGTGAGATCATGTGTATCTATATCCCTCGACGCTTTAGTCAAGTGTGAACTGAACCACAAGACTGTGTGGGGGAGATAATGGTCTGAGTGGTATTTCATGTGTGATGTGTTGTCCTAGTGTTCAAAGATAGTTGACTATGGGCAACTCATGACAGATTATGTAGTGATCATATCCACCCACTCAATATGTAGGAGAGGATGTGGTATAGATCTTGCTGCCCCAAAGTATATTATGTCCTTGCCATGCATTACCTTGGCTATTATTGGATCATTACACTCTGAAGTTTGTGTACATGCCTTGATGCTTTGGTTATTGTTCTTGGATCGAAGTATATATATTTTGTAAGCAGTTGATCGAATTATGTATGGTGTTTTGAATACACTTTCAATATCACTATGGTATGACAGTCTCCATGTAGGGATAGAAAATCTGGTAGATGCCAAGTGTTATGTATGAGTGATCATGTAATTTGATAGAGCAGTGGATTAATGACCACAGTGCATACCTAGGTTTTTTATTGCAATTGAACCCTCAACGATCATAAAAGAACACTAAGAATATTGGTGATGTCATCAGGAGGTAGGGTGACAAGATCTTTTTACTACCAAAGTTACCAAGTTTTATGGGTACCTTGTGGTGGGAATATGGTCCAGAAATTGTACATGAGTACGACTCATGAGGCCTAGTTGCCGGGACTCATACTGTGGACATGCCACATCTATGATGAGAAATAAAAGCTTCACTTGAGGGGGGGTGCTTTGAGTAGGTATTAACAATTAGCTCATGTTGAAGTAGGTACTTAGGATGGGGGGTATCTTGTAATGGTGGTGACCCATTTATTTGTTTGAATGATGTTCTTTGAAAGTATTTAGATAGGGGGCCAAGATAGCACCAAATTGTAAAGGTATAGTTGTTTAGATTTATCTATGGAAATGATGTAGATAGCTTGATTGTCTAGTTCTCTCCTGAATCCATGGTCTTTAACAGTTCTTTGATGAGTAGGTCAAGTGGATTGATTTATGGCTTGATCTTAAATGACCTTGATAAGGTACCTTAGAAGTGATAATCCTTACACTCATTATATGTAGCAAGGAGGATTCTCAAGGCATTGCATTGAGATCCATAAGAATATATGTAGATGGACATGCAACAAAATGTTTTACAATGGTTTGATGTAAAGCCATGGTGCTGGTGAAGATGTTTTGATTATTTGTTGTAAATCGTGGTGTTTGATTAACATCTAATTGTTCATTAGCTTGATACAATTTGGTTATTTCCAGTGATTTATGGCTTGATCTACGACCTTGACTGGTTCTTAGATTTTAATTCTTGATGCCTATTTAAGCAAGGCCCATTCTCAATATATTGCATTGAGTTCCATAATAATATATGATATGGTTACCTTTGCAAAGGTGACTATGGTATCAATTAAGTTGCAGTTCTTAGCTTGATACAATTAGTTCCTTTCAAATCTAGTTACTTAGTTGTAAAGTGAATCTAATGAGTTGTAATTGTAATTAATAGCTAAAGTGCCCTAAGATTATAGATGCATATATAAGCATAAAACTATGGTTTAGAAGATAGACTTCAAATTGAGAATTAAGAGAAGTTTCCTTTAGAGAGAAAAAGAGAAATTAGTAAAGAAGAAAGTACAAGACATCCAAGAAGGTGTGGAAGATTGTAAATCTTCATTGTATTTTCTCTGTGATGATAAATTGGTTGTTTCTTGGTGGACGTAATCCACACTGGGTGAACCATGTTAAATATTATGTATTGTTTCTTCTTGTTTATTTCCGTATTGATTGTTTTTATGATTATGATCTTGATTATTATATCTTTACAACTGATATGCTAACTCCAACAACTGGTATCAGAGCTTCTTTGTTTGAGGGTTGTGTGTGTTGACATATTTACTCACAGAGAGATTTTTGATTGAGTGGGAGCAAAGCAATGGGAGAAGAAGGAAAATTCAGAGTAGAGAAATTTAACAGCCATGACTATCTATTATGGAAGATGCAAGTGAAGATATTTTGCTATATGAAAGATTTATACTTACTGTTGAATGAGAAGGCAAAGACCGGCAAAGATGACTGGTGGAGAATGGAAAATTCTTGATAGAAAGGCTTTGGGATCTATAAGATTGAGCTTGACAACATCTGTGGCTTCGAATATTACCGAAGCAGGATCTATGGTAGAGTTAATGAAATCATTAAAAAATCTATATGAAAAACCTAGTGCTTCAAATAAAGTTTATTTGATGAAAAAAATGTTTAATTTAAAGATGCAAGAAGGTGGATCTGCACCAATTCATTTGAATGATTTCTGGTCTATTGTAAATCAATTAAAATTAGATAGTATTCCATTTGAGGATGAAGTGAAATCACTTTTATTATTATGCTCTTTTCCAAATAGTTGGGATAACTTGGTAATGGTTGTTAGTAATACAATGCCTGCTACTAATGTTTTAAAGTTCGATGATATGGTTAGTATAATCTTGAATGAAGAAATACGTAGGAAAAGTACAAGAGAATCATCATCTTGGAATGATTTGAATGAAGAAAGTAGGGGAAGGCAGAAGGAGAGATCCAAGAGAAATAATAATGGGAAATCAAAGTCTAAGAATGGCATATCTAAATCCATAGGTAGAGGAATAACTTGCTGGAATTGTGGAAAGAAAGGACATGCAAAGAAGGATTGTTGGTTGAAGGAAAACAAAGAAAATGTACCAGAGAAAGGTAAAGATGCAAATGATTCTACAAAAGAGGTAATGCAAGATTCCCTAATTCTCTCATTGGGTAATAAAATTGAGTCATGGGTTTTAGATTCAAGAGCTTCTTTCCATGCAACCCCTAGTAAGGGTTATTTCAGAAATTATGTCTAGGGTAATTTTGGGCATCTTTATCTAGGAGATGATGAACCATGCAATATTACTGGTAAAGGTGAAGTTCATCTTAAACTGCAGAATGGAAACACATGGATATTGAAAGATGTGAGGCATGTTCCAAGCCTCAAAAGAAATCTAATTTTTGTAGGACAATTATGTGAAACTGGTTGCATGGCTACACTCACAACCGAATTTTGGAAAGTTACTAAGGGATTTCTTGTTGTAACAAGAGGAAAGAAGGTAGGATCATTATATTTATCTACCTTTATTATTGATTCTTTTTATGTTCTATCTACCTCAGATTCAGATACAAGCATGTGGCACAATCAACTAGGCCATATGAGTGAAAAGGGAATGTAGATCTTAAAGGCAAAGGGTAAGTTATTAGATCTGAAACATGTAGATCTTGATTTCTGTGAGCATTGTATTTTTTGAAAGCAGAAGAGATTGAGATTTCTAAAATTTGAGGCAACAAAGAAGAAGCATAAATTGGAGCTTGTACACTCAGATGTGTGGGGACCATCCCAGGTAGCTTCTCATGGAGGATCCCAATACTATGTTACTTTTATTGATGATGCCACAAGAAATGTATGGGTTTATTGTATTAAACATAAATCTAATGTTTTTGAAACTTTTAAAATATGGAAAGCCCTTATGGAAAATGAATCAAATTCAAAGTTAAGATGTCTTAGATTTGACAATGGCAGTGAGTATTGCAGTAAGGATTTCAATGATTATTGTTTAGTAAATGGAATATGTAGAGAAAGGAAGGTTCCTAGAATACCATAGGAGAATGGTGTTGCAGAGAGAATGAACAGGATAATCATGGAACATGCTAGAAGCATGAGGATACATGTTAGGTTTCTCTTACGATTTTGGGTGGAAACAATATACACGATGGTTTATTTAATTAACCATGGACCTTCAAGTACACTAGATGCTAGAATACCAAAAGAAGCTTAGATTGGAAAAGAGGTAGATCTTTCTTTCCTTAGAGTATTTGGCTCAGAAGCTTTTATGCATATTGATAAGGAAAATAGAAATAAATTGGATGCTAAATCCAAAAGATGTACTTTCATTGGTTATGGGTTTGGTGATTTTGGATTCCAGTTTTGGGATTTACAAGGTTCTAAGATAATTAGGAGTCTCGACATTGATTGGAATGAAAAGAGAATGTACAGGGATTAATTTTTGGTACCCAAAGGTGAACCAGTGGAGAAGTTTGTGGATGAAAATGAACTCTCGGATTTAAAATTAACACCACCTAGTAACCGGTATTGGTCTACCCCTAACCGACGTTGGTTAGCCGAACCGACATCAGCATAAGGTGATCGACATCGGTCACTTTCATAAGTAGATACAAATCTACATGATGAGAAGATTGAGCCTTTGGCACCCCAAATCTTAGTGAGAAGGTCACAAAGGGTAAGTAGACCAAAAATATTATCACCTTCCTTGTCTTATTTATTATTGACTGATAGTGGTGAACCATAAATCTTTAAAGAAGCAATGCAGGATAAAGCCCACAAGCAGTGGGAGCATGACATGAATGAGGAGATGGACTCATTAGAGAAGAACCAAACATAGAATTTGGTTAAGTTTTCAGTAGGTAAAATAGCATTGCAAAATAAGTGGGTTTACAGGATCAAGGAAAAAGAAGGTGGACAGAAGAGATACAAGGCAAAGCTTGTAGTAAAGGGATTTGCACAAAAAGCAGGTATTGACTTTGGTGAAATCTTTTCTCATGTTTTTAAGATGACTTCTATTCATATTGTATTGAGTTTATTTGTAGTAGAGGATTCGCATTTAGAGTAACTTGATGTCAAAATGACATTTCTTCTTGGTGATTTAGAGGAAGAGATTTACATGAATTAGCTGCTTGGGTATGAAGTTAAGGGTAAGGAGAAATTTGTGTGTAGATTGAAAAAGAGCCTATATGGGCTAAAGCAAGCTCCAAGGAAATTATATATGAGGTTTGATAGTTTCATGCATGAGCATGGCTATTTGAGATGTGAATATGACCGTTGTGTTTATTTCAAGATTATTAGAAATGAGAGCTATATTATTTTGTTACTGTATGTGGATGATATGCTTATTGCAGGATCTAGTATGCAGGACATTGGGGAGCTTAAAGAAAAGCTAGCTCACACATTTGTAATGAAGGATTTGGGAGATGCAAAGAGAATCCTTAACACAAAAATTCAAAGAGACATGAAAAACATGAA
The DNA here is from genome assembly GCA_019776745.2 of Taxus chinensis. NCBI lineage: Eukaryota > Viridiplantae > Streptophyta > Pinopsida > Cupressales > Taxaceae > Taxus > Taxus chinensis. The sequence continues at coordinate 803,543,318 of CM034150.1, forward strand.
GTTGTGTTTGTCTCAGGAGCATTATATCAATAAGGTGTTGAAAACGTTTAATTTATAAAATTCAAAACTTGTAAGTACACCTATGGTTGGACACTTCAAATTGAGTAAAGATCAGTGTCCTACATTACATGAGGAGGTTGAGTACATGGCATGAATTTTGTATGTTTCAACATTCAGGAGCTTGATGTATGCTATGGTTTGTACCAGACCAGACTATTGTCTCCAAATCACTGCACCCCCCAAATGACTAAAATGTTGTTAGGACATTTGGTGTGATTAGGACACATGGGATCACCTCTCAAGTTGTGGGACTTGGGCTCGAGGTGAACCTCTGGAGAAGGTCGGCTTCCTCTTCCTAAACTAAGTGTTGTACTACTCCTAGTGTAATAAAATGACTATCTAATCCTAGGCTAACATTTTTATGAGTTTTAGGGAAAGAGAATTACAGAAAAGAAACTACACTAGTCATGGTGATGCACCAAATAGAGGGGTGTTTACACTCTAGAAGGGTTAATGCAGGTAGGATGCTTGCATTGTTGACTGCCCTCACCTATTGCAACTTGAAAGGGTATGAAATAACATAAACCAGAGCATACGGTCCTTTGTTAAACTACAATATTACATCAGATAGATTAGACTTAGTCAAAACACAGTCACTTTATCATGAGGATATAACACATGCACTTACAAGGAATTCATTCATCTGATAGACAATGATATCATAGCTTTAAATAACAGAAGGAAAACTGAACTTTTCACAACTGATATCAATACTATTCATACCATTTACTCACAACAAAAAATAAAATAATCTAAAATAAAGGTAGATCAATCATTCACATTACGAAATTATGCATTCACAAAACATACACGATTAACCATTCACACAATAAATCAAAACTCTCAAGGCAACATGTTACTCTTGAAATATAATTGAAAGGTTTAAAATATTTGGAGTACTCTTCAAGCTTGAAGTGTAACCTCCCAAAAATAATTTATATCCTCTGTTCTATCTATTCTATGTAAATACTCCTTATACTCAACTATTTATAACCCTTTTAGGTTGAGCCATGACAGTTGGGCCCTTAACTAACACTCAACTAAAAATAGAAATGTCATTAATATTAAGGGAACATGTTCCCATGAAAATAACAAATTTGTTGCAAAAGGTTTGACCAAGTCAACGCTGTAACTTTGACTGATTCAGAGCTCGAATTTGTCCTCTCATGGCTGCTCAACTTGATCTGGGTTCAAATTTAGGTTGTTACTATCTTCAAAAAATGTCTCATCCACTTTAGAAATGGTGGTTCTCACACCCTGTAACTCATTGTATATCTCAACAGGCTAATTCATCTTCTCTTTTTCCCTTGATGTGGAAGTAGACATTAAGCTCTGTGTTTCAGAAGCCGAAGTTGGAGAAATTTTGAAAATAAAGTCTTAGAAAACCCAAAAGAAAAATATCTGAAATTCTACAGAGGAAAGTTTCGAAAGAAATCTCCAAAGTCAAAAGTTCCAAAATTCTGAACCGGAAAGTTCTGAAATTTTTTAATTTCGGAGTTTCGGGGTTCGGGGCTTCTGGTCCTGCAATGACTCTGTGACCTTCATTTCTCACTGTCCTGATTTCCTAATTTCTGAATGTAGATTCAACCACCGAAATGAGCTCGGTGCAAAGATTGCTTTACGCAAATCACACTGACACATGCCAACTAACTCAACGAGCAACTCGACCACTTTTAGCTCATGCCCATTTATGATTGGCATTGACAAATTTTCAAGCCTTACATTGTCCTTTCTTAAAATTCTAAAATTTTCTGTGAATAAATGGGACAAGAGGGTATGACAAGACACCTAAAAAAACATATGCCAATTTTAACTGTGTCTTGCTTGAGTTGAGACAGTATGGGCCCTTTCAAAGGCAATTTTCTCGTTCTAAGACCAATTTAAACCTCCAAGATATGAAAAAGAAGAAACAATCCCAGAAGATCTCGAAACCTTCTGGAATAACATACAAGGCTTTCAAAGCTTAAAGTTATCCTGATAACCCTGAAATCTTTATGAAAGAATCTTCGGTCTCAGGGTATTATCATATTGTCCATTTTTGCCCAGGGGGCAAAAATTGACGACACAGACATTGAAAAACAGTGGGAGTTGTGAGAAAATTCATGGCTAATCCATGTAAAGAGTATTGGAAAGTAATCCAATGGATTCTCAAGTATTTGAGAGGGACATCTAGCATGCAGTTATGCTATGGAGGGTCAGATACTTCTTTACATGGCTATGTGGATTTAGACATGGCTGGTGATTTGGATGGCAAGAGGAGCACCAATGGATATGTTTTCACAGTAGATGGCACGATAATTAGCAGGATTTCTAGATTGCAAAAGGTCATGGCCCTGTCTTCTACAAAGGTTGAGTATGTTGCAAATATAGAAGCTAGCAAGGAGATGATATGGATGAGCAGGTTCATGGAAGAGTTGGGAAAGAAGCAAGAGGATTGCAGATTTTACAGTGATAGTTAAAGTTTAATTCATCTGATGAAGAACTTAGTGTTTCATTCTAGAACGAAACACATTCAATTGAGATATCACTTCATATGAAAATTATTGGAGGATGGGTAGCTGAAGTTGGAGAAAAATCATACAAAGGAGAACCCTGCGGATATGCTAACGAAGCCGTTGGCAAAAGAGAACTTGGAGATACAATCAACTTCAACTTCTGTTGGTCTTTGAGTTTGATACTTGAGGAGAGGAAAACATGCCACAGAAAGGATAAGAGGAAGGATATGTATGGTACACTACACTAATTTATCTCCAAGTGGGAGATTGTTGAGTTATGGAGCTTAATTGCTTCACTGACATGCTTTTACAGAATTTTTGGAATACACAGTAACCGACGTCGGTTGACAAACCGACATTGGTCACCCATGGACCGGTATCGGTCAGGAAAGAAGGAACCAACATAGGTTGCTTGTCCGTGACTACTTAATCAAGTTGCGGGAATTAGATCTATCTTTACTTGTAAAGTGAATCTAATGGTTGTAATTGCATAGCTAAAGTGCCTTAAGATTATAGATGTATATATAAGCATAAAGTTACAGTTTAGAAGATAGAATTCAAATTAAGAATTAAGAGAAGTTTCTTTTAGAGATAAAAATAGAAATTGGTAGAGAAGAAAGTACATGACATCCAATAAGGTGTGGAAGATTACAAATCTTCATTGTGTTTCCTCTGTGATAATAAATTGGCTATTTCTTGGTGGACATAGTCCATACTGGGTGAACCACGTTAAATCTTGTGTAGTGTTTCGTCTTGTTTATTTCCGTATTGATTGTTTTTATGCTTAGATCTGATTAATATATCTTTACAACTGGTGTGCTAACCCCAACATCAATGGAAAAATATCTAGATGAAAAATAAGGGACATTGGGCGTGGATGGGAAGTACTTTACCTCATTATTATTCTAATCCATTTGCACAATGCCATCTTTTTCTTTTTGTGTTATTTCATATGCCACTGAAACATAATCATCAGAAATTGTTCGAAGGCGGGCTTGTATAAATATGAGAATGGCCTTGTATACACGCCAAGTCTAGACTTATGTTTATTAAACTTTTCCACAGTGGGGCTAATATCTCAGGATTGCATTGGACATGATCTGTTAATGACAAAAATGTAGGATTTCAGTGAGATTTATCAGAGCCACCCACCTCTGCCTCATGTTCTTCGCATTTGCAATAGTGATTATAACAGCCAAACTATTCCCATTTTTCTTTCCCGTAAGAATAAAAAAAACCTGACATATTTCCAAAACATCTCATGAGTCATCTCATATTTAGGAATATTCACATCAGGCCCATATTTGACAATTTCATGCATGGAACCATCGTAGAAATTGTTGGTGCATACAAACTCTGGGCAAGTAACCAAATGGAAATGGCCTCGACCCTGTTTCTTAGAATACATGTTACACATCTCCGCCTCACCTTTCTCTCCCCATTTATACTTTCGATCATGATTCTCAATATCTTCACCCTCTGAAATGAATCTTACATTTCTCATATTTCCATACACTGTATCGTGTAAGCTAGAGTGATGTATTGGAAGATGATAGAAATAACCACAAAATTAACATCTGTTGTTGTAAGTGCAAAGAATCATTATTTTTTTGTGAACATGTGGGCCTTGGTGATCTCTTTCAAAGGGAGGAATGGGAATGCTACGTACTTTTCAAGAGATGGTGTGGTGTGGCAAGCTTGGACTAAAACTGGTGCAATAGTAGAGGGATTTGATACTTAAATCTGCGAGCGGGGTAGTGGTACACGAGTTTGGAGTGAAACCAAGGGCGGAGGATGTAAATTTCCCAGCAGAAACCACAGTTAGGACTCGGGAGGATGTAAACTTCCTATCTGAAAAAGAATTATTCATTTTCCGCTCGGACTGACGAGTGAGTTTTTTGTACAAATCTTTGGTTGGGCTATGCCAATGTCCTCACTACATGGCCATAGCTTTTCCAATTTTGGCCTTGCCTTCATTCTCTAAGCTCCTATTTTTTATGAATCGCTTGAGCATGTATGACGATACTCGTCCTGGTACTCAGCAGTGGTGGCACTAACATGGGTTTTTGACCTAACCCAGATTTTTATATATTTTATTTCAGTGGATGTTATTTCAAATTGACATGCTTGGAGATGTATGGTTTAGCATCTTCTTTTGGGATTGGATCCTTCTTCATTTGGCACGTTTTGGTTTCTCTATTGCATATTTTTTATTGAAGTAACTATTGACTTCAACTACTGTGTGCAAACTTGTTTTTGAGGCAGTTTTGATGAATTTGGAGGTGGTTTTAGTGTAATGGAAAAATCAGTGTTAAAGGTCTATGTTGTGGAATGATATCAACAAGCTCTTTCATTCATTGGCATTTAGCACTTCAAACTACTCAGAATAAACATTGAATATTTTTGTTTTTCTTGGTGAATCTTCTCGCCCTTTCCTTTCATGACACGACCTAATTTGGATGCCTGGTCTTTGGTGTGGTATCTCTCTTCAACTGTTCGGGCTCATTTTTCCTCCTTAGTGTCTAGCAAAATCCTCGTATAAAATGATTCCGAATGGTTGTTGATCAAGATATTCCATTCAAATGGTGGATATTTATTTAATCAACATCCATGTCTATGAAAACAAATCAGAATCATTGATATCGACTTGCATGTATTAGAGTTGGGAGGTTCATTCTCTTTTAGAAAATGTCTTCGACATAATTATTTGATTTAGTTCGATTCCAAATCTTATTCTGAAAATTATTTTGGAAATTATCTTTCTCCAGTCTTTTGTAATGTATACTTAAATTTTTTAATTTCATTTACATATTTTTTAATATATTGTCCATAATAAGTTAAGAGTATTTTGTTATATATCATTCATAATAAGTTAGAGTTGTGTGGCCTTGGATCGTTAAATATTCGTTAGTCCCTCTAGAATATATATACATATTCTCACAATCACCAAAGTTATAATATAATATTTACTACGAAGGTGCTGCTGTGAATCGTCAAACTCCGGTGATAGACCCGTCATTCTCCTCTTTATCAGTGACTTCATGTCAGCAACTTGCAATGACCAAACAGTAATATGTCATAGCGGAAAAAGCAAGTCCACAATCTACTTATTGGGATTGTATTTTATTTGCCTACGTCCTTGCCTCCCTTAGTAAGCCAATTGACACATTATAACTTGCACTTCCCTTACCGACTCCCGAGTTAGTGTTGCAATTACTAGTATCCATTGTAACAGTTGCCTCCATAACTACTAAAAAATTCAACTCCACCTATAAATAAACCATATCATATGCATTCTAACTTGCAACACCTCCATTCATTAGCTACAACATCTTTCTCCCGTGATAGTCACCACAACTCAAATCTTTACACGGTATGCATCAATATTCTTGATTAACTAAAATTGGACTAACTATTTTAGTGCTAAGATAGTTAATCTAATCTAGGAGGACATAAAACACAGTAAATAAATGTACTAAAACAACATGTAAATCAATTAAATGATTAAGCTAATATAAATGAAACCCTAAATGTGCAAGAATAAAGTAAGGAATGAACTCAGATGACAACATGCGATTGTCGAAGAATGTCACAAAGCTGACTAGAGAAAAAAGAAGCAAGAACGAATGTCAAGAAGTCCCGAAAAGGATGGATTTGGAGGATCAGAGTGGACTAGAGCACCTGGAAGAGGACTGGGGTGCCCACATGCACTTTGGTCTACAGTCTAAGTGCCTTGGTCTGTGCAACAACTCTAAAAATGGTACTTACAAGGTCGGAGGTGGTTTTGAGCCTTCGTTGTGTGTCACATCAAATTTGATGTCCTGCGTTGAATGTCACCAATAATCCAATATGATTTGAAGACTTGCAAAAGACCAAAATAAGTATCAAAACCCTAAAAAAAGAAAATGCAAATGAATGGGTCGGATTGACCTCAATTGCCACAACAATGTGCTTACTAACTGAATGTTGCACTAGATTTCAGACCCAAATGTAGTTCTAGTGAGCGTGTGCATAATGTGCCCTAGGTGTTCTTATGTCAGTCGCAATTTTTGAAGTAGCGAGCAATAACTAAATTTAGCAAATGTAATAGTATGTGTGCATGGAATAGAATAGAATCCCTCCCTCTATGAAGTGTGATGATAGTCCTAGCCTTGTGCCTTGATGATGGAGCTATGTGGATGCAAGTGATCTCCAATACAATAGATGGATGCAACTCTAGATGGAGTGATAGTAGTAAGTGATGTTAGGTCCCTCATTAGGGTCTCATAACTTTATATTTATAGAGTTCTCTTGATCTAATTTCATAATTAAGCCTGAAAAGGCCGACCACAAGAAAGATAAAGATGTAAAACATCTAGAAAGAGTCCAAAAATTGGTGTGAAAAGTTTGACAAGGATCGGGGTGCCCCAGGTGGGATGAGGGTGCCCATGGGCACCCCAGTACTAGTCGAGGTGCCCTAGTACTAGTCGGGGCGCCCCAGTTAAGGCTAAAATAATGGAAAAGGGCCGAAACCGATTGGGCATGTGGGTGATAAGGTGTGAAAATGATGAAATAAAATAAAATAAGATGGCCAAAAGATGAGGGTTAATTAGTAATTTCTTCATTCAAGAACATTTTAAATAGTAGTATCAGACTGGGATAAATATTGTCTAAAGTGCATGATTTTGTGACTACATTTTCCCCCCACTTTATTCCAGTGAGTTGAAATCTCGGTAACATAAAGTAGATAGAGATGCATACCTGATGTCTATGAAGATTGTAGTAGAAACGAGCTAAAGAATTAAAACAAAAGCATGGAATGAAAAAGAAAGATGGAGGAGCGTGGAAACTAAAGATGAAAAATTCACAAAGAAAAAGTGATGAGAGTGGACCTAGGGTGGAACACGTGTGTGGTTGTTGCGGTGTGTAATGTACATGCATGGTTAGTAAAGCAGGTGTTGTCGTGGAATGTTGTTGTTATTGTCCCCAATTTGACTGCTTATTTCTCATACGGCTGGACATGCAAGGAGAAAATGATTAAGTAGTCAAATATGTATATATGTAAGTGTAAAAATGCTACATAAAATACACATGCATATGAAAGTGTGTAAAATATGCAAACGTAAAATAGGTGAAATGAAAGAGTGTAAATGGAACATGTGCACCTGATCCATGTAGAGAGAAAGAGTGTAGAAGGATATCCTGTACTGTGAGTTTTTTGGGCGATCTCATGCCACCTTGGTTGAAGAAGTGTAGGAAGAAATAATTTGTGTCCTTCAAGCTCTAACCGCTTCTGCTAAAATGTGTATGAAGAAATATCTTTATCATCCTAGATTTTTAGGCAATCTGACACCACTAGACGAAGTAGTGTAGAGAGGCACACCCACTATAATCTCCAAGCTTGTAACTGATTTCTAGAATGCTAAACACACCACCTCCTATAAAACTCATTGTGTATGGGGTTCGCAAACTGGTCTAAACCCACTTGCTGTGTATAACTAAACCATGTTGGTGTAGAATCTTTGTGTTAGTATGTAAAACCCCCAAATGATGCCCCTCTCTTTGGGGGTGCATGTGACGTTGCTGATAGGAGACATGCGGCCCCAAAAGAGGACCAACTGCATGTATGCTAGAACCCTGGAAAGTACTTGGTAGAAACCAGGGCATGCACAAACAAGAAGGCTATCCAATGACAAGTGTTAATAAACAATGCATGCATATAGAAAATATATGTAAGCTACGTAGACAATGTAGTTAATGTAAACATGTAAGAAAGAAAGTAAGCCGCAAAAAGCATGATGCAAACATGGGACATCACTCATAATGCCATAAGATACACAAGACCATCATGTCCACAAACAACAAGCAAGTGTGCACACAAACATAGGGAAAATCCCACATACAATTGAAAAAAATGGCAAACAAGAATAATCAAACAAACAAGTAGTCATAGAAACATGTAATCCTGCAAGACAAGTGCTACACATGGAATACCCGTTAACATGTCAGAGAAATAACCAATATGTCAAAAAACGTGTACGATCAAGTAATGTAATATGTTAATTACAAAATGAGACAATAACACATGGAAAAGACGAATGTGGATGACCTTAATGACCAATATAAGAAGGGTATACAACGAGCATCTGTACCGCATATAAGAGTCTTGTATATGTGATCACACTAAACAAAGGCGTGAATGCACATGTGTGTATGGTATAGATAATGACATATAAGAAATCAAGCTAACATGTGTAATAAAGTGATCATGTAAAACCTAGTAACCAAGATTAAATTCTCCAAGACAATGCAATATGTTGTGGATCAATGGAATGGAATGCAAGATGGAATGATAGGAGCCATGTTCCTCTAGAGTGGATGGAATTGTATGTAATGAGGTTCATTTTGTTTTCCCCTGCAGTAGTCAATAATGAACCGTAAACGAGAGTGCGTCATCGGGAAATGGTCGAGTGGTGTATGTATCTAGCGTGTTGTAATGAATGTATAAGTATGTAATGAAATGCAACATATAGAAAAGGTGTGCATGAACCCTATAGCCGAAGCATATATCACAACTTGATGAATGGATGAGTGATGATTTAGCCTAAGCGTATATCACTATAGGATGAATGGATGAGTGATGATTTATCCCTAAGTGTATATCACTATGAGATGAATGAATAAGTGATGATTTAGCCCTAAGTGTATATCACTATATAATGAATGGTGAGGAGTGGTGATGTAACCTAAGCCGTATACCACTGAAAAATGATATAATGGAGGTGGTGATCTAGCATAAAGTGTATACCACTACTAGATAGAAAGAGTGAGTGAAGATTTAGCCTAAAGTGTATGTTTTATCAAAAAATCGTGCACTTTAGGCATTATTTAACCCGGTCTCATACTACTATTTAGATAGTTCTTAAGTGAAGAAAGTATTAATTAATCCCACCTTTTAGCGATCTCCTTATATATTATTTTGTCATTCCCCACACATTTTTATATACATGCCCAACTATTTTGGCACTTTCCCGTCATTTTAGCCTAAACCGGGGCACCTAAGATTATACTGGGGCATCTCGGGGCACCTCGATCCTTGTTTTACTTTCCTGCTTCTTTTTGAGCTCTTTCTATCTGTTTTCCATCCTATTCATTTTCCTAGTCGGCCATGTTAGGATTAATTACGAAATTAGAGCAAGAGAAACCTTTAAATATAAACTTATGAAACCATAATGAGGGTCCTAACATCACTTACTACTATCACTCCATCTAGAGTTTCATCCATTACATCACTTACATCCACATAGTTCCATGCATCAAGGCTAGGATATTTGCATCAACACACACTTCATAAGGTGAAGGATTCTATTCTATTCCATGCACACATGCTATTACATTTTCTACATTTAGTTATTGTTCACTACTTCACAAAGTGCAACTGACACAAGAGCACCTAGGGCACGACATGCACACACACACACACACACACACGAACTACATTTTGGTCTAAAATATAGTGCAACACTCAGTTTATTAAGCCCACTGTTGTGAAATTTAAGGTCATTCTTACCCATTCATTTACATCTTTTATTTTTTAGGGTTTAGATAATTCTCTTTTCTAGTGCAGGTCTTCAACTGCATCTTGATATATTCAACACATTCGACGTAGTTCAATGAATCTAGTGTGACAAACAACAAAGGTTACAGATCATCATCCAACCTAGAAAAAACTAGGTTTTGATCTCTTCCAGATACTAGGGCACCTATTTTTCCATACCAGGGTGCCTTAGGGCGCCCCAGTGCTCTCATGGGTGCTCTAGTCTACTCAGATAGTCCAGATCCACTCTTTTTGGGACCTCTGTGCAATCATTCCAACTTCTGTATTTTCCCATCAGACCTGTGACACCCTGCGACAATCATCCATAATCAGTTGAGTTCATTCCTTACCTTCCTGTTGCATATTAGGGTTTTATTTCTACTATTTCAATCATTTTAATCATTTTATTCACTTCATATTGCTTGAGTGCATTTATTTACAACGTTTATGTCCTCCTAGATTAGATTAACTATTATTACATTTCACCTATTTTAGTTAATTTTAGTTAATCAATATGTCACTAGCCTAGGAATGTCATAAGATGAAATCTAGTATTGTGAGTGTGAGGTCCATTTTATTTGTAAACCCTCAACAGTCGAGTATGAACCGAGGAACTAAAGTGCGTCAATAGGGTGGTGAGTGCAGTGCATAGAAAAGAACGTATTATGTATGATGAGAATAAATGACCATGCGATGAATACGATGTGTGAATACATGATGTGAAAAATGTGATGCTAAAGGTGTAGAATACTCGATGTAAGATGTGTAGATGGACTAGGAATGTAGAATGTAGGATAAAATAATACTAGACTCATATGTAATGAATACTAGTATAGTATGTAGAAAATGTATGATATGAAGATGCATAGTCTATGATGTGAGATATGTGACTATAGATAGGATATGTGTAGGTAGCCTAACAGTGTATGTAATACACTAAATGAATAGTGTATGATAATATAGTTTATGTAAGATGATTACTAGTAGGATGTGTGATGTATAGATGTACAAATGCCAAAATGTTGTAGACTAAATGTAAAAGGTATGGTGTTTGACGCACAATGTGTGATGAAATGCAATGTGTAAGGCCTATAGTGTAGTGTGTGGGGTTCAGTGTAATAGTAATCCCTCAACAATCAAGAGTGAACCGAAGCATAAGAGTGTGTCATCGGGTAGTGGTCGATGCTAAAACACGTGATGAGTATGTCTAAGCTAGGAGATTGATGTATGATAATGCAAAGATGAGAGATAAACCTATGCAAATATGAGGGGGGGATTATGTGAGTCCTATGCCCCCCAAGTGTACTATGATGATGGAGAGATATGCAGCGATGCGAGAGGTGCCATGCCATTGTGGGAGAGTGTTGTCTTGGTTGTGATAAGAGTGAGGGCCAACACAATGGTAGGCCGAAGAAACAGTAGGACCATGCGATAGTGGTGAAATTTTAAATATGTCTCAGCTATTAGTAGAAGGGAGTAGTTGCTTGGACAAAAGTGATTGGATGCGAAAGTGAAGCAGGATGGGGAGGAATCTTGAAATTGTGGTAGCTTTGGTGGTATTGGTGACGCTACACAAGACTTGATAGGAGAAGAAGGTTGTTTGATTACGGGAGGTGGTGACATGGTTTGACTTAGTGAAATCGAAGATGACTCATTAAGAGGCAGTGTTGAATAAATTATGAGGGACGATTGCTTAGGATGTGTTTGACTTATTACAGAAGAATCCTGAGTAATGCTAGCCTGATGCTCATTAGATATAGATGGATCAGATTTAGGAACCCAATGGGATTTATCATTTGTATTAGAATGTTGTGCAACAAATGAGAGAAAACCTTGACATGCAAGGTACTTGATAATTCATTGTAAAATATAATAATCATTGTCAATATGTTCATTGATTTGGTGATAGTTGCAATATGGAAGACCTTGATACTTGAAAAATCCTATAAGGAGGATAACCATGAGTAGGTAGTAAGCTAATGGTTATATGAGTGATGAGTTGTGGAATAATATCTTGTTGCTTAGTATTAAGATTAAACGTGAGAGGCGTAGGGAGTGGTATGACTTCAGGTTCACTAATATGAGCACATGTTGAAGACATAGGATGAATATGAGAAGAAGAAAAATCATGAGCCTGAGAAGTATCCTTAAGTTGTTGAATTTCATATTTAAGAGATGTGATTATGGATTCCATAGCCTGAGATTTATCTTGAAATAAAGAATGAAGAGCTTGGATGGATTTGTAAATAGATTGATTGGAATTGGTATCAAGGATTCCTCAGAAAGACGACCAATAATAGTATTGACTTGGGTAGGAAATATGTTGATAGGTAGACACATAGTCTCTAGGGTTTTTTGAAGAGTGTTTTTACAAGACTAGTGCATTTGAATCAATTGAAGCAAATAGACTTGACAAACATTAGAATCCATGATATAAAAGATAAGAAAATCCCTAGAATGAAGGTGGATTCGAAGTTCAGCTTCACCAAAAGGATTAACTAAAATTGGACTAACTATTGTAGTGCTAAGATAGTTAATCTAATCTAGGAGGACATAAAACACAATAAATAAATGTATTAAAATAACATGTCAATCAATTAAATTATTAAGCTAATATAAATGAAACCCTAAATTTGCAAGAAGAAAGTAAGGAATGAACTCATCTTATAACATGCGATTTTTGAAGAATGTCACAGAGGTGACTGGAGAAAATAGATGCAAGAACGACTATGAAGAAGTCCCGAAAAGGATAGATTTGGAGGATCTGAGTGGACTGGAGTGCCTGGAAGAGGACTAGGGCAGTTGTAGGTTCTCTAGTATGCAGTATGGGCACCCTGGTCTGTGCAACAACTCTAAAACTGGTTCTTACAGGGTCGGAAGGTGGTTTGTAGACTTTGTTGTGTGTCACATCAACTTTGTTGTCTTGGGTTGAATGTCACCAATAATCCAAGATGATGTGAAGACCTACAAAATACCAAAAGAAGTATCAAAATCCTAAAAATGCAAATGAATGGGTTAAACTAACTTCATCTGCCACAATAATGGGCTTACTAACTAAGCATTGCACTACATTTCAGACCCAAATGTAGTTCTGTGAGTGTGTGCATAATGTGCCCTAGGTGCTCTTGTACCATTCACACTTTGTGAAGTAGTGGGAAATGACTAAATGTAGAAAATTTAATAGTATGCATGCATGGAATAAAATAGAATCCCTCCCCCTATGAAGTGTGATGCAAATGTCATAGCCTTGTGCCTTGATGATGGAGCTATGTGGATGCAAGTGATCTCCAATGCAATAGATGGATACAACTGTAGATGGAGTGATTGAAGTAAGTGATGCTAGGTCCCTCATTATGGTCTCATAACTTTATATTTATAGGTTCTCTTGATCTAATTTCGTAATTAACCCCGAAAAGACCAACCAAAAGAAAGATAAAGATGTAAAATGACTAGAAAGAGCCAAAAAAGTAGTGGAAAAATTTTGACAACGATCTGGGTGCCCCAGGTGGGACCAGGGCACCCATGGGCACCCCAGTACTAGCCGAGGCACCCCAGTCAAGGCTAAGATAATGGAAAAGGGCCAAAATTGACTGGGTATGTGGGTGATAAGGTGTGGAAATGACAAAAGAAAATAACATAAGATGGCCAAAAGATGGGGATTAATTAGTACTTTCTTCACTTAAGAACCTTCTAAATAGTAGTATGAGACCGAGATAAATATTGTCTAAAGTGCACGAATTTGTGACTATAACTATTATGTTTTTGTTTTTGTTTTCTCTTCTCTATTGTTATCCCTATTCTGCATACTTTCTTATAACATGCTCCAATCCATGCCATGTGTTCTATCATATATTTTTAGTTCAAACGTATCCATTGTCATATTTGGGGCCAATTTGTTTTTTGGTGCTCCACGTTATCTAAAGCTATTTATACGTGATGAGGTTGAGTGGCACAAGTTTTCCTAACAATGGTGTTGGGGAATCTTCCACTGTGATTGCAGTGAATTTGTTCATTGCATGTTTCAGCTGCTCAATTATATTATTTCTCTCCCAATTGAGTAATTCTATTTATATCTTTTACCATGTAAAATATTATTTTCTGAAAAACATGAAGTCTCCTCCTTTGTAGTACTTCGTTGATTATTTCTAGCTTGCTTGGTCTATTAGACTTCAAACATTCTTGATCAAGAGTTCCATGGCTTCTGTGTTTCATTCTTTTTATTTTTCTTAGGTTGAGATGATCCATGCTTTTCCATAAGAATCATACTGTTTGATATAATTTATTGTTAAAATATTTTATTTCATGGGTGTTAGAGAATATGAGTGGTAGTAACATGTCATGTCCACTTCTAAGTGGAGGTAATATTTCTACCCTATGATAGGAGAACAATACTATAGAAGAAATATATGGTTATTTCTTGTTGTCTAAGAGGAAAATTCAAAAACAATAGTAGATGTATAATAATGATTTAGTACTAGAAATTGCATGGGAGATATTTATTGACGCTAGCTTAAAAAGAATCAATGTTCCTTTTTTTTAAGGAATATGATCATTCAAGGAACCGTTGGTACATGCAAATCATACATCATACAATGAATCAAAGAAGAGCTTCAAAATATCATGGGAAAAATAAACTCATCCATTCTTGTACTAGCCCCAACAGGTATTGTTGCATTCAACATAAAATCATATACTATACATTCTGACCTTCAGACACCCATTACCGACATGAAAACTCTTAAAGGCCAAGCCTTGACAATATTCCAAGAGCGCATGTGTGTCATAAAGTACATACTCATAGATGAAATGAGATTTGTTGGCACTAAAATGTTAGGAAACATTAACTCCAGATTACGTGAGGCATTCCCCTAACAAAACAACCATGCATTTGGCAGATGCTCTATGATTTTGGTGGGTGACTAAGGCAAGATCCCTCCAGTTAATGATGTACCATTACATGTAGGAAAAATAATAGGATGCTCCATGTGGCATGATTTTGTATAGTAATTACCTTGGACACAAACTTCATGCAATAAGACTTGAACTCGTTGCAACTTGAATTTAGAGAAAATTTGACCAACATTAGAAATGCAACACCAAAAATTAAGGATTGGTCTCTTCTCATGTCATGTACAAAGTCACGCATGTCCACCTCGGAGAAAACCAACTTCATAACTAAAAAACACCTATTCACAATGAAGGAACTAGCGGACATGCACGATAAACAAATGCCAAACTCATTACATGTGCCAGTTACAAGGATCATTACAGAACAAAGAAAACATAGCTCTAGCTCAGACATCAAAGAAACTCAATTGGAACAAATAGTGTTTGTATACATTAGAAAAGAGGTCATGTTGACATCTAACTTATGGGTTAGCACAAGATTGGTTAATGGTGCACTCAGAAAATTAATCGATGTGGTGTACAATCCAGAATCACTACCACTAGACTTGTCCTCCTTTGTTGTCGTCAACTTTAGACACTATCAAGGGCCCACATAGGACTACTCAACCCAAACCACTTACCCCTACCTCATGTCACACATGGAAAATGACGTTAGATTCCACTTAAAATGTCTTATGCCTCACTATCCAAAAAACACAAGGCCTAACTCTTTAAAAGGCCGCAATAGACATCAGAAATTTTTATCATCATAACAATGTCAAGAGTGTGCACCCTCAATGATCTACAGATCCCACCAGATTTTACGTTTGAATGCTATGCAATAATGCAATATACAAAGAATGTAATTGCACGCAAGGAAGAGTGATGAATCCCCATTTTGTTATGTTTAAACCCTGTGAACCCCCATCCTATTTCAATATCATATTGCACAATGTATAATGTATAATGTTTACTATTTATACTTAATGCTTTACTATGGTTTTTAAGGAATTATTATGAATATGCTTATTATTTTTATCTTGTTATTTCTTCCTCAAAATGGATTAAATTGATCTTTTAATAAGAATTAACAATACCTTTCAAAGGAGTAAATTACACTAGTGCAAGACTCAATTGGTGCACTGATGGAGGATTCAATTAGTGCACTAATGTAGGACTCACCTTGTTGCAGGAATCACCTCTATATTAATACAGGATTCACAGTACAACACCGAGATTGTCCAGGTCATTAAATTTGAAGTCCTTGAAATGAGGGATTTACACAAGAAGATAGATAACTCAGACTACTAGTGATACAGATGGCAACACAACAACATGAACAGAAAATGTGCGCCATTACCTCAATCTACATTCATGTAGATTTTGAGGTTCAACCACTTCAATTGCTGGGAGACATGATGCGGCCAACACCTAAGGATTTATTATCATTGCGATTATCTACAATCAATCTAAGATTTGAAGAATCTCCCAACACCGATTGAATCTCTTCAAGGAGTCAATCACAGACCTCCTTTGGAGTTAGCAAGATTAATTCAAATCCAAACACCTCAGAGACTACTCCTTCCATAACTGTACTCCTTCAGAATAGATAGTCATGGTTTTAGTCAACATATAGATAAGTAAATGTAGTTATTGTGAATAAGCTAGTTCTCTCCAAAATGGACTAGGATTTCTCTAGTATAAAAGAGCTAATGTACATAGATTTATCAGTTCGGCTCAGTTAGTTGATTCATTGTAACAACATACTCTTTCAATTCAATAAAGATTGTAGATTCAGGGGAAAACTTTGTGTGACTTTCAACCTTAAACTTGATCAAAGCGAAGGGGCAAGGGTCACTCCTCCCCAATGAGAAGGGAGATTTACTCTTATTTCATTTCTATCATATTTGATGTATTTACCATTTCAACATTAAAATGTATTAAAAACCTTTAGATTTTGTCTTTAATATCTTTTGTTTTCCATGCATTACATTTTATAATTGCAGTTAGTTATTATTAACTTAATTCTAATATTAAGTATGTGCTAAGAGAAATTCCTACTATTCCTTTTGTTAGAAACAACCTTGGACACCACCCTGGATTGAAAAATATAATATCATTAAAGTATGAGTATCAATGACGCTCGTCACTTTTTGGTGTCGTTGTCAGGGAATTCAAGGTGTTATCAAAGGTTAAAAGTGCTAGCTAGAAGTGTTGTCTTGTTGTCTGGTAAGTTTCCATTCATAATTTTCATTTCCATAAATCTTTATTTTGATATTAGAAAACCTTGTAGTGACATCAAGAATCCTCAGAGTTTGGAGTATGTGGAACACAAACAATTAAGATTATTGTTGGTAGTGAGCGAACCATCCTTAGTATGATAGGATTGTATGTTTAGACCTTGAGGCCATAGAGGTAGATTCATTAGAATAAATCTTCAAAACCTCAAAACCAGCTTGTGGAGCAACTTGTTGACCAAAGAAAGATGGCTGAAGAGGTAGAGAACCCCAATGGTACATAAAATGGAAACCCTCCAATTGGCAGAATGTTTACCTACCCCATACAATTGGATCTTAATGACCAAGATCCTATGAAAAATATATCCCCCTCAATTTTACCAACCTTTCAGGGATTAGTCTTAAAATACCTTGACCAATTCCTTTTTGAATTCAAGGTCTTATACCAAGCTTATGACTACACTTCTGATTCCCATAATCTTAAATTATTTCCCTACACTTTAAAATATGCATCTATGAGATGGTTTATGGGATCGAATCCTAACTCCATCCATAATTGGGAGGAGAAGGAAAGAAATTTCTTGGACAAGTATTAAGACTACTGCAGAGTCATGGATAGGAAGGAAGAACTTTTTAGAATTCAAAAAAAGGAAGATGATTGTGTGGAAGATTATCTTGATCGGTTCCTCTTCCCTCACCGCAGGTGTGGGACTGGACTAGATATTAACCCACTCAAAAAATTATTCCTCAAAGTGCTAGATGAAGACACACAGAAAGCCTTCAATCTTATGGGAAAGGGATACATGAACAAACTATAATTTATATAAATAATTGACCTCTATACGAATTACTCCCAAACTCACCCCAAATTTCATAGACAAAAAGGAAAAATGGCCAATGGTGATCTATCTAAATTAAGGGAAGAGAATTCAAATTTGAGAACAGACCTCTTGGTTCAACTCAATACAACTATGGATAGGGAGAAATCCATAAATATAGAGCCTATGTTCATCTACTGCCCGATATGTACAGAAAAACATGGACTTAAGGACTGTCCTTTAGACAAAACAAAAAAAATTTCTTCTATGTGAACTTGAGCATGCCACTGATCAATGTGGATTACTTCCCTAGTTGAAGAATCATCTAAAAAAACACACAAGATGAATATGAATTGAACTATATGGCTTAGAGGCAAGGGGGGAATTTTTAGTCCAGCTAAAATCAGTCCTACATGCCAAAATCACAATTGGTCCCGAATCAATGGAATACACCATGGCCATATCCCTAACCTTGGGCCTAACAAGCCCCACAGGAGTGGATCCCATAGTGAAATGTCCCACTAAATTATTATCAACAACCTTGGGCTCCACATCCAAACATTCCACTATTTTAATAGTTCAATCCTCAGTACCAACAATGGTGGAATGTACCTTAAGGGTCTGGGCAACAATATTACAATCAAAGAAGACCTCAAGGTAAACAAGCCCTGTTGAGTGGACCCACTAATACCGCCCTACCTGATTAACCTTCCTAGCCACAAATACTTGCACAAATTGTGGAAAATCACAAAAATGTGAGGTAGGGAAACCCAACGTAAACTATGGATTCAAACAAAAATCCCACAGTAAACTTGGTGGATTGTAAGAATATCTTGATGTGTTCAGGGAAGGTTACTCCAAAACCTTCATCTCATGTGATAGAAGAAATCCTTGAGGAAACAAAGAAAATAAAAGAAACACAAACTAATGTTGAAGAAACTCCTCAACCAAACATTGGCATTCCCTTCCCATACAGACTCTCTAAAAAAAGTATTGTAGTTCCTAAACAACCAGAGTCAGAGTTAATTCAGAGGCTAAGGAAGTTGAGTATTGGCATTCCCATGTTGTAAGCTCTTAAGGAAATTTTTATCCATATTTGCAACCCCCTGCAAAATGGATTAACCTATAGGTTTGGACATTGATAGTTAATGGGGAACAACAAGCTTGCCGCGGTGAAGGTTTGAAGTTGGGTTTGTTTTAATGGTTGAGTTGGAAAAATGTATGGATTTTCACCTTTTTGTCATGCATCAACCATTTCTTATTGACACACGTCAACACCCCTATTCTTATCACGTGTCAATCACACTTTATTGACACGCATCAACCATGTGTCATCCATCGCCTCCTGTCACGTGTCAATGGCTTCATACTGACGTGCAACAACCTTACTTCCTAATGTGCATCAACTGCCACTTCTTGACGTACATCACCACTTTCTTCCTGACGTGCGTCAACTACCATTTCTTAATGCACGTCACCACTTTCTTCCTAACACACATCAACTACCACTTCTTGATGTGCGTCACCTCTTTTTGCTTGACGCACGTCAACTACCACTTCTTTATGCATGTCATAACTTTCTTTCTGTCACACAATAGCTTTGCATCTCTACACACGTCAACCTTCCCTCGTTGTCATGTGACAACATTTCTTCTTGTCGTTTGAAAATCATTCCCTCATCCATGGTGACTCTCCCTATTCTTGTCAGGCGTCAGCTAGTGATTACTTTCGACCATCAACAAGGAGTTTCAAATATGGCCTGACATTAATGACATCATACAAGGCAACTCAACAACCGGATTAATGAGGTTTGACACCCATGTTCATCATGCAAACAAAGTATCATTGGAAAGTGAACCGGTATGGTTACCTATACCTCCGTATAGGCAATTAATGAAAGATGTTGGTTGGTAGCTCCTTTTCTCCATATATATCTAATTTCCCCTTCATTTGGAAAGGAGGAGACATTCTGGAATGTAAAGGAACTCTGCTAAAATTGTTTCAGCACCTTTTGTGAGCTGCATGCCTCGAATTTATGCATTTTGTAAAGGATTCTTGCCTTATACTTATATTGTAATAGATTGTGCATCATTTTAAGAAATAAAATTGGTGTTTTGTGGATTTTATTTCCCTCTCGAGTTGTATTGTGTCATTTTCCTTTCATTGCATTTTTAGGTATATTATGCATGCTATATTCTTTTACAGGATCTAAATTCATTGTGCTCCATGAAATTGAAGGTTTGAATGTGTTCTTTGGACTGTGGCACTTTGTTTTCCCTCTTCTACTTCATTTCCTTCCCTTTTCACTCAATAAGAATATCTCCACCCCCTTTTCTTGGTGTTATCACCTCCCTTAGTTTAGAAATTTTATCTTATGCATCTCTTTCTTCATTGGTCCCTTAGAAATTCTAGGTTAGTGTTAGAATAGTTACATTTTTCTTTCTAGGAGTAGTTTTAACATTAGAATAGGTAGAGGAACCAACATCCTCTGGAGCTTTGTCTCATTTGCGAGGGTCCCACACCTTGAGACAATCCCATGTTAATCAAGAGTAGGGTTTTGTAATGTGTAAATCCTAGGGTGATACTTTTTTGACATAATAGTTTTAGCACGCTTGATGGGACAAAAGTCAATATTTTCATTTTTTTTATCAAGATTGGGTGTGTGTCTTGGTGTATTTCTAGCCTTTAGAGGCTTTACAACAACACATCTGATGAATCCATCATTCAAATCCAGTGGTTTCAGCAGCCCAATTTTATCAAGTTCATGAGAAGAGTGCAAACCCAGTCTAGAGCAAGAGAAGAAGGTAAATTTGAATACTTGTAGTTATTTCCAGGAAGAGGAAGGAGAGAAAAAAGAGTACAAGGTCTCCATCTCCACCAAATAGAGCATTATCCACACCTCCACCTGGTAGACCCTTTCTTCAATTGACTAGGGTTCTCAGGCCACTCAGAATGGCTCTTCAACAACCACCAAATCGGCCACCTCTAAACCCCTATACAAATTTCACGGGAAATAGTCCATTTTCCCTTAATGCACAAAACCCGATCTCGATAACAGCATTAAATAATATCCCATACTTCACTGGAGAAAATCACACAACTCCCATCAACGACATTCAAGACATTACAAATGTCTATGCCATACATGAGATTTATGAGATGGATGTTGTGGTCAAGTTATTGGCTTCATATTTCAAAGGAAAAACATTGTAGTGGTTCAGAGGCTTGGGAATAGGATCAATTGAATTGATCAACAACTCTATGTGGCTAGTTTGGGGAGAGGGCTGACAACTTATCCCTTTTGGAGTAGATGACTACGATCAAAAGGGCACTAGCTGAGCAAATGATATAATTCAATTCTAGATTCCAAAGAACATGGGAGAGGATCCCAATTGCGGTCAGACCAATAATTAAAGGTACATTTCTCTATTTTCTTAAATCTCTAAATTATGATATATTTGTTATGATACAATCTATGGGAGGAATAACCCTACCAGACACCTATGCCATAGCCAGTAGAGCCATGAATTTCCTAATTCAAGCCTGTAAACTTACACCTAGGCCACCTATGTGCCTCTCTATCCAGATATGGGGAATCCCAATCCTAATCAAACACCTACAATAGCCCCCATCCTTGCTCCAAGAAATTAGAGTTCAAAGAAGCATCCAATTCTTCTTCTAGCCCTTCAAATGAACTCCAGGAGGTTATGAAACAATTTCAAAAATTAGGAAACAAGTTGGTAACTCTTAAGAGGCAAAAAGCTCAAAATTCTAGACCTTATCAACCTTAGTTCCAACCCAATAAACCTCCATATCAGCCAAACATGCCACCTGTTCAAGCTGCTAACCAGAATCAAGGAAAAACCCAAGCTGCTAAGCCATTCCAAACATATAACCTTAATGCAGTTTCAACATCTAGGGCCTTGGTTCCAACTCAAAACAACATATCACAAGAATATGAATGGTGTTTCCCATGCAGCCAACTACATAATCAAGCAACATGTTTTAATGGTGCTTTAAATCAAGCATTGATGGTGACTATGGCGGGTGCTCCTCAAGAACCAAAACAAGAAAAAATTCAGTAATAGGTGGCTAATCAGGAAGTACCTCCAAACGAGATAACACTTGTGAATTGACAAGCTGAGGATTTATGTGGAATAAATTAGTCCCCTTCTCAAAGTGTGGCAGCCAACATGAGGTCTAAGAAGAGGAATATAGAGGAAGGGAAGTCATCTAATCCAAGTACTTCTCAGCCTTCTATCACACTTCGGGGTATTAACAATCCAAGTGCAGCCCCAAATGTTCAAAATCAGCCCAAACTACCTTCTAAGCCAACTTAGGTACCGGTTGTAGTAGCCCATGTGCAGGAGAAAGTCATGCTGAGTAAGGGGTAGAAAAAGGAGAATCCATCTCCTTTTAACATTATTGATCAAATGAAGAAGACAATGTAAGCATTTCTATGTGGGAATCATTGAAAATTCCGGGCCAACATGATTTGTTACAAGTAGCCATGACAAATTGGTCAACATCAAATGAGTTGTCCAAGAATCAAGAGAAGGTGCTCGTTAATACAGCTTATAAAGAAGGAGTTCATGGAGGTTAGTAAGGTAAAAACATGAAGCCTCCTCAATTCTATATATCTTTGATTATTGGGAACAACCTTATAGACAATTGCATGATTGACTCAGGGGCTAGCAGTTCGGTAATGTCGAAACAAATTATAGATCAGTTGGGCCTAAAATACAACCTGGTTTCCAAAGGAAGTGGTACAGTTAGATGGGACAGCAGTGGGAACTGTTGGGATCATAAAAGGTTTAAACCTCACATTGCATGCATGTCCTAATGTCACAGTTCAACAGGATATATCAGTGATTGACTTGCCACCACTCTTTGCATTATGCTTGTCAATTGACTTCACCGCCAAAATTAGAGGCTACTTATCAGCTGATTGGTCACATATGCTCTTCAGAATAAGGTATGGAGCTAATGCTACAATCCGGTCTAAACCTATTGCAAATTTCCATATTGAGCCTCATGTACCAAGCCCAATCAATGCAAATTACTCATCCTTTGATCAAGAGGATTTCCCAAACACTCAGGAAGAAAATACCAAAGTTAGGGGCATCCCACATTTGACTGTTGACTGAATGGGAAAAAAAAAGACACAAATATGATCCATATAAGGAAATAGAGGAGGCTGAATTGGGAGTTTATTGTTTACACGAGGAAAACACACCTCTTCCTAGCCTCACCAATCCAGATGATAAAGGTGATAATGAAGTATGACAACTATTCTTTGATGGCTCAAGGAGTAGGCAAGGTGCTGGAGGAGGAGAAATGATTTTGTCACCACAAGGTATAAAGTACTAATTAGCTTTCCATTTTTAGTTTACTTGTTCAAACAATACCGCTGAATATGAAGCTTTGATACATGGATTGAATAGGGAAAGAAATAGGGGTATACAACACTTGCAAGTGTTTGGGGATAGTGAGTTAATTTTCAACCATGTTAGGGGAAAACATGCTACTAAGAATGATCTACTCAAAGCCTACAAGCATTGGGTATGGGATCAAATTGATGATTTTGAAGCATTCACTATTCAAGCCATACTAAGGAAGAATAATGAGGTTACAGACAAGATTGCGGCAATTGGAGCAAAATTTGATGTGGTGGACAATATTAAAAGAGATAAAGTCACAACCACATATTCATGTAATTGTGAGGCCTTCTGTACCAGACAATAACACGAGCTGGAAGAAATTTGAGAATGATCAACAAATCATTAATTTCTTGCGGGAGGAGGTTGAGTTCTCGGTTTAAAATAAGGAGAAATTGGAGCAGTAGTGCGGAGATCAAGTAGTACATCTACTAACAAATAAATTGCCAAAGGGTTTAGTGACTCTAGAGTCAATATTCAATCCCAATGATCATCTTCGGAGAGAGAAGACCAAAATTCAGATAAAAATGGAAGATTCAGAATCCATTTCAGTTGAAGAGGGTAAAATGCTCCAAGTTGGCAAGGTGAGCACGAAACAATAAAATATGAATTCATAAAAATTTGTCAACAGTTCCCGGATGTAATTTCTTTGAGCTACAAGGATCTGAGAGGGTTTAATCCAAAATTGGCACAACACACCATTTAGCTGGATCCAGAATCTAAGACCATTAGACAAAAGAAAAGACCGATAAACCCTCACATTCAGTCTCTCATGAAGAAGGAACTGAACAAGATCACAGAGGAAAGCATCATCTTCCCGATAAAGCACTCTTCATGGGTAGCGAATCTGGTGCCGGTTAGGAAGAAAACAGGAAAATCAGGTTATGTGTGGATTTCCGAGACTTAAATAGGGCCTCTCTCAAAGACCACTATCCACTTCCTTCCATGGAGCAAATGTTGCAAGTAATAGCTAGATTAGAAAAGTTTTCACTTTTAGATGGATATTTGGGTTATAATCAAATCATGGTGAAAGAGGAAAACCAATTCAAGACAACCTTCACTATGAAGTGGGGCACATATGCTTATAGGAAGATACCATTTGGACTGTCAAATTCCGGATCCACTTTCCAAAGGGAAATGGATATGGCATTCAAAGGACTAATCAATAAGATAGTTCTTGTGTATCTAGATGACATTACTATATTCTTCAAGATTACAACAAATCACCTCTTTCACCTCAGACACGTATTCCAAAGATATAAGAGATTCAAAGTGTATTTGAATCTAAAAAAGTGCATATTCTTAGCTCATGAAGGCAAGCTCTTAGGCCACATTGTGTCTAAGGAGGGGTTGGCAAATTATCCAGAACTAGTTGAAGCTATTCGAGCATTGCCATTGCCAAGTCACAAGAAGGTTCTCCAAAGTTTTTCGGGGAAAATTAATTTTGTTAGGAGGTTTTCTCCTAACTTTTCCCATCTTGTCAAACCACTCACACTAATGTTGAAAAATAACATGGTTTTTAAATGGAATGTTGAAGGAAAAGAAAGAATTGAAGCTATAAAGCAAGCCATTACATAGGCTCTAACCCTTATAAATCCAGATTTCTCAAAGGACTTCATATTATATGATTTTGGAGGCACGGATGCAATATCTGCCATACTGGTACAACCAAATCAAGAAGGACTAGAGCAGCCTATTGCATTCTTCAGCCAAGGTCTTCAGGATTATGAGGTGAAATATTCATTCATTGAGAGGCATATAGTTAGTGTGATTAGAAGTTTAAATAAATTCAGGCATCTAGTTTCAAATAATAGAATTCATCTATTAGTTTCACATGTTGGTGTCAAAGACTTTATTTTGAACAAGGACCTTAATGAAAAGCGATTTGGTTGGATAACCAAGGTCATGGAGTATGATATTGATATAAATGTGACAAAATTAGTTAGGGGGAAAGGGTTGTGTGAGCAACTAGCTTCTAACCAACATGTTAAATCAAGAGAGGAGGCATAATCTGTTATGGTGTTGCAAGGTAATCAAGAGTAGACTATAGGTGGTATACCCATTCCTTGTTGGACTCATGATATTGTATATTTTCTTCAAATGGGTCAAAGCCCTCAAGGATTGAGTAAGTCCAAAAGGAGGTATTTCAGACTTCATTGCATCCCATATGTGCTTGTAGGTAATATTTTGCTCAAAAGGATGTGAATGGTGTCCTCCTAAGATGCATCAAGACATATCAGATAGAGAGGGTATTGAACGAGTTTCATGATGGAGAGGCAGGTGGTCATTTCCCCCCAAAATCAATAGCTATTAGGATCATGAGGGTTGGTTATTACCGTCCTAATATTTTCAATGATTGCTACCCACGGATCAAGAAATGCAAGAAGTGTGCCTTCTTCACAAGTAAAGAGAAGCTAACATCCCCCCCAATCCATCCTATCTCAATTAAACAACCTTCCATGCAATGGGGGCTTGATTTTATTGGGGTGATTGATCTAAGTTCTAGTCTAGGTCACAAATGGATTCTTACAGCCACAAACTATTTCACTAAGTGGACAGAAGCAGTTGCACTTAAGGAAGCAAATGAAGCTAGCATTCTGGATTTCTACGAAGGTATTGCAACAAGGTTTGGTGTTCCTTCCACTATAATATCGGATAATGCCTTATCTTTCATTGGAGTAAAGATATCTAATTGGACTGTTAGAAATGGCATCTATTTTATCACTTCTTCTAATTACTACCCCCAGGGTAATGGTCAAGCAAAGTCCACTAAAAAAAATATTTTCAGGATTATAAGAAGAACCCTAGATGAGAATCAGAGGTCTTGGCATACCAAATTGAAAGCAACCTTGTGGGATGATATAATCAATCCCAAGAATTTAACTGGTTATTCCCCTTTCAAATTGGTTTATGGAAGGGAAGTAAGGCTGTCAATATCCCTTGAATTACCATCCTTGGAGCTTATCACACAATTGTAATTGTTTGAAGTTCTAGCTATGGAGGTCAGGTATGCAGAACTCATGGAGATAGAAGAGCTAAGGAACTAGGCCATGAAAAAAATGGAGGACCAATCTCAAATCAAGATGAGCTTTGACAGAAAATCAAAAAATAGAAATTTCGAGTAAGGAGACTTAGTTTTGAAATGGGATGCAAACAAAGCCAAACCAGGAAGGCACTCCAAGTTTGATGCAATATGGAGTGGCCCTTACTTGATCTCAGGGTGCAAGGAAAACAATGCTTTCCAATTGTCAAAGTTAGAAAAAGAAGAATTACAGATTCTAGTTAATGGGATCTACTTAAAGCATTATTGTTAAGGATGAATCTCATTTTTATACATACTAGTTTAGGTTCTTAATTCCTCTAAGTGCTTGTAGCACATTATTATGGTGTATTTAGGTTTTCTTTCAGATAATCGCTTGTGCACTCTCTGCATGTTCCACTTGGGATATGTATGATTTTGTTATTTCTACATAGTTATACTTTATTACTGTTGCAATTTCCAATTTTAGGAAGGGTTTGGTGATGAAATAATGTCCAAGCAGTGTTTCAGAGGTTTAAGAGGTTTCAGACATCAAACCAGTTTCAACAATTAGAACGAATCCATGCCCAATAGATGTAAAATCACTGGTCTTTTAGATCTAGCAGGCAGATCACCCCACAAGTCACAAATTTTTTATCCATATTTGTACCCCCCTACAAAATGGATTAACATGTAGGTTTGGGCATTGATTGTTAGATGAAGACACACATAAAGCCTTCAATCTTATGGGAAAGGGAGATATGAACAAACTAGAATTTATAGAAATCATTGACCTCTATACAAAATACTCCCAAACTCACCCCAACTTTCGTAGATATAAAGGAAAAATGGCCAATGGCGATCTATCCAAAATTAGGGGAAGAGTATTCAAATTTGAGAACAAACCTCTTGGTTCAACTCAATACAACTATGGATAGGGATGAATCTAGAAATACAGAGCCTATGTTTGTCTACTGCCTGAGATATAAAGAAAAAACATGGACTTAAGGACTGTCCTTTAGATAAAATTTTTTTTTCTTCTATGTGAACTTAAGCATGCCACTGATCAATGTGGATTACTTCCCTAGTTGAATAATCATCTAAAAAAACACATAAGATGAATATGAGATGAATTATATGGCTTGGAGGCAAGGGGGAAATTTCTAGTCTAGCCAAAATCAATCCTAAATGCCAAAATCACAATGGGTCCTGAATCAGTGGAATACACCATGGCCATATCCCCAACCTTGGGCCCAAAATCCCCATAGGAGTGGAGCCCAAAGTGGAATTTCCCACTAAATTATTATCAACAACCTTGGGATCCATATCCAAAAATTCCACCATTTTAATAGTTTAATCCTCAGTATCAACAACAATGGAATGTACCTCAAGGGTATGGGCAACAATAATACAATCAAATAAGTCCTCAAGGTCAACAAGCCATGTTGAGTGGACCACTAATGCCACTTAACCTGATTAGCTTGTCAAGCCACAAATACCTACACAAACTGTGGAAAATCACAACAATGTGAGTTATTGAAACCCAACGTATACTATGGAATCAGACAAAAATCCCACAGTAAACTTGGTGGATTGTAAGAATATTTTTCTGCGTTCAGGGAATGTTACTCCAAAACCTTCATCTCCTGTGATAGAAGAAATCCCTAAGGAAATAGAGAAAACAAAAGAAACACAACCTAATTCTCTTGAAGAAACTCCTCAACCGAACATTGACATTCCCTTCACATCTAAACTCTTTGAAAAAAAAGTATTGTAGTTCCTAAATAACCAGAGTTAGATTTAATTCTGAGGCTAAGGAAGTTGAGCATTGGCATTCCCCTATTGCAATATCTTTAGGAAATTGTTATCCATATTCACACCCCCCTGTAAAATGGATTAACCTGAAGGTCTGGGCATTGATACTTAATGGGGAGTAGTAAGCTTTCCATGGCGAACATTTGGATCCAGGGTTGTTTCAATGGTTGAGTTGGAAAAATGTATGTATTTTCACCTTTTTTTCATGCATCAACCATTTCTTCTTAACATGCATCAATGTCCCTCTTCCTATCGCGTGTCAATCACACTTTGCTGACTTCATGTTGATGTGTGACAATCTCACTTCCTAACACACGTCAACTGCCACTTCTTGATGCACGTCACCACTTTCTTCCTGACACATGTCAACTTCCAGTTCTTGACACACATCACCACTTCCACCTGACATGCATCAACTACCAATTCTTGACGCGCGTCACCCCTTTCTTCCTGACGTGCGTTAATTGCTACTTCTTTACACACGTCACCACTTTCTTCTTGTCATGCAAAAAATTTCCATCTTGACACATGTCAACCTTCCCTCATTGTCACGCGACAACATTTCTTCTTGTTGTGTGACAATAATTCCCTCATTGGCGGTGACTCTTCATATTCTTTTCAGGTGTCAGCAGGTAGTTACTGTCTACCATCAACAAGGAGTTTCAGATGTGGCCCAAAATTAATGACATCGTATAGGGTAGCTCAACAACCAGATTAATGAGGTATGGCACCCATGTTTGCAGTGTAATAAAAGTACCATTGGAAATTGAAATAATATGGTTTCCCATACCTCCATATGGGTAATTAATGAAAGATGTCAGTTGGTAGCTGATTTTTTCTATATATATATATGTAATTTCCCCCTCATTTGGAAAGGAGGAGACATTCTGGAATGTAAAGGAACTCTGCCAAAATTGTTCCAACACCTTTTGTGAGCTACAGGCCTTGAATTTATGTATTTTGTAAAGGATTATTGCCTTATGCTTATATTTTTATGGATTGTGCATCCTTTTAAGTAATATAATTGGTGTTTTGTGGCTTTTATTGCCCTAGCTTGAGTTGTATTGCATCATTTGCCTTTCATTTCATTTTCAAGTATATTGTGCATGATATATTCTTTTGCATGATCTAAATTCATTATGTTGCATGAAATTGGAGGTTTGAATGTGTTCTTTGGATTGTGTCACTTTTTCTTCCTTCTTCTACCTTATTTCTTTCCATTTTCACTCACTAAGAATATCTCCGCCCCCTTTTCTTGGTGCTATCACCTCCCTTAGTTTAGGACTTTTATCTTATGCATCTCTTTCTTTCCTGGTCCCTTGGAAATTCTAGGTTAGTGTTAGAATAGTTGCATTTCCCTTTCTAGGAGTAGTTTTAACATTAGAATAGGTAGAGGAACCAGAATTCTCTAGAGGTTTGTCTCATTTATGAGGGTCCCAGACATTGAGACAATCCCATGTTAGTCAAGAGTAGGGTTTTGTAATGTGAAAATCCTAGGGTGCTACTTTTCTGACATAACAAAAATTATTGAACTAAACAAAACCATTAAAGAGCTATATTGTAAGGCTCCAGGTAGAAGGAAGAACTAACCTAAAACCATCCATGTTGATTGGAAACTTGCTAGTATTCTGGAAGGGAATATTCCCCCTCCTAATTATGGAGACCTTGGAAGTCCTATTCTAATTGTCCGCATAGGAGATGTCCAGATTCCTAACATCCTAATTGATTTAGGAGCTACCATAAATGTTATGACCATAGATACTCTATCCATGCTATCACTTCCAAAACCTCAATCTACATCCATAGTTTTGCAAATGGAAAACCAATATGTGAACAAGCCAAATGGAATTATAGAAGATGTCACTATTACCATTGAATCTTGGGACTATGCAGTAGACTTCAGGATAATAAAAATGAAAAATTGGATACCGTATAATCCTAGGACACCCTTGGTTAGCCACAACTACCACCTTTATTGACTGTAGAATAGGGAATATGGTAATCACTAATGGGAAAGATTCAAAAAAATTATCAATATACCATGTTGCTAAACCATTTGCCACATACAATAAACAATGGTCTAAAGATGATTCAGATGATTTAGATGACATCATCCCTTCTCTATCCATGGCCATAATTCAATAACACTCGGGGATCAAATTCAATATGGTGACCATGAGACTTATACTTGAAACATCACAAGTCCTAGACCTGATTACTGCGCTAGATTCATTTTGAGTCCTAAGCTTGATTTTTGCATTAGATCTAATTCAAGTCCTATGTTGCAACTGATGGAAATAAGAGATGATTTTATGGTTGAAAATAGCCATCCCATCATTTGTCCTTTTGTAAGAAATATAGATATGACAAATCCACCTTTCAAAACATTACTGATGTTCAAATGTTATTTCCACATAGGTGTCCATTAAATGCATTATTAAGAGAATATCATGTAGTAGATTTTTTTCATCCAACTACCAAACAATTACCTATTATCCTAGGGAAGACAATGACAGTTAGTAGTTGGTTGACTAGTCAGGAGGAGAATACCCTATTTCAACTCTTATGCTCTTATCCCCAAGCTTTTGCTTGGGAATATAGTGACATGATGGGTATTCATCATAGTATTTATACACACCACATCTATACCACTGATTCTAGATCAGTCAGGAAACCTCAAAGGAGGACAAAACCCACTCTAAGAGATATTTTGAAAATTGAGATTGAAAAACTTATGAATGTAGGACTCATTTATCCAATCTCAGATAGTCAATGTGTTTCTCCATTAGTCATAGCTCCTAAAAATAACGGGAAATGGAGAGTTGTGTGGACTATAGGAAATTGAATAAGGCAACGCATAGGGATTATTTTACATTACCTTTCTATTGATCAAGTCTTAGAAAATTTATTTGGAAAAAAGTACTTTTCATTCCTTGATGGGTTCAGTGGATAGAAACAAATAACAGTGGCTCCTGAAGATCAAGACAAAATAACTTTCACCTGTCCTTGGGGAACATTTTCTTATAGGGTGCTATATTTTGGTTTATGTAACACTGGGCTGCCACTTTTCAAAGAGCCATGTTGGCAATGTTTTCTGAACTTACCCATGATTGTGTAGAAATTTACATGGATGATTTCATAGTTTATGGAGTAACATTCTAAGAGGCAGTTAACAATCTAGAAAAAATTCTCGCTCAGTGTGAAAAACATCAATTATCTTTAAATCTTGAAAAATGCTTATTTATGATAGAACGAGGTATAGTTTTAGGCCATCATGTCTCGGCTGAGGGAATTAAGGTAGACCCAGACAAGGTAAATATCATTGTAAAACTTCCATCTCCCACAAACCAAACAAAGGTAAGAAGCTTTCTTGGTTAGGTTGGTTATTATTGAAGGTTTATCTCAAATTTTAGCAAGATTGCCTCTCTATTATTTTCTCTCTTAACTAAAGATTTTGAATTTGAATGGATAGAAGCATGCCAACAAGCTTTTGATGCTATAAAGGGAAGTTGATAAGCACACCAATGTTAAGAGGCAAGAATTGGAAGCTTTCCTTTCTATTCTCTAAGAGATATTATGAAAATTGAGATTGAAAAACTTATGAATGTCGGACTCATTTATCCAATCTCAGATAGTCAATGTGTTTCTCCATTATTCATAGCTCCTAAAAATAACGGGAAATGGAGAGTTGTGTGGACTATAGGAAATTGAATAAGGCAAACACATAGGGATTATTTTACATTACCTTTTATTGATCAGGTCTTAGACAATTTATTTGGAAAAAGGTAATTTTCATTCCTTGATGGGTTTAGTGGATAGAAACAAATAACAATGGCTCCTGAAGATCAAGACAAAACAACTTTCACTTGTTCCCTGGGTAACATTTTCTTATAGGGTGCTATCTTTTGGTTTATGTGACATCAGGCTGCCACTTTTCAAAGAGCCATGTTGGTAATATTTTCTGAGCTTACCCATGATTGTGTAGAAATTTACATGGATGATTTCATATTTTATGGAGTAACATTCCAAGAGGCAGTTAACAATCTAGAAAAAATTCTCGCTGAGTATGAAAAACATCAGTTATCTTTAAATCATGAAAAAATGCTTATTTATGATAGAACAAGGTATAGTTTTAGGCCATCATGTGTCAGCTAAGGGGAATTAAGGTAAACCCAGAAAAGGTAAATATCATTGTAAAACTTCCATCTCCCACAAACCAAACAAAGGTAAGAATATTTCTTGGTCATGTTGGTTTACTATTTAAGGTTTATCTAAAATTTTGGCAAGATAGCCTCTCTATTATTTTCTCTCTTAACTAAAGATTCTAAATTTGAATGGATAGAAGCATGCCAACAAGATTTTGATGCTATAAAGGGAAATTGATAAGCACACCAATGTTGAGAGGCCCGAATTGGAAGCTTTCTTTTCATATACAAACAAATTCTTCTAATGAAGCAATAGGTGTTGTCCTTCGGGCAACAAGAGGAAGAGAGAGCCTATGCATGCAATTTACTACATTAGTAAAAACATTTCCCCTACTGAAAGGAATTAAACAAGACAACTAAGAAATCATTTTTTGCAAGTAGTATATTAAAATCAACAAGTTTCGCCATTATATTATAGGATATTGAAGTAATTTTTCATACTGACCAATGTGTTATCAAATATCTAATGAACAAACCTTTAGTGCATGGCAAGATTGTAATGTGGTTATTGCTACTGTAGGATTTGTTATCACCAGATCACAACACCCTATTATTTTCACAAGTGTGTGCTTGAGCTCACATTGTGATTGGGATAACATGGGTACTATCTCCAAGTTGTGGGACTTGTTACTTGAGATAGACCTCTAGAGAAAGCTAGTTCTTGCTCCTAAACTACATGCTAGAATCTACTCTAATACATGCATAACTATCTAATCCTAATCTAAATTTCAAAGGGGCCAAGGAGAGAGAGTGCATGAAAACAGAGCCTACACTAAAGTGGTGATACACCAAAAAAAGAGGGTAAGAATAGTATACAATGTGTGAAAAAAGAAACAAAGTGCATACTAGAAGGGATGATAACAGTTCTCCACATTCTAGCAAATGCATTCACAACAATATTCCATATAGGCACAATGAGAATGAATCCCCACAAAGTATAAAGTAGACACAATATATTTGTAATAAGTTTGAAAGGACAAGAGGAATGCAAACAAACACAGCAGGGGAAGAGAAATCTACAAACTTGTATCTATTGCTTTCATTGATATACACAGTCCAATCTATTACAAAATAAGGGCCTAGATCACCATGCAAGGAGTCCACTACAAGGGCCTGAAACACATCAGCTTCACAAAATAAATTTGACAGAGTTTTGCTACTTATAAAACTATCTCCCTTTACAATGAGCCCAACATTCCAATTTATAGAAATCTGAGAAGAGAGAGACAGAGGGAAAATGAAAATCCTAAAATCTATCCTTCAACAACCTACAAGAGGTAGTAAATGGAGTGAATTAATGTTATTTTTATTGCAAAATGTCCCCCATACTGCCCCATAACTTGCAACATTGAAATATGTCAGCCCATGCTTCATTAATGCATCTCAGCTACCAAATAAAATCATTGTTTTGAATTGGGCACGTTTTCTACAAAATCACCATCAATTACTCACCAATTTCTAGATTTCTTTATTTCTATGCATTGGGCTTGGAACCATGATTCCAATGGTACCAATTGTGTGTGTTTTTGTTGAGAAATGAAAAAGTTATGGCCTTCTAAGTGCGGGTAGCTATTTTGGGTCTGCCAGGCATTTATGTCATTTAACGGGAATGAACATCTTATTAACTAGGGATGAAGATGTTTCCTTTATTTTCATATACATACCCTCATTAAAAAAAATAAGAAATCTAGTTTTTGTGGCATAGAGGACATCGTGCCCATTCTAGAAAGTGAAATTTCATGAAAATCGGAGCTCGGGGTCAAAAGTTATGGTCATTTGAAGTTCAGGAGGGTCAAACATTGATTTTTCCTTTGCATGTAGCTATTTTAGGTCCCGATTGTCCCTTGTGTGACTTGGGCCGAAAACCTCCACTTCACCCACATCACTCTTGACCCACTTTTCAAATCAGTCAAATCGGCTTTTGGTGTCTCGCTTGTCCTGACGTTGACCGGGCCGTGAAGGCCATTGACCTCTGCATTCGCCGCATCTCCTTTGAAGTCAACTATTTTGGCCTTTCGGAGCCCGCGTGTCCCAGTGTCCCAACTATCCCACCGACCATGTGGGACATTTCGACTCGAGTTCACTAATTCCCTTTTGCCTACGACGATTTTGGCCTTTCGGCGAACTTGTGTCCCGCCACCCCCGCGGACCGTCTAGGCCATGAATACTCAACTTTGCTGATTCCCTCTGCCTGCGGGGATTTTAGCCATGCGGGTCCTGGCTGTCCCGACATCCTGTGGACCGTTTGGGAAAAAAAATACATGATTTTGCCGCAATACACTAAAAAAAGCCATTTTTATGGATTTTTCCATTTTGTCTAACTCCTTGATTTGTTTCCTTGGATGGGGGGGGGGTTAGAAAAGAGCCAAAGGGACCTTCAAAACCTGATTTTTTCACTTTTTACCATTTCTGTCTGCTCGAGCCTAAGGAAATTATGTAAGTTATCCAAATTACCTTGAGGGGGGAATTTGGGATAACAATTTTGGCGACTCAGCAGGGTTATCTGCTTATCAGATGAAGTATGACCAGTTGCCTATAACAATTCATTGGGCATGGAGTCTTCTTGATAATCTAAAATCTGATTTGGAACTTGAAAACCTACATCCTTGAGTCATCGAGACACTTCTTCTGAAATTGAGACCGGAATTTCCCTTCGTTGCTTGCATTCTGAATTTTGCAAGAAAACCTTAGATTCAAGATTTGTGAGAGTAGAAAATTTCTTGAAAACCAAATCTCACCCATTCCTGCAACTGTATTCCATGGGGCTGAATGATGAGTATCTAGGAATGTTGCCTCAACATCTGATTTTAATTACTATACATTTTTTGGATTATGAAGTTTGTAACTATTGTAGGCAACCATGAGCTTTCTACTGTAGCAGTCCCTTTTGTTGAAGCATGATGAACTGTAACAAGGCATGTACTAGAAGCAATAGAGCATGTGCACCAACTCTTAGGGAAATGAAACCTATTCTAACAACAACAACAATGTGCACAAGCACTTGGAGGAATTAGAAATCCTAGAATAATATGTACAAGGGTGAGAAATTCTCCTTCTAGTAGCAATGTTTGAGATAGATTCCATTGAATGGAATATGCAATTCCTCACCATCTAACTTAGTTGGCCGGAAGGCATTTCTACCTTTACATTTAGCTATCATGTGTGGGCCACTCCATATGGTGTCGAACTTAGAATGCTTGCCTATATTTGCATGATCAACATCCCACTTCAGTACCAAGTCTCCAACTTGGAATGTCCTGGCTTTAGCTTTCTTATCAAAGCTCTTCTTGATCAATGCTTGATCCTTCTCCATGGTCTGCATTGCATGTTCCCTTTCTTCTTCTAATTCCATTAGCTCAGCATACTTGATTTCCATAGTCTCGAATTCAGCCAGTTCTAGTTGTTTCATGAGTTCCAATGCTGGCAACTCAAGTGATATAGGTAGAACTGCTTCTTTTCCATATACAAGCTTGAATGAAGAGCTTCTTGTAGACCTCTTGGGTGTGATCCTATCAGCCCATAGAGCTGATTTGAGTTGTGTGCCAAGTTCTCTGATTCTCATTGAGAGTCCTTCTGATGATTCTTAGTATGTTCTTGTTTGTTGACTCTGCTTGGCCATTACCCTGGGGGTAATAGTTTGAAGAGGTGTCGAGGTATATGCCATTTTTGACATCCCATTCAGTGATCTTTGTGCCAAGAAATTCCAATGCATTATATGATATGATAGTAGCAGGGACACCAAACCTTGCGACTATCCCTTCATAAAAATCTAAGATGCTGGATTCATTTGCCTCCTTAAGTGCCACTGCTTCGGTCCACTTGGTGAAATAGTCTATTTCCTTAAGTATCCACTTATGGCCTTGAATTGAATTTGGATTGATCACTCAAATGAAGTCTAATCCCCATTGCATGAATGGTTGATCTACTAAAATTAAACGAAGAGGTAGGGTTGCTGACCTTTCCTTCCCTGTGAAGAATGCACATTTTTTGCATTTCTTGATCCATGAATAGTAATCCCTAAACACCTAGGCCAATAGTAACCAACCTTCATGATTTTGAGAGCTGTTACTCATGGAGCAAAGTGGCCTTCTACTTCTCCATCATGGAACTCACGTAATATATTTCCAACTTGACATGTTCCAATGCATCTCAACAGAACACCATTGATGTATTTCTTGAATAAAACACCATCAGTAAGCACATAAGGGATGGCTTGCAATCTGAAATACCTTCTCTTAGCTTTGTTCCATTTTGGAGGGCACAAATCTATTTGGAGATAATGCACCAAGTCCTGAATCCAACATGGAATAAGTGCATCATTAGCTAGTTGTTCTGGATTATTTTGTAGTAACATGACATCCTATTCTTCATCTGTTGATTTAACTTGTTGTTTAGAAGCTAGCTACTCACACAAACCCTTTTCCATGAACCATCTTGGTCACTTTGATTTTAATATCATATTCCATTACACGAGTGATCCATCATGCTCTCTTCTTGTTCAAATCCTTGTTTAGGAGAAATTACTTGACACCAGCAAGAGATACTAGCAATTGAATCTTATTGTTCGAGACCAAGTGTCTGAACTTCTTCAAAATTCTAATGATGTAAAGGACATGCTTTTCAATGAAAGAATACTTTACTTCATAATCTTACAGGATTTGAATGAAGAATGGTATGGGATATTATGAACCTTCTCTATTTAGTTGTACCAAGATAGTTGAGATTATGTCTGGCCCTCCAAAAGCATACAACATGAATTCCTTTGAAAATTATGCGTTAAAAAGGGTTGGGGCTTGTGATATTGCATACTTGATAACCTCAAAAATATCTTTTCCTTCTGCTTTCCATTTGAATTCAAGGCTCTTCTTCAACATCATCGTTAAAAGATTCACAAGAGTGGCAAAATCAGGTACAAATCTACGAAATGTTGAGTTTTGGAGCTCAATTAATTCAATTTAGCATGCAATGGAAACTTGCTGGAAAATACAGTAACCGTCATCGGTTAGGGGGTAACCAACATTGGTCACCCAAGACTAGCATCGGTCAGGAAAGGGAGGAACCAACATCGGTTAGGGCTAACCTACTTCGAGGATGTTGTAATTAACTTTTAGGAATTATATCTATTTTTAGCATTAAAGTATATCTATTGATTGTAATTGCATGGCTAAGTACCCTAAGTCTATAAATAAATATATAAGCATAAAAGCTAGGTTTTAAGAAGAAGATATTAACAAGAATTAGAAAGAACTTGCAAAGGTTGGTGAGAAAGAGAATTCTTGGTGATGAAGAAAAATCTTGAGGAAAGAAAGTACTATACATCTGAGAGGTGTGGAAGATTGAAAATATTCATTGTATATCTTGTCAAAGCTTTGGATAATAGATTGGCCTATTTCTTGGTGGGCGTAGCCCACACTGGGTGAACCACGTTAAATCTGGTGTTGATTTATGTCTCTTGTTTTGTATATTTCTTCTGGTAGAATATCCACTTTTATTTACATGTATGCTTAGATCTGATATATTATTTGTACAACCAGTGTGCTAACTCCAACAACTAGTATCAAAGCT
This sequence comes from Taxus chinensis, assembly GCA_019776745.2. NCBI lineage: Eukaryota > Viridiplantae > Streptophyta > Pinopsida > Cupressales > Taxaceae > Taxus > Taxus chinensis. The sequence goes on from CM034150.1 coordinate 803,581,433, forward strand.
TTGTTTGAGGGTTTTTTGTGTCGACATATTTACTCACAAAGGGTTTTCTGATTGAGTGGGATCTACAACAATGGCAGAAGAAAACAAATATAAGGTAGAGAAATTTGATGACCGAAATTATCAATTATGGAAGATGCAGATTGAGGATTATCTGTATCAAAGAGATTTATATTTACCGTTGGATGAGAAGTCTAGACCTACAAAGATGACTGATGAAGAATGGAAGATTCTTGATAGAAAGGATTTGAGATCTATAAGATTGAGCCTGGCAGCATCCATGGCTTCCAATATTACAGAAGCAACTTCTATGGTAGAGTTAATGAAATCTCTTGCTAATTTATATGAAAAACCTAGTGCTTCAAATAAAGTTTATTTGATGAAGAAACTATTTAGTTCTAAGATGCATGAAGGTGGATCTGCATCTAGTCATTTGAATGATTTTCAATCTATTGTAAATCAGTTAAAATTGGTTGCAATACCATTTGATGATGAAGTAAAAGCACTTTTACTCTTATGTTCTTTGCCTGATAGTTGGGATAACTTGGTAATGGTTGTTAGTAATACAACATCTGCTAATAATATTTTGAAGTTTGATGATGTGGTTAGTATAATATTGAATGAAGAAATTCATAGAAAGAGTACAGAGGAATCATCATCTAGAAATTCTTTGAATGTAGAAAGCAGGGGCAGATAGAAGGAGAGATCCAAGAGTAAGAGTAATGGGAAATCAAAGTCAAGGGATAGCAAATCTAAATCCAGAAGTAAGGGAATTACTTGTTGGAAATGTGGAAAGAAAGGACATGCAAAGAAATATTGTTGGTCAAAGGATAAAGAGAACCAACAACTAGACAAAGGTAAAGAATTAAAATCTTGCTTGCATCAGAGGTAATGCAAGATGCTCTTATTCTTTCTTTAGATAATAGAATTGAATCATGGGTTTTAGATTTCAGGAGCTTCTTTCCATGTAACCCCTAATAAGGGTTATTTCAGAAATTATGTCCAGGGAAATTTTGGGCATGTTTATTTGGGTGATGATGAACCTTTTAGTATTACTAGTAAAGGGGAAGTTCATCTAAAATTGTAGAATGGAAATACATGGGTATTGAAATATGTGAGGCATGTGCCAAGCCTAAGAAGAAATCTTATTTCTGCAGGGAAACTAGGTGAATATGGTTGCATGGTTACTTTTACGGGAGACTCTTGGAAAGTCACCAAGGGTGACTTTTGTTGTGGCAAGAGGTAAGAAGGTAGGAACGTTATATTTATCTACCCTGTATTACTAATTCCTTTTCTACATTATCTACTTCAGATTCAGATGCATGCATGTGGCATAATTGGTTGGGTCATATGAGTCAAAAAGGAATGCATATCTTAAAGGCTAAGGGTAAGTTATCATATTTGAAAGATTTAGATCTTGATTTCTGTGAGCATTGTGTCTTTGAAAAGCAAAAGAGAGTGAGATTTCTCAAATTTGGGGAAACTAAGAAGGAGCAAAAATTGGATCTTGTACACTCAGATGTGTGGGGACCAGCTCAGGTAGCTTCTCATGGAGGATCCCAGTATTATGTTACTTTCATTGATGATGCTACAAGAAAGGTATGGGTTTATTGTATTAAACGTAAATATGATGTTTTTGAGACTTTTAAAAGATGGAAAGCCCTTGTTGAGAATGAATCAAATTCTAAGTTAAAGTGCCTTAGATCTGACAATGGTGGTGAATACTATAGCAAGGATTTCAATGATTATTGTTCAGTGAATGGGATACGTAGAGAAAGAATGGTTCCAAGAACACCACAAGAGAATGGTGTTGCAAAAATAATGAACAGGATAATCATGGAACGTGCTAGAAGTATGAGGATACATTCTGGATTGCATTTGCAGTTTTGGGCAGAAGCAGTTGATATAGTGGTTTATTTGATTAACCGTGGGCCTTCAAGTTCACTAGATGGAGGAATACCAGAGGAAGCTTGGACTAGAAAAGAGGTAGATATTTCTTTTCTTAAAGTTTTTGGTTCAAAAGCTTTTGTGCATGTTGATAAGGAAAATAGGAAAAAGTTGGATGCAAAATCCAAGAGATGCACTTTCATTGGTTATGGATATGGTGATTTTGGTTTCTGTTTTTGGGATTTAGAGAATTATAAAATTATTAGGAGTTATGATGTTGAATGGAATGAAAAGAGAATGTATCAGGGATCAAATTTTGGTACCCAAGGATGAACCAGTTGAGAAGTTTGTGAATGAAAATGAACTCTTAGATTTAAAAATATTACCGACAAGGTTACACAGTAACTGGTGTCGGTTGACCCCTGACCGGAACATCAGTCAGTAGAACCGGTATGTCGGTTACAGAAGATCCAAACCGGAATCGGTTAGCAGAACCAACGTCAGTTACAGGTGACTGGTGGTCAGTCACTGTCAGATTTGGATAGGAATGTCCAGGAGGTCTAGATTGAGCCTCTAGTACTCCAAAATCTTGTGAGAAGGTCACAAAGGGTAAGTAAACTTCCAGAAATATTTACACCTTCTCTATTTTATTTATTATTGACTGATAATGGTGAACTAGAGATCTTTGAAGAAGTAATGGAGGATAAGACCCACGTCTAGTGGGAGCATGGCATAGATGAGGAGATGGACTCCTTGGAACATAACCAGACTTGGGATTTGGTTAAGTTTCCAGCAGGTAAGAGGAACATTGCAGAACAAGTGGGTTTACAGGATCAAGGAAGAAGAGGGTGGACATAAAAGATACAAGGAAAGGACTTGTAGTAAAGGGATTTGCACAGAAATCAGGTATTAACTTTGGTGAAATATTTTCTCCTGTTGTTAAGATGACTTCTATTCGTACTGTATTGAGTTTAGTTGAAGTAGAGGATTTGCATTTAGAGAAACTAGATGTGAAGATATGAACTTTCCTTCATGGTGATTTGGATGAAGAGATTTATATGCAGTAGAAACTTGGGTATGAAGTCAAGGGTAAGGAGAAATTAGTGTGTAGGTTGAAAAAGAGTTTATATGGGCTCAAGCAAGCTCCAAGGAAATGATACATGAGGTTTGATAAGTTTTATACATGAGCATGGTTACTTGAGATGTGAATCTGACCATTGTGTTTATTTCAAGAAGCTTGAAAATGGGAACTATATTATTTTGTTACTGTATGTGGATGATATGCTTATTGCAGGATCTAGTATGTAGGACATTGGTGAGCTTAAGAGAAAGCTAGCTCACACATTTTCTATGAAGGATTTAGGAGCTGTAAAAATAATCCTTGGCATGCAAATACATAGAGACAGGAAAAACAAGAAATTGTATTTGTCTCAAGAGGATTATATCTACAAGGTGTTAGAAAGGTTCAACATGTAGAATGCAAAACTTGTTAGTACACCTATGGCTGAACACTTCAAATTGAGCAAATATCAGTGTCCATCATCACATGAGGAGGTCAAATACATGACACGAGTGCCATATGCTTCAGCATTTTGGAGTCTCATGTATGTTATGGTTTGTACCAGACTAGACATTGCACAGACAGTGGGAGTTGTGAGTAGATATATGGCCAATCCAGGTAAAGAGCATTGGAAAGTAGTCCAATGGATACTCAGGTATTTGAAAGGGACATCTAGCATGTAGTTATGTTATGGAGGTTTGGATATTTCATTATGTGGCTATGTTGATTCAGATATGGCTGGAGATCTGGATGGTAGGAGGAGCACTACTGGATATATTTTCACAGTAGGTGGGATGAAAGTTAGCTAGATTTCAAGATTGCAGAAGGTTGTGGTTTTGTCTACTACAGAGGTAGAGTATGTTGTAGCTACAAAGGCTAGAAAGGAGATGATATGGATGAGTAGGTTCATGGAAGAGTTAGGAAAGGAGAAAGGTGATTGTAAATTGTTCAGTGGAAGTCAGAGTGTAATTCATTTGGAAAAGAACTCAATGTTTCATTTGAGAATGAAACACATTCAGTTGAGGTATCACTTCATACAACAGGTATTGGAGGATGGGATAGTTGAATTTAGAAAAGATTCATACGAGAAAGAACCCTGTGGATATGCTAACAAATCCATTAGCAAAGGAGAAGTTGGAGCTACACTCCACTTCTGTTGGTATTTGATTTTGAGACTTGAAGAGGAAGAAACAAAGCTAAGGAAGGATCCAAGAATGATGTTGTACAAGAATGGTGCAGTAATTAATCTCCAAGTGGGAGATTGTTGAGTTGTGGATCTCAATTACTTTAGTTTAGCATGTAATGGAAACTTGCTAGAAAACACAGTAACCGTCATTGGGTAGGAGGGTAACCAACATCAGTCAAGAAAGGAGGAACTGACATTGGTTAGGGAGGAACCGATGTCGGTTACCTGTGCGAGGATGTTTTAATTAACTCATGGGAATTAGATCTATTTTTAGCATTAAAGTATATCTATTGATTGTAATTACATGGCTAAGTTCCCTAAGTCTATAAAGACTATATAAGCATGAAAGCTAGGGTTTAGAAGTAAGAGATTAATAAGAATTACAAAATTTGAACTTGTGAAAGGTTGGTGAGAGAGAGAATTCTTGGTGATGAAGCAAAAGCTTGAGAGAAAGAAAGTACTATACATCTGAGAGGTGTGGAAGATTGTAAATATTCAATTGTAAATCTTGTCAAAGCTTTGGATAATAGATTGGCTTGTTTCTTGGTGGACGTAGCCCGCACTGGGTGAACCATGTTAAATCTGGTGTTGATTTATATCTCTTTGTTTTGTATATTTCTTCTGGTAGAATATCCACTTTTATTTGCATGTATGCTTAGATCTAATATATTGTCTGTACAACCAGTGTGCTAACCCCAACACTGGTCATAGTTTATCCTAGGAAGGGCCCAGGGATATTTTGTAGAGCTACTATCTTGTGGTTTGGAAGCTCTAGTGTATTTGCTATGGCTTCAGGACTCTTTCAAGATCTGATTGTCAAGCCTTGTCTGATACTGAGATAATTGTGTTGTATCGATACGGTGTTATGCTGAACGTATGACTAGAATACACGTTGTATGGGGTGAATGACACTCTAAACCTTCTACACCTTTGAAATACTTGCCTGAGGTGAAAGAGGTCCATACTACATTCTTGAGAAAATGGTGATATCATCTAGATATACCAGCACCATCTTGTTGATTAAGCCTTTGAACACCATATCCATAGTTCGCTGAAAGTTTTCTCCTGCATTTGACAATCCAAATGGCATCTTCTTATAAGCATAAGTGCTGGGATTTCATGTGTTGAAGGATGTCTTGAACAATCTTCTTCTTTCACCATTATTTGATTATAAAATGGAGCTAATACATCTAGCAATGAAAACCTTTCAGAAGATAACCTACAGACTGTGAAAAGATTTTCTCCATTGATGGGAGTGGATAATGATCTTTGAGTGATGCTCTATTTAGATCACATAAATCTACACATAGTCTGATTTCTCCATTTCTCTTTCTCACCGGCACCAAGTTTGAAAACCCAACTTGAATGGCATTTGATAGAACAAGATGATGCTAGCAGATAATCAGTTTGTTCAACTCTTTCCTCATGAGAGGTTCAATGTAAGGATTCACTAGCCTTTGATTTATGTCAAAACAGGCTTGGATTCTGGATATAGCTCAATAGTATGTTGTTATGACTTTGGGTTAAAACCTATTAAATCCTTATAAGTCCAAGAAAAGCCAATCTGGGAATTCTGGTAACAAAGTTGAACAAATTCATATTTCTCTGTGCTCGGTACTTACTTTTCTAATTTGCAATGCCTTGCCTTCACCTACTAAAATGGGCTCTGAATCTTCACCCTTTACATGAATGTTATGCCTTCTCCTTCCAGAACTGATATCTTGGGGTTAGTAAGATTGACTCCAAAGTTACAAGAGCCTTTGGTAATTCATTAGTTCTCAACTGCACCACTTGGAACCATACGTTGTTCCAACTTGAGAGGGTTTCTGACAGAGCATAGTGAACTTCTTCTTGTAGGAAAATTGACAATCGAGCTGATGTGTATTCTGTGAAGACTTGCCAACTTGTGTTGTTATCCCCTAATAGACGGTCAAGAATGAACCAATTTGATATGAGGAAGATGGTTTCACTTTTGAAGATTGATCTAAAACATCAAATGCATAGCCCTAAAATTGCTGTGTGGTCTGTCTACTACTTCATTATTCTTCAACTTGGGATGGAATTGATGCTAGAACGCTTCAAAAATATTCAATGAGATCCCATCCCGTGATTCTTGTAGTTCTTCAATAGATCATTCTTAGCAACATTTCATCCTCTAAATTGGTTCACAATCAGCTGTGGTATCACCAAATACTTGCAAATTCTTAGGTGCACCTATTATTTCTTTCCCATGTGCAATCCATGTGATTAAAGCTTCATACTCAATGTGTTATTTGAGCAAGTGAACTAAAAATGGAAAGATGAGTAATATTTTTTACCTTGAAGTGAAACAAGCATAGTATCCTCCTCAACACCTTGTCTACTCCTTGAGCCATAAAATAATAGTGTGTCATACTTCATTATCATCTTTGTAGTCTTGCTTGGTGATGCTAGGGAGAGGATAATTCACTTCATGTTAAACAGGGGGGACTCCTAAGTGTCAGATTCTTCCATTTAATTATAAGGGTCTGAAAAGCATGACCTCTTGTTTTCCCATACCCTTGCGGTGAAGAAATGACCTGTGATTCATGGTTTAAGAGGTGGCATTCAAGATTTAGACATATTACAGAGTCACTTGAAGATTGCCCATGCATGTGACCTTGATGAGTAGTAATGCAAATGTTGAACATTTGTAATAAAATGGAGGTGATTGTCCTTGATGTCCCAAGGAGCTCTGTATTGGAGCGTGTAGAGCTGATGGACACATATGTGCAAGAGAACGAGGTGGTGATGTATATCGATGTGAAGGAGAGGTGTGAGTAGTGGACCTAAAATGATTTGCAATACTAGTAGACTGATGAGATTGTGTAGGCAAAGTGCTGAATAGGAAAGCTAGGAGAAGATTTTTCTTTAGTTTGGAGAGGCCCTAGGGACATAAGGTGCTCAAGTTGATGCAATGTAAACCTCAAGAGTAGGTTGTGTCCATGGTGTAGATGGGAAACACCAGTCTGATTCCTGATGCCTTGCTATGTTATTCATAAAATAGCACTAAGGCTCTAGAATGGATGTGGCATTAGGATTAATAGCTGAGTTTGGTCAGAACTAGGCAAGACCTAAGAGCTGACTTGCTCACTGATTTGTAGTTTGAATGGGTGGCCTATTAAGCTGATATGGAGGCCTAAGAATGGTGAGTTTGAGTGATGATACTGGAATCTGGAAAACACCATATGAGTGGGGACCTCTTAGATCACCAACTCATTACCCAAGTTTTTTAACAATAAGGAGTGCAATGGACTTGCATTGATGGGCCATAGAAGATGATCAAATCAATTTATTTGATAGAAATAATTTCAATTGGAGTAGCAATGATGTGCTAAAGTGGGTGCTTGGAATAGAAAATGGAGCATGATAATTTCATAGTCAGATAAAGATGGCATAGGTGGCCTAGGTAAAAGTTTACCAAAATTAAGCAAACCTCTAATAGCATGTTATAGGCACTACATGATAATGATTTTCCCATAGGATTAAATCACTCATGGCAATATCAGTTTTAAAGCTTTAAGGATTGTATAGAAATGCACCTTCAGCTCATTGGTTCACGGTGCGGAGGAATTCTATCTCCACATGCTTGAAATTTGAAGTTAAAGTTAGTCATACTATTCATTCTGGTCCTCTCTTGATTGTTGTCAATTTTAAAACAATAAAGATGTAGAATGTCTCTCCAATTGATGATAGATCATGGTCCCATTGCAAATTTCAATCTGAACATTGTAACTGTGACCCTTAAAGGATGAGATGGATCCAAGTTGAGAGGGGGAGGAAGCGTAATCCATTTCTCTCAATAAGTTGTTGTCATAATATGCAGACAGACATTTCAATGTATTGTATATGTATGCAGGTAGGTTTTTGAGTTCTCTTGTTGAAGTATGGAGACAACGTTGACAATGTTACCTTAGCTTCAGTAGGTTTCATAGCTACACATTGAGAAAAGTTGACTACTACTTTGAAAATGATGTAAGGATGATTCACTTATTCTCTTTGATGCCATCCACAAAATTCCTATAGATAAGAGTTTGGTTCACGTAGCTTGAGAGTGTGACACAATTGACAATGTGGAAATGTTTCAAAAGGTTTATTCTTAAAGATGGCGATAATAAACTTTGAATGAACAAGTCTTGAAGTTCAGGACAAGCTTACATTAGACATCTTAAACCTAGGTTGTTTTTCTAGTTCATAAGATCTTCTGCTGAGATGTTCTTTAAATCCTTGCTGCTAAAACTTGTAAATTTTCTTGAGTCACCAGATGAGATACGCCTTCAAAGCCGAAAGGTTGATAGATTTACAACAATGAGTAACAAAAATTGATGCTGCAGATGCAAATGAAGATAAGATGTTACTGAGTGGATAGGTAACTCATTATCAACCAAATGTGTCACCCTATCATGGATAGGAAAAGCTGTAGTGCTATAGCTCAAAATGTGATTAGATCATCTGCATGGGTAAATCTCCAAACAAGATTTTTCTACTTGAGATAGACCTCCAGAGAAAGTTGAGAATTCTTGTGGGTCACCATGCCATAATCTACTCTAATGAGAAACATCTTGGGGGTGATCCTAATGTAACTTTCCAAGGAAGACGAGTAAGCAGAGATGGTGAAGCGAATGGAGTGTGCAGTAATAAAGTGTGATACACCAAAAATGGACAGGGTAGAAGTAGCCTATTTTCCAATGTGATGAAATTTGTGTTTGAAGGTCCTAATAGGGAAGGGGTGATAAAGTTTCCAGTTCCAACGGAATGCAACTTAATATGTGTGAGAAACAACAATGATACAGTGAAGTGGTTAGTGGGATAGGGATAGATTTCACAATGGGGACATTATGTATGGAAGAGTGGAAGCAATTGAAAGGGCAAGTAGTAATGCAAGGTGGGACATAATAGGCGGAAGATTAAGCTCCACAAAGGTTATCTACTTCTCTTCATTGATATGAACAATTCAATCTATTAGCATGAATAAAGGCCTGCGGATCACCATGATATGAGTCCACTTCAAGGGCTTATTTACACATGGGATTCACAAAATAAATTTTACATAATTTTTCTACTTATAAAACTACCTCCCTTTACAATGAGCCCCAACAGGTTCTAATTTATAGAAATCTGAGGAAGAGAGAGAGAGAGAGAGAAAATGAAAATCCTAAAATCTATCCTTCAAACATTACTTCACAAGAGGTATTAAATGTAATTGAAATGATGTTTATTTTGCTTGCAAAAGGTCCCCCTATACTGTCCCATAAACATTGTAGTAGTGAAACTATGTCAGCCCATGCTTTATTACAATGAGATCCTTAGCTACTAAATAAAATCATTCAATTCCTTAACCTGGGCACATTTTCTACAAAATCACTGATCTATTACTTAGTAATCATCACATTCCATATTTATCAATTTGTGCATCGATCGGGCTCGGAAACATGATTCCAATGGTACCAATGTTGTGTGTTTTCATGATTGAGAAATGCAAAAGTTATGGCCTTCTGAGTGCGAGTAGCTATTTTGGGTCTGCCAGCTCATTTCTATCATTTAACAAGGCTGAGGTCATTGATTGACTACAACTAGAAGATGTTTCCTTTATTTCATATAGCTACACTATATAATCCCTCAAATCTTGAAATTTATTTATTTTTAATCGTAGAGGACATTGTGCTCATTCTAAAAGTCAAATTTTATGTAAAATCATAAGCGCGTGGTCAAAATTTATGGCCATTTGAAGTTGGGAGATCTGATTTACCTCTCACCATTGAAATTTTCCTTTGCATGCAGCTATTAAAAATGGGTAGTTTCGTGGTCTTGGTTGTCCCTTGTTTCACTTGGGCCAAAATTTATTGCTTCACCTACAAGTCTCCTTGACCCAGTTTGTAAATTTGGAAAAATCAGGCCCCACTGTGATTGGTGTCCCTCTTGTCATCAACGTTGACCGGGCCATGAGGGCCGTTGACCTCCACATTTGCCGCATCTCAGTTTGCTTGCTCAAGCTATTTCCTTATGGTTTCAAAGCTCCTTTGTCCCAGATGTCCCACACTACTTGTCATGTGGGCCGTGCACTCACATTGGTCGACCCGATTTTGTTGATTTCCTTTAGCCTGCGGCGATTTCGGCCTTTCGGTGAACTTGTGTCCACGACGTCCCGCAGACCGTCCGAGCCGTGACGGACCAAACTTTTGCCAACTCTATCTTTGCCATGATACTCAGGTCTTTCGAGCCATTCAGAGTTCTTGAATGTCCCACATTGTCCCATGGGTACGTGTCGGCCTGGGCTCCAAAAATACCTGATTTTTAACCGCACCTCAATACTAAAAGTCTCCTACACACCATTTTTCCACTTTTTCATTTTGTCTAATCTTCCTGCATGAATTTTTTCCTTGGATCACCACCTAAGTTAGAAAGGGAGCCAAAAAGGGACCCGAAAAAAACCTGATGCATTTGTGGGCCTATTGAATAACATTTATAAGTACTGCATTGGAAGCCTGAGGAAATTCATGCAAGTTATCCAAATTACCTCGAGGGGTGAATTTGGGATAACATGATTTTAACACTAAACTTGACTGACAAGTCCAGGAAAATCCAATGAGGAACCTGATTTCACTCTCAAGACTTCCAAGCTTCAAAGGTGAGTCACCCTGTGCCACCAAATCTCCTTCGCTATACCAATATTTCTAATTACTTTCCTACGATGGAAGTTTCCAACCTTTTCTCACAAAAAAACAAGGCCAATAATTAATGTAAAGAGAGTCTTCATCATCCCTCCTCATTGTTAAATCGAATCCATCTTACAAATCATGGACCTGATGCATGATCCTGAAGTCACTGCGTGTAGCCCGAATCTGGAAATAGCTCACCCATACTTAGAGCATGCGATGATAAACCATTTGGACTGGCTTGGTATAATTCATGTCAAAGGATCATTTTCACAGTTCTACTGGAGCTTTTTTCTAAATTTTTGCCTTCCTTGTTTAAGGATTTTCAAAGGGTATGTATGGAGATGTGATCAATGCTAAATGATTACGAAACCAACCCCTTACATAATTTTTTCCAAATTTTGGTTGAGTGTTGGGCTCTCGAGACTTACTTGAGAACTGAGGATTGGAGCTCATTAAACTTATGGAACCATAGATTCTCAGAGGAAAATAATTCTTCTCATGACTTGTACTAAAAATGTTCCTGAAATGGGTTGACCTGCATTGCACTACCACATGCAAGAGACTAGAATTCACTTATCATATCCCCTTATTTTACCTACAATGCCTCTTGGCAGAGTGCTTTGGAGCACCAAGATCCCAGTTGTGTCCATGTTCACCTAGGGGTGACAATTCATGTTAGGATTAATCAGTAGGTGCTTTTATGGAAACATACAAGCTGGAGCATAAGAAGTGCATTCCATACCATGTTGTAGTTTGAAAAGAGTATAAAGTAGGTGTTTGATTAGTTTTAAAGTTGGAGTGCATACTAACAAGTTTGACAGTGGATATCTCAAGGAAAAAGTAGGTTAGAAAAGTTGACCTAAAGTAGTATGGGCCTGCATTACTGCTTGGAAAATCAACCACGGGTTTTTTCTCCCTATGAAATGGTTTCCATGGTATTAGAATCCAATGTCTTCCTGTAGCATTTGAGATTCATCTTGTTGATTGAATAGTAACTGACGTAGTGTTTTTTAATTCGTGAATAAGTGAACATCAAGAAATAATTGTTCAATCAAATGAGTTGGATGAAATGAGACATTAGGCATTACATCATACTAAAATCCTTCAACATTAGTGGCAACTTTCTCATATAGAAAACATTTAGATATTGTCTCTACACTGCATCCTTTTTTTTAATGCAATAATGCCTGATCCCTAGGATACACAGAAATAAACACTCCAATAATAGCTACATGATATTGTCTTGATCACAACATTCACTCGACACTATACTATATTATGTAGGATATGAATTCCTATTTTTATGGAATCTCATTATCTCCATACAAATCTCAACAATATATCTAATAATCCTCATACACAATATCATTTGTAACCTATTCACGTCCCCTATTGTTTATAATAATATTACATTTTAAAAAATAATACACTATCCCTAATGTTGATTATTTGGTACAACAATATATATAACTAACCAACCTTCCTAACATTGTAGCTTTCCGCACATGGTATGACTCATTGATTACATGTGAACACTAGTTTTATTAGGACATTCCCCCCTTAGTGTTTAAACGGTTGAAAAACAATCAGGACTGGGTTTACAAGATTTTCGCCAAAAACGTGCTCATGAACAAAGGATGGTTATACATGACAACCAATAACCTAAAGCAAAGGATGGTTATACAGGAAAACCAAAAACCTAAAACAAAGGATGGTTTTACAAGACAACCAACAACCTAAATATTATGCTGTCTTCTTTTCCTTTTTGATTTTGTTCTTTCCATTATGTATTTTCCTTGAGGGAATTATGTAGGAACCACTTCTTACTGAAATACAAAACATGAATAGAGGGAAAAATGAAAATTGAACATTGAGACCATGTTCTAGTTCCCGCCCCCTCAATATGAACATTTCACTTATTCAACACAAAACATGAACATTGAAAACATACTGCAGACAACTGAAATTGGAACTCTTAAAAAGAAGCACACTGGAAAGCAAATACAGAAAACAAAAATCACAAACACATTGTCACCACAACTTTTTCTGGCCCCGTCATTAGTGACTGACGAGAGGATGCTGATTTTCCTCCATCCTCCTATGCCTTTGTCCCTCCAATGGATCCTCTCCTTACTTAATACAAGAAGTCTTCATCACTTTTTCGAGCATTTGTTTCCTCATTATCAAAGTGGGTAGACTTCATATCCCAATCACTTTCTTCGTCTCTATTTTCAAAAATGAACTCTATATCCTTCAATTTACCATCAAGTAGATCTCGTGCTCTTTTCTTACAATACATAATATCGTGTCCAGGAGCATTAGAATAGTGACAAATAATTTTTTGTGGATCTTGGGAGGTTGATTCTTTCTTAAAAGAAGGTTTGAATCTTCCTTTAGCATATTATTTGTTTCTATCATACATTGCATTTTCCTCTAGATCAATCTTCTTGGTTCTATTTTCTTCTTCTATCAGAGAATAAATTAAATACTCTAGACTCAGATTTATTTTTCTCAAAGTGAATACCATGTTAGAATAGTTATGAGGCATGTTATTAGACAATATAGCTTTTACATCATCATTAGGAACATCAACTTTTATTCCAGCTAGTTGATTTAATATAGAATGAAACTTATGTGTTCCACTATGTTGTCACCTTCCTCCATTTTGAGTCCGAACAGCTTCTACTTGAGTGCCACTGCTGCACTTTTTGCTTGCAACCCAAACAAATTGCTCAATGTCATCTAGACGACATGTGATGTCTTTGATAGATTTATGTGATGCAGGTAGGTATCAGATAATCCCAGGCCTATGATTTCTGTTTCTTTTCAATAATTACTTTCCCATTTTATTGTCTCATCTATGTCATTTGGTTTCTTGATTTTTCCATCCACTATATCCCCATAAATCTTTGTTGATCAATAATAGTTAAGTTCTTACCTACCATGTATGGAAATATTTTCCTTCGAATTTGACAATATGGCTTAATTTATCCATGAAAATACTATTTGATAGATGCTCACCGACTCACAAAAATGACAATTTGGTGGTGTGTGAAGTTTAGCTTGCTGCTATCTTATAATTTTGAGGACACGGCCATGTTGTATTGGATATTTGGCTTGGAAAAACTTAAGCGGACTTCAATGTGAATTCCATTGACTTCAACTGTGAATCCTGTACGTGGTCAGTGGTGCATAATCAATGAATTTTTGCTGGACAACGAACTCAATATAAATGCTACTTGGTGATTTTGTTTGCTTCATAGGCCAATTCTCCCAATAGCATCCAAATACCTATGTGAGATATGTTAGACCAAACAACTATCTATGTGATGTGAAGAACTGGTTAGATGCCTTGAGAAAACAACTAGAGTTGTAGAGGATTTGTGTGCATTAGATATACCAGGAACCAAACACATAAACTGATGTAGACAGGAGAATGCTAATGAGGATGGAAAAGTATTTCCACAAGTCTGACAGATCTTTGTGCTCACCTACGATATTGGCCAAAATGATGATTTTCAACACACAACCATGAAACCACATTTAAACATGATGATTTCCTCAACGTGAATATTGATTTGAGCAATATGTGATATTATAAACTCGTGCCTAGAGATGTGTAAAAAATATAGAAGAAAATGATACCATTGAAATTTGAATACCTTATCCTTCTAATTCGAGCCTCAAAATAAAACCATATTAATATATTTCTCAGATCTAAATTCCAAAACAACAACAAAAAATGCAAGGAGATCTTCACGTGGATGATCAATGTAGGAGTGATTATTGAAATAATATTTGTTATGTAATTCAAAAATTGATTGAATGAACTCTTCATAAAATAATGTATTTCATATGTGGGAAACCAAGAATATAAATAAAATCACCCTCATTCAAACCTCAAAGCCCCATAGCTATTGCTCCAGCTCTGAAACCACTAATAGTATTTAGAATAACTTAGATGAATATTTATTTCATGTAATAATTCTTGAGACTGAATACACAGAAATAAACACACAATATTATACTGGTATTTTCTTGACACAAATTCATTCGAGATTATACAATTATATAGGAAAGGAATTCCTATTTTTATGGAGTTCATATCTCCATACAAATCTCAACCATATCCCTAATATTCCTTATAAAAATATCAAAACTAATAAGGTGATACTGTTTATAACAATATTATGTTGTTACAAATAATATGTTATGTGTAATATACTATTTGTTACAACAATATATATAAATAACCAACCATACTAACATACTAGTTTACCATACGGTAAACTTACTAATTACATGTGAACACTAATTTTCCTAACATACATGATAAAAAAATAAAGCCAAGGAAATTTCAAGAAGGAGACCGTGCTCTACTATTTGATTCAAAGTATAAGGACTTTAAAAGGAATTTGTAAATGAGATGGATGGTCCCATATTAGATTGAATGAGTATTTGACAATGAGATTATTCAATTAATTCCAATAGATGGAGAAAAAAAGGTAAAGTTAATTAATGGGCATAGACTAAGGCTATACCATTAACCAACATCAAAGGAAGAGTTTCAGAATGAGCTTCAAGAAGATGCAGCTCTGAAGTGTGTGGACAAAGTCTCTTCATCTAGAACAACTCAGAATTGGGCTATCTTCTATCAAGGAATAAAAGAGGAGATGACAGAAAACCAGAAATGGAGGTCATCATCCTCTAGAGCATTGGCTGAAAACCAAAGATGGCGGCCATTGATTCTAAAAGAGAGAGAGATAGATTTTTTTGAAAAAGATATAATAAACTTAGGTGACCGAAAACTAGAAATGGAGGTCACCACCTATGCATACGACATGCAATAAAAGGACCTTGTGTAGATGGAGAAATAAAATAGCATGGAAATGGCGACAAGGATGTGACAAGTTCATTTAACGAGGTATGCACAATTAATTCACTTCTTGAATATAGGAAGGTTTTAATTTGTGAGTCGTTAATTATTATCATCGTGCAAATTGATTGTCTCCTCCATTTCCCATAACTTCACATGCTTCATAAATCCCTACCAAATCTATAACTACCTCCATAATAATCTCCACACGCACCCAATCAATGTCATCACCACTTTGGGATTCTATCATATCTTTCCCAATTTAGTTATATTCATTTCAAACCATTTCTACTCCACTGTTAATTTCTAAATTTCACCCTCTCACTCCTACGCCACCATTCACTATTATGCTTAACCACAACCCTAGAAACCCTACATTTCTAGTCATGTGCCCCTTTTTATTTTCACTACTTGTTCAAACTCAGACATGGGGCCTTGATTGAGACATGAATCAACAAGTTCTGTGGAACTTTTGGCCGATGCAAAGTCGGTCGAAATATTTGAAAAAATAGGATGGTTGGATTTTCTGCTAGATTATGAGGAATTTAATGTAGTAATTACTGAGGAATTCACTATAAATATGGAGGAAGGACACTCTACGGTTCAATGTAAGGAAATTTCCTTTACTCCAACTATTATCAGTCATCTTTCAGGAATACCTCACTAAGGGTTAGTAATAAGTGGCAAAACAATGTATGTAGAAAAATTTAAAATATTTTTCAGTTAGAAAGAAGGAGAAATTAGAATTAGTCATAGAAAATAAGGGTAAAGCTAAAGGAATCAAGAGAATAACCCTTCCTAAACCTTGGGCAGAAGTGGCCAAATGGTTGATCAAGTAATTTACATGCAAAGGGAAATATGAAATTGTGTTGGGTCATGTGTTAAGAATGTTAATACACCTCTGACATGGTCAAAATAAACCCCAATATAAGATGAATTTACCTCAATTTTTATATGATTCTATTTTTTCTACTATGAAAAATTTCGTTGGGGTGTCTCATATTTAAATTTCTAGGGTTTAATGCGTTTGATTTATGAGCATCAATTTGTTAAAAAAACATGGAATTAAGAAATGGTTGATTTTTCAAAAGCAATGTTCCTTAAAGAATGAGGTAGTTATGGAGCAAGCACCATCAACCTCTGAGAGACGTAAAAAGAGCCTCATGACTTCTAGACCTACACCTGCCTTGCATGAAACACCAATTGAAAATCCTCCTTCCCAAGAAGAAAAAGAGGCAACCACAATAATGCAAATCCTAGTAAAAACCCCACATGTGTCTCCTCACAAATATGTGTCACCGTATGTTCATGATACAGAAAAAGAAATTGAGTATTCCATAGCCACAACTGAAGAATCACCTGTTAAAGACAAAGGGAAAACACCTCTAGTAGAGGGAGAAACTAGTTCTCCCCCTAATTCTGATACAATTATTCCCCAAGTTTTTTCTTTTTCCAAAATCTAGTTTGAGCTACAATTGTCTCAAGAAAGAATCACCCATCTTCAGTTACTTCTAGAGGCCAAAGAAGCCAATTTCTCCTAGATGGAAACTGCTAAAAATCAAGAAATTCAACAGTTGCAACAGATTGTAGCACAACATGAAGAGGAAAATCTTCAGCTACAAAAACCGCTAGAAGAGAGAGAGAGAGAGAAAAAATACAATCCATTCAGGATAGAACAGAGGAACTTAACATATCTCTTGTATTTTTGCAAGAAAATAGGGAAGAACAAAAGTCTGTGACCATGGAAGAATATGTAACTCAAACTGAATTTGTCTTTCCCCAAATTTTTGTTTTAAAGGGAATGGTCAAGCGGATGGACGAATGCTATAGGCTCAGGGTAGTTTATGAGGAGAACAAGAATTTGAAAGAGGAAAACAAATTTCTAAAAGACAATGTGGTTATTGTTTGTCATTTATATGACCAAGTTCTTTCATGTAGACCTCCTTCAAATTTTTATGCATTGTTTTTGAAGGATCAATTTTTCAAATGGAAAATATCTACGGCCCGTGTCATACATGACATCAAATTTGAAGATGACAATCAGTTTGTGGGTACATATACATTAGGGAATGATGTTGAAAATAATTTGTTTTGTGAATTTTATGTTCAAAAATTTCTTCTCCCTGAGAAAATAGAGATCCCCATAAATTTTTATGTGGGAGAGGTACATTTAAGAGAATTCATCTCTACTCTTAGACACTAAGGTGAATAGAGGGATCAGAGAGCCACATTTGTTCAAGCGGAGTCTACAATAGGCCTCGTAATGATA
Source organism: Taxus chinensis (assembly GCA_019776745.2). Classification (NCBI taxonomy): domain Eukaryota; kingdom Viridiplantae; phylum Streptophyta; class Pinopsida; order Cupressales; family Taxaceae; genus Taxus; species Taxus chinensis. The sequence continues at coordinate 803,599,385 of CM034150.1, forward strand.
CATGATTTACCTACCCCAATTCGGTTCTTCAACAATTTTTGATCACATGTATAATGTTTACGTCTACTAGATAGATACACATATATGCTTAAAACTTGCATCAAAAAATTCAGGGAGTAGGTACTTCCAACCTTCAATGTGCAATTCTTTACTTGTTAGGTAAGATATCAACTTATTGCAAAACCTTACAAGAAAAAGGAGGTAATTTCACCAACCAACCTCCGTTGGTCACTTAAAAGGGAAAAATACCTCTGCAAAATTATTCTGGAACTATAGGAGAAGTTGATTGGCATGCAGTATAGGCCTCCACTAGTTATTGCACTAGTACCAAGGTGGAATTCCATGGATTATCAACCAGAGGCCAGTTATCATGCTTAAAGGAAAAATGTCATTGATTACTTTGAGTTCTGTAATACTAGTTTGGATGAAACTTGGTAAACATTTTCCAATGAATATAACTGTTCAAGAATTGTGGAACAATTAAAAACTAGGTAGCATGAGGACCTGCTAAACCTTAAGTCTGGGGGAGTCATGAATCCCCATTTTTTATGTTTAAACCATGTGAAGCCCCATACTATTTTGATATCATATTACATGATGTTTAATGTTAACTATTTATACTTAATGCTTTATTGTGTTTTTGAAGGAATTATTGTCCATATGCTTGTTATTTTTATCTTGTTATTTCTTCCTCAAAATGGCTTAAATTGATCTTTTTATAAACATCAACAGTACCTTTGGAAAAGTATATGTTGAGTTATCATAGGAGTAAATTGCACTAGCGCAAGAACCAATTAGCGCACCAACGTAGGACTCGCCTTGGCACAGGACTCTCCTATGCATTAATATAGGACTCACAGTACAACACCAAGTTGTCCAGGTCATCAACTTTGAAGTCCTTAAAATGAGGGATTTGCATAAGAAGATAGATAGCTCAGACTACTAGTGATAAAACTGACAACACAACAACTTGAACAAAAAAATTGTTCCATTACCTCAACCTATATTCATGCATATTTTGAGGTTCAATCATTTCAGTTGCCGGGAGATATGATGCGATCAAAACCTTAGGGTTTATTATCACCACGAATCTCTACAATCAATCTAAGGTCTAAATAATCTCCCAACACCGATTTAATCTCTCCAATTATTTAATCATGGACCTCCTCTCTAGTGAGTAAGATTAATTCAAACTCAAACACCTCAGAGACTAGTCCTTCCATAACTGTACTCTTTCATAATAGATAGTCATTAATCTAGTCAACATCCAACTAAGTAAATGTATTTATTGCGAATAAGCTAGTTCTCTCCAAAAGGGACTAGGATTTCTCTAATATAAAAGAGCTAATGTACTTAGATTTACTGGTTTAGTTCAGTTAGTTGATTCATTGTAAAAGCATACTCTTTCAATTTAATAAAGATTGCAAATTAGGGGAAAACTTTGTGTGACTTTCAGCCTTAAACCTAATCAAAGGGAAGGGGTAAGGGCCACTCCTCCCCAACGAGAAGGGATATTTACTATTATTTTATTTCTCTCATCTTTGATGCATTTACCATTTCAGCATTAAACTATATTAAAAACCATTATATTTTGTCTTTAATACCCTTTTCTTTCCATGTATTACATTTTATAATTGCAGTTAGTTATTATTAAGTTAATTTTGTTATTAAGTATGTGCTGAGAGAAATCCCTATTGTTCCCTTTATTGCAAACAACCATGGACACCACTTTGGATTGATATATATAATATCATTAAATTATGAGTATTAACGACGCTCATTAAAGAGGAGCACAAACTATTTCACATGCAATAACCACTTGACATTCAATGCATTTGTACTCCACTCCATACATCATACACAAAGTAGTGTTCACAGATCTTATTTCCAACACACATATATACACAATATGTTCCACAAATAGATTTTCATACCCCACTTATACTACAATACAAATAAACGTCCCTTTAAGTTTAAAATCATCCCACATAGTACCCACACATTCAACCCCTCTCCAGTGTAATTTGCAACTCTTGTGCAATTGCTACTGTTATATATCGTCCATAATAAGTTAGAGTCTTGTGGCCTTGGATCACTAAATGTTCATTAGTCCCTCTAGAATATATATACATATTCTCACAATTGCCATATTTATAATATAATATTAATTTAGTTTAATTCAAATTTTAATTTTGGAAATTATGTACTTTCGGTCCCTATCTTACAATTCCATTCACATATCTTGTAATATATTATCCAGGAAGTAATTAATAGTGCTTGCCTTATATTACAAATTCACAACCTAGATATTTTTTAATACCTCTAAACTACACACATATACACATATACACACACACACATATCTACATGCATATGTATGTATATGAATGTATATGTATATGTATATACATATCTACACAGAGAGAGAGAGAGAGAGAGAGAAACACAGACATAGACACATATACATATATGTAATCTATATACTTGTATATACATTATATATATATATATATATATGTATGTATGTATGTATGTATGTATATATGTATGTGTACGTATATATACACATATAATATACACACATACATATTTATATATGTATGAATGTATTTATATATGTATGTATGTATTGCTCATATTTATATGTGGTACCCTCCATAGAATTCAGGGGAGTCCCTGATGCAGAGATCCACATCTTTGCATTCATTCACTATTTTAAAACAATCAATTTCATTCCAAACTCATCAATACCATGTTTTGGTAGTTTCCATGCACTAGTAAGAACAACTCCATTTTATCAAATCTTGGTCATCAAGCTACAAGATATTCTGTTCACACCACACCTTGTTCTTTCATGTTCCCTACTTGCCAATGTATTTGATAAAATAGACAAAAACCCTAAGAAATTGCATTTACACTATCTTACCTTCATGTTCCTTTCATTAGGTTCTTGGAACATTAGTTCCAAATAGGTGAAATTTGACCTCATACAGTCAATGATCTCTTTCCTTCTCTATATCCCATTTCAAAGACTCAAACAAGGTTATCTCAACTTTTCAAAATGATTGAGAATCAAAATATTATCATTTTATCTACAAGAGACTAAAACTTCCATCCTTTCCTCAAATGAATCCCCTCATAACTATTTCCTTCTTGTATTTATCTCATGCTCCTTTGTTTTCATAACCCTAACTTAACCTCTTCACCCATACATAGCCAAAATAAGCCTTTCACATCATTTTTAACACTTTATTGACTCATACCATTCTATACCTTGATTCAATATATCTAAACATTCACAAACTTTTGAAAGCTTTCAAGAAAAATTAAACACCATAATTGACAATTTTTACATTCTTAGAGATTTTTGAATTTTTCCTTGGAGGGAAAAATTCTAATTTGAAAGCATGAGCATTTTGACTCTAATTAGCACTTACAATTGCATCCTAGACTCTTTCTCATGTTTTCAAGACCTCTATTCACATTCCTTTCTTTCATCCACATGACTTAGGAGGTCATCTTGTCATTTTGTAGTTTTCCCATGAAGCTCCTGCATCAGCCCCCCTCCCTATAGATGTTATCTTCTTCTTATAGATCTTATCTTCTTTATGTGGCTTATTGGTTCTCAAAAATTTCCACTTATTAGATGAGTGAAGAAGGGTGAAATAATTTGTTTTAGTTGTATGTTTGATCACTAAGAAGGGAAAATTAAAGGTCAAAAAATAGGAAGGTGGTTAACTTCCAACTCTTTGGGCTTTATGCAACCTAAAAAAGAGACCCTAAAGTAACCCAAGTGACACCAAATAACACAAATAATGAAAATATAAAGCAAAAGACCTAGATAAGCAACCCAACCACTATGATATCTCTTTCAATAGGTTATCACTAGCAAGAGGATCATTAAGCTACTTAAAACTAGGCAAATGTTGCAAAAAAAATAGATAATTGTGATATAGATGAATCCAAAGTTGTATCAAAGAGGCCTCTAAGAATGTATATGATAAAAATAGGTCTCAAGGAAGGTAGTACACCAAGATTTAACTAAGAGGGGGCTTGATCATTTCAACTTCATATGTGTCTTGTTCATTAGGCTAAATCTACAAAGTTGAGATGAAGGAGTCAAAGATAAGACAAGAGTTGCATCAATTTACACAATTGCTACAGTTCCCCACAATTCAAACACTCATTAAATCACATACAATAGGATCTAACAAACCATCAGATCACCATAACAAGGAATCTAAAATATAGCATTAGATAAGTTTATTGAATGCAAATAAAGCTAGAATTCCACAAGGGTTTTACAACCAAATGCTTTGGTGACTACACATAAGACATTTTCACATAATTACTAAATGGAGATTCTACAATTCAAACACTCATTAAATCACATACAATAGGATCTAACAAACCATCAGATCACCATAACAAGGAATCTAAAATATAGCATTATATAAGTTTATTGAATGAAAATAAAGCTAGAATTCCACAAGGGTTTTACAACCAAATGCTTTGGTGACTACACCTCAGATATTTTCACATAATTACTAAATGGAGATTCTAACAATTTGAGTGAATGCACTTCTCCCTCAAATGATAGATTACTTTATAATCCACTATCTTATTCATGACTAAGTTAAAAAAAACATGACTACTCTCCGGGTATTTATTACGAAATCTTTCAATTGATTACAATCATTCATTCTCCAAACATTTAAAACAAAGAGATAAAATGAACACTTAAAGAGTAGACAACCAAAAATATTAGAGATCCTACAAAAATGGTCAACCTAGATGATGATCAGATGAAGCACATGCTTCATCTATTTATACAATTGTTTGAATTTGCCAGAAATGGAATTGGAGGGATCTTAGAGTTGAGAGAACTGATGAGAGAAGAGGGATTAGCATGAAAATATTTATTAATGCATACAACATTGATTGAATGACACATGGAACCAATTGGTAATCAATTTATCATCTCAAGAATATAATCACATCACAAAATAAATACAAGTTTCCGAAGATGCATCTGGGAGGCCCCATGAATGAGATAATTTAAGAAATCAACTGAAAAATGGTGGAAAAATGTTGAAAACACAACTGAAACTTCTACCATTAAATAATGTGTAAATATCCTATTGTGGACACACAATCATGCACTTGGGTAAATTTTTAGGTCCTAAAAGCATACTACCATTTACATTATTCCTAAGCAAGAAAACTAGTGGTTGAAAATTATCTTTGGCCTGTTTTCTCTATTTATTACTTTCTCTTTGGTCTTACACACCCTATAGACCATTCCGTATTTTAATTTTTATCCTTAATGGCTTCGAACACCAGTGCCCAACCAAGACAACAATGCCCAAAAAACTCCTATCCCCTATGGGTGCCCCTGTCCCTTTTCTATCTCACTCACTCCTTTTGGGTATCTTTTGTATTTTGAATGCACTTCTCCCTCAAATGATAGATTACTATAATTATAATCCACTATCTTATTCATGACTAAGTTAAAAAGTAAATAGTTGTCGTAAGTGGTCCAGTAATGTTAAAATGTCAAAGCTGGGGTAAGTAGAGAAGTAGGGTCTACATGATTAGGAATTAGAAACATTATATTGGTAATAAGGACAAGGAGTGAGGTCATAAATATTTTGTGTATTTTATTTGTAAAAAGTCTAAAAATGTGGAACCCATATGAAATGATAAGGTTTATCTTATCTTAAAAGATAAGCTTACATGTACAGATAAGAGTTAAGGTATGGAATATGATTCGTCAGAGTGGATTTCTTATCCTATCTTACAGATAAGATGGATAAGCCTGGAAGTTCTATAAATAAAGAGGCCACCCCCCCTCATTTAGCATAGAAGGAAGTAGTGAGAAATATTGTATGAAGTGTGTAAAGGAAGCCATCAGTTTAAAGGTGTGTTGAAGAAGTCATTAAGAGGTGTAATTGTAAAGTTTCTCCCATAGTATTGGTGAAAGGCAAGTGAATTCAATAACACTTGAAGTACCTCATGGGTGAGATTGCAACAATTTCATGTTAATATTATAATTTAGTTTGATATTTCAGATTTGTCATCATTCCGTCTTATCATAATCGATGGTATTCTTGTGTTATGTTTGTTGTTTTGTTTCCAGATTACATCCACCAAACTAAAGGTTGTGCATTAGTAAATAATCATAGCACGAGGAGTTCCCGGTGAAGAATTATCATAGTGCTGGATTGGTGATGAAATTTTGGTTCCGTTGCCGGGGACCATTCCTTGTTGGTGGATTTTCTGGAGAGATATTCCCACTTAGTCAAAAATCAATTTGAGGGTAACCTTATTTTTACTGTGCATAGTAGATACCATGGTAAAGTCATTTTTACCGTGAATAGTAGTTACCATGGTAAAGTCATTTTTGTTGTGAATAGTATTTATCACAGTAAAGTCACTTTTTTACTGTGAATAGTATTTACCGCAGTAACTTCACTTTTTACTGTGAATAGTGTTTACCACAGTAAAGTCAGTTTTTACCGTAGTAAGTCAAGTTTTACCATAGTTACCGTGGTCATTTCTATTTTACTGTAGAAAGGTGTAAAGTCACTTTCTATTACAGTGATTCCAATTATTTGTGCACATAAGTCTTGTTGATTGTACTTGTGGATTGGTATTTTACGGTGGTTACTTTTAAAAATGGGGAAGATTCCTATTTTTTCAGCCCAATCTAATGAAGATGCTTCCTCTTTCATTTAAGAGTTTAAACGATCTTGTATTTGTAATAGCCTCATAAGAAGGGAACAATGGAATGAATTTTTTCCTACCCTTTTGGATGGTTCAACACTTAGGTGGTTTGAAACACTAGGTGAAAATGTGAAAAATTCATGGGATTTATTAACTGAAAGTTTTCTTGAAGAATTTGGTGAAAAACAGAAATATGCAGATCTCATGATCGAGATCACAAAGCTATCCCAAGGAAATATGCAGATCTAGAGCTAAGGAGGAAGCTCGATGCCCAGATCCAGAAGGAAGGATTAGCGGATGGGTTGATGAACGACGTAGATAATATCCTATGTAAGCACTTCATTCTTGGGATGAAGCCAGAGATCAGACAACGAGTGAAGTATGACCGCCCAGCTACCATTGAACAAGCAAAGGAGATTGTAAGAAGGCAAGAAGAAAGCATGGAAGAGGAGTCCAAAGAAATTGTTGCTAAAGTAGAGCCTACACCAGCACCTTTGGTCTAGAATCCACAACCACTCCCAGTCAGCACAAATATTTCTCCTAGTACATCTACTGAGTATGAAGATCTACTCAAAAAGATGGGTCAATTAACTATTAATCTTCTTCAAGGAAAAGAATTTAGTTCTCAGGGAGGAGATAGAGGTCCAAAAAGAAATATTTCTGAAGTTGTATGTTATGGTTGTTATAAAAAGGGTCATTATAAGTATAATTGTCCAGATAGAGCTTCTACATATGGTAAAGGAGATAATGATAAAGGAAAAGCACCTGTGAATTCTTTTGATGTAGTAGATACGAGCAGAAATAATGAAGTAGATGTGCTTGTAACAAAAAGAAAGAAAGAAAAAGATAATCAAGATGGAAATGATCCGAAGAAGATGAAAGGAGAAACTAGTAAGAAACATAGGAGAAGAAAGTTGGGTGTGCAGGATTTTCTGACTTCACAGGGGCAAAGACCATACTCCATCTTGGAAGATCTGTCCAAAAGGCTTACAAATATTACATATGGTCAACTCTTGGCTATGTCTTTTGAGAAGAGGCGGGGAGTTGCGAAGTGGACTCAATGCTCGACGAAGGAAGGAGGTTGAGGTCCCTATTTTGGAGGTAGAGGCGGATCCCTATGCTCTACAAGCTGAGGTATTATGTAATGGTATTTCAATTCATGATTCCTTAGTTGATGGAGGTGCTGCAGTTAATGTAATGACGGAGTCTGTAATGAATATGTTGGGTTTAAAAATTGATCGACCTTCAACACTTATGTTAAGGTCATTAAATAAAGGAAAAACTAAACCAGAAGGTGTAGTTTCAAATGTGGCAATATCTATTATGGGTGTTGTATGTGTGGTAGACTTTCAGGTGATGAAAAATGGTACTGTTGCGTACCCAATACTGCTGGGAAGACCATGGCTAAGGAGAGTTCATGTAAGAAACTACTGGAATGAAGGTTTCATGACACTTGGATGTGGTAGAGAGAGGGTGAAGATAAACATGATCCCTCGACATCATAAGGCAGAACCTGTGGATTCAAGTGATGAAACTGATGAGTGGACATCCTCTGATTACTCTAGTACTAGTGAAGTGGACACTGAAGATGAAGAAAGTGAGGTTGATGTTTCAGTCATGGATATCCTTCCAGTCACACCAACTCATGACCCCATAAAATTATCTGAAGAAGTTGATGATCGTCTCCAACAAATAAAGATTGGTGATGCTGTGATGGAGAGTGAGAAGGAATCTTACCTCCAGCTCTTTCGAAGGTACATACACATATTCACTTTTGATTACAAGGAACTCTATCAAGTAAGTTGGGTAGAACATTCTATTGAGCTGGTAGATGGTGCTAAGCCCATAAAGTAAATGTCATATAGAATGAATCCTAATTTTTCCAAGACTGTAAATGAAGAAATAGATAAGTTGCTTGATGCATGATTCATATTTGCTGTGGAGAATTCAGAATGGGTTTCTCCCATTGTGATCTCAATAAAAAAGAATGGGAAGCTACGCATTTGTGTTGATTACAGGAAGCTCAATAAGGCAACAAAGAAGGATCATTACCCTCTTCCATTTTCAGATCAGATCTTGGACGAAGTAGCTGGCCAGGAGTGCTATAGTTTTGCTGATGGATATAGCGGCTACAACCAAGTTCGTATAGCAGAGAAAGATCAGCTGAAGACCACGTTCACCACTTCTTGGGGAACGTTTGCTTATAGAGTTATGCCTTTTGGGTTGTGTAATGCTCCAGCAACATTCTAGTGTTTGATGAATAGGGTTTTCAAACCCTACATTGGGAACTTCATCAGAGTATTTCTGGATGATTTTTGCATCTATGGGAGCAAGATAGACCACCTGCACTAGATGGAGATAGCATTTCAAAGGTTAGATGAAGCACAAGCCTCACTAAACCCTACAAAGTGTGTCTTTGGATGTTCTAAAGGTGTTTTGTTAGGGCATGTTGTATCCAGAGATGGTATTGGTATTGATCCTGATAAAGTTTCAAAAATCAAAGATTTACCATTTCCGATGAATAGAAGTAAATTGAGATCATTTTTAGGCCATGTGGGTTACTATAGAAGGTTCATCAAGAATTTTTCAAAGATTGCACAGCCACTAACCCAGTTCTTGAAGAAGGATGTTACTTATGAACCCGGAAATAAGGCACATGAAGCTTTTGGATAACTGAAGGAAGCACTGGTGTCTTCACCTGTTTTAAAGAATCTAGATTGAAGAAGGCCATTCATTGTGTACACTGATGCCTCAGATGCAACACTAGGAAGTACTTTGAGCCAAAGGATGAAAATGGGAATGAACATCCAATTTACTTTGGGAGTAGACAAATGAGTAGTGCTGAGGTAAATTATACTGTAACTGAAAAAGAGGCTCTAGCTATCATTTTTGCTGTAAAGAAGTTTAGAAATTTCTTGCTAGGGCAGAAATTTATAGTTGTAACAGATCATCAGGCTCTAAAATATATTGTCAATAAGCCTAACCCATCAGGGAGGATAGCAAGATGGATAATTTTGCTACAAGAATTTGAATTTGATATTATAGATAGGCCAGGAAAGAAGCATGTCACTGCAGATGCACTCTCTCGAGCCTATGATGGTTTAGGATCATCTTGTGATGATGATGATTTCCCCGATGCAGCATTGTTATCCCTTGACACAATCCCTATTGAATACATGGATATTTGGAATTATCTGAATGAATTCAAGTTTCCTGATGGTGCCAATGCAAAGACTAAGAGAAAGATTACTCAAGCCAGTCGTCCATATTCTATTCTGCATGGAGTATTATTTCGAATAGGACCTGATGGACAGTACAAGAGGGTAGTTGGACGTGATCCAGGGAAGGAACTGCTAAAAGAATTCCACAATGGTACATGTGGAGGGCACTTCTCTGGACAACTTACAGCAAGAAGGATCTTGGATGCAGGTTATCACTGGCCCACTCTTTTTAAAGATTGTTATAATTACTGTAAGACATGTGATATTTGTCAAACACATGGTAACCGTAAGACTTCATCAGCTCCATTATGCCCTATTCTTCCACTTGGTCCCTTTGAAAAGTGGGGAATAGAAATTGTAGGTCCACTTCCAACTACCTCACGCAAAAATAAGTATATTGTAGTTGCCACAGATTATTTAACCAAGTGGGTTGAAGCTAGGCCATTGAAAATAACTTCCATAGATGAGGTGGCAAGGTTCATATATGAACGCATTGTCACCAGATTTGGTTGTCCATTAGAAATTGTAATAGATCAAGGAAGCCACTTCATTAATGAGGTGGTAGAAGCCCTAGTCAATAAGTTTTCTATTAAGCACAGGAAGGCAACAACATACAAGCCAAGCACAAATGGACAGGCGGAACGAACAAATTTTGTGTTGTGTCAAATTCTAGCAAAAGATGCAGCCTTGCAGGTACATCAATGAGATAAAAGGATTCATGCAGCATTGTGGGCATATAGGGCAACATCAAAGTCAGCAACAGGATACTCCCCATTTCAGTTGGCTTATGGCATTGATCCAGCTCTTCCTATTGAGTTTGATATTCCCACGGTCAGAGTAATGAAAAATGAAAGAATGGATGAAAGTGATTCAGTAAAAGAAAGGTTGGTACATCTTCATTTGCTAGAGGAAATGAGGGAAATAGCTAAGGATACAAGCTATAAGAAGAAAATGAAGCAGAAGGAATACTTTGATCAAAAGATCCGGTGGTCTCCATTTCATGTGAATGACTTGGTTCTAGTATATGATTCCAGATACAAAAAAAGAAGACAGAGAAAATTTATTCCAAAATGGATGGGGCCCTAAAAAATAGCAGCTGTGCATGAAAATGGTATGTACCGACTGGAGGAATTGGATGGCACTCCCATTACGAAATGGGTCAACCACGACAAGTTGAAAATTTTCCAAGCACCAGAATAGTCTACTCCGAGGACGGAGTAGAAGCTAGGAAGGGGGAAGATGTCGACACTAAAATTTTCCTCCGTAATTTCTATTTCATTAATGTATGTATTAGGAATAGGATGTTGTTAAGTATAATTAGTAGTTGCGTCCGATAGAAGATAACGGCGATGCTAATACGATGCCGCCAATAATGTATAGTACGGTAATAGTCAAAAGTACAATAGGAATTTGTGGTAAAAAGTAAAAAGTTGTCGTAAGTGGTCCAGTAATGTTAAAATGTCAAAGTTGGGGTAAGTAGAGAAGTAGGGTCTACATGATTAGGAATTAGAAATATTATATTGGTAATAAGGACAAGGAGTGAGGTCATAAATATTTTGTGTATTTTATTTGTAAAAAGTCTAAAAATGTGGAACCCATGTGAAATGATAAGGTTTATCTTATCTTAAAAGATAAGCTTACATGTACAGAGAAGAGTTAAGGTATGAAATATGATTCGTCAGAGTGGATTTCTTATCCTATCTTACAAATAAGATGGATAAGCCTGGAAGTTCTATAAATAAAGAGGCCACCCCCCTCATTTAGCATAGAAGGAAGTAGTGAGAAATATTGTATGAAGTGTGTAAAGGAAGCCCTCAGTTTAAAGGTGTGTTGAATAAGTCATTAAGAGGTGTAATTGTAAAGTTTCTCCCATAGTATTGGTGGAAGGCAAGTGAATTCAATAACACTTGAAGTACCTCATGGGTGAGATTGGAACAATTTCATGTTAATATTATAATTTAGTTTGATATTTTAGATTTGTCATCATTCCGTCTTATCATAGTCGATGGTATTCTTGTGTTAAATCATTTGGTGAATCCATACCCTCATTCAAACATTCCTAGATCCTCACTACTTCTTAGCCTCAATACCATAGCATCCTCCTACTATGGATGTCTCCATCCATGAATTTTTGTAGGCTCATGGAGTCTTGATTGTGAGACTAAAATCAAATATTTTTTGGATGATGCTCACATTCCATAGTGTGAACAACAGGAAGTAATTGTGACAACCTTACGACACAAGAGATCATATTATGAGATCATGTGTAGTCACTGGTGTTGAGAAGAGGTTTCCAATGCCCAGGTACCCTTACCCTATCCTAGGTGCCCGTGTCTGAATTCATCCTTGCCCATCAGCATTTACTGTGTGCAGTAACAACCATCATCCTAGCCTATGCATCAATTTCTCTAGTTCAAATTAGTTCCATGCCAAGCATAAATCAATTAAGTCTTCTTTCTCCATCTCTTGCTTAGGGTTTATACTTTACATGCTTATTTGTTTGATTTATATTGTATCTTAACATCAACACATCATTATTTTACATCAGTTACTCTATAATAGGGTTTAATAAAAACCTAATTTTTGTTAAATCATTTGGTGAATCCATACCCTCATTCAAACATTCCTAGATCCTCACTACTTCTTAGCCTCAATACCATAGCATCCTCCTACTATGGATGTCTCCATCCATGAATTTTTGTAGGCTCATCTTGATTGTGAGACTAAAATCAAATATTTTTTGGATGATGCTCACATTCCTCCCAATACTCCTCATGACTATGTATATTAGCAATTTGTAGCAGCATTTTCTTCCCAACAAGAGCATATTACTTTCACATCTGATGCAGTCACCACTCTTTCTATTTTTGATAATGATCCTCCCCTTTATATCTAGGATTGCATCTATAACATTGGAATTAAGTGAGAACTAGTTGATAATGGATCCAAACTCAATCTTTGTAATCTCACATTTATTCAATAGTTTGGCCTTTCCTTAGTTGATGTTAGCCCATCATCCATTTCTCTCCATGGCTATGATTCTACTACACATCTGTGTATGGGCATTATCACCTTATCTATGATAGTTGGGCCAAAACTGTGCCTATTGTATTCTTTGTTATCGACGCCAAAGTTTGGGTTCAATTACTTACTTTGTAGGCCATGGATTCACACTCTGTAGGTTATACCTTCTATAGTTCATCGGTGCATTAAATTAATATATGATGGCTATGAACATACCATTGTTGTTGACCATGACCCATTCAAATATTTCCTCTTAGACCCAGTTAGTGCACTGCCTACTCCAATTTTATACCACACAATTGGTCATCCATGTACTCCTCTTACTTATGCCACCCTTATACCTACCCCTACTACTCCTACACATATCACTGATGAATTTCAACTCAAGAAACATCCTACATCTACCACTGACATACTTCCTTTATAAGGAACTATCTATACATTGGATATCATGCCACCTACTTCATCTATCAAAGTGAACTCTGCGTTGAGCCTTCCTCCTTTCACATTCACTCTTTTTATACATGACTCTTATTGGCTTCACATTTCATTCGATCCCACTTTCTCTAAAACTTTTTTGCATGCATGATGGATTATCCCGGATAGGATTCACACTTGATGATCTCCTCCCACCGCCTCACTCTCCTCACCTTTATCATGGATGTGTATTTTCCACTACTACTTATGGCCTCTGCGTCTTCCACTTATCAGTCTTCTTTGCACGTATTCCTCATTCCTCTCCACTCACACTTGGGCAGTCTTTACTTGAATACATTGGTGGCACTTTGGATCCTAATCATATTGATATCACATTTCCCATGCCTTTTGGCCACACCTTAATTTGTAATGATTCATTACTTGGCTATACTTGAAATCTCACCCATTTGTATGCACATGATTTTCCACAACCACCTTTCAATGATCAAGAATATACTGTGGGCATGTATAATTTACGCCGCAAAGGATCTTTATATGATCAACCCCTCACTATTGCTTACCAGGTTTCGAACCCAAACCCAATAGGCTACAATCTTGACACTGATGATATCTTAGTTGACTTCACTTGATCCTTCTACATTCACACACTTGGGGGACATCATGCTTCCATCCCCCCTTCTTAATATCATCAGTTATCTATCATCTTTACTAATACGCTATGTGCTTGATATTTACTATTTATAAAATCTCTTACACACCTTCATAACCATTGATACACACATATTGTATCATCATTATCCTATGAAACACTCTAGTTCCATAGTTCATACTTGATTACTAAGGGTATAAATATGAAATGAACCTCACCACATTCACATTTCACGCTATATGCTTCATGATCTATCCTTCTAGCATACACTTCCCAACCGATTACCCTATGATGTAGTCTAGTTCCATAGTTCATGCTTGACTATTGAGGGTCTAAATCTGAAATAAACCTCACCACATTTACATTTCACGCTCTATGCTTCATGATCTATCTTTCTAGAGCACACTTCTAACCCATTACCCTATGACACACTCTAGTTTCCATGATTCAAACTCGATAGCTAAGGGTATAAATCTGAATTGAACCTCACCACCTTCACATTTCACACTTTATGCTTTATAATATATCTTTCTAGTGCACACTTCCTACCCATTACCCTATGACACACTCTAGTTCCATGGTTCATACTCAACTGTTAAGGGTATAAAACTGAAATGACCCTCACCACATTCACATTTCACGCTCTGTGCTTCATGATATATATGTATAACGCACACTTCCAACCCATTACCCTATAACACACTCTAGTTCTATGGTTCATACTCGAATGTTGAGTGTGTAAATCTAAAATGAACCTAACTAGATTATCCTTTCATAGTTTATGATTCATGATCTATCTTTCTAACACACATTTTCAAACCCATTTCCCGATGACACACTCTTGTTCTATGGTTCATTATTGATTATTGAGGGGTATTTTATAAATAAACCTCATCTCATTCACATCCACTGGGGGGCACACTACTTCTATCCATATTCACACTTTTCATACCATTCCATTCCACTCATCCACTACATTTGCATATCTTGGTTGCATCTACTTTTGATAGCTTATTCTACTTATATTTGGTAATTTACTTACTATGTTAGCCAGATACTCAGTATGTCATTATATTTATCATATACACATGCACGTTCACTTGGTCTCTAGTTGTGAATGTAGATTTCTTATAGATTTTCACATGCTCTAATGATGTTTGGCATTGTACATTTTACCAGACCTACCAAGGATTATGGGGGCATCTACATTTCATACTCTCACACATTACAAGTGTTATTGTTTCATCATTTACTACCTATACTCTCTAACAAGCTACTTTCCATTGATACATACATGTCTTGACATACTTTTTATCTTCCTAACATGCTAAGGGGTGCTTCATGTGTAGCATTTTCT
This sequence comes from Taxus chinensis, assembly GCA_019776745.2. Classification (NCBI taxonomy): domain Eukaryota; kingdom Viridiplantae; phylum Streptophyta; class Pinopsida; order Cupressales; family Taxaceae; genus Taxus; species Taxus chinensis. The sequence continues at coordinate 803,614,800 of CM034150.1, forward strand.
TTTGTAGGAGACTATTTTCCACCATGACTATTTGATACATTTTTCTTTTCATTATTTTCCATTGTATTATATTGTTTGCGGGCTATGCCCTATGTATTGTATGCTAATTGTATGGTTTTGGCCACTTCAGACCTAATTGTATTGTGACATTGTGAGTGATGTCCCATAAATGAGACCCGCTTTTTGTAGTCCACTTTGTTTGTATGCTTGCTTGAGTACATTGTCTTCTATTACATGCCTTACTTATTACTTTTATACTAACACATATTCCTATCCACTTTGTTTGCATGTTCCTTGGTTTCCACCATCAACAACCCCCACCCCCAGTAGGGATCAACTTTGGAACAACCTCAAGTCCTCTCTTTTGGGCCGCACACTCCTACAGTCATCACATGCACCCTAAACAAGGGGGCATACATTGGGTGAACAAAGCACCCCTATAATAGCTCAAAGCTACATTATAGGTTTACATAGTACAAAAACAACACATGTAATAGTTACAACATTGGCTCAGAATCAAACTTGGGTCAGAATCACAACATAGACACTAACACCCAAACTCAGACACTAGCACCTGGGAAATCCTGACTTCCCTTGAGTTCTAATGTCCTAGGGGAATATACAGTCATCTTCTTAGATCAACACAATTCACATAATTCTTCATAATAGTTTTCACAGTTACAGGTACAATCCTCCAGCAATAGAATACATGCAATCTCTTTCAATCAGTATAACTGGGAAATAATTCTAAACAATCGGGACAATATGAACAAATTGGGATGCACCATATACAGTGGTGCTTATTAGGAAGATTCATGAAAGGAGAGTAACAATAGACCTCTCTCCCTAACACTTGCTCTTTGGTGTGAGATCATCCAAAAAACTCACACTTGGCGTGAGATCACCCAAAAAACTCTTACTTGGCTTGAGATCGCCCAAAAATCTCATTCTTGGCGTGAGATCTCCCAAAAAACGCGTTCTTCACAACATTTCATGACACTTATGTATCCTCTTACACTATTACACATCAGGTTCACACTTTCCTTTTACACACTTTTCAATACTTTTGTCACATTTTTCATAGACAAGAATTTGACTACTCTTTCACTCTTCTTTTGTAGGTTCATCCTTAATACACAAAAAGAAGAAGCCTACAATAGTGCAAATACAAATACAATAATAGGTACAACACAACACATACTCTTCACCCGTAGGGTCACCTTCATTTCCTAGTATTCATGCTTCACTTGTTCACTCGACACATATTTCACCACACACTCTACAAGATCATAAGGTACACATCTCTTATCTACTTTATGTTATTGAATATTCAATCAACAACATAATTTTTGGGAAAATATAGACACAAAATCACGCACTTGGGTACATTTCTAGGTCCTAAAAGCATACCAGCATTTACATGATCCCTAACACAAAAAACTAGTGGTTGATAACTATCTTTGGCATATTTTCTCCATTTATTACTTTCTCTTTGGTCTTACACACCTTATAACCCAATTTGTACTTTACTTGTTTATCTTTCATGGCTTTAGAAACCATCGCCCAGCCAAGACAGAAGTGCACAGGTGCTCCTGTCCCCTATGGATGCCAATGTCCCTTTTCTATCTTACTCGCTCCTTTTGAGTCTCTTTTATCTTTTGGAAAAAAATTCACTTATGGTTCGGCCTTCTAGTTGTTAACTATGAAATTAAAACAAGTTAATCATATAAATACATAGTTAAGTTTCAAAATGAGGGACCAAGCACCAAGCATATACTATCATCACCTAAGGTTGCATCCAAAGGAACTAAAGAGCACTAAAGTCATCCATATAGAATCCATTTAAGGGACAAGGGAATGCATATTCTACATACATTGCATAAGAAGGGGAAGTTCATTCTATTCCATCCACACATGCTATAAATTTCTACATTCTAGATCTAGCTCGTTATTAAGTGCAACTTGCACTAGGGCATCATAGAGAACACTTTCCAAACACACTCACCAAAACTACATGGATTCTAAGATGTAGTGCAACACTCAGTTGTAATGGTCAGTGCAATTCCCCATACTACATATTTCTTTTTTAGACTTGATGTGGTTTGTGGGCTTGTGTAGGTGAAATTTTGTGTTACAGGTTACAGGTACCCTCGACGACCATAGTGCAAAAAATGAGTGATCAACATGAAGTAATTGCAATAACCTTAAGACATACCATAGATCATATTTTTAGCTGTTGCACAGTCACTGATGCCCAGAAGAGGTCTCCAGCACCTAGACGCCCTTTCCCTATCCCATGTGCCTGTGTCTAGCTTCATCCTTGCATGTTAGAATAAAATGTATACAATAATGATGATCTTACCAGTCTGTGCATAAATTTTTCTAGTTCATATCAGTTCCATGCTGAGCGTAAATTAGTTAAGTCTTCTTTCTCAATCTCTTGCTTAGGTTTTATACTTTACATGCTTATTTACTTGAGTCATATTGTATATTAGCATCTTCACATCATTATTTTACATCAGTTACTTTGCAATATATTTTAATAAAAACATTTTTTTTATTAAATTACCTATCAATTAGTCCAAAAAAATTTCCCATTGAATATCCCTCCTCATAAGCTTTCCAACAGTATCAATTTTGTGCAATTTGGAGTTCTTAGTCAAAAGTTATGAGCATTTGAAGATACACATGTCATTTTCATAGTTAACGGGCATGTGACCTTCAAATTTAACCACATGAATGATTTTTCCATGCATACCTTGCTCATTCATGATCCTATTGAAATATTTTCACCTAAATAAGTGCCACATGTCCTTTTAAGATTGGATTGGGGTTCTCAAGATCATTCGTTCATATGTCATGGGTATCTAAACTCTTATTCTCCCTTTCCTCTATTTTATTAGGGTATGAGTGACCTCTGATTGGTTCATGTGGACCAATCACATTCTCTCTCTATTTTTAGAGTAACTCGGGGTTGCCAATGGATTCTTGAGCTTGCCTCAACCACTTCCTCATTAAATTTTTCAAACTTTCGAGACCACAAACGACCGTCATTGGCCCACGTGGACAAATCAAGGCCTTCCATGATCTCAAACCTTTTCATCCTCATGGGATCAGACCTTTGGAATTTGGAAACCAATGATGTTCTTCTCATCATGTTTCAGGCTCTTGTATTATTAGGCCCTTCCTTTTTCCCTCCATGTTTGAGCTAAAATATCGAGTTCTCGAATCAGAAAGACACTTAGTCATTTTTGTTGATACTTTATGTTGAAAAGTGACTAAGTCCCGAGACTTTGAAGGCATGACTTGTTGACACCTGTCCTAATGCTATGTGATTAAATTTTACGTCTTGGAAAATGAAGAGATGCAAAAGGTCTTAATGCCACCATCTATTTTAAGGCCAAACATACTTCAATTTTTTTGAGTTTTTTTGAGTCACCTTCATACACATAAAACAAGGGAATGCAACCATTTTTGTGAGTTCAAAAACTTAGAGATGTAAAAAAAGAGAGTTTAATCACTATTTAAGATCCAATTGTTAGCACTAAGGCCCCAAAATGAGGTAAAAAGTTTTGGGTTCCAACAAGCCCCCTAGGTATATATAGGTAAATATGGGGGGATTCTTCCTATCGGATGAGTGCCTCCCCAAAATATAGATATTAGGCCCCCATATCTATATAGGGGCCCTTATCTATCCATCAGGGGGTCGAGCATATCTAGATAGATCCTTAGGGGTGACGGTAGATACTAAATCCAATATTTGGGCATCTATTGAGTCCTGATCATATATTACTATTCATATGATTCTTATGTAAGAAATGTACTAATTGACCCATGTCTCTGACCTCTTTACTTGCTTTTTGTTTCCTCTTTTGGTCTTACACTCATGCTTGCCCAGTCTATCATTTCATACTTCAATGTTTTTTATTTTGGACACGGTGCCCAGCTAGGATGATAGCGTCAGGTGCCCCCATCCCCTCTGGGAGCCCCTGACATCTTTGTAATTTTCTCACATCTTTTGGGTCCTTTCTAATTGTTTGGGCATCTTATTTTTTTGGTAGTCAGCCTTTCAGGGTTAATTACAAAATTCAAGCAAGGGATTCATATAAATATAAATTTATATGACCATAATAAAGTGTTAGCATAATTTAGCATAGGCATATTTATTGCATTTTATTGCATTGTCTTTTATTTAATAATGTGCAACATGTGCACTCTAGTCTAGTGACTTGCATTCAATATTGTTATGTTGGATAACATTTAATATTGGTATTAGTAGTAATTACATGTGCATGTGAGATGGGTCTTATCATCTCGTAGTTGGTGTCTGCTAGGGTGTCATGTCTATCCATATGAGGCTGTCTAATATCTATAAATATTATAGCTCTTGCATTGTTATGGAATCTGATTTCATGATCAATAATATTTGTGAGGCTTCCGTCCCTCTTTGGTCATTGCAATCTTAATCTATTCTATCATTTAGTATCTAAGCTATACCATTATTATCATTTGGTATCAGAGCATGTTCTATCCAAGCAAGGTTGAAGAGGAGCACTATTGGAGAGGATCTATTGGAGAAGAAGATCAAGGTGTTACTTGAGTTTGAAGACCTATGGACAGTTGTAGATGGAAAAACAACACGATCACTTGATGATGGAAGACAAGTTCAATTTGACAGGGCCAATCAAAAGGCCAAGTTGATCATCTTGTTTAGAGTAACGGATGATGTGCAGCCCCACATTAGAGATGCCACATCGGCCAAGGATGCATGGGATAAGTTGAGTATAGTCTATGAGGCAAAGAACAAGAATGCCATCCTCAACCTACTATCACAACTGCATACTCTCAAGTTCAAGCACAATGAGAAGGTTGAAGTTTTTTTGAGATGAGTTGCTACTTTGAGGGCATCTCTATTGGCATTGGGAAAAGTGATAAGTGATGAAGACCTCGTACCAATTGTGTTGCGAGCACTTCCTCCTTCCTATAGAATCTTTGTGACAACTATCAATATGAGTGAACACACAGTCACCTTTGAGAAGTTGGTCAATCTACTCCAACAAGAAAAGGCAATGAATAGCAAATATCATGAAGATGAGCAAGCACTATCTTCCAATCATAAAGAAAAGAGGAGATTTTAGTCCAATAACAAGAAGTCCCAACAAAATCAAAGTCAACAAGACAACACCAAGAAGTGTCCCATTTACAATAGAGGGGGACATGACATCAAATATTGTTGGTACAATTCCTACAAAAAGGGTTCATCAAGCAATTCAAAACCCAATAACCAACAGGGTAACAATAATTCAAATAAAGGGAAGTCCAACAACAACAATAATCAAGGGCAGAAAAATGGTAATTGGAAAATAAAACCCAAACAACAAGGGTACATTGCCGAACATGAGGATGATTCAGATGAAGGACACCACATGTATTCTACTCAATTTGATGAAGAAACCAAGTCCACACAAGATATCTGGTATGTTGACTCAGGTGTAACTCGACACATGACTGGACGTAAGGATTGTCTCTACACACTGCGTGACTCACCTAACAAGAACCATGTGTCATTAGGTGATGACTCATCATACAGTGTCAAGGGGATTGGAAACATTTCACTACCTCTTGGAAAGCATGACTGCAAAATCACAAATGTATTGTATGTACCTGGGTTGACCAAGAATTTACTATCAGTTAGTCAACTCCTTGATCACAACTTGAAGTTGGATTTTGACAGTAATAATAGAGAAAAAGTGTGCTTGATAAGAGATAAGTCAAGAGGTTCCAAGATTGTAGCAAGAGCCTCCAATGTGGGACGCATGTTCCAACTTGATTTTGTCCACAAGGATGATCAAGCTCTAGTGGCCAAAGACATGCAATCTGCAGAACTATGGCATCGTAGATATGGTCACATCAGTTTTGGTTATCTCCAAACACTTCAAAAGGGCAACATGGTGAAAGGATTGCATACACTCAAGCACAACACTTACAAGTGTCACAATTGCCTAGCTGAAAAGCAACACAGAGTACCCTTCCAAAAGAACACATATAGAGCTAAGGGAAAGCTTGATTTGGTGCACACCGATCTTTGCGGACCCATGCAACCAAGTCATTCTGGATGTCAATACTTCATGCTTTGTGTTGATGACTACTCAAGAAAGATGTGGATATATTTTCTAAGAAACAAGAGTCAAGCCTTTGAGACATTTCAGAAGTTCAAAGCACTTATTGAGAATGAAGTTGGCCGCAAGATCAAAACTCTCCACTCAAATCGAGGGGGGGAATTCACAAGCAATGAGTTCAAGACTTACTTGGAATCTCATGGGATTCATAGACAAATGCCTCCTACTCACACACCACAACAGAATGGTATAGTTGAGAGAAGGAATCGTACTATCATGGAAATGGTGCGATGTATGATTGACGACTCAGGTTTAACAAAGACATTTTGGGCAGAAGCTGCAAGAACTGCAGTCTATTTGTTGAACAGAGTGCCCACAGTAGCTCTTGAAGGAGTGACACCTCAAGAAGCATGGTAAAATTGGAAACCATCAATTGCACACCTAAGAGTATTTGGGTGTAAAGCTAGCATGCACATACCCAAGAAGAATAGGAACAAGTTGGATATGAAAGCTGAGAAACTGATATTCATTGGATACAGTGAAGAAGCACTTGGGTACATATTATGGGATCTGAAAGCAAAGAAAGTATACACAAGTAGGGATGTTGAGATCTTTGAGAAGAAACAAGTACATGCTCCACTCAACGACTCAACAAACATGCAGAATACACCTCTTGTGAAGACAGAATTTGATGTTCCCACTAAAGATGACAGTGATGAATTGGATGATGGTGAAAACTTGGATCCACCACAATCCAATGGAACAGCTAATAAGTTACCTAAATGGTATACTCAATTAATAAGAGATGCAAATTTGGATGAAGAACCTAGCACATCATCCAATCCTGGACCTAGAACTCGTAGTCAAGCTCATGAAGAGGTCAATTATGCCCTAATGAGCAGAGTTGTTGAAACAGTTGAGCCATCTACAGTTCAGGAAGCCCTACAATCAAAAGCTTGGAAAGATGCCATGGATTCAGAGTATCAGTCAGTGATGAAGAACAACACATGGCAACTTGTCGACCTTCCACCAGGGAAGAAACCCATTGGATGCAGATGGATATTCAAGACTAAGTACAAATCATATGGGACTATTGACAAGTATAAAGCAAGGCTTGTAGCAAAGGGGTATGCACAACAAGAAGGCATTGATTATGAGGAGACATTTGCTCCCATAGCCAAGATCAAGACAATCAGGATGATCTTTGCTCTAGCTACACAATTTGGTTGGAAAGTCCACCAAATGGATGTGAAAAGTGCCTTTCTTAATGGATATTTGCAAGACGAATTCTATATGACTCAGCCAGAGGGTTATGTAATACCAGGAAAAGAAATGATGGTATGCAGACTCATAAAATCTCTATATGGCCTAAAACAGGCACCCCGGGCATGGTACATCAAAATTGATGAGCATCTCATAAGTCATGGATTTGAAAGGAATCCTTGTGACCCCAATCTCTACCTCAAAAAGCAAGGGGGGGAGATTGTCATTGTGGTTGTTTATGTCGATGATCTAGTCATTACAGGTAGTTCTGTGAAGATGATCAATGCAACAAAGAAGGATTTTAAATCGATCGTTCGACATGACAGATCTCGGGCTCATGCACTATTGTCTTGGGTTGGAAGTATGGCAAAAAGAGAATCATATCTTTGTGTCACAGTTAAAATACACCAAGACAACACTCGAGAAATTTAGGATGATGGACTACACTCCTATTGCTACACCTATGGAAGCGAGACTTCAGTTATCTCGTTCTGATCCATCACCACCGGTGAATGCAACTCTCTATCGACAGTTGATCGGGAGTCTCATTTACCTGACATATACTAGACTAGATAACAGCTTTGCAGTCAGTTATTTATCACGCTTCATGCAAGAACCGAAAATATGTCACTGGAAAGCAGCAAAGAGAATACTAAGATATCTAAAGGGTACATTTGACCTTGGTCTAGAGTACAAGAAGAATGACAATTTCTTCTTGACAGGATATTCAGATTCAGATCATGCAGGAAACATGGATGATAGGAAGTCAACATCAGGCTTCATCTTCTTTATGGGATCTGGACCGATATCATGGGGAAGCAAGAAACAGAACTTTGTTTCTCGCTCTTCTACAGAAGCATAGTATCGAGTTGTAGGTGAAGTTGTTTGTGAAGCAATATGGCTACGCCGAATACTGGAAGGAATTGGTTTACCACAATAGAAATCTACTCTAGTATATGTTGATAATGAAGGAGTTCTAAAGCTTGTTCGCAATCCAGTATTTCATGAGAGAACCAAGCATATTGAAGTACAGGTTCATTTCATACGCGAGCATGTCTTGAAGCACAACATACAGCTCCATTTCTGTCCTACAGCTGAACAGAAGGCAGATGTTTTCACTAAGTCACTTACACGTGACAAATTCACACTGTTCAGAGAGTTCCTCTCCACTTCATTGGAAACTATGCAAAATTAAGGGGGCGAATGTTAGCATAATTTAGCACAGGCATATTTATTGCATTGTCTTTTATTTAATAATGTGCAACATGTGCACTGTAGTCTAGTGACTTGCATTCAATATTGTTATGTTGGATAACATTCAATATTGGTATTAGTAGTAATTACATGTGCATGTGAGATGGGTCTTATCATCTCGTAGTTGGTGTTTGCTAGGGTGTCATGTCTATCCATATGAGGCTGTCTAATATCTATAAATATTACAACTCTTGTATTGTAATGTAATCTGATTTCATGATTAATAATATTTGTGAGGCTTCCGTCCCTCTTTGGTCATTGCAATCTTATTTTATTCTATCATTTGGTATCTAAGCTATACCATTATTATCATTCACTTGGGTTAATTTTTGTAATTAATTGTTTATTCACCTCCTATTGTTGCAATAGCAATCAGATTAGGCATATATTTCCATATTTAGCATTCAATCATTAATGGTAGTATCCACACAACCTTCAAATCCACCTTCTCTCTTTATGGTTTTGTTTCTTATGCTGTCACCCGTAGTGGTTGTTTTGGGTATTTTCCATGCACACTTGAGCTATCCTCCATCTTCCCGTAGGATTTCCAAATCAATGGCTGATGTCTTTAAATAAATTGATGACACACTACAAAATCCACTTAGGGCATAATTCCTTCATCATGCTCACCCTTAGATCTAAATAGAAACATCTGAGATGTAGTGTAAAATCATACGATTGTAGGATACCAATTGTTCGACCAGATGAGAACAATCTAGACAAACTCATTTGCATTATTTGACAAGCTTTTCCTGGGAATTGATCCCACTCATCTTCCACATATTTTGCATGTCAGTTTATTGTTATTGCAGTAAACACTCGTGACACTCTGGCACCCCTTGCTGCGATCACTACTAACAACAAGCAGCGAAGGACATGGCCTCTATTGTGACCTCTTTGAAGTGTTCTAGCTTCCATGAGGTTACCAGTAGTCACATGCACCCTAATAGGTCCCAAGCACCCGCAGATGCCCTAGATCTTCTTCAAATACCCCAGTCTAGGCAGATCTTGCTACATATGCATAATTTTATGAGACTTTTGTGTGACACTTCTATTGTCTCTCCATCTCTTCATTCCACTTCACATAGTCCAATACTCATTTGAATCAACTAAGTATTTTTATCCGCTACCACTCAACTAGGGTTCCTCCTAATTTCTAGCTTATTTTCTTGGTTCAAATCTATAGCCTTTCATTGCATATTTGATTTACAATGACTGTTACATGATTAGTATTAGGAATCTATTTATTTCAATATTTTCTTAATCATTTGGTGAACCTGACAATTTATAACCTACCTTTCTAAGTATGTCTTCATCTTATCAAGCATCATGGCTCAATCTTCTTATCCTTCTTTTTCTCCAACTCAAGTTTCTGGCATGGTTACTACTTGTTGCTGATTTTATGAAAGTTTGTACTCATTGTCCTCCTCAGTTTATTATGTCTATGGCTGATCCTACTATCAATGTAGCTAACTACTCGTCACACTCATCCTCCTATGAGCTTCAAGTCAGTTTTTATCCCACCGCATATTTATCTTCCAGCTCCTCCTGTTCTACTTCTAAGGGCTATCCGATATCATTGAACAACTTAAGAACACACCAGCCAAAATATCTCTCTATGACCTATAGTGCAATGCACTTGATTTTCGTCATACATTATAAGCCTCCCTTCATTCTATCCACATTGAAAGTATAATCAACTTTGGTATCCTTCACGCAACTCATTAAATCTCTCAAAAAATTTCACATGTCTATATAATTGTACTAACATGAGGACATCTCACCATCTGCTATTGACAAATCCAAGTTGCACCCTTGCTTATCATTGTTATCATTGGCACAATTTGTATCAAGCATGTAATCATTGACAATGGATCCTCCGTTAATTTATGTGTTCATTCCATTCTTAAAAAAAATGGCATTACAAATAATCTAATTTCTAAAAATACAAATGTCTCATTCTACCATTATGATTCTACTCTTGGACATGCCTCCAAACTATCACATAAACCCATTCAAGTCAGGGCCTAAAATTGTCCCTACTAAATTCTTCATAAATCGATGCTTCGTTTCAGTTCAATATTTTTCTAGGTAGACCTTGGATTCATGCAATGTGTGCAGTTCAATCCAATATTCATGAATGCATCACAATTCTCTACATGATCAGGGGCTATCAGCATACCAGTTACTGGGGATATTGATCCATTAAAATTTTGTTGTATAGACCATGTTACTGCTATTCCTTTTCCTCCATCACATCCTATTCCATATAGCAATATTAATACATATGATATCGATCAATCTAGTGCTTCACAGTCTTCTTCCACTACTCCAAACACTCCATCTATTTCCACTCATACTATTGTTATCATTCTAACCCATAGTGTCTGCTCCTATTAGCACTGCTACTCCACTTGTTGAGGATCCTCTTGCACCATACGTCTAGTGCACCTCCTGCATATATCCTTGACATGGCTACTCAACATGAAAATGCCAACACTGATGATTTCTGATGACAAGGTTGATATTGTTGAGCTCACTGATGAAAAATTTAACACTCTTAATTTCATTCCTATTGAGGTGGATGATTCATATTTCAATGATACTTTTGTTGTTGTTGGCCCCGGTGAATCTAAATTCTAAAACACCCCCTCCTTTTACTAATGCTATGGTACTTTATCTGAGTTCTATCCATACTCTGGAAGTTGTTTCACCTTCTTTCATAATTTCACAGGCAATCTGATTATGCTCCTTCTTGATTTCACATGCACACTTTTCATGAATAACTCTTATTCACATCATATTCCATTAGATTCTACTTGCTTTAACATTGTTTACACATACGATGGCTTGACTCGGCTTTGCTTTACAATTGATGATATCTTACCACCGCCTCATTCACCCCATATCTATCATGGATGTGTTAGTATTATGGCTACTTGCGGGCTTCATATTTTCTATCTAAAACTATTTGTTCCATGTACTCATCATACTTCTCCATTCTACACTTGGGAAATCTTGGCTTGATTACATTGTGAGCACTTTGGAACCTAATCATACTAGTATCACATTTCTTATGCCCTTCAGCCATGTTTCTATATGTAATGATTCATAGCTCTGCTATTTGTAAATCCTCAATCGTCAGTATGCACATGGGTGTCAACTAACACCTTTTATTGATGAAGAGTACACATTGCACATGTATAATCTACGTTGTAGTGGCTCATTATATGATCCCCCACACACTATTACTTACTAGGTTTCTGATGCATCCCCATTTGGCTTCGACCTCAAGACAATGATTATCTTTTAGACACATGTCACTTGATCATTCCCATACCATTGACATACTTAGGGGCATCATAATTATTAATCTACCCTTCTAGCATTCTTAGGTGTCTTACATAATTTACACTTTGCATCTAGTCTCTCATACACATCATGCACATCTTGATACACTTTTGCATCATCATTACCCGATGACACAATCTCGTGTTTTGGTTCACACTTGACATATTGAGGGAATACTATACACATGAACCTCTCACACTGCACACTTCATACATCACACATTCATCATATCTCTTTCTTGTGGCCTCTATTACGCATCATAAACACTACACATTTCACACTCAGCGCATTCATGACATATCTTTCTTACATATAATTTTTCATGTTGTTCTCATTACCCTATGACACACTCTAGTTCTGTGGTTCATACTCAACTGATGAGGGTTTCAATCTAAAATGAGCCTCACCACACTCACTCACTCACTCAAACTCTCTCTATACACTATATGCTTTCACGATCACATATTTCTAGCACACATTCAAACCATTTCTCGATGACGCACTCTTATTCTGCAGTTCATTCTTGACTGTTAAGGGGGCATGTATAAATGAACCTCATCACATGCATACTCATACACATTCACTTGGGGGCACATGGATCCTATCAATCTCACACTACATTTCACTCCATCTCACACCTCCACAATATATTGCATATCTTGGTCACATTTACTCTTGCTTACTTATGATTACATGTACACTTTTTACACATGCTAGACATATATTTTGTATGTCATTATATTTATATACACATATTTGCATTCACTCCTTTTATTTTTAATCATCTAGGCTTTACATATATCTTTACATGCAACACAAACACTTATCGTTGTACTTCATACTAGTCCCACAATGGCTCTTAAGGAAATCCACTTTCGTACATACTATAGGGACTATTGTTTCATTTTTCATAGCACATTACTATATCAGATTATACACACTTTGACATAATTTGTCTTTCTAACATTCTTAGGGGTGCTTCATGTGCAACATGTGTCCTACAGGTCTATTTACTTCCATGGTTGTCTTTGTTTTTCATTATATGCCATTGTTTGTGGGAATTTCCCTTCTTCTTGTGTGCACACTGTATGATTTTGGACACTATGGCCTCGATTGTCTTATGACATTGTGCCTGATGTCCCATGTTTGCAACCCACTTTTTGTGGTCTACATTGTCTTCTTGCATGCTAACTTACATCTTGTATTTTACATGCGTATTTATCTTGTTTGCACTAATACTCGTTTCTAGCCACTTGTTTTACATGTGTGTTGGTTTCTACCAAGCACACTTCCTCCCCCTACAGGGCATCGATCTTAGTTCAGAGGTTGGTCCTCCTTTGGGCTGCATAATCCTCAATGATGTTGAATGTACCCCAAATGACAAGGGGATATATATTGGGTGAATTAGTCACCCCATTAAGAAGTATACAGTCACAATTCACTACAATTCAACACACAATTAACATAGTCTTTAGTCTCAACAATGGACTAGATCCTGACTTGGGTCTTTAGCACAACACAGTCACCAGTGCCTAGACCTAGATAGTAGCACGTGGGAACCCCTGACCCTTTCTCGACGCCTGCGACCAGGGGAAATTTACACATATTTTCTCAATTCAAAACATTTTTCATCAATTTACATAGAAAATTTTACAGGACAGATAGTCCTTCAACACTTGGCATGCATGCAATACACCTTTCTTTTCTACTTTCATATAGAATCATAATTATTTTAAATGGATCAGATTTTTACACATCATTTGTAGTGGTGTTCACATTGCGGGAAGCAGTTAAAGGTTGGAGGATGACACCAATTTTTTCTCCCTATAGTTCTTCCATTCTTGGCCTGAGATCACCCAAAAATCTCGTAGTCAGCGCAACTGGTGTGAGATCGCCCAAAAAATGTATTCTACATCATCTTAATGATCCTTTCTACACCCTTTTACTCATCACAGATTAGGTGCTCATGTTCCTTTTTCACATTTCTACATGCTTTCTTACATATTTTTTTTACTCATTTTGATCGTATACACATATTTGACTACTTGTTCATTCTTTTCTTTTGCAGGTTTGTCCTTATGGGAAGAAGTTGTCACATCAATTACACACCATCACAACATCAAACGACATAAAAAAACATGTACAATTTTGACATCTACACATATGCTCTCACCTTAGGGTCATCATCATCACTTTTTTTACTTCCTCATCTCTAGCTTCCACACTTCACTTTTTACCACTCCACATTTTTCCTTGTTTCTCGACACACTTTTTTCCTTCTATATACATGATTATTAGGTACACATATCTTATCTACTTTATGTTATCGATCATTTTCTCAACAACATAAAGTGGGGACAAATGTAGACAATAAATCACACACTTTGGGTATATATCTAGTCCTCATCACATACTACTATTCATATGATTAATAAGTAATAAAACTACTAATTGACCTATGTCTTTGGCATATTTGCTTGATTTTTGTTTCCTCTTTTTTCTCTTAAACTCCTACTTTCCTAGTCCTTCTTTTCATACTTCTACATTTTTCATTCCAGAAACCAGTACCCAGCCAAGACGCTAGCACCAATCACCCTCGTCATCTTTGGGTGCCCCTCACCTCTTTGTACTTTTATCACATCTTTTGGGTCCTTTCTAGCCATTTAGGCATATTATATTTTTTAGTTAACCTTTTCGAGGTTAATTACGAAATTCAAGCAAGGTAAATATATAAATATAAGTTATGTGACCATAATAAAGGACCAAACACTAAGCATTAGCTATCACCACCTAAGGTTGCATCCAAAGGCATAATCAAGAGAATTCAAACATCCATCTAACACCTACACAAGGGAAAGGGACTGCATTATTCTACATAAACTTCATAGGATGGGAAGTTAATTTTTCCATGCACACATATATCTACTTTTTCTACATCTATTTATTGCTCGTTATCAAGTGCGACATACACAAGAGCCACTTAGGGCACAATTCCTTTACACAAACACACACATAGACGTACATTTGGTCTAAGATTTAGTGCAATTATTGGTTTTAAGTTCATTTGTTTGAAAACCGAGGACAATCTAACCCCTCATTTGTATTATTTTCTTTTTGGGATTTACTGTGTTTTAAAGGGGTTTTCATGTCATTTCTCTATTGCAGTATACAGGTGACATCTGCGAACTTGATGTGATAAAAAATAGGTATTGAAGGACAAAAAATATCTCATGACCCTCTGAAGGAGGTTTTATGAGGTTTTGATCAGGCACAAGCACCCAGAGAAATTCCACAACACCCGTAGCCCTTGATCCATTCTAGTCGCCCTAGTCTAGGCAAATCTTGCGGTCGCATAATTTTCTGAGCTTTTGTGTGAAACTTCTCCCTTTCTGTTCATCAGTTTGTCACTGCAGCATAGTCCACGATTGATTTTGAATCACCTAAGTATTTTTATCACTTCTTTAAAACTAGGGTTTCATAATTTCTAGCTTATTTTTCTTGGGTCAAATATGTATTTCTTTACATATTTAATTCATAACGATGTTACATAATTAGTATTACTTATCTATTTATTTCAATATTTTCTTAATCACTGACTACACCATATAGATATAGGGAACGATCCCCCTCTAGATAGCTCTTCTCTATTTATCTCGGAGGCATTATGTATGAGTGTCCATAATTGTATCCAAAAATGTTATAAGGTCATATAAACATTTTAAATAAATCACATGAACACGAGGAAAAAAGTATTTATCTAGACATGGTTTAATCTTGATTTTACTTATTTTCATATAGAGTAATATGGTTCTTTAAGGAGCATGATGGTTGTGTAAGCCTTTTTTTTCTTGTTTATGTCATGTCATGGTGCTTGTGATGATTATTATTGATTTTATCCTTTAAGTGTTGGTCATGGTACAATTATGCTATGTTAAACCTAAGTGAATTCTTTCTTATTATTTCTTTATCATTGTGGGTAACCATATAGATACATACAAAATTATGTTGTCATTCAAATAAAATCTATATATGGTTATTATCTATAATCATTGATGCATTTATCAATGGATTCTTTGCAATAAATAAATAGGTATATTTACTCATTGAAATAAATGGAAGTAAAACAAGAGTTTTTAAATAATAACTCTTCATAAATAAATATGCGAAAGTAGTTTTATAATATAACATTGGTTGACTATTTTAAAATGATTTAATTTTCATTAGTCTTCGTATTTTGTAGCTTAGTTGGCATAAAATAATGCCACATTTATGCCTACTTATAAGAAGGTCTTGGAATATCTTTCCCAATTTCTAGACATTTTTTGAGACCACTAACTAGAGCTACTCATGAGGGTGACCTTAGTCAAATCACTTTGATTGTTGAGACATATTGTTCACTTTCACATGAGGCTCATATGTCTCCTCTATCTACATTATAAGTAATAATTATAGAAGACTTATGATCTTTCTTTGCAACCTTAGGTATTACTTAATCCAAATCATTGGGAATAACACATACCCACTTCCCATACCGTGTATGGAAAACTTGTGTGTTTGAAATATCCCCCTTTTCTTCTTGTTCCTTATTGGAGCTTGTTTAAAATTAACTTTACTTTCCATCCTAATCACAATGAAATGTTGTATGAGAATCTAGATGTGTCTTTTAGAGGAATAACCTTTAAACTCACAAAAAATTAAGCCATAACTATATTACTAGAAATAAGAAATCATAAACATGATAGAAACATAAACATGGTGGAAAGGTTCTGTAAGAAATGAGTTAGAAATTTTTTCTATTCACATACTTACTAGGGATATAATAGATCATATTTTCACCCATAAAGTTTGTATGATTGACTTTATGTTTTCAAAATGTTAATATTTACACCAAAACAAAACAAATTTGAAGGGTGAGAAACTCATGATAGATGGAAATCCATGATCTCTTCCTCACTAATAAAGTATTACAATACTTGTATACTAAATAAGTTCAATTGTATTATGATTATTATAAAAAATACCTTAATAAAAAATTATCATTCTAGCTAACTTCTAATCATTTACACTCATAATTGTTGGGCTAAGGAAACACTGCTCTCACACTCTCTGATTCATATCCAATTTTGCATATGTCACTTATCATGTTTTTGTCTACACATTGTTGGGGCAATATTTTCCTCACTTCCATTATCTTTCCTTCACCAAGGTAATTTGATATTGTTTATCAATTGGACATTTTTATCATGCATTATGTAGAATAATCCTAAGGTCTAAAACCTTTCACTTGAGAAAGGATACACCACCAAACCATTCTCATCTATATCATTGCATACATACTCGATGTTGTTTCTCCAAATGAGGCCAACATGTATCTAGTATATTTAGTTCACATTTGCTAACATGTTATTAACCTATGCCAAATGATTAAGAAAATATTGAAATAAATAAATGTTAAATCTAATCTAACCCAAACAAGTAAGCTAGAAAATATGAAACCCTAGTTGTAAGAGGAGGGGTAAAATACTTAGTTAATTCGCAATGAATCCGAAGTTGTGCCAAGGTTGAGAATTGATGGAACTAAAGAGGAGACTGTCATAACAGAGCCCAGGAAATTGTGCAAGCATTGAAAATGTTGGGACTAGAGCACCTGGACAGGGTCAAGGGAGCCTATGATTGCTCAAAACCTTAGAAAGTTATTTTTACAGTGTCGTTTACATGTCACTCAACTTCACTCTTTATTGCTAGTATGTCATTGTATGATCTCTGAGCTCACTTGAAAGCCATAATACGAAAGAGCACCTACAAAACCCCAAAAAACATCAAATCCTAAAATGAAAAAGATTCAAATGGGGAATCAGACTGACCCAGGAGGTCACATGACTAAGTGAACTTACGATCTAAGCATAACACTACATTTCAGACTCCATGTCTAGTTCTGTTCGCGCGCATGTAGAATCATGCCCTAGGTAGCTCTTGTGTCATATGTACTTGAATATCAAACAATATCTAGATGTAGAAAATGTAGATAGCCGTGTGCATGGAAAAATAAACTTCCCCTCCTATGAAGTGTATGTAGAAGAATGCAGTCCCTTGTCCCTTGTGTGGGTGCTAGATGGATGCTTGGGTGATGATAATAGATGTTTAGTGCTTGGTATTTTATTATGGTCACATAGCTTTATATTTATATGAGTCCCTTGCTTGAATTTTGTAATTAACCACTAAAATGAAAACAACCAAGATAATAATATGCCAAACATCTAGAAAGGACCCAAAAGATGCGAGAATGATACAAAGAGGTCAGGGGCACCCAGAGGGGACATGGGCACTTGGGTATTGGTGTTCTAGATGGGCGCTGATCTCTAGACTCAGAAAAAATAAAGTGTCAAATTTTAGACTGGGAAATAAGGTGTGCGAGACAAAGAAACAAAATAGAAAGAAAGCAAAGAGGCCCAAAATAGTGCTAAATTAGTACTTTTCTTTCTTAGGAATCATATGAGTAGTAGTATGTGATCAGGACTAGAAATATACCCAAAGTGTGTGATTTAGTGTCTACATTTTTCCCCACTTTATGTTGTTGAGTGAATTCTCAATAACATAAAGTATATAATAGAAGTGTACCTGAAACCATGTAGATCGATGGTGAAAAGCATGCCAAGGAGATAAGAAAAAGTGTGGAGTGATAAAAATATGAAGTGTGAATGCTAGAGAAGAGGAAGTGAAAACGATGACCCTAGGGGTGAAAGCATATGTAGAATGTGTTGTATTATACTTTTTGTTGATGTCACTTGATGCTTGATGATGTGTTTGTTGCTTCCTATAAGGACGGACCTACAAAAGAGAAGAGAAAACTAGTAGTCAAATATGTGTAAATGAAAAATTTGATCCAAACGAGTAAAAAGTGTTTTAAAATGTGAAAAGGAACATGTGCACCTGATCCATGATGAGTGAAATAGAAAGAAATAATCCTAAAGATGTTGTAGAAGAATTTTTTTGGGTGATCTCACACCAGTTACGCCAAGTGCGAGTTTTTTGGGCGATCTCATGCCAACTGTGCCAAGTGCGGAAGAAAGGTCTAGTGTTATTCTCCAACCTTTGACTACTTCCCAAAGAGTAAACACCACTGTAGATGGTGTGTGATAATTTGATCCATTTAAATCTAATTTTATCTAATGCAAAAGTAGAAAATAAGGTAGAATGCAAGCATGCTAAGTGATGAAGGAATGTACCTATCTTGTAAAGGTCATTGTGTAAACTATTGTGAACTATGCCAAACTAAGAAAAATTGTGTAACTTCCCTTGGTCACAAGTGTCGAGGAAAGGCCAAGGAAACCCAGATGTAATTGTTTGTGTTTGGGCACTAGTTTCTATGCTCTACTAAATACCCAAGTCAGATTATGGGTCATTACTAAGACTAAAGATTGTGTTGTACTGGTACTGAAATGTGATTGTAAACTGCAGTATGGGGTGACTGATTCACCCAATAGATGACCCCCTCATTTAGGGTGCATGTGATGTCACAAGGAGTATGCAACCTAAAGGAGGACTAGACGTTGTGCTAAAAATGATTCCCTGCAGGGGGAAGAGGCAATGTGCTTGATAGAAACCAAGGCACATGAAAACAAAGTGACTGGAAACAAGTGTTAATGTAAACAAGATAAACAAACATATAGAAGACAAGATGTAAGCTAACAAACAAGAAGACAACATAGACCGCAGAAATTGGTTTGCAAACATGGGACATCACTCATAATGTTACAAGAAAATCGAGGCAGAAGTGTCCAAATGCATACAAGTAATCAAAGAATAAGCAAGATATAGAGAAAATCCCGCAAACAATGGCATACAAAAAAAAGAAATGAAAAAAGTGACAAACAAGATAGCATAAAACTATGGTAGCAAAGAGTTCCTACAAGACAAATGTTGCACATGAAGCACCTGTTAGAATGTTAGAAAGATAGAAAGTATGTCAAAATGTGTATGATCCGATACGATGTAATGTACTAATATAAATGGGAAGTAGTATAAATCTAAACAATAACACCTATGATGTGTATGAAAGTGGATTCCCCCAAGAGCCTGTTGCGGGACTGGTAAGAGGTAAAATGCTAAACATACATGCTACATGTAATTATCTATGTAAAATATGTGATCAATATTAGAAGGTAAGTGAATACGCATATGTGTATGATAAATATAATGACATAAAAAATATCGATCTAACATAGTAAGCAAAGTGTAACATGCAAGTATAAGTAAGTAAGAATAATGTGTAACCAAGATATGCAATATGTTGTGAGTGTGAAGGGAATAGAACAAAAAGTGAGTGTGATAGTAACAGCGTGCCCCCCAAGTGAGTGTGAATGAGTATGAATGAGATGAGTTATGCCCCCTCAACAGTCAAGAATGAACCATAGAATAGGAGTGCGTCATTAGGAAATGGTATGAATTATGTGCTAGAAATACATGATCAAAAAATTGGAAAAAATAGAGAGTGAGTGAGTGTGGTGAGGTTTATTTTAGATGTAGACCCTCAGCAGTCAAGTATGAACCATGGAACTAGAGTGCATCATAGGTTAGTGATGATGTGTGAGAATGTGATGTTAGAATGATGTGTCATGAATGCGTTGTGTAAAATGTGTCATGTGATGTGATGTGAGGTTCATGATTATAGCGATCCCTCAACAGTCAAGTGTGAAGCGTAGCACAAAAGTGTATCATCAGGTAATGATGATATAAGTGTATCAAGTGGTTTATATTGATGCTTAGGAGATGTTGAGTGCAGAGTATCAAGTGTATGGGATGATAGAGACATTTGATAACAATAGGGGGAAAGCTATGGTGGCCCCCAAGTGTTTAAGTGATGAAGATCTAGTCAATGATGCTAAGCGGATCAATGTACAGAGTATGTTCCTTGATAAAAGTAATTGGATGTTGAAGTGGTTATGGCTTAGGAGCCTCAAGCAATGGAAGTCGAAAGAGGTGAACTAGAGTTTGTTTGTCTTGTGTAGTGAGTGGTTACTTGTTTAGTAATGTTGTAGAAGACTTGAGAGGATGAGATTGGATTCTTTGTTTGACTTAGTAATTTTTCAGATGACTCAGTAGGAGGAGATAATGAAAAACAAACCTTGAGAGGTGGTTTCTTAGTCAGAGTGAGTTGAATAGTTGGCGCCTGACTAGCTAAAGAAGACATATTAGAAGTGATGGCATGATGTTCATGAGGCATAGAAGGAGCATATTTAAGAGCCCATTTCGAGGTAGCATTTGTAAACGCAACAAAATGGTGTGCAACAAATGAGATAAAGCCTTGACACTCAAGATGCTTGATTCTTCATTGTAAAGCATAACAATCATTATCATTATTTACATTGAATTGCTGATAAGTGCAAAATGGGAGACCTTGATATTTGATTAGATGATAAGAAAGACAACAATGAGTAGTTAGAAAAATGATCAATTGATGACTAAGGATCTCATTAAGAATATCATGTTGCTTAGCATTGGGATCAAATGTGAGAGGCTCTGGTAATGTCAAGAACTGAGGCTCACTGATATGAACACATGTAGAAGACATAGAATGAGGACGAGAAGAAGAACTTGTTAACATATTAATATACCTTGAGAAGCAGATGTCGAAAGTAGTCAGACAATTTTTTTGAGAAAGTCCTTTGTTTGGAAGTTTCTGCAATGAACTTTTAATTTTCTCCAAGTCCCAAAATCTAAAATTTCATACTTCAGATTGTAGAGATTTTCTCTTTCAGAGTTTAATGACACGAGTTTGAAATTGTGCTTTCAAATTTCTGAAGTCTGAAACCCCAAAATTTTGAAGTTTCAAAATTTCAAGCTTTCAGGTTTCGAAACTTTTGGTCGCACTTTGGGTTAAATCCCTTTCAGACTTTTGAAGTCCGAAAGTCTGAAAGTAAAAAATTTCAGACTTTTAGGCTTTCAGATTTTGAAATTCTCTAGGTCATTTTTGATATTTTCACTTTTGGACTTTTAGGTTTTGGAACTTTTCATTGCCAATTCAAATTTTTTATCTCCCAATTTCCAAATTCTAAAACCCCAAAATTCTGAAATTTTGGAATTTCGAGCTTTCAGGTTTCGGACTTTTGGAGTCCTTCGTGCAATTAATTTTTCACCAACCTCCGTACGATTCAGAATTGCACCATTAATATTGGGTTTTCTATTTAAACTCATTTTTACTTGTTGTTTTTACCTGACACTTTTCTCTGACATTCCATTTTCTTGTACTTTTCGACGTCATTCTTGAGGTATTTTAACTTGGTTATTTTCCTCTTGGTTTAAGATCTCTTATTTTAATTTCCTCTTTGTTTGTTTTCTTTTGTTCCTCCTCTGTGTATCTCTTGAAATGAAAAACTCATTTCCTACCATGTTTCTACGTTTTTGAGTTTCCATAGGAATTAAGATTTTTCAAAGATCTTCTCAAGTTTTCCATTTCTCCCTCTCATCTCTTTCAAGATTTGGAGATCAGCATTTTTAGCAATTTTCTTCTCGGATTTCGAAGACTTGGTAGTGCATCGTTGTTTCAGAACTCTTTTTTTGGTATTTTGGAGGTTACCATTTCAAAAAAATTTACTTTTCGGAGCTTTTTAGTTTTTGGGAATCATGTAACTTCAGAACTTCCATCTTCAGAAATTCAAAACTTTTTTTTTCAGAACTTTCAGAACTTTGGAGTTTTTCTTTTTGGGCTTTTGGAAGTTGGGTTTTGGGAAATTCGCACTTCTCTGATTCATATTTTTTCACTTCGGGATTCTTTAGTTCAAGTTTTCAGAAGTTGATAATTTTTAGGATTTTGGGACCTGTCTGTCAAAGTATTACACTTCAAGTTTTCAAACTTCTCTTTTTCGATATTTTCAACTTCGGATTTCATAACTTAGAAAAGTCATCAGAACTTGATGTCTACTTCCACATCAAAGGGAAAAGAAAAGATGAAGTATTCATTTCTTGGAGTTGCTCCTCACTCTTTCCTGACTTCCAACTTGGGGAATATAGGGGACACTAACCTAGGACAGATTGATTTTCACGATTTATGGGAAAGAGTAAAAGCTCCAAACAAGAAACCATGGATGCAAGCCATCTATGACAATGGGCGTGTCCTTGCTACTGGTTTTCCTAGATCCATACATTACTCAAAATTTGTTTTAGCCATGACAACCCAATTTGATGATGATGATATACTGGTAATTTGTCTGGACCCAGAATTCTTTGAAGATATTTTCAAACTTCATGACGTTGAAGATTATGCCACAATTTTTCCAGAGTAGGTAGTGGAACATTGGGACAAGGAGATGGAATTATGCGTGAAGGTCATGATGAAGAGTTATCTGGCCAAGAGCGTTTCCAAATTTCCAAAGACCATGTATTAGTTGGACTTCATTCAAGAGATCAACGACATCATTGTGGTTTTAAGCACGGTTCCAGGTCTTCCTTCTGTAAAGGAATTCCAATAATGGATGTTCTTATACATTGTCACCATCAAGAAAAATAAGGAATTATAAGGTGGGAGAAGCAAATTAGCAGCTCCATTTACTATCAATTGAGTAAAGTGATTTCCACAAAGAGTATCTATATGACATCCTTATTGGTTTATGTGGCCACTGCTATGGGTGATTTCTCTGGGTTGAATACTAAAGGCATTCGCAACACCTCCTAAATATATGATTTATATCCTTAGCTCATGCTAAATGAAGGGAACAAGATTTTTGTAGGGTCAATGATGCCTTCTTTGCAGTAATCCTCTACATTTTTTATAAGGAGTTATACAATCGAAGAATTTATGATAAAGCCTTCAAAGAAATGTGTGAGTGGGAAGCTATCTATTTACAATTCCCCACATTTACTTACATACGAATTCTAGGCTTCATAGGTGCTCCCAAAAAATTACCAAGATGTCCTACTGATAAATGGGTTCTCCTTGAATTGGTTCGACAATTATTGGATTATCATCAAATTCATAACAAATGCATTAAGGCAGGAATGCAATCCCCTATTTCAATTGGCAAATACACCTGCCTGAATATTTATAAGGCCAAAAATGTGGATGCAGAAATGGATGAAGTAACCTTGTGAACCCTTCATCCATGGACCAACTTTGATTATTGGGGTTAATTCAGCCAAACAAGTCAGTCCTGTGCCCATGTTCCTCAATTCGAGGATATCTAGATTCATTTATGGGATGAATACATCATCTGACAAAGGGATTATGAGAGGTTTACATTGGATGAAGTTTGATATAGCTGATGTCCCAAAATATATGCAAGATAATAATGAGGTTTTGGATGTGGCATATAGAAATGATAATATTGCCAATCAACCATTGCCAGGGATTGATTGGTATGCAGAGGAATGTTGCAATACAAAGGAGAGGGCGGGGCCCATTCTACAGAGAACTTCTAGTTGGTTAGTTACCTTGGGAATCTCACCCAAGGGAGTAGAGAAACTGAAAAATATAGAGGTCCCACCAACCATAAGCCAAGTAACAACCACAAAGGGGAAGAGGTCAACCCAAAAATCCCCTACAGTTCTAAAAAGATTTCATTTGTTGTTGGTAGCTCATCTCTTTCCAAGGTTCCTGATTATAAGAATATTCCTTCTGCAACACCTGTGATAGAAGTGGTTGAAGTCAATGACTCTCCTAGTATCTCAGAAGATCCATCATCTCTTCCTTCTTTTCCATTGTCACTTCTAATATCAGTTCCTTCCACCTCCACAACCATTTCCTCTTTCCCATCCCCTTCTATGGCCCAGGTATTCTCATCCCTCCCAGTTCTCTCAGTTGGAGAAACTATCGGGTCACCCATTTCTTCTTCACTTCCCTTAACACTTCCATTTCCTTCCATCTCATCCTCTAACCTCATTTTATCAACTCCTATGGCTGTCCTTACGTCCATCCCATCCATCATTTCCACTTCTACCCAAATACCAACTACATTTTCTAGTACTCTTGTCATGACTAATGTTTCAGGTGTCGGATCTACTATTTCATATTCATCAGCATTAGCCATCCCAGAGTGGATGTTAAGGAAAACTCCAAATTAGAAGAAGAAGGTACCTCTGGGAGATGTCATAGATATCAATATATTAGAGCATACACCCAAAAGAAAGGCCAAGAGGAAAATAATTGTTTCAAGTCTGACAGTGAATCCATCTAGGGAGCGGATTGTAGAGGTTTCTACTCCCATTGAGGGAAAAAATAGGGAAACAATTACAACGTAATATTATCAGATCTATAGGTTTTTGTTGGGAAAAGCTACTCATGAGGGAGCCAAACCAAATGTGCACACTACTCTTGGGGCTCTTCATGAAAAATAAGACAAAGATAAGGCTACAAAAGATGAACTCAAACTAAAGGTTGAACAACTCACTGCATTGCTACGCAAAGTACCCCAACCAACTCCATCTATTGAAGTCTCAACTACTACGGCTATGACAGTTTCATCTACCATTGATGACATTTATTATCATGAGCTCGAGAAGATATGCCAGAAAGGGAGATCAGTAAATGGATGGATACAACGCATACTACAACAAATTAATCCCTTAATCAAGGAGGATTTTGAAATATATAATTATCTGCAAGTTGGGAAGGCTGCTATTTACAAAATGGATGAGGCCTTTTCCGAAGATAATAATAATCTGAATTTACATTTGGCAACATGGAGTGAGATTAGAGAAGAAGACCCCGACTTGATCCTTCAAGAAGAGGTGATCAATGATTCCTTAAAGTTATTTGAATATCAAAAAGGCCATGGAATTCTGGTGCCAAGTGTTGCAAGATTTAATTAAGAAATTGGAAGATAAACGAGTAGAAATCACGGATGCCCTGAATGAAATATTAGAAGAGTTTGATGTTGCTAATTACAAACTCTTCAATGAAAAACATCAATGCTCTTCCTGAAGATCAAATTAAGGAACTTTTCAAGGAATTGGTGAAGCATGAAAATGAGGTTACCAAAACTTTCAGCGGTGACTCCATTGACTGATTGGTCTTGTGCCAAAATTTCATAGGGAGGCTGAAGAAAGTTGTGAATAAACTTCGGGAGAGTGCCAGCCAAGATCACAAAATAAATTGAGACAACGGATGTTGTGAATCACTACACGTGTGGACCTAGAGATGAAGAAATTTAGGGGATCATCAAGCGTTTCATCGAGTATAAGCATCAAATGGCTGCGTGGGAAGGAGAACAACAGAAACCTCCAGAAGAGAAAGGCATAGCTGAACCAGGCCAAAGTTGAGCGGCCATGAAAGGAAAGATCCAAGCTTCAGATTAGTCAAAATTGTAGGGTTGACTGAGTCAAATCCTTACAACAAATTGCTATTTTCATGGGAGCATGTTCCCTTACTTTAATGACATTTCTATTTTTACTAAAATATTAGTTAAGGGCCCAACTGTAATGGCTCAGCCTAAGAACTTATAAATAGTTGAATGCATGAAGTATTAGGGAGAGGAGATATAGATCATTTTTTAGTGAAGTTGCCCTTCAAGCTTAGAAGAGTGCTTTAGAGATTTCTAAAACATTTTAATTATATTGAGTGTTATACTTTGCCATTGGGAATCTGATTTATTGTGTTGGATGGTTAATCAATGCTTACTTTGTGAATGTATGATTCCTTAGTGTGAGTGGTTAGATTACCTTTATTTTAGGTTATCTATTTCATGTTGTGAGTAATGTGATTATCTTTTATATCATTTGTGAAAATCTTATTTTCCTTCAGTTGTTAAAGTTGTATTATCATTATTCGTAGTTATTGAAATAGATGTTTGACATGTGCATGTATTCTTTCCTCATGATAAATTAACTATGTGTTGAATAAAATTTGATCTATCCTTTATGTATGCTTAAGTTTAACAATGGAACATACGCCTTAGTTTGTGGTATTTTGTACCCTTTCTAAATTTGTAATAGGTGATGGTGGCAAACAATGCAAGCATCCTACCCACATTAACCCTTCCAGATATTAAACATCCCTTTATTTGGTTTATCACCATCCTTAGTATAGTTTCATTTTTTCAAATATCTTTACTCAAAACTCATGAAGATGTTAGCCTAGGATTAGATAGTCATTTTATTATACTAGCAACACTACAACACTTAGTTTAGGAATATGAGGTCGGCCTTCTCCAGAGGTTCACTTCAAGCCCAAGTCCCACAGCTTGAGAAGTGATCCAATTTTTCCTAATCACATCGATTGTCCTAATAATATTATAGTCATTCAGGGGGTGCAGTGATTTGGTGAAAATAATTTTTGGCATGCCCGGTGGGATAGAGTGGGTACTTATCTTCTCATATTTACTAGTCAAAGTACCTGGTGACTCCATCTCTCTAGATTTCAAAGTTCAGTACATCAACTTATGTGAATAATTTAGACAAGAGCTTCTTCAAGGTAGGGGAATTATCAGCATATAGAACTTTCCTTGTCTTTGCCAAGGAGAAGAGGAAGAAGTCTTCCAACAGCACCAACCGCAACTTTACTTCTTAGAGGGCATTCGACCCCTCCTAATGGAAGATTCTCTCCACCAAGGTGTAATCAACCTTTGGTTGCCATGGAAGCCAATGTGTGTCCTCATTTCAACGCCAATAGCCCTTTATTGTTAGCACAAAGAGATGCCAGACCAACAAGCACTTTAAAAAGCTTACCATTTATACTGGTGAAACTAATGTTCCACCTTAGGAGCACATACTGGACATAGCTAGCATCTGTGTAGTACACAGAAGTACAAAAGACAACATAGCAGTTTGACTCCTTACTACTTCATTCAAAGGAAGGGCACTTCAATGGTTTTGAAGTTTAACTGTTGGTTCCGTTATTACGTGGAATGAATTATGCACTAAGTTTCGTAAGTAGTTTGAGGAAAAAAGTGATCACCTATCTCTCGTGGAACAATTCAATATCATAAAAAGGTCCCCTCAAGAGTATATGAGCTATTTCAATCTCCATTTCGAAAAAACTTGGAAATAGATCCTGGTACTCGTAAGGCCATCTCCAGAGAGTGCTTTTCTATATTATTTATGAGAATTAAATAATGACATAGCCATGATGATTTAGTCTATGGGGGGTACCATTGTTCTTGATCTCTACAAGATCATTGTAAGGTCCAAAAATTGCCTAATTCAAGTAGGTAAAATTGCCCCTAGGCCTCCTATACCCGTATTTTCAGAACTTACAGGAAAACATCTAGTCCTTGCTCCAATTCTAGTAGCTTCTAGTCCATCAATTGTGCCTGCGTCTAACCCCTCAAATGATTTAGCCGAGGTGAAGTCATTGTTACAAACTTTCAGAAATGAACTTATGGTGATGAAAAGGAAACAATCCCATTATGCTCACCCATTCCAATCCCAATATCAAACGAGTCACCCTCCATTTCAAGGAAGCATTCAGCCACAGAACCAGGTCATAGGTCAAGCTGCAAACATGAATTCGTTAAACTTCTGAAACCCTTCTATTACCAGTTCATCTAAACCCATAGTACTAGTCCAGAATAACCTAATTCAAGATTATGAATGGTGTTATCCTTATTCTTAGCCTCACAACCAAAATATTTTCCCAAGTCAATCCCTTATGGTCTAAAGCATATCCACTCCACCTGAATCATCTGCTAGACCATCCACTCATGAAAGTCAAGACTGACCTTCTGATGAAATGACATTACTAAATTGGAAAATAGAAGACTTGTGTGGTTTGAATACTGATGCCTCCACTATAGCATCCAACACACATTCCAAGAAGAGGGTAATATACCCACAATCTTCCAAAACTGATCAGGCATCTATTTCACAGTACCCAACACAAAAATCCGATGATAAAGGAAAAGGGAAGAAATCATCGGAAGTATCCATGGATTAGTATACAAAGAAAGATGGGACTTCAAGTATCACAATGCCTAATAGGAATTTTCCAAAAGAAGACTCTAATGCCCCAAAAGGTATTAGAAAAGTGGAAGTGATTCCATTCAGTGTTATGGAGCAAATGAAGAAAAAATTTCAGCGTCACAATGTGGGATGCACT
The DNA here is from genome assembly GCA_019776745.2 of Taxus chinensis. Classification (NCBI taxonomy): domain Eukaryota; kingdom Viridiplantae; phylum Streptophyta; class Pinopsida; order Cupressales; family Taxaceae; genus Taxus; species Taxus chinensis. The sequence continues at coordinate 803,643,813 of CM034150.1, forward strand.
CTCAATCCCTTCTCAGAGGAACTTGCTATGGGAGGCTTTGAACAATTTTGACACTACCAACAAATCATCAGGTCTAGAAGTAGCAATGGCAACCATCCTGTGCCAACCCAAAACAATTTTTTTTTCTAAAACCAACAAGCCTCCACCATTCTATATCTCCCTGATCATCAGTGAGCATTTGGTGCACAATTGTATGATCGATTCTGGAGCCAGTAGTTCCATAATGCCCAAAAAGATTGCAGATGTATTACGAATTCCATATACTCCAATTTCAAGAGGAGTAGTTTAGTTAGACGGTACTACAGTCCAAACTATGAGGGTAATTAAGGGGCTTAAGCTTACTATGATCCATGCTTATCCTATCTTGAGATTCACGCAATACATATCTGTTATTGATCTCCCTCCCCTTTTTTCCATTTGTTTGTCACGAGAGTTCACTGTCAAGATGGGTGGCTATTTGTCATCAGATTGATATCATATGATTATTAGAAATTGGTACGGTACAAAGGTGACTATAAGAGCTAAACCCATTTGTCATAATCATGTGGAACGGTACACTAGTAAAGCCATAAATGGCAATTATGCCATTGGCGATCCAGATGAAGAAGACATAGATCACGAGCCAACTACTCTCATGGAAGAAGTTCTTGACACAGTGCTTGATGAAGTAAGTATTAATCATGAATATGATCCCTATGGTGATTTATTAGCAGATGAAGAGTCAATTTTGTTGCTCCTAGAAGAAATAGGATTGGGGGCATACTGCATTCATGAAGAAAATATAGTCATACCTTAACTTGTTAAAGCATCAAGCGATACAAAAGGATTGTGGAAAATGTTCTTCGATGGCTCACGAAGTAAAAATGGATCCAGTGCAGGGGTCATGTTGATTTCTCCATAAGGAGATAAATATTTCTCTACTTTTTGATTGCATTTTAGCTACACTAATATTGTTGTCGAATATGAGGCTCTCATATAGGAATTTTAGCTGGCCCAAAGAAAAGGAATCCAAACCATGACCGTCTTTGGTGATAGTGAATTGGTTGTACACCAAGTCACATCCTGTAGTGCATCAAAAAATGATCTACTGAGATTATATAAAAATTGGGTATGGGACCTAATAGAAGATTTCAAAGCTTTTGGAATTCATGCAATTCTTAGAAATAAAAATCAAGATGCTGACAGGCTGGCTACTATTAGCTCCTAGAACGATGTACCTACAGACATCATGACAGAAGAACAACAAATGGTCAAAATGGTGGTCTGTCCCGCAGTACCAGATAACCTAAGTAGCTGGTAGATGTTTGATAGTGATCAACATATTGTTCTCTTCCTATAGAAAAAAGAAAAATTCACTACCAAACATCAACATAAACTTCAAAATTCTTACGGTGATCAAATTATACAGCTAAAAGGAAACAAGCTGCCAAAAGGCCTGGTTATATTGGAATCTATCTTCAATTCAGATGATCATGCCAAATGACAGAGAACTAATATGGTGGTCAAGGAAGACGATTTTGAAGAGGTTGAGGTCGCAAGTGATTTTTTAAAAAAAATTGGTAAGGTATGCACTGATCAAGAAAATAAATCTTTCATTGAACTATGTTAATAATATCATGATATTTTTGCATGGAGTTATAAAGATCTGTGTGGTTTTGACCCTGGTTTAACTCAACATACCATTGAGATGGATCCAAGCTCTAAGCCGGTTCGTCAAAAGAAAAGGCCAATCAATCCTAAAATTAAGCCGCTACTGAGGAAATAAATAACCAAGCTGATTGAGGCCTGCATAATTTTTCCCATCAAACATTCCTCATGGGTAGCCAATGTGGTGCCTATAAGGAAAAAGAACATAGAGATTTGGCTATGCATGGACTTCAGGGATTTGAACTGCGCCTCATTGAAGGATCATTACCATCTTCCATTAATGGATAAAATCCTCCAAAATAGTGGCGAGGGCTCAAAGGTTTTCTTTTCTTGACGGGTATTTAGGATATAATCAGATTCTAGTCCAAGAATCTGATCAATTCAAAACGGCTTTCACTACTAAGTGGGGCATGTACACTTACAACAAGAAGCCATTTGGGTTATCCAATGCAGGGGCTACTTTCCAAATAGCCATGGATATGGAATTTAAAGGAATAATCAATGATATTATCTTGGTTTACCTTAACAACATAATTGTTTATTCTAAGCACGTCAAAGATCATATCACATATCTAAGAAATTTTTTTCGAAGATGTAAAGAATTTAGGGTCTTGTTAAACCCTAAGAAGTGCATTTTCATAGTTCAAGAAGGATTTTTTTTGTGACATATCGTTTCAATGGATGGATTGTCTATTGATCCAGCTAGGATTCATTCCATTATGTCCTTATCTCTTCTGAGTCACAAGAAAGGTATCCAAAGTTTCCTGGAAACCATAAATTTCATGTAGAGATTCATTCCTTTGTTTACAACAATGGCTAAACCACTCACGGACATGTTAAAAAATAAAATTCCATTATCATGGATGAAAGAAGGGAGGGAAAGTTTTGAGGCTATCAAAATGGTCATTTACAAAGCTCCCACACGGGTAAATACCAATTTTGAAAAATATTTCATCCTCTATGCTTTCACAGGTCAGGAAAGTATTTCGAGGATTCTAACCTAGCAAAATGATGATCTGATGGAACAACCAATTGCCTTTTTCAGTCAGTCTCTAAAGGAATATGAGCTTAAATATTCCTTCATTGAAAAATAGGTCTTTACAATCATTCAACATCTGAAGAAATTTAGGCACATGTTATCCAACAACAAAGTCCAATTAATGGTCTCTCATCCTAGCATCAAATATTTTTTGTTGAATAAAGAGATGAATGAGAAACGTGTTGGCTGGATTACAAAAGTAATGGAGTATGACATGCACATTGAATTCACTAAGCTTGTCAGGGGAAAGGGTTTATGTCAGTAACTGGCTATGGACATGGAGACCAAAGATATGGAAGATGTTACGCTTCTGAATGTTGATGAAGGAAATGACCAGATTGATTGGTTGACTAAGATGCAAAATTTCCTCCTCTCGGGGGTATATCCTCCAAATATGGATAAAGTCCAATGACACACTTTCCATATCCATTCCATTCCATATTCCTTGGTAGATAATGTTCTTTTCCAAAAGGATTTGAACGGTGCTCTTCTAAGTTGCATCAAACCAGAGCATGTGAACATGATGTTAGAGGAAATCCACAATGGTCTGTCAGGAGGGCATTACTCTACATGAACAACTACTATCAAGATCATGCGATCTGGTTACTACTAGCTAGGCTTGTTCAAATATGCTCATCTCTGGGTGAGGAAATGTAAATAATGTGCTCTTTTTACATGCAAACAGAGGCTGACAAGTCTTCCTTTGCATCCCATTCAAGTAGATCAACCTTTCATTCAGTGGGGATTAGATTTTATTGGAATGATCAATCCTCCATCCAATGACGGACATAAATGGGTCCTCACCAAAAAATATTATTTCACTCGCTGGATAGAAGTAGTGGCCTTAAAGGAAAGTAACAAAAAGACCGTCCTTGAATTCATGGAGAATATAATGACAAGGTTCGTTGTTCTATTTACCATCATCTCTGATAATGCAATGGATTTCCTTGGTTTAAAGTTAAGTGAGTGGGCATTTACGAACGGGGTATATCTCAAGATTTCATCCAAAAACTATCCACATGGAAACGGGTTGGCTGAATCTAGTAACAAAAATCTCATAAGGATCATCAAATGGACGATGGAAGCTAACAAAAGAACCTGGCATACACAACTCAAGATTGCCTTATGGGTGGATTGAATCACACCTAAAAAGGCCATTCGAAACTCATCTTTTATGCTGGTATATGGGAGGGAGGCAAAGCTTCCTCTCTCCTTGGAATTACCTTCTTTGGAATTGGCTCATCAGCTCAAAGTTATGAAAAATGGCTCCTTAACAGTTAGGTTTGCTGAACTCATGGAATTGGTGGAAGTTTGAGAAAAGGCTATGAAAAATTTAAGCCAACATCAGGCTCAAGTTAAGAAATACTTTGACAAGAAAGCTTCTGATAGGCATTTTCAAGAAGGAGACTTGGTTCTCAAATGGGACGAAGAAAAAGCCAAACCACGCAAGCATGCCAAGTTTGACACTCTCTGGAGTGGGCCTTATATTATTACAAGTTGCAAAGAGGTGAATTCATTTCATCTATCTAGACTCAACAAAGAAGAATTTATCATTCATGTGAATGGGATACATCTCAAAGCTTGCTTTTGAGATTTTTCCACCCTGTACAATGTCTTTTATTTCCTCCAAGTGCTTTGCACATCTTTTCTTTTCTTTTCCATTTCTCATGTGTGTTATGTTTTAGTTTTCTTTTTATGACTCCTTTGCCCAATGATTTGCTTAAGGCTACTAGTCTAAAAGCTTAGCAGGCAAGCTTTCCTTAGAGGTCACCAAAAATGTTAACATTTTAATATACCTTGAGAAGAAGATGTCAAAAGTAATTAGACAATTATTTTGAGAAAGTCCTTTGTTTGGAAGTTTCTGCGATGAAATTTGAATTTTCTCCAAGTCCCGAAATCCAAAATTTCAGACTTCGTATTTCGGATATTTTCTCTTCCAGAGTTAAATAACGGGAGTTTGAAATTGTGTTTTCAAATTTCTGAAGTCCAAAACCCCGAAATTATGAAGTTTCAGACTTTTGGGCTTTTGGGTTTCAAAACTTTTTGTCGCACTTTTGGTTAAATCCCTTTCGGACTACTGAAATCCAAAATTCTGAAAGTCTGAAATTTCATACTTTCATGCTTTCGGGTTTCGGAATTCTCCGAGTCATTTTTGAGGTTTTCACTTTCAGGCTTTCAGGTTTCGGAACTTTTCATTTCCAATTCACATTATTTTATCTCCCAATCTCCGAAGTCAAAAACCTTGAAATTCCAAAATTTTGGAATTTTGGGTTTCAGACTTTTGGAGTCCTTCGTGCAATTAATTTTTCACCAACCTCCGTACGGATTGGAATTGCACCATTAATATCAGTTTTTCTATTTAAACTCATTTTTTACTTGTCATTTTGACCTAACACTTTTTCTCTGACATTTTATTTTCTTGTAGTTTTTGATGTCATTCTCGAGGTATTTTAACTTGGTTATTTTCCTTTTGGTTTAAGATCTCTCATTTTCATTTCCTCTTTATTTGTTTTCTTTTGTTCCCCCTTTGTGTACCTCTTGAAATGACAAACTCATTGCCCACCATATTTCTATGTTTTGAGTTTCCACATGCATTCACATTTTTCAGAGATCTTCTCAAGTTTTCCATTTCTCCCTCTCAGCAATTTTGGGATTTAGAGATTAGCATTGTTTGGCAATTTTCTTATCAAATTTCGAAGACTTGGTGGTATGTCGTTATTTCAAAGCTCTTGTTTTTGGCATTTTAGAGGTTACCATTTCAGAAAAGTTTACTTTTAGGAGTTTTTAGTTGTTGGGAACTGTGCAACTTTAGAACTTTCAACTTCGGAAATTCGAAACTTTTAACTTCGGAAATTTGAAACTTTTTTTTAAAAAAATTTCAGAACTTCAGAGTTTTTCTTTTTGGGATTTCAAAAGTCAGGTTTTCAGAAATTCACACTTCTCTGTTTTGAAGTTTTTCACTTCAGGATTCTTCAGTTCAGGTTTTCAGAAGTTGATAATTTTCAGGATTTCGAGACCTGTCTTTCAAATTATTACACTTTGAGTTTTCAAAATTCTTTTTTTTAGGATTTTCAAATTCGGCTTTCAGAATTCAAAAAAATCATCGAATCTTGATGTCTACTTCCACATCAAAGGGAAAAGAAAAGATGAAGTATTCATTTCTTGGAGTCACTCCTCACTCTTTCTTGTCTTCCAACTTGGGGAATATAGGGGACACCGACCTAGGACAAATTGATTTTTCAGATTTCTAGGAAAGAGTAAAAGCTCTAAACAAGAAAACATGGATGTAGGCCATATACGATAGTGGGCTTGTCCTTGCTGCTAGTTTTCCCACATCCATGCATTTCTCGGAGTTCATTTTAGCAGCGGAAGCCCATTTTGACGAAGGATCTATGTCGATTAGAGATGATGATGATAAGGTGGTAATCCTTCTAGACCTAGACTTCTTCGAAGATCTTTTCGAACTTCCTTATGTTGAAGATTACACCACAATTTTGCCAGAGTTGGCAATGGAGCATTGGGACAAGGAGATGGAATTATGCACGAAGGTCATGATGAAGAGTTATCCAGTTAAGAGTGTTGCCAAATTACCAAAGACCATGTATCGGTCAAACTTCATTCAAGAGGTCAACAACATCATTGTGCTTTTAAGAAGGGTTTCAAGTCTTCCTTTTGTAAAGGAATTCCAAGAATGAATGTTCTTATACATCACCACCATCAAGAATGGATGTTCTTATACATCACCACCATCAAGAAAAATAAGGAATTTATCAGGTGGGGGGAGCACATCAATAGCTCTATTTGATATTAATTAAGCAAAGTGCTTTCCATAAAGAGTTTCTATATGACATCCTTCTTGGTTTATGCATCCACCGCTATGGGAGATTTCTCTAGGTTGAATACTAAAGGCATTCACAGCACCTCCCAAATCTATGATTTCTATCCTTAGCTCACGTTGAATGAAGGGAGCAGGCATTTTTCGTAGGGTCAATGATGCCTTCTTTACGGTAATCCTCTACCATTTTGATAAGGAGTTATATAATCAAAGAATTTCTAATGAAGCCTTAAAATAAGTGCGTGAGTGGGGAGCTATCTATTTATATTTCCCCACATTAAGTTACATACGGATTCTAGGATTCGTAGGTGCTCCCAAAAAATCACTAAGATGTCCTATTGATAAATGGGCTCTCCTTGAATTGGTTTGACAATTATTGGATTATCATGAAACTCAGAAAAAACACCACAAATCGGGAATGTAATCCCCTATTTCAATTGGAAAATAAACCTGCCCGAATATTCATAATGCAAAAAATGTGGATGCAAAAATGGCTGAAGTAACCTTGTGGACCTTTCATCCACGGAAAAACTTCGATTATTGGGGTAAATTCAGTGAAACGGGTCGGTCCAGTACCCATTTTCCTCAATTAGAGGATATCTAAATTCATTTTTAGGATGAATACATCATCCGACAAAGGCTTTATGAGAGGTTGACCTTAGATGAAGTTTTCCAGTTCGGTATAGACAATGTCCAAAAAGATATGCAAGATAATGATGAGGTTTTGGATGTGGCATATAAAAATGATAATATTTCCAATCAACCATTACCATGGATTGATTGATATGTAGAGGAATGCTGCAATACAAAGGAGAGGGTGGGTCCCATTCTGCAGAGAACTTCTAGTTGGTTGGTTACCTTGGGAATCTGACCCAAGGGAGTAGAGCAACCTAGAAATACAGAGGCCCCACCAACCATAAGCCAAGTATCACCCACAAAGGAGAAGAGGTCGACCCAAAAATCCCCTACATTTCCAAAAATATTTAATTTGTTGTTGGTGGCTCATCTCTTTCCAAGGCTCTTATTTCTATGAATATGCCTCCTGCAGCACCTGTGACAGAAGTGGTTGAAGTCAGTGACTTTGCTAGTATCTTATAAGATCCATCATCTCTTTCTTCTTTTCCATTGTCACTTCCAATATCAGTTCCTTCCACCTCCACAACCATTTCCTCTTTCTCATCTCTTTTTATTCCCCAAGTATTCTCATCCCTCCCAGTTCTCTTAGATGGAGAAACTATCGGGTTACCCATTTCTTCTTCACTTCCCTTAACACTTCCATTTCCTTCCATCTCATCCTCTAACCTCATTCTATCAACTCCTATGGCTGTCCTTATGTCCACCCCATTCATCATTGCCACTTCTACCCAAATACCAACTAATTTTTCTAGTACTCTTATCATGACTATTGTTTCAGGTGTCGAATCTACTGTTTCATCTTCATCAGCATTAGCCATCCCAGAGTGGTTGTTTAGGAAAACTACAAAGTAGAAAAAGAAGGTACCTTAAGGAGATGTCATAGATCTCATTATATTACAACATAAACCCAAAAGACAAGCCAAGAGGCCAAGGATTGTTTCAATTCTTACAGTGAATCCATCTGGGGAGGGGATTGTATAGGTTGCTACTCCCATTGAGGGAAAAACTAAGGAAACAATTAAAGTGGCAGATTATTGGATCTCTAGGTTTTCGTTGGGAAAATCTACTCACGAGGGAGCCAAACAAGATGTGCACACTTCTCTTGGGGCTATACTGGAAAAATATGACAAATTTAAGGCTACAAAACACCAACTCAAACTAAAGATCAAACAACTCACCTCATTGCTACGCAAAGTAACCCAATCAACTCCATCTACCGAAGTCTCAACTACTATGGTTATGATAGTTTCTTCTACCATCGAAGACATTTCTTATCATGAGCTCGAGAAGCTAGGCCAGATAGGGAGGTCAATAAACGGATTGATAGAATGCATACTGTAGTAAGATAATCCCTTAATCTAGGAGGATGTCGAAATATATAATGATCTATAGGTTGGAAAGGTTGTTATTTGCAAAATGGAAGAGGCCTTTTCCGAAGATAATAATAATCTAAATTTAAAATTGGAAACATGGAGTGAGATCAGAGAATAATACCCCAACTTACTCCTTCAAGAAGAAATGATCGATGATGCCTCAAAGTTATGTGAATATCAAAAGTCCATGGAATTCCGGTGCCAAGTGTTGCAAGATTTAATTAAGAAATTGGAAGATAAATGAGTAGTTTTCAGGGATGCCCTGAATGAAATCTCAGAAGAGTTTGATGTTGCTAATTACAACTTCTTCAACAAAAACATTGATGCTCTTCCTAAAGATCAAATTAAGAAAATTTTCAATGATTTGGTGAAGCGTGACGATGAGGTCACCAAAATTTTTTGTAGTGACTCCATTGACCGATTGGTCTTGTGCCAAAATTTCATAGGGAGGTTGAAGAAAGTTGTGAATAAACTTTAGAGAGTGCTAGCCAAGATCAGAAAAGAGATCGAGATAATGAATGTTGTGAATCACTACGTGTGTGGACCCAGAGATGAAGAAATTTAAGGGATTATTAAGTGCTTTCTTGAGTATAAGCATCGAATGGCTGTGTGGGAAGGAGAACACCAAAAACCTCTAGAAGAGAAAGGCATAGCTGAACCAGGCCAAAGCTGAGTGGCCATGAAAGAACATATCTAAGCTCTAGATCAGTCTAAATTGTAGGGTTGATTGAGTTAAACCCTTGGAAAAAAATTTCTATTTTCATGGGAGCATGTTCCCTTAGTTTAATGACATTTCTATTCTTACTAAAATATTAGTTAAGGGCCTAACTGTAATGGTTCAGCCAAAGAATTTATAAATAGTTGAATGCATGAAATATTAGAGAGAGGAGATATAGATCATTTTTGGGTGAAGTTTCCCTTCAAGTTTGGAAGAGTGCTTCAGAAATTTCTAAAACCTTTTAATTATATTCAGAGTTATACTTTTCCATTAGGAATCTGATTTATTGTGTTGGATGGTTAATCAATGCTTACTTTGTGAATGTATGATTCCTTAGTGTGAGTGGTTATCTTACCTTTATTTTAGGTTATCTATTTCATGTTGTGAGTGAGTAATGTGATTATCTTTTATATCAGCTGTGAAAATATTATTTTCCTTCTTTTGTTGAAGTTGTATTATCATTATTCGTAGATGCTGAAATAGATGTTTGACATGTGCATGTATTCTTTCCTCATGATAAATTAACTATGTGTTGAATAAAATTTGATCTATCCTTTATGTATGCTCAAGTTTAACGAAGGAACATACGCCCTAGTTTGTGGTATTTTGTACCCTTTCTAAAGTTGCAATAGGTGATGGTGGCAAAAAATGCAAGCATCCTACCCACATTAACCCTTCCAGATATTAAACATCCCTTTATTTTGTGTATCACCATCCTTAGTATAGTTTCATTTTTTCAAATATCTTTACTCAAAACTCATGAAGATGTTAGCCTAGGATTAGACAGTCATTTTATTATACTAGCAACACTATAACACTTAGTTTAGGAATATGAGGTTGGCCTTCTCTGGAGGTTCACCTCGAGCCTAAGTTCCACAGCTTGAGAGGTGATCCAATGTGTCCCAATCACACCGAACGTCCTAATAACATTTTTTCCATTCAGGGGGTGCAGTGACTTGGTGACAACAGAACTAACATGAGATTTAGAAGCGTCCTTAAGATGTTGGATTTCATATTTTATAAATGCAATCGTGGATTCCATATCCTAAAAATTATCTTGAAATAAATAATGTAAAGCTTGAATTGAATTGGAGATGGGTTGATTAGATGGAGGAATAGAACAAATAGAATCATCAGATAGACAATAAAAAACAACACTTACTTGAGCGGGTTGTGTATCTCTAGGGAGATATATGGTGTCTAGGTATTTTTGAAGAATCTCTTTGCAAGGTACATGCATTTGAAGTAATTGAGACAAAGAGATTTAACAAACCTTAAGATCCATGATAGAGAATATGATATGCCAAAGAAGGATCCAAAAGACTGATCACGAGTGGGTTTCACCAAATGATTAAGAAAATATCGAAATATAAATGTTAAATTCTAATTAAGTAATAACGTAGCATATATATATGCAATAAATTACAGATTTGACCCAAGTAAGTAAGCTAGAAAAATATGAAACCCTAGTTGCAAGAGGTTGGTTAAAATACTTAGCTGATTTGTAATGAATATAAAGCTATTCCAAGTTGGAGAACTGATGGAACCAAAGGGAATAGTGTTGCAATTGAGCCCAAAAAATTGTGTGAGCACTGGAAATGCTAGGACTAGGGTGCCTAGACAGGGTTAGGGGCACTTGGGACATTGTAGACCTCCTTTGGGCACATGTGACTACTTAGATTCTCATAATTTGATTTTTACATTATCACTTCAATGTCAGTGAACTCTCTTTGTCGCTAGTATGTCATTGTATGATCACCGAGTGTGCCTGAAACCTGCAATAATAAATAACACATGTAAAACCCCAAAACAAATCAAATCTGAAAAATAAAAATATGCAAATGGGGATTTGAACTAACCCTGATGTTCACCTAAATGAGTGGAATTATGATATAGGAATTGCACTAAATTTCAGACTCCATGTAGTTCTACATGTGCATGCACGTGTGTGTGTGTGTGTGTGTGTGTGTGTGTGTGTGTGTGTGTAGAATCATTCCCTAGCTAGCTCTTGTGTCAAACGCACTTAAATAGTTAGTAAGAACTAGATGCAGAAAATGTAAATAGATGTGTGTATGGAAAAATGAACTTCCCATCCTATGAAGTGTATGCAGAAGAATGTAGTCACTTGTTCCTTGTGTGAGTGCTAAATGGATGCTTGAGTGCTCTTTTAATGGCCTTTGGATGCATCCTTAGGTGATTATAATAGATGCTTAGTGCTTGGTCCTTTATTATGGTCACATAGCTTTATATTTATATGATTCCCTTGCTTAAATTTTTTAATTAACCACTAAAATGCCGATCACCAAGAAAATAAGATGCCCAAAAACTAGAAAGGACCCAAAAGATGTGAGAAAGATACAAAGAGGTCAGACTGGGAAAGATGGTGTGCGAGACCAAGAAGGAAAATAGAAAAAAAAGCAAAGAGGCCCAAGATAGTCGCCATTTAATACTTTTCTATCTTAGGAATCATATGAATAGTTGTGTATGATCAGGACTAGAAATATACCCAAAGTGTATGAATTAGTGTCTACACCAAAGAGGTGTATTGAAACAGGGTGTGGACATCTGCATAAGAATTTTTAGGAAGGGAATTTTGACATATGCTTAAGTTGTAAGTGTGTTGGTATATATGTCTATAAATGAGGAAGCATGTGAGCTATTCGACAAAAATGCTTGAAAGATATGTCTACAAATGAAGAAGCATTTGAATTATTTAAGAAAATTCCTAGTAAATATGTCATATCATGGACTACAATGGTTTTAGGATATGAAAAAATGTATTTGTTGAAAATAAATTAGAAACATTATGGAAAATACAAATGGAAGGTATTAAGCCAAAGTTGACAACCTTTTTCGGTATCCTCTCATCTTCTATCAAAACGAGATATTTGGAACAAGGAACTTTCATCCTCATCAAGAGCTAATATCTACTTGTGTTGTGAAAAGTGTGATGACGCCTAAATATGGCGATAGTGAAGTGTTTTCTATTGCTTCTTAAATTTTTGTTTTTTATGCTTCTTTTTGTTTTTGTGGCATCTCGTACTATATTTTGAAATTTTAAAAAAAATACACAAGAAATTGCTTTTAGGGTATGGCCAAAGGATATTTAAGCTATTGTAAAGGAAAATAAAAGTGAAGGCTTAAAATCTTATATAATTTTCTACAACCATGATATTTATTCTTGAGTAGTAGATCCATATGGAATCTTGCATATTTTCCTCTCTACCCAAACTATGTTACACATGTCAATGGAGTATTACGAAACTTTACAATACAATGGGAAATTAACCCACATTAACATTGATGTTTGTCTTTTTCTAATTTTTTGTGCTGTTGTTTTCTAATTAGTCGATCCTAGTTGGATTATGGGTGCACTAGGTGATTCATCATTTAATGACACACTCGTTAGAGTGAAAAAAATGATTGAAGAAAATAATTGGTATTAGACGTAAACATTCCTGTTACATAAACATTATACTGCAAATCTTGTTGATAATAACATAATGCTCCTTATAAATTGGCCTTCATTAATTTGCATATCTAGTAAAGTGACCCATCATGGTTATTTCATTAAATTCATATTCATTACAAATTTATATGTCTCTTCTAATAAAAATATAGTACAAAACCCTTCCTATTGGATAAAGAAATACATTATAGATTGGGTTGCATTGAACCACTAGCTAGTTCTATGTGGGAATAAGCTTTACTTGCTATTGGGGACCCTCAAATAATCTAAGATCATTTTTGATGAGATCAAGTGCAAACATTTGATAGTGTCAAGCCAATCAAAGTGCAAAACTTGACACCTTTTGAGGTGGGAATCAAAGGGGAGGTGTTAACTCAAAAATTTAGATACAACGGATGACTGAGGCTTCTCTAAGAAATTCCACTGCATTGTTGCACTATGAAACTATGGGTGAAATGAAAAAAAACATAATAATTTTGTAGCTACAAGTCATAGTGTAATCCTTTGATTTGGAAAAAATTAATTCCCATCGAAGATAACCTCTATAGAAGCATATAAGCTAGGGGATCTAGCAAAGATTATAATGTTATTTATAAAAATGCTTATAAGTGGGGAATTGTTCCTTTATTTTTTAATCTCCTTTGTTTGGTATTTAGATTAAAAGGTGATTTAGGAGGATTTTTAAGATTGGTAGGTGTGATAACGTTAAAGGCATTTTCAAATTAGTTTGACAATGATCGGTGCTTGTGCTCATCCAACATTCGAGAAAATATGATTAAGCATGGGTGATCGATGAAAACAAATGAAATCCTAACCATTAATGACATAAATATGGGTGAAAATCCACTAACATATTTTAACCTATAGAATCCATATTCAAATGCTCCACATTATCCATTGACCTCTTCCTAAGATAATGTTACCATAGTTTTCTATACCATAAAATTTCATCGTAGTGTTCAAACTCTTACAATAACATTCATAACATCGACATAGTTGAAAAAATAGTGGCAGATGTCAAAACCTTACACGATATAGATAATCATGATAATGATTTGAAATAATGAGTGTTATAAACCTAGAATGCTTATGAGGTATTGTCAAATACAAACCCACAAGAAAAAAATCTTATTTCTAATATCTATTTTTCTGTAACCAATCATGTAGAATGACATCAATAATATCTATATAGTATATAGATGGAGCAAACCCTCTTGAACGACTAGTTTTGTGGTGCTCAAATTTAACTAATATAATGACTTGACCTAATATTCCAAGGACCCTCCACATGTCCCTATCTCGAAATGTCCTAGGACATGTGCAAGAAGAATCCCCTTTGATTGAAATGTGTTATAACAACCTATAATTCATGAGTGCTAACATTGTAAACAACTTCCAATGGACCAATTGTTTACTTCTAGCGATTGACACAAAGACACTTGGTCCGTATTCTCATTGTCATGATGAAGAATATTTCCACATATGTTCCCCTTAACATTTTTCTCACCTCTATTCTTATCCTCCCCGATTTCCCCTGTCTATCATCCTACTTCATCCTATAATGTTTTGCTTCTTCAAGTTTAAATTCTTCAACACATCCTCCTTCAATGTCTTCATTGCACCATTCGTGTGTGATTTCTAGTTGTTATCCCTTTCACCATATCCATCGTACCAACCTCATAGGATGGCTAGTTTTAATAATCAATTAAAAAATAAAGTAAAAAAAGAATCCAACACAAGGTGATGTGTTGCCCTATCTATGCGCACAATTAGTTTTAGTGGTTATTTCCTTCAAACACCCTTGGTTCCTATAACTTATCATTGGTCCATATATAGTTACGTTATAGGAGTGTATATACTACCAGACCTATTCATCTACAATTGAGATCAACGACCAGGAAAATATGTTGGTATGGGATGATCATTGTGAGAAGAGTAGTTGTTGATTAAAAGTTGTAATGGTTTGGATTCATTTTCAAAGTGTTATCACTATTTGACTTCAATTTTTAGTTGTGAAAATAAATCACTTTACTCCTAAGTTATACATATGGTGGTTTTCATTTCTACTTACAATGAGATCCAACATTATCCCTGGTATAGGCCAACTAGTCAGATTGTTTTCTTTTTATGTCTAAATAAAACTAATGTGGAAGATTATTATGGGAATTTTTCTATCAGGTTTTTCCTATTTTGTATTTTCCTAATGGTAGCATGGAATAGGTTTCCACCTCTATAAAACACACTATCATGATAAGAAGTGACACAAACCTAAGACTGCATTTACCATTTATTGTTAGAGTAGGTATTTACCTTAGCTCATGTTCACCTAGGTACTTTATTTACCTTTATTATATTTATCCTCACCCACTTATGCGTGTGGATATTTCTTTTATCTTATTCAGATATTAGGAGATATTATCTAGTTGTTAGGTATAGTTCTTTCCTTGATCTATGGTATTGACTAGATCCTTGATGTCTAGTTCTCTTCTAAATATATGGTCTTGACTAGTTCTTTGATGACTAGTTATTTCCTTGATTTATGGCTTGATCTATGACCTTGACTGGTTCTTAGATTTTTATTCCTTACCTATTTAATCAAGGCCCATTCTCAATGTATTGCATTTAGTTCCATTTTTTTTTATTATTGGCAAATAGTTTTTGAAAGGGACTATACCCTTGTGAACAAAATAGGGCCTAGGAGCCAGAAAAGGAATTAAAACCAGAATAAAAAGGATCAGAATCCAAGTGTGACAATGAAGCCCAAAGTAGCCAAAAAATAACTACCCCATCAAGACAAAAACAACAAAAAATCTGCAAAAAAGTAGCAAAGAGACCGCAAAAAAACAACAAAAAAACATACAATAGTAGCTAAAGCACCTACAACTACTTCTTGGAAGCTTTGTCGATGCTGGATTTGATGTTCTTCCAGGATTTGAACATTCCAAAAGTTGTCATGTGGGCAGCGTTAGTCTTATCCAGCTGATCAATGGTCCTTTTGCTTTCCTTATCATTGCCCCAAAGTGTTGCCAGAACTCCACTGAGATTGGAGACACTTCGGACATGCTGCTCAATGAACTCTTCAATCGCACTAAAAATGGCCATATTATAATCATGATGAGTTTTGGCCTTCCCTAAACGGGAGTCTAAGGAGTTCAGCTTCTTATAGATATCTTCAATCTGGCTATTATCAATAGCCACCTCCTCCTCCTTCTTCCTCTTACCTTTCTATTTTTCCAAGTTCTTAACCTCATCCTTCAACAGCTTCATATCAGCTTCTAAGGCTTCCAGCCTTTTTGTAGAGCTCTCCATATGCACATCCCAGGGACTAGCACTGCTAATATTCAGGAGGTCATGTGCAATTTCAATTTCATGAGGACCCTTCCCCACAGCAAGGGTATCGAGGTTAAGCCTTCTAGAGGACCTGGTGACTGGTCTGGTTGAGGTGGAAGCGAAGGGGGCAGGAGTAGCAGTAGGGGGAATGGAAGATGAAGCCTGGATGACCGGAAGGGGGGTGACAGCAGCGGTGGTGGGGGAAGAATGTGGAGAGATGGGGCTAACATCAACTGAACCCGGTAGAGGGGGAACTGAGCTAGGGGAGGAAGGGAGACCAGGATACCGAAGAAGACATAATTTATGCAGCAGCAAAATAAGGCCCTGGTGTAAATGAACCGCCCATGTATGCTTTTGAAACTCCAAAATGGAGTGCTCAGGAGAGTTCAACAAATAATAGGGGAAATAAACCATGCAATTCCTGCGGAAGTGGTTGAGGAAGATAAGGTGCTTAGCAGGTACGGTGACAAACCTCCCTTCCAGAGAAATGAATCGTATCATCATGCGAGTAACCTCATCATAAGGTGGAGAGATCGAGCTAACAAGCAGGCCCACGGTAACATAGATCAGCTTCTCAGATCCCTCCACAAATCTCCTCTCTTCAGCATCTCTGTCGACCCTTTTGTTAAAAAAATGGTAGCTCTCCATGCCAAGGCCAGTCGCTTCAACAATAAGCTCCTCGTTGACCAAGATCTTCTGCCCCCCATATTACACAGTTCGCTCCTTCCAATCCTTCACAAAATGCACTGAGATGCTTTGATCGTGGCCCTGAACCTTCTCTATGAAGTTGGTGATGCCACCCTTGCTGAGTATATTCCATAGCTCTACATTATCCTTCCAATCTGGGTCCGCACTAGGCTCAATTTGGCAAGGGGGGCCCCCCATCTTCACCGTGCTTAAATTTTTGCAACAAATTCCAAAATCCTTGAGAGCGTTGAGGCCAGTCTACTTTTTACTATTGTAATCCGCACAATGCTGAAAATGAGAGCCGTTGCTCTTCCCACGAACATCCACGTGCCTGCTGATCTGAGCCTGTGGAAGTTCACATGTGGGAATAACGGCCTTTTTTCTAGCCCACTCCCTATCATCAATTACATTATTACTGTCTTCAGAATTCGTGGAGCCTTGTATCCATATTTTAGATAGCACAGTGTTGCCCACATGCACGATTTTCATATCTATGTAACTCCACTTGAACTTCCCCATATACTTCACACTATCTTGATTATTCGACAAGATTTGCATAATCATAGTTTTTAAGTCAGCACGTGTGGGAGTTTTATTGATACTGATCCACGCCCAATAATCATAACTCAACTCAAGAAATTGTGTGCGTATAGAAATCCGCTTGAATGTTGTTTTGAAGCTGCTTAGGGATGCTATTGTTATCCCAAACAATGTGATTAACATTAATGCCATAATTAGCCAATGCATCTACCAATTTATTACCCTCCTGGTAAGTATGCATGATCTGAATGTTATTGAATGTTTGACAAATACTTATGGACTCTGAGATAAAATCCTTGATGCTCCAACTTGGAGATGAGCACTGTTTAAGGAGATTAATGATATTCAGGGAGTCCCCTTCAATAATGAGGTTTTGGATATTTTGAGTCTGGGTAATTCTCAGGCCCCATAAAGTAGATAATTCTTCGGTAAAATGATTGGTTTGAATTCCCATTTTCCCAGCATACGCAGCAATTAGACTACCTTTATGATCCCGTATCACTCCTCCCCCTGCCGCAATCCCAGGGTTCCCCTTAGAGGCCCCATCAAAGTTCAACTTAAACCAATTAAAATTAGGAGGATTCCATTTAATCAAATATCTATCAATGTTATTCCCGGGATTGCTACGGCTATTGACGGTTCTAATTTGTCAGTTGGATAAGATATATTCTTCATTCTCTGGATATCTCTTGTTCTTGAGGGGTTTAAATCTAGAAATTTTCTCTTTGATACCATTAGAAATTTTACCAATACTAAGTTTATAGTTTTGATTCTTATTTCTGAAGATAATATCATTTCTATCCTCCCATATCCTCCAGCGTCCAGATCCTTTTGACAACACAATGCCTATAGGGTGGGTTCCATTGAATCCATAGCTGATTTAGATCCTTCGGCACCACCCAGAGAGATTCAAATTTGGAGAGGGCAAAACTCCATATTCTGGTAGCATAATCACAATGAATGAACAGATGACTGATATCCTCATAATCTTTCTTATAAATATGACACCTATTAGGCATTATAAATCCTCTTCTCATCAGGTTTTCAGTGGTAAGAATCCTGCCTCTGATAGCCAACCAAAGGAAAAAAATAATTTTAGGAGTTAATTCAGTCATCCAAATCTTATTCCAATTGAACTCTGTTTGACTACTATGGAAGAGATTATTATATCCAGTTTTGACAGAGTAGTTCCCATCATTGGAATTATTCCATACCAGCTCATCCTTGGAATCCAATTGACTTAAGGGAATAAGATCTAATTGATCTTGAAGGGAGGAAGTAATTTGTATCAGATCATCTCTCTCCACAGAAAGTTTTTTCCAATTCTTGTTGGTGCCATTTCCCTCAATATAATCCTTTATTTTGATGCCATACTTTCTTACAAGACTGTCCTTAACTATCCCAAATCTATCCATGAGATTTCCATTAAACCAATTATCATCCCAAAAGTTTATGTCCCAACCATCCCCCACTTTCCATTTACTGCCCTGCTTAATGAAATTTCTGCTCTTAACCAGATTGTTCCAAAAGATGGAACCATAGGGGAGGTGCTCATCTTGCAGGAAAGAGTACATAGTTTGATTATTTAGGTATTTTGCTTTGATTAAATCAATCCAGGGTTGTTTCTCAGACAACATTCTCCAGCCCATTTTAGCAATGAGGGCCTCATTCATTTTCTCAATATCTTTTATACCCAGTCCTCCCATAAACTTTGGGGTGCAAACCTTATCCCAAGCAACTAAGTGAAATTTGAACTTCTCTTCCATGCCTTGCCATAAAAAAAATTTCTGGATCCTTTCAATCTTATCTCTGAAGGAAGAGGGGATCTTGTAGAGTGACATGACATAAATGGGCAGATTTTGAAGAGTACTTTTAATGAGCAGGCACTTACCAGCACTAGATAAAATGGATCCTTTCCAACCAGCCATTTTTTTTTGGAATCTCTCCAATAAATCATCCCACACCTTGCTAGAGACTTTTCTAGTGCTGAGAGGAAGGCCGAAGTAAGTGGTTGGAAGCGCACTTATTTTACAACCCAGAATTTTAGCAATTTTAACCTGCCTTCCCTCAGGAGTGTTGAAAAAGAAGATGGAGCTTTTATCATAATTGATCTCTTGCCCAGAAGTAGATTCGTAGTGCTGCATTAAAGCCTTGGTAGCCTTGGCTTCAATGACTGATGCTAGAAGAAGGAGGATAGTATCATCCGCAAATTGCTGATGGGAGACAACTTGACTGATGGAAGTGGGCTTAGAGCCTTTTAAAAGACCGTCATTAACTACTTTGTCAATTGTTCTACTAAGGCTATCAGCCAAAAGAATGAAGAGCAAAGGGGAGATAGGGGTCCCCTTGCCTAAGCCCTCTGCTGCTAGTGAAAAAACCCATAGGCTCACCATTAACCACCACTGAGAATCTGGCCGTAGAGATACAAGCCTTAATAATTTTTCTAAATTTTTTTGGAAAACCAAATTTAGTTAAGACTTTGTCAAGGAATACCAAAGAGACCTTGTCAAAGGCTTTATTCATATCTATCTTGAGGGCCATATTTTCCTTTTTATTATTTTCCATAGAATGTATGGTCTCATGAACCATAATCACTCCATCTTGTACAATCCTGCCTTTGATAAGGCCACTCTGCTGCCTTGAGATTAGATCATTCATAATGAGTTGAAGCCTAGTAGTAATAATTTTGGTAAAAATTCTATAGATTGCATTCACAAGGCTGATAGGTCTGAAGTCTTTAAAGTCTTTAGCATCCATTTTTTTTGGGGCCAACACAATGTGAGTGTTGTTTAGCTCTTTCAAAAGATTTCCCGTTCTATAAAATTCATTCACCACTCTGAGAAGATCCTCCGAAAAGATTTCCTAAAATTTCTGGAAAAAATTGATGGAGAACCCATCCGGACCAGGAGCCTTGTTGCCCTCTAAAGAAACTACAACCTTTTTGATCTCTTCAAGCGTGACCGCTTTGGTGATATTTATAAATTTCTGTTCCTCAATTTTATCTTGGGGAATGGCCTCCAACATAAGAGAAATAGCTTCAGAATTGATGATATTCCTCTCCTCAAGAAGCTTTTTATAAAAATCTAGCACTTCTTTCTTGATGCTATTGGGATCTTTTATGATATTTCCATTACTTTTAGTTACCTCCAAGATCCTATTACAGGCTTTGTGCTTCAAAGTGGTCATATGAAAGAACTTCGTATTCCTGTCTCCCTCTTTAAGCCAAATAGCTCTAGATTTAAGTCTCCATAAAGATTCCTCTCTGCTGCAAATCGTATGCAACTCTGAAAGAATATTCTTTTCATTAGCTTCGTCTTCAGCTGATCTCCACATAGTATCCATTTTTATTTCCAGATCCTGAAGTTTTTGTTTTAACTTCTTTTTATTATCAAACGCATTTCCAAAAATGCTTTTATTCCAGATTTTGACTTACTTTTTGACATTTTTTAGCTTTTGAACCAATCTAAATTGAGCAGTGCCTTCACCATTCCATCCCCACCATTCTTTTATCTTGTCATAGATATTTTCATGCTCCATCCACATCTTTTCAAAATTGAATGAGCTTCTGGTGGGTTTAGTCCAATTGAGAAAATTTAAAGCAATCAAATTGTGATCTAATCTAACTCTGGGCAAGGAAGAGAGGTGAAAGTCTTGACTGAGAATCCATCTCACTGAAATCAGTGCTCTATCCAATCTCACATGGATAAACTCCTTTCCCAACCTTTTATTATTCCAAGTGTATTTATTTCCATGAAGATCCACATCTAAGAGATTATGTTCAGCAATAAAATCAACAAAATCCTCCATACTTATAGAAAAGCTTGAGATTCCTCCATACTTTTCAACTGGGTTTAGTGGAGAGTTGAAATCCCCCATAATAAACCAGTTAGCTGAACAATGTTGGTTTCTAAATGTTTTAAGGTCAGCCCAAAGTTTTCTTCTTCCACTAACCGTATTAGGGGCATATATGTTAGAAAGGATCCATTCACCATTATTCTCAATAGCAATAAATTTGATTGCGAGATGATTAGTACTAGCATTCAGAACTGTACCAGTACTATGCCTTTTATCCCAAAGAGTAGCCAGTCCTCCAGAAGCTCCCTGGGAGTCTACAACCACCATTTCAAAGTTATCCCAGAAACTATTTTTATTAGTTTCAAGGGCCTTAGCTTTCATCTTAGTTTCCTGCAGAATCAAAATACTAGGACTACTAGAAT
This sequence comes from Taxus chinensis, assembly GCA_019776745.2. Taxonomy (NCBI): domain Eukaryota; kingdom Viridiplantae; phylum Streptophyta; class Pinopsida; order Cupressales; family Taxaceae; genus Taxus; species Taxus chinensis. Next base: position 803,665,304 of record CM034150.1, read on the forward strand.
CCCGTAACTCCTTGATGATTCTCTGTTTGGAGTTTCCATTTAGGCCTCGGATGTTCCAAGAAATAATCTTTATTTGGAATGATTGGTAGTTGGAATTTCCTGATGGTTCAACTGACGTTGAATGCCATCTACAATGTCTCTCTCAGTTCTCTTAGATCTAAGAGCCTTTTTAGAGGGCCTTCCTCTTTTTGTGCTTCCTCCAAAGTCAACTAGTTGTCTTGTAGAAGATCTAGTTGTTCTAGATGTTGAGGTATCCCAGTTGTATTTTTTCTTTTTCTTATCACTATAGAGTGATTCTGGGATCATTTCAAATCCTTTAATTCTTTTTTTCTTTTTTGAAATGATCTTTGTGAATCTAGAATCTGGATCCTCATCATCTTTGATAGGTGTAACTTCTCCCTCTTCACGCTCTTTCTGAATCCTGTCAGGTGTGTGTGTATCAGCTATTATGGTGCTGTAGCAAGTAGGTGAAACCACTGATCTGTTGCTGGAGCAAGGAGGTATATCTACAGATGATTTACCATCTCCCCTAGGAGTGCTTTTCTGCAAAGATTATTTAAAAACCATACTGTCCTTGTTCGATGTTTCCTAAATGATGCACAGATGATTATCTATCTCAGCTTCCTTACTACTCTGATAATGATCATTAGGGACTATATTAATCTTCACAGATCCTTCTTGCTCATTCACCACCATGGATACCTTTACAGGATTTTCCAAGTCCTCTTTGTTAGGTGCTTCAGGAAAAGCTGCTGCTAAGATTTTGGGACGCCAGACCAGATGTTTCATTATTTGAGTTCTAAAACCACTTTTTTTCCCCTTTCTATTGAAATCCAACTCCTTCAGACTAGAGGCTTTATCTTCATTCTGGCCATCTGTGTTAGGAACCCTACATTCCTTGCTCAGAACTGAGCCCTCCACAGGCTGTTCAGCTTCCATTGTAGAGATCTTCTTCTTGGGACAACTTTTGTCAGAGTGTCCTATGCGATGACAATGTTTACTTCTCATTTAATATATGATATTACTTCTCATTAGTTCCATATTAATATATGATATTACTTCTCATTTGTTTGCAAAGGTTTTATGTAAAGTTATTCTGGTGAATTGCTTTCATCTTATTGATCATGGTGTTTGATTAGCATCTGTGTTCTTGGCTTGGTGTGATCTGGTTATCATTCCTTTCATTTATTCTCCATGAAACACAAAAAAATGGAGCTTGCAAAAGGGAAAGCATGCACAACATACCATAATAGTAATGAAGAGGCAACAAAGAAAATAAAAAAAGCACAAGGAAAAGAATAGCAACAAACACAAAATTTTATTGCTATAAAATATGCACAGACTATTACAGTTGAAACAAAAGTCAAGAACACATCTGCAGAGGAAAAAATGAAGGTTTTCCACTCAGAGCTACCTACGGGACCATTTTGACATGGTTTCTTCACAAATTATAATGTCTATATTTTGAAAATATTATATTTTAACAATATATATGAGGATGAGAAAAGAGAGGGAGAGAATGAAGGGCACAGAATTTTTTGTCCAACCACCAACTAGATGCATTAAAACCATGAAAGACATCATGGGCAACTCTACAAACCCGTTACTCCACATTATTTTTCTTGCAAGAGAAGTAAATGTGCCCATCCTTCATTAAATCAGGTGGTTGAGCCATCTAGAACTGTATATTAAATAACCCAAACTACGTTTCCTATTTCTATCTCTAAACACCACTCAAATCTGATTTTATTGATTACATGATGAGATATTTCCAATGGTGCCAATTTTGTCAAATTTAGAGCAATGTAGAGGAAGTTATGACCATTTGAAGTTTTCATTTCAGGATGCACAAGAAGTTGACACATGAAATCATTTGGTTGGCCATGGATATTTCCTCTACCTATGTGTGCATTAATTTTCCCTCACCGCATGTCATCTTTTCATTGATTGTAGGAGTCAAGGATGTATTTACATATTACATGTTGATTTCTCATTTCCCTTTTTCGTTAAACTCCTCTAGGCCGGAAAGATGCATGAATTTTGAAAAATTCCATGGGATTCACATCTGTGGATCTCAATCACTCTAAAGATTGGAAAAATTGCAACGCATGTCCTCTTGAACTCCTACCAATCTATACCACATGGAACCCTTTTACTCCACTGTGTATTCCTATTTACCTGCATTAACCTCGTTCGGACCCGACGCATTATCAAACCTAGTTGATTTCATGGGTTCCAAGTCCGTAGAACCCATCTGCATTAATAACTCACGAAATGTTGCTACATGTCCAACCTTTCATCGCTTTGATCCAACTGTAGACACAAAATCACGCACTTGGGTACATTTCTAGGTCTTAAAAGCATACTAGCAGTTATATGATTCCAAAGTAAGAAAACTAGTGGTTGACAACTATTTTTTACGTCTTTTATTTCTCTTACTTTCTATTTGGCCTTACACACCTACAACCCAGTTGGTACTTTACTTGTTTATCTTTTATGGCTTCAGACACCAACGCCCAACTAGGACAACACCGCCCAATTTCTTATCTTACTCACTCCTTTTATGTCTAGTTTATCTTTTGGGCATCTTTTTCACTTCTAGGTCGGCCTTCCAGTTGTTAATTATGAAATGCAAACAAGGGAATCATATAAATACATAGTTATGTGTTCAAAATGAGGGACCAAGAACTAAGCATTACTATCGTCACCTAAGCTTACATTCCAAATGAGCCTAAAGCACTCTAAAGCATCCATATATCATTCATTCAAGGGACAAGGGACTGCATATTCTACATACACAAAGGAAGGGGAAGTTCATTTTATTCCATCTACACATTATACTACATTGTTACATTCTAGCTACATCCTGTTATCAAGTGTAACTTTCACAAGGGAATCCTAGGGCACAATTTCTACACACTCTCACAAACTACATGGAGTCTAAGATGTAGTTTAGTGATCCATCATAAGTTCACTCTCGGGGTGACCTCTGGGGTCAGTCAAACTCCCCATTCTACATTTTTTTTAGATTTTATGTGGTTTGTGAGTTTGTACATGTGAAATTCTCTTTTGCAGGTTACAGGTATCTTCGACATTCAAAGAACGAATATCAGGTGATCAACAAGAAACAACTGCAACACAAAATAAACCACCTACCATGTACCCATCTAACTTCCTGACATGTGTCTTGTTGACCATTCAACCCTTCCCAGACCCAACAGTTTCATCCTCTATCGTTTACTCCATGGACTTAAGTCCACGGGAGCCCTTATGGCTTGAGGAATCCCAGAAATCCTCCATGTTTCCCCTTTTTATTCCCATGGTTTTTCTTTTAAATTTCCAATGGCTAGTGCTTTGGCGGTGTAAAATTTGATGGGAGTTTAAACGTATTTTTCCCTTTTAAATGGCTAAGTCCATTTTTAAAGTATGTTATCCAAAAGTGCAATGGGTGAAAATTTGGGATAATAGACATATTATAAGATACTTTGTTCTCTTTCACATTAGCTAATGATACCCATCTCGCTAAATTTGCTTCTCTAAGGGAAACATTCAAGGAACTTGCAAGGCTATTACCTTTACTTCATTTGATATCCCACCTAATGTTGATATGAATCAATGTTCTCCCTTGTTCAACATTGCATGTATTCAAGGATTCTTTCTTAAATGGGTTTTAATAGACAATGATTTGATATCAACATATGCCATAAAGCATCGCTTACAATTATGGGTTTTTTCTCTTCTTGCAATCAATCATTCTCCCACTATTATATGAGGTTTTGATGACATCACACATTATACTCTTAGTACTATCACTTTTTACCTACTTGTTGGTCGTAAAACATCACCCACTACATTTCTCAATCTGAACACTGATTTTCAATTGACTTTTATCTTGGATCGTCCTTGGCTCCATGATATACAAGTTGTTACCTCTACTTTCCATGATTACATCAAATGTTTTACATATTGGGATTGAGTATATTGTTCATGTGAATCCTTATCCTTATTAATATTGTAAAGTAGATATGGTTAATCCACAAGAACCTTAATTAACTCCCCCACCAAATCCTATTTCTATGGACAAGCTAGATATATATATTGTTGGTGAGACTAGTACTCCTACTGTGAATTCATTGGATATACCTTCACTTACTGAGTCCTCAAATAACATTCCTCTTACAAATTCTCTGATATCTTCCACCCCTATCACATCACCACTTAATACTTCCAATATAATATATGGTGTTGTGCAACATCATGATACACCTAAATATGTTACTGGTAGTGATGATTAAGTAATCATACTCATGGATAATATTTTATGCAAGCTCAATTTTAATCCTATTGATGTAGATGAATCTATGTTTCATTCCCTCTTTATCTCCACTAGACCTAGACACTATCGGCTTAAGGAAACTTCCCCTAATGTTAGTAATCATGTTGAATTTAGTAATACACACATTGATCATATGGACAATGTAGTTAATAATCTGTACACTTCACCTTATGTCACATATATTATTGTTCCAATTCATTAAGCCACACTACAATAATGATTGTATATTCTAGTTGATGATTTATTCTAAATTAAATTAAATATAATTTAAGAGTAAATTTACTATAAGTAATGATATAATTATGATAATACACAGTAATATATGAGAAATGAACATTCAAAAATGTAAAAACCCTAAGTACATAAGAGAGGAACAATGGCTTAGTTGGTTTTGAGTGATCTAGAAGCGATTCTAACTATATGAATATTGGATATGGCTAGAAACAATGTCATGGTTTCTTGCAGAGAGTTCTCATAATCTCAATTGTGTTGGAAAGAAGCACCTAAGGGATGAAAAGAGAACCTGGGAACTAGTTATTGTTCTAGGCGCTATTGAATTCTTGAATATTCAAGATCTGATCTTTTCTTGGGTCGAAAGTTCTTTTCTCTAATGTCTACTTTTTCACTCTAGTTTGGCTATTAGGGTTCCCATAGCACCTATAACCTAAAAAAAATCCTATCTATCTACATATGCTCACAAACACATGAGATCTGAATAAAATATTTAGTATGTGAAGTCGGATTGACCCAGGAGGTCATCTGATGAGTGAAATCAGTTCTGAGTGTTGTACTACATTTTAGACTCCATGTAGTTCTTTGAGATTTTGTGTGAAATAGTGTCCTTAGGTTTCCCTTGTGCCAATGACACAAAGATAGTGGGATATAACTAGCTTTGATGAAAATGTGTGGTATGGAATTCAACACTTCCCCTTCCTATGAAGTGTATGTAACCCAAAATGCAATCCCTTTGAATGGTGGTAGTAGTATGTATATGTGATAGTCCCTCTTAAATTGCTATCCAGAATAATGGTTAGTATGTTGTGTATTTATATAAGTCCCTTTCTTGAATTTTGACATTAATGACACAAAATGTCAACTACAAATGCAAGATAAGGATAAGAAAAGAAATAAGGCAGACCAAAAATGGTAAAAAAATGTGCAAAAAGAATAGGGAGGACGGGAGTACCCAAAAGAAACACAAGCGTCTAAGTGCAAGTGTCCTAAGACCACAAATGACTAATGTGACAAAACAAATAGACATGAATCCTTATGACCTAACCAGAAGTGAGTGCATAACTGAGAGTTGTAGAAGAGAGTCACAATAGAAATAAATCAAAGAAGACATAAGGATGACAGAAAATGTCACCAATGCATAATTTTCTTACTTAAGATTCATTCATATAAAAACATGCCGATGACATAGTAAAGTGGTGATACATGCATAATTTTTTGTTTACATTTTCCCCTCTTTTATGCTATTTGAATGAAATTCAAGTAGTGTAAAGGAATTAATAAACATACTTGTATAGGTTCTAGAGGATCCATGTTACAGCGTATGCATAGAACATAGAAACTTGTTGTGTGGTGGACTATGGATCAATGTTTTAACCAATGCGGAATAGGAAGAGATAGCAAATTGTTGTAAGGAGTAACTTGGAGAATTATTTTTGATGATATTGGATATTTTTTTTGAATATGATGGAAGAGATAAGGAGTGATTAATTCCCAACCCAATTTGTTGATAATTGAAGGATTTAGGTGTATTACTTCATGAGGAAGAGTGTTGGGGAGAGAGGTCTGTTTCTCCCTCCTTCTATGATGCTTCCCTAAAAATTCCAACCACTGCAGATAAATAAGGACTGATTTGTTACCATTTTATTCTAATTGAATTTTTTTTGTCTCAATTGAAGAACCCAAATAGGAGTAATAAAAGATAGGCCACAATGTCACATTGCCCCCACTCTTACATTAACAGGTGTCCCGATTTGAGTAGTATTAGATGAATTCTAAGTTAGGTCATATGGAAGCGATAGTAATAATGGTAATTGTATTGACTGACTAGTTTGAATGAGATGAGTTGAGTAAATAGGTTGTACTTGAAAAATTACTCATAAGGAGATTTGGTTTTGCTCCCAGATTAGGTTATTTGGGGGAATAGATTTGAAATAGAAAAAGTATCGACTGTTGTAAAGAATAAATATAACTGTATTTCAATGAGATCAGAGAAAATGTGATAGTAACATATTTTGAGTGTCGATTGATTATGTTGTATCCTGAGAGGGATTATAAGATGATATCTATTTTATGTCCCTCCTTTCGGAAAAAGGTCAAGGGGTGGAGAAATAAGTACTGATCTGAAAAACAAGGATGGTAAGGGTTGTACTAATAACTATGATATAATATAGGAGATGTAGTGATGTTGATAAAGTATGTGTTGATATTTAATAGTTCATATGGCATAATTGAAGATAGAGTGCTTGGAATTTGTATAGTATGGTCCTAGGTGAGACCATGCTCTGGATTCCACAAATGAGGAGAAAAAAGGAGTAAGGAAGCTCTAGATATGAGCTAGATTGTGTGCTTGTATTGGTTTTAAGGATGATAACAACTAACCACTATAGTACAGAGTAAAATTAAATTACTATATATATAGTAATATGGAAAAGGTGAATAGTAAGTTCATTTGAATCAAGAGTGAGTGTGATTCAAGCTCTAAGTTACGAGGATGCCACATTTCAGGGAGGCGATTTAGATGAGATTTAAGAGGGTGATGACGGCCGTGGGTACGAAGATGACTGGGGAGCTGGTATGTATGACCAAATTTAGAACTTTTGTCAAATATGTTTGTTTCTAGTATTTTTAGAAAAAAATGATCTTTTATAAAATTGGACATTTCTAACCTAGACAGAAGCGGACAAGACATTTTTTTCTCTAGGAAACTAGTGCCTAGTTTCGGGTGCTAGTGACTTGTCGTGGGGCGCTAATGTCCAGCTCTTAGGCACTAGTGTCCATGGTCTAGTTTTTTTACTTGGTTGGTGAATTTAGACTATTTTTGAGGCTGTTATGATTCATTTTGAAGTATATAGCCATGCTAATGTTGTGTATTTTTACATGCTTGTGTTGTGTAGAGGGATATACAATCAAGAGAGTTCCACGTAGGGTGTCATTTGAGTACATTACTGGATTTTGGATTGATTGATGATGAGTGGGATATATTGGACCATGTCGACTTACGACACATCACTAGATTGGGGGAGATACCCCATAATGTGTCATTGTTGACAACTTTATGTAATATATGGTGTGCGGATACATGTACATGTTAGTTGCTGATACGAGAGATGATGGTGACATTAGAGGATGTATATAGGATATTGCAGTTACCTGTTATCAGAGAGAGGGTAAAGATTATGCTTGTTGTAGATGTTCGCATCTAGATGAGGGCTACACGATGATATTTAACAAGATCTTGAGTGCAGGACAAGACATACATTACCTTGGATGTGATTATGAGATATGGGATTTTTGCACTTGTGGAAATTTATTGCAGTTGTATTAGTTTCATCAGTGGCCATGGAGTGTGGTCGTGTTGTTATTTTGTATAGGATGTATGATATTTTTCAGATTATAGAGGAGCGTGGCATACAATATGCATGGACACGGTGTTTTTTTGGCCCATTTATACATAGATTTGTACATGTTCAATTAGGAGGACCCTGATGGTGGGATAAGAGTGACCATGTTATTACATTTATGGACCTATAAACATATAGCCATTGTGAGGCCACTTAGTGGGCCATGAACTGATCAGGCTTAGTTGGGGATTTTTTATAGCCAGGTGGAAGGAGACCTGGAGTAGGTGGATGGACATGACCACATATAGGATGATGTTAGATCATATGGGCCCTACGATGGTTATCTAGAGGCCGTATAGAGATTATGGAGGATGGGTGGAGGAATATGTTGAGTTATAATGTATTTGACACATGATGAGGTTGGAGGTCCAGTTTCCAGGAGCAGAAAATCTATTCTAGGGTGAGCGGATATCTTCAGTAGTTTGGGATGGCTCAGGATGTGCCCCCAGAGCCATATGTATGGTATCAATACCCCCAGGTCCAGATGAGGGTAGATCCATCAATAGGGATAATACAGGGGGATGACACAGGGTGTACGAAGGCATATAGATAGTGTTGGATGACACACCAATGGGTGTTGTTGTTTTTCAGTGGTTGTGGATACATAAGGTAGAGCAACGGGTGTGGGATCCAGTGGAGGAGTCAGGGCTCAGGAACTCACTCTCAAGGTAGAAAATGTAGCAACACCATGAGAAGATCATAAGTATCATATATAGTTATTTTCTTACGTGTGAATTAGGTTGATGGATATGAAAAATGTGTAGATACTAATATGAGGTGTGTGTTATGTGATTGCGGGTGATGCACATTAGACATTAATCGTGGATACCTCCATACTCAGGTTTGACTTGGAACAATGCCCCCATATTTGCTCATGGGTGGAGGGATGCTAGAGCAAGTGGATGCGATTGCTGTTGAGCATGCCCATTTCTTTGAGCTAGTTGCGATAACTGCTCCCATATGTACAATTTTTTTGAGTGAGCATGACGAGGATCATGCAGAGACGGAGCAAGAAAGATAGGATATGGAAGGAGGTGGCCTAGCCTAGGATGTGTTTGCATAATATGTGGAGCTCTAGGGCCAATATTTAGATTAAGTGGAAGAGAATGTCATATTACAAATCCGGAAGGAGAGGCATATGGGGGGCTGAGATTGTCGACATAGGATTAGTGGTGAAGTTTCTGGTTCTAGAGATCCTACATGTGTAGATAGTGATAGGGAGGAGGCCATATGATGCATTGTATAGTATGTATTTGAGGCATGGGGGCTTTCCCCCCAATGGTTGTATTGTATAAATTTGATTCTAGATGATGATGATGTGTGTGTGTGTGCGCATGCGCGCGTGCAATTGCGTGCATGCTATTTATGATTTATTTGGTGTTTATGCCTATTGTGTACTATGTGATGTTTGTTTGTTGTACTCATAGTGATTTTATATTTTTTCGGCTCTATATGTATTGTTGATTTGATGGGTAATGTTGAATGTTGAAATTTTTGATAATACGTAGATAATTGTTGAAGGATGAATTGAACAAGAATTGTATTTGAATAACATTGAATATTATAGCATATGGTAGATAGGGATATATATGTGAGGCAACATGACCTAATGAGTAGAAAATAGATATGAATGGGTGGGTGATGATATGATTTTAAATGAGCATAAGATGATAAAATAATGATCCAATGCTAATTAAATGATAATGAGATGCGTAACATCAACAGATAAATGAATGTGATGTTGATGGAGGGGGAAAAGTACATTTCCTCCCAGCATGTGAGTAAGGTTCATTTAAGTCCCTCAATAGTCATGTATGAACCTATAGAACACAAGTGCATCATCAGGTAATGATATCAAGATAGAAATAATTTACCATAGGTGTAGGGGTCGATGTCACACATCAGGAGCATGTGAGACATTGAGAAAATGTGGGTAGGAGCCAAATTGGATGTTGGAGGAAATCATGCTAATAGTGGAAAGTGTGATGGTGGGAGATGCGGAGGTGGGATGCTCAGGAAGTCAATGTGGGGTGATGATAACAGGGGTTGGTTGAGAGGATGCAGAAGAGGGTGGGACAATTGAAAGAGGTGGATGAATGATAACCTTAGGAGGAGGAAGAAGAATGATCTCAGAAGGTGGTGAATGAGACAAACTAATAATTACATAGGCCCACCTTCGTGGAAAAGGAGAGAGTGATATATAATGAGAGTGGGTTCAAAAGGAAATAACACCCTTATCTTCTAATTGTTGGAGTCTATCCTAAAGGGCATAGTAATCATTGTCATGGTGGCCATAATATGGTGAAAATTTCAAAAAATGCGGTCATGATTGTGGTGTAACCAGTGAGGATGATGATGTTGGTTGGAAGGTAAACAAATTAGTCACTTATCAAGTAAAGTATGTAATACATCATGTGGTTTAACAACATATGAGAATTATAATGCTTCACATATGGAAAGGGGGAAGACCTAGGTGGATGCTGATGCACTAGTGGAGGAGAATGATACCTATGTGGAGGAGATGGTGCCCATGAAGGGGGTGCAATGGGTGGTGGAGGAGAGGTATTTGCAGGTGGGAGAGGAGTAGAATAAGTAGATGTGGGAATTATAACATGATCCACAATTAATTCTTTTTCTAATTCAATAACCTTATAGCAAAGAAGAGTAAAAAATTCACATGTATCATATATCAACTTTTCTTTTAGAGGAGGAATTAAGCCACGACAAAATATATATTACCTTTCTAGATTAATAGGCTAAAAAAGTAAATGGTTCATGCAAGAATTAAATTGTAAAATATAATCTATAATTGTCTCTGTCTTTCCCTAATTCAAAGAAGGTAAATGTTCATATGTAACTTTAGGCCCATTATTAGAAATGAAAAATCAAAGGAATGCATCCTCTATATCATAATAAGTGCTAATAAATCCTCTAGGTAAATAAGTATACCACTGAAGAACAATGTCCACAAGACTATAGTGGAAAGATTTTATTAATAATTTATCATTGGAATATGAATCTGTGGCTAATTGAAAAGATTTAAGGTGTAAATAACAATTTCTTGTGCCATCAATTTGTGAGAAAGTAGGCATAGTGAAACCCTTAGGTAAAATGGAATTGTGAATTTTCTTAATGATTTGATTTCCAGGAAGAGTATTGTTATGAATAGAAGCATAATAGGACTTTATTTCTAGGGTAAAGGTATGGAATTTACTTTGGATATTACCAACAACATACATGAGAGAAAGGATATCTAGTAGAGGAATGGTTTGGGCAACGAGAGGCACCTTGAGGGCTTGAATTTTTCCATTATGAATGATCATGGGGACTTGAGGAGAGGAATGGGATGTAGAAGGAGGGGAGGTATGTGAAGGATATAAAGGTGTAGTAATTGGGAATTCAATGGGTGTATGATCAATATGAATAATAGGATATGCACTAAGATTATCATTAGGTTCAACATGACAATATTTAGAAACAATTTCAGAAATAGAAGAAGTATGAGGTATATAGTCACATTCAATAATTATATAGCAAGAAAAATCATTATTAACATGTCCATTATCATTATCAGAATCATAGTCACTATCATCCATATTTTTCCAAGAAATAATTTCATGAAGACAAGTATATGTATGCAAAGACTTTACACTAGTCCTATCATTTACCATAGTACAAGGGGATGAAGATGGAGCATCATTCATGTATGCAGTGGATGGGGGAGAATATTCATCAAGGTTTTTAATAGGAGAGAAAAAGAAAGAATCATAACTTGAGATATTATCAGGAATAGATGCTTGAAATACAAGGAGTTTTTGGATGACATGTGGATCATATTGGGGATTTTGCATGAGAGCCCGAAATTCAGATTCTTCGCTAGAGCTGGAAAACATTGATTACATGCCCATGAAAGTCATAGAGTGATCTAGGGAGGGGTACCTTTTATTAGGCATGAGGGATTTGGATCCCAAGGAAAGGAGTTTGAGTGAGGATCGGGTTCACCAAATGATTTAATCTAAATTGAATTAAATCTAATTTCAGAGTAACTTTACTGTAACTAATGATATACATATGATAATACACAATATATAATGAAATGATGACTTACCTGGTTTCAAGTGATCTAGAAGTGATTACGACTATTTGAATGCTATATCTAGCTAGAAATAGTGTCATAGTTACTCGCACCTAAACTTCACTTTACACACACACACACACACAAACTGTTGGGAAATATTTCTTCCTATCCTTTAGTTGCAACATTTATATCTATTCCCCTCCATGGGGGCGTTCTTTTATCACCCCTCCTTCTCTTAGGATAATAGGTTTTCATATATGCCTTTATAGAGGGCCTAAAACAAAAAAACATTCACCTATTTGTAAAAATACAAAATCATTACATTTTTATAGCATACATTGTTTGCACTTTACATTATACATGTTGTTTATGCCTTTGGTTTGATACATAACATTTCTTCTTTACACACACATATTCATGTGGTATATTGAGTATGATGTATGAAATACACATAGTGATACACAATGATTGATACACGATAATAGGTGTTGGCCTACCCTTTACCTAGACTAGTAACTTCTTGGGGAATTTTCCTTTTTCATACTAGATTCATGTGCTATATTTCCATTATAGTTCTTTTCTTTCCTCATTATGCTTGATTACATATATCTCTTGTTTTTTTTTCTATCTTTTGGACTAGCAACACTAACATGTGTCTTGTGCATCATTTATAATCATTCCTATCTATTTCATATATCATATATCATATGCTTTACATCACATCTTTCTACACTTATCTTTCATACATGTTTGCTAGTTTTGTGTGTATGTTATTTTTTCTCTGATTTTTTTGTAAGGGCCTTAATTGTCTTACAATACTATGGGTGTCCCGTGTTTGTGGAATTATGCCTTATGTTTGGTTTAGCATATCTTGTTTGCAAGCTCATGAGCCTTGATTTTCTTGTGATACCATGGGTGTCTCATATTTGCAAGTATTTTTCCTTTTACGTGACACTATTTGGTATTTTTACACTTGTTTTGTTACGGATATTCTATGGTTAGTGCTCATTTTTGTTAGTATTATATTTTTTAATATTATTATTAAAATTATTTAACATAAAATAACTCATTTAATAATAATAGTTTGGAATAAATAAATACAACTTCATATTGAGTTGTATTCTTGTACTCACTAGACCTATTCTAGGGTAGATATATCTGGATATGTATTAGGATAAGTACTTGTGATGTGTAGGAGTAAATAAAGGGATGAGAGATATATTAGATGAAGTTGGACTCCACTTTTCTAAGAGAATCAAACATTATAAATTTTATCTCACTCAGCAATCAAGGTGTCCTGAATGTTTGAATATCAAAGTATTTTATTAGATTTAATTATTGTGTTCAATGTTATAGCTCTGGACATGTAAATCTGAGCCAAAAATGTTATTTGGTATCAAAGTGAAGTTTTAAGGAATGGTTTCTTCAAAATAATATGGTGGTATTTTCATATGGAATTTCCTATTAGTTGTGTTCTCTGTCAGCAGGTCATGTAGAATTGGCATCAATTTCAACCCATGGTTTTTGATAACCCATATTCATGAAACATTTGAAGGTGTGTAGATAATTATAAAAAATATTATTCATAATGATGTGATGTGTATTCCCTGTATTTCCATATCTAAATATTTAGTATATGGTTGTTCTTCTATGACCGATATTCCTTCATTTTTATCAAGTAGTTACATCTCACTTGGATATATGAATTTGGTTTGAATATATTTCCAACTTCAACACAACACCATTTGCATTAGCATCAAACATATATTCATGGGATTTGAATCGTCCTTCTATCAAGCTTTGTGGTAGTCTAGTGAACATTAAAAAACTCAAAGATTTGTTTGATGAAAAAATTGAATAGCTTTGGTTTTAGCCTCCCATATCTTAACAACTTCAATGTGGCATTAAAGCCTTAGTTCTAACCTTATAGGTTTTATCTCAGATTTTAATTCTCCACCATTTGGTGATTCATTATGTCTATCATGGATCCATCTTCATTGTCAAATTTTTGCTTTTTCTCCTATCACCACATTTTTACCACATAGATTTTTTGTTGTCTTTTATAGTTTTGTTAGTCTATAAATGTTTATGTTTTATTTTGTAAAGGATGTTTAGATTTTAAATTGTTTATTATGTCATGTTTAAAGGATTACGTGTGGACTTAATTCATGTGGGATATAAGTCTTTGATTCTTTTAAATAGTCTATTAGTTTTTATATATAATATAACATGTTTTGTCAAGTGGTTCTGATTAACTAAAATTTATTAATATGGGGGTAGTTAATCTAATCTAGGAGGGCATAAACACTATAAATAAATGGGATAAAATAATATAGAAGTTACTAAATGATAAAACTAATAAATTAAAACCCTAACATGAAAGAAGGAGGTGAGGAAAGAACTAAGATGATTACAAATGTCTGTCATCAAGTAATGCAGAGATGACTAGAGAAAATAGAAGTAGGAACGACTGTGCAGAGGTCCAGTAAAGGTTGGATCTGGAGGATTTGAGTGGGTTGGGGCACCTTGAATAGGACTGGGGTGCCCACAGGTGCTCTGGTATGTAATTTGGGCCCCTTGGTCTGGAAAAAAGCTCTAGAACTAGTTCTCACAGGGTCGTAAGGTGGTTTGAAACCCTCACTGTGTGTTGTACCTACTTCATTGTCCTGCACTGTATGTCGCCAATAATCCAAGCTGATGTAGAGGCCTATAAGGAGAAAAAAAAAAGTATCAAAAGCCTAAAAATAAAGATGCAGAATGAATGGGTCAAACTAACCTCAGTTTCCATAACAATGGGCTTCCTACTCTGAGTGTTGCACTACATTTTAGACCCACATGTAGTTATGGTGTGTGTGTGCATGGCGTGCCCTAAGTGCTCTTGTGACAGTTGCACTATGTGAAATAGTGAGAAATAACTAAATTTAGAAAATGTAATAACATGTGTGCATGGAATAAAATATAATCCTCCCCCTATGAAGTGTGATGTAGACTTCCTAGCTTGTGCCTTGATGATGGAGCTATATGGATGCAAATGCAATAGATGGATGCAAATCTAGATGAGTGATAGTAGTAGATGATGCTAGGTACCTCATTATGGTCTCATAACTTTATATTTATAGGGTTCTCTTGATATAATTTTGTAATTAACCCTGACATGGTCGATTAGGAAAAAGATAAAGATGAAAAAAAAATAGAAAGAGCCCAAAAAGTGGCGGGAAAGTAGAAAAAGGATTGGGGCACCCCATGTGGGACCGGGGCATCCATGGGTGCCCAAACACTATCCTGGGCACCCCAGATGAGGATAAAATGATGAGAGAGTGCTGAAACAGATAGGGTATGTAGATAAAAATGTGTGGGAATGACAAACTGAAAGTAAAATAAGGTAGCCAAAAGATGGGGTTAATTAGTACTTTCTTCACTCAAGAACCTTCTAAATAGTAGTATGAGACCGAGATAAATAAATTTCTAAAGTACATGATTTTGTGACTACATTTTGGCCCCACTTTATATTAGTGAGTTAAAATCTCGGTAACATAAAGTAGATAGAAATGTGGACTTGATGTCCATGAAGAGTGTAGTAGAAATGTGCCAAAGGACTAAACAAAGTCATGGAATGAAAAAAAGAAGATGGAGGAGCATAGAATCTAAAGATGAAAATGTGCAAATAAAAAGTGATGAGAGTGAACCTAGGGTGGAACGTGTGTTTATTTGTTTTAGTGTGTAGTGTACCTGTATGGTTAGTAAAGCATGTTTTGTTGTGGAATGTTGTTGTTTTTGCCCCTAATTTGAATGTTTGTTTCTGATACGACCAGACTTGCAAGGAGAAAATAATCAAGTAGTCAAAAATTTATGTATGTAAAAATGCTATGTGAAATAAGCATGCATATGAGAATATGTAAAATACACAAAATTTAAAATATACAAAATAAAAAAGTGGAACATGTGCACTTGATCCATGTAGAGAGAAAGAGTGTAGAAGGATATCCTGTCTAGTGAGTTTTTTGGGCAATCTCACGCCACCCTGGCTAAAGAAGTGTATGGAGGAAATGATATGTATCCTCCAAGCTCTAACAACTTCTGTTGAAATATGTGTGTGGAGAGATATTTATAGCATTCTGGTTTTTCAGGCGATCCGATGCCATTGGCTGAAGTAGTGTAGAGAGGCACACCCACTGTAACTCCCAAGTATGTAACTACTTTCAAGAAATTCTAAGGACACCATGTTCTATAAAATTTGTTGTGTATGGGGTTCATAGACTAGTCTAAACCCACTTGCTGTAGAAAACTGAATCGTTCTGGTGTAGAATCTCTGTGTTAGTATGTAAAAACCCCACAATGTCTATTGTTTTCTACAGGTCATCTAAATAACTAATATAGTTTTCAAAATAGTCAACTTTTACTTTATGCTCAGCTAACCAATTAACACCTATGATTACATCATAAGACCCCAAAGAAGCAACATAAAGATTAACTTCTATGGAAAAACTAGGTAAATCAAGGACTGCCCCAAAAAGAGACATACTAACTGTATGAACAACATTGTTTCCATAATGTACAACCCATTTTTTATCCAATTTTCCATCTTTTATTTCTAATTTTGATGTTAATTTACTAGAAATAAAACATTCAGTAGCTTTAGTATTGAAAATAATAGTTACAGGTATTCCAAATAACTTACCCAGAACCTCTATGGGTGTGACTTGCTTTTCAACCTGTTTGTCAGCCACTACAGCATGTATCTTGTGCTGCTGATTACGGTCATCCTTTTTCAAAGGACATTGATTTTCATAATGATCCTTGCCATAATTGTAACAGCTTTCCTATAGGTCTCTTTTTAGGCTCAAATTTATTTCCAACCTTAAATTTATCATTCTAACCTCCATAGGACTTTTGTCCATTATTATTATTCTTGACAAAGTTATTTCGTACATTAGCAACATGCTTATTTGTTGTTTTTTTCTTATTATTATCAGTTGAAAAATTATTTTTCATACCAACCTTCTTCCATAGTCCTTTCTTAGGTGTAAGGGATGATGAAGAGGAGTTCAGAACTTTCTTTCTGTATTCTTCCTTACGAGTAGAAATTGCCTTCAATTTCTGTTCCCGCCATAGTGGTTGGGCTATGAACATCCACCTCTCCTCCTATAATGGGGTTCATTCCCATGATAAATTTATGTATCCTAAACTTCTCGATAGTTTGATACTTAGGTACATACTTAAGGAGTTTAGTAAACCGTTCTTAGTACTCTGTTACAATTAATTTTCCTTGGGACAAGTTTTGAAATTCAGTCATTTTCTGATCATAGTAAATTTGTGGCAGCCAACGTTGCCTAAAATAACTCTTAAATTGATCCTAAGTAATATTTGTTTCATCAATGTTCAAATTAGCCTTACGGTTGTCCCACCATGAAGATGCTTCATGGGATAGTTGATATGCTCCCCATATTGCCTTTGTTTCCTCTGAGAAGTTCCTTATTACAAAGTACTTCTCCATTTCACTGAGCCAATTCTCAGCTCCATCCCCTAATGTGGTGTCATCAAACTTAGGTGGACTTATCCTTTTTATATCATTAGTGAGTCTAGCTGCCAACCTTGCCTTTTTATTTTTCTAGCTGATCAGGCATGTTTACATTATTTTTATCAACACCTAAATTTCTCAAATAGCCGTTGTCCATAGGAGGTGGCTGATTGTTATTACCAACATCTTCTTCCTCCTCATTTCCCATTACTTTTTGTTCAAGTACAACCAAATGATCTCTTGTGTCCAATAGGAAGCAAGGATCTCATCGAGTTTTTGGGTAGTAGCTGCTTCTCCACTAGGTGGTGGGTTATTTGCAACATTTCCTCTTGTTCTAACCATTTTTTGTTAGTAAGAAAATTTAAGTTTTATCAGATTATGGACACAATAGGTCCAAGAGGTGAAACCTTCAACTCTGATACCAAGATGTAACATTCCCATTTTAAGAATTTAGAAACAAGTGAATTTTTTTTATACATAATGTTCTCTGTTCAAAATAATCATAATTTAGAACACACATTTCATGCCAATCAATCTCATAACAGATAACCATATATAGCTGTTAATGACTCAGTGAACTACCAATCTCTCATTTCATGACTCAGTTTCTAACTAATCTCTCATGTTAACTTAGAGTATTGAATACTGTGTGTATACTAAGTATACCTGGTTCTCTTACCCTGTTCTAGGTATTGAGTGTTCTGTTTAAGAAACCTATCTAAATGTTTCTTACCGATATTCATCTAAAATCTCATTTCTTAAACTAGGTGACATAGGACAACGCAACCAGTAGCTTGCAATACTTTGGCCAAAGATTTCCAACATACTGTTCATGTTACTATTCCTAGATGACATACTCGTCTAATGGAATACATCCTTCACCCCACTCATCTGTTATCTAGACTGGTCTTTGTTGACTCCTATCAGTTTACTTGTTCAAGGTTTGGCCCTAACCCAGGTTAGTGATATAATTTGGTATAGGAAACCAATCGCAATGACCTATGGTATATAGACATACTCAATCGACCTAATTCAATTGAATGTTCCTAGTTACCCTAAGCCATTGTGAGTCACTTCTTATGCTAAATCATATCCCTAATCTATCCTAGAGAGAAACTAAGTTCAAGTCCATATTTGTGTAGATCTAGATGAACCAATGCTGAGGGGTGTTGCAACATGTCAACTTCAACACTATATCCTCGTGAAGACCCTAGCCTTCACGAAGGTAGAGTCATTCAGTTTCCGTGTGCCAACATCTGACTGAACTACCCGTTTTGATGTACACACCTCAAGAAGAGGTCATTTACACCCATTTATTTCTTAATTAAGATTCAAATTACATTAACCCTGCTTAACCCTAATTCCAACAACCCTTAAGTTTGTCATCCTTAATTGAATTGTTAATGTAATAAGAAACTCATAAACTTATGATTACTTTTATGTTCATTAACTTTTGCTTAACGTATAGTTAATTGAAAACAAAAACAACATCCATCATAAGATTTACTTAATATAACTCAACCATTCATAACATGTTCAAGATCCAAAACAGGTTCCATTAAAGTAGACTTTATAGAGATGAAATCTAATTGATTACGATCTCGTGTACCAAAAATTTGTTTTGAAACCTATCAAGGTATTACTCCAGAGGGAGTGAACCTTCTTTTTTCTAGTTAAGTGATAGGGTTCGTTATAACCTTTCCCATTACACGAGTCATGGTAGTTAAGTTATACTTCTATTATCATATTTTCAATGAACCATGCATGATTATATAAAAGAACATCGATGAATGCCAACTTAATAAGTTGCATTCAAATTAGGGATATTGTAACTAATTCCCATACATCCAACCAATTTAGTTATAATATAAATAAGGATCTATACAGATAAGAATGATAACAATGTAAATAAGATTACCAATTTCCTTCATATAAATCACCAAGAAATGACATATCAAGTCTAAGTAACTCTCAATCGTCTTCAATTCATTATGGTAAAATACATATTTTACAGGACCATACATTTCAGACATATTCCTTGTCAATCAATATAAAGATCATTAAAGAATACAAAATTTCTTATATCAATACATTTCAATAATGAATCAAATTTCTCTATAAAAGATCCAGATTTTAAGAAAACCAATACATCATATAAGTTATGGCCTTCCTATATCACTTACAAAGTCCATCTATAAAAATTACTAGCACGGGTCAGTTCATTGAACTGAGAATGATAAGCACTAAGCATTAAAATGACGTGCTTTCAACTAACTATTTCATAAAACCAACTTTGCTTTTATGAAATAGTAAAACCAAGGAAATAGATAAATCATAAGTAATAACAACCATAAAAGAAGAATGGTTAATCAACCTAAAATAACATTAAGAAAATATCATAAAAAGAATGATAACCAGATCGTACCAAGCCAAGAATGCAAATGCTAATCAAACACCACGATCAATAAGATGAAAGCAATTCACCAGAATAGCTTTATATAAAACCTTTGCAAACAAATGAGCAAAAATATCATATATTATTATAGAACTCAATGCAATACATTGAGAATGAGCCTTGCTTAAATAGGCAAGGAATAACAATAAGAACCAGTCAAAGTCGTAGATCAAGCCATAAATCAAGGAAATAACTAGTCATCAAAGAACTAATCAAGACCATAGATTTAGGAGAGAACTAGACATCAAGGATCTAGTCAATACCATAGATCAAGGAAAGAACTATACCTAACAACTAGATAATATCTCCTAATATCTAAATAAGATAAAAGAAAAATCCACACACATAAGTGGGTGAGGATAAATACAATAAAGGTAAATAAAGTGCCTGGGTGAACATGAGCTAAGTTAAATACCTACTCTAACACCCCCCCTCAAGTGAAGCTAGGGGCTAAAATAGAAGTGGCATGTCCACAGTATGAGTCCCAGCAACTAGGCCTAATGAGGTACTAATGTACAACAACTAGAAAAAAGAGACACCGCAAGGTACCCAAAACCAGTGACAACAAAGTAAAGAGAGTAAAAACCCGCTCCAAGGCATCCCAAGAAGCTCGGCTCAAAAAACTCATATAATGTTGGCAAATTGTCCACTGCTCGATCACAAAACTCAAAAACAACTGACACTGGGTTTCACCAAAATAACTCCATACAAGGAGACTGTCAACGGAGCGATGTCGAAAGTGCAAAAAAAACACCAAACATAATTTGATCAACTACTGCAAATAGGTGTGCCATGGTCATAGAACAAAACCAAAGCAACAAGGCAAGGACACAAACTCCAGAGTGTCACAATCCAAGAAAAGCCAACGTAACAAGGTAAGGACACGAAACCTGAAGAAGTAGGATCAACACCACACCCTCCCATATTTCTGAATGGGTGGAGTGACGCTACAAATCTGTATGAGTTGCCCAAAATCAACTACCCGAACACTAAAAAAATAACACTAGACTTCACCAAAATAGATCCCCCATAAGAGATACTGTCAACATGCCAAAAGTGTTGAAAATACAGATACAAAATCTCTCAACAAACAAGAGAGATACACTACACCTGCTAAAGAAAAATACTCAAAACAAGAAGCAACACAATGCATAAGGTATAAAAAGTGGAGCAATAGGCCGAATGGTGAAGGATCCATGCTTGTAGATTCCTCTCAATGAATGCCTATGTCGCCACCACGAGTGATCAGATATCCACCCCAAATCAACACGGATGGATGAAGAAGATGTCTACATATGACTTGGAGGAAAATGCACAATGGGTGCATGCAAAAGAACATCAAAATGTGTTTCAGATTGATCATGTCTGACAACTAAAATCTTAGGTTTCTCAAGCCTGATTAAAGGTGCGGAACTCATGTGTTGCTCATGATCCTCAGAAAGAGTTGAGCGAACAAAAAAAGGATCTTTGTCAATGTGTGATCCCAATGAAGTATCTATTTTTTTCTGGGATGGGTGACCTCCCAAGAAATTCCTAGTGTCACTTCCTCCTAATGTTGTTGGGTCTGATTGGGTGTATACCTAGCTCCATTGTGCAGGAGGGTATTGGCATAGCAACTGATTAACACAATGAGATCCCTCTTCACCATAAGTTCAAGCTTTTTGTGTGATGACAAATCATTTGGTATCAGAACCATGCAATTAAGCACGCCGCCCCTGGAGTAGTTCTGGGATGGGTGACCTCCTGGGAAATTCCTGGTGTCACTTCCTCCTAATGTTGTTGGGCCTGATTGGGTGTATACCTGGCTCCATCGTGCGGGAGGGTATTGGTGTAGTAACTGATTAACATGATGAGATCCCTTTCCACCATTAGTTCGAGTTTTTGGTGTGACGGTAAGTCCTGCAGCTTTGATACCATGAAAGGAATGATAACCAGATCGTATCAAGCCAAGAACGTAGATGCTAATCAAACACCACGATCAATAAGATGAAAGTAATTCACTAGAATAACTTTATATAAAACCTTTGCAAAAAAATGAGCAACAATATCATATATTATTATGGAACTCAATGCAATACATTGAGAATGGGCCTTGCTTAAATAGGTAAGGAATAACAATCTAAGAACCATTCAAGGTCATAGATCAAGCCATAAATCAAAGAAATAACTAGTCATCAAAGAACTAGTCAAGACCATAGATTTAGGAGAGAACTAGACATCAAGGATCTAGTCAATACCATAGATCAAGGAAAGAACTATGCCTAACAACTAGATAATATCTCCTAATATCTAAATAAGATAAAAGAAAAATCCACACACATAAGTGGGTGAGGATAAATACAATAAAGGTAAATGAAGTACCTAGGTGAACATGAGCTAAGGTAAATACCTACTCTAACAGATCATGGTAAATCAGCACTTTACAACGTTATATTAGATAAGTAATATTTCAACAAAATTACTTATCTACATTAATTAAAAGTACTTACTACTTATTTCTTACATAATTCAATCTAAATTAGAAATAAAAAAAACTAACTCCACTATTTTCCAAACATAGAGTTACTTTAAGAATCAGGAACAACAAATTCAACATTACAAAATTCCATAAAAAGACATCTACAGCCAAGCAAATTCCAGCTTCTTGAAAGGTTTTAGGATGAATCATATACAACATAAAAATAAGAGATTCCCATTTCAGAAGCTATACCCAAATTCATAGTCCATGATATAACCCAAGCTCTCAAGTTAGGCCACACATTAGAATTAGGAAAGTATTCCCTCAATAAAAGGCATATAACATTAATGATTTAAAACAACATTAATTCCTTCAATAAATATCAAGTGAATAAGAGAGGAGTATCAACAACTACTCGATGCATTCTAGGAAGTAATGGAACTGACTGATCCAATCTATATACAAGTTACACAAAAGAGGGAAGGTCGAACTGAGACAAAACAATTAGAGCTTCCCTTTCCAATTCAGTTAAACTGAATATCATTTCACAACTCAGAAAATAGAATACAACACATAATCCCTTATAGTTTCCAAAGGATACATCGATGAAACTTTACCTCAGAGAATAAAAGAGAAAGGATTCAATCAACATGATTAGAGGAGGATTCCAACATTCCTTCATAAGAAAATAAGGTCGTAAAAGGATTGGTATAGGCCCAATCATAACATCCTTTAACTCTTTTAAACATAGAAATCATGCACCGAAAGCTGTTAAATTGAATCATGCGACCGCAAAATGCAAGTCAGATTTATAAATAAATTTCACCCAACACAAAGAAAAATCAGTAACAGTATTACTATCCTCATCAAGAAAGAGAGGTAATAAAAAGAATTGCTAAACAACTTACAGGGAATTAATAGCCTTCAACAGTCATTCTAAATCGTCAAGTTTCAGTCAAAGGAACCATAGTCTTTCCATTCCTTCAAGACAATAGTGCAAAAATTAGTGAGAAAGAGTCACATTCAAATCCTCATAGAGGTGAGGGAAAACCATCTTATGAATGGATAGAGAAAGATCCATTGTGATTCGATTTCAAAGAAGGTGTAACACAAGATCAACATGGCTTAGCTACAGGTGCACAAACTATTAACAAAGATGATAAAAATTATTTTCATTACATTTCTATGGACATGTTCAACTGCACACCTCTACTAAGTCAACAAGGTATTTTACTCCTTCCCACTTACTCAGAGATCAAATAAATTGAAGAGTCTAGAAAACCCATTATCCTGAACCAATTTGGTTAGTTCCAGATCACGAAACGTCAACCAAAAATCCAAATATACATTCCTCAAAGCTTCACGATACCAAAACAAGAAGGAATTAACAAGTTTACTCTAACAATTTACTTAAGAGGTTAACCCAAATCAGGAACGAGTATGTTTAATCAACAACATCTAAATCGAAAGTGGAGTAGATAGCAAGGTCAACATCTAGCAAGCTCAACAGAGCTACTTGAATAAACCCAATTATCAACTTAGACAAAACCAAATTTTGAAATATCCACAAACAAAATAGGGCTTCATCTATCCAACCTTTAGTTTAGTTTTCTTGAGATTTAATGAAAAAACCAACAATATTTAAAGTTCAGAAGGAGGAGACTTCACACATAGGTATCCTCAACAAGATGACTTCAAAATCTAAGTGTCCAAGAAATAATTATCACATAGTTTCCATAAAATAACTTAATTCGAGCAACTCAATTTTAACTGAAAAGGATAAGAGGATTAATAAAACATTCATTCTTGTTTCCATACTAGTTGAATCCACAAAAATAGAAAATCCGATTACCCAATATCAACTTATCTCTCATCGAATGCAAGGTTCGAAGCAGTGAAATTTTCTACAACAAAGTTCAAAGAGAAGTGGTTCATTCCTTAATTTTTCCATAAAGGTTCGAGTTTACACAACACTGAACCAAAGCTTCCATTTAAATACAGTTCCAACAAAAGCAATAAAACTTTATCAAATCAAAGATGCGATGGAGAAGGATATTCTTTTACCTTCTAACAACCAAAACAAACAAACCTAGTTTGAAACTTAAAGAAACATTATATTTCCATAAACCCCCTTTCAAGTAGATAAGAAAGGTTCACACATGTTCAACATTACTCAAGTCACAACCATATTTAAGGTGTGATTCACCTTTAAATAAACATGAAAACAACCCACTTCCTACATTATCAAGTAGAGATTCTTCAATAGTAATACAAAGAATTTTCAAGAAAAAATGCATGGTAACCATAAAAAAATTAAAAACCCATTTATTTCACAAGAGAAGAGTTGTTTTAATGAAGACGTTTAGAGAAAAGTAGAACAACTTAATGAATAGAGCTTATCATGCCTGATAGTGCCTTTGTCGATTTGAAGAAGATTTCCAGTCAAGCCTCTAGAATTCCTTCTTCTCCAAACAGAGTCAACAACTGAAAACTTCTTTCTCATATGCCTCTTATACCTCCATTGGATCAAAAATAGTCCAAAGGAGTTAAAAATAGAAACAGATTGCAAACAGAACTGTTGGTTTGAAGAACCAAATATCTCCATGCAGAGCAAAAATTGAAATGCACGAAAGACCAAACAACCTCCAAAAAATCCACTCACATGATTTCCTAGGTGGTTTGTTCACCAAAACCGATGATCATTAATGCCATTGAATTTCACTTTCCCACCTATATCTCCATGCCACTGTCATCTTAAGTTGGCGAGTCCAATTTCAACGATATCATGCATCACTTAACTCTAGTGATGATGCTAACTAGGATTCCCTCTAATTTCCATGCCTCCGCCAAAACTAGCAGTACCATCCCATAAATTTAAAAATCAAATCACATAAATGACTTAGAAACCATCACCACCACCTTCCACTTTCCATCCGACCCCTTAGGTCCCTTTCCATCCTTACATTAGTTTAGGTTAGATAAACATTAGTTTAGGTTCCGACCTTAGGTCATTTTAATATTTCCATAGGTAACAAGCCATCATAGATTAAGCCATGCCACTTAGTAATTTAGTATTAGGTAATAGGTTAGAGATAAACCTATCATTATCTTAGGTTATTTCCAAATCCCACACTTATATAATATACAACTTAGATTAGGATGCAACAAAATTAGTGTAGACATAGATCTAAGGTAGGTCCAGTTTACCTTAGGTTAGAATCCCGTTAGGATAGATCTTAAAGATCTAGGACTTAGGTTTTTATCTTTTATAGTCCTGAAGTAGACCTCTATCCTTCTTACACCATCCAACGTCCTTAAGAAATTACCAAGAAGATCTGAGCATACTATTTATAGCAAAATTCCGAGCAAGGACTTCGAAGAAAGATCAATAAAATTGTGTATATTTAAGGACTCGGTCCCTTATTTCCTTTAATTTTATAATGTCAGTTTATCATACAGATCGAATAAGAAGAATTAAATCATACCTTAGATCAATGAAATTGATATAGGGTTTTGCTATTATATAGAGATAAATTTGCAAACAACATTACCAGTTTACAACCTTACCTATCTCAAGTAGAATGGATTCCTTGCAAGCAACGACATTTCAGAAAAATGATTCCAAGAAAAAAATAATTTATCCATTACAAACATGATTTCTAACAGTCCAAATAATACTCCTTCTTAGGACAAATCACATGTCAACATTTGCAATGCAAAGAGGAAAAGTTAACAGTTTGTCAAAGATGTTACAAAAACGGATAAGTGATGATTTAAATCAAAGCGTATATCACTATAAAATGAAAGGAAATAGTGATGATTTAGCATTAAGCATGTATCACTATATGATAAAAGGATGAGTGATGATTTATCTCTAAGCGTATATCACTATATGATGAATGGATGAGTGATGATTTAACACTAAGCATATATCGCTATATGTATGATGGATGAGGAGTGGTGATGTAACCTAAGGTGTATACCACTACAAGATGATATAATGGAGGTGGTGATCTAGCCTAAATCATATACCACTACTAGATAGAAAAATTGAATGACAATTTAGCCTAAAACATATGTCATTAGCCTAGGAATGCCTCATGATGAAATGTCACATGATGAAATGTCAAATGTTGAGTGTAAGGTCTATTTTATTTGTAAACCCTTGGCATTCGAGTATGGACCAAGGAACTAAAGTATGTCATAGGGTGGTTAGTGCAGCACGTAGAAAACAATGTAGTAGGTGTAATGATGAAATGACCATGTGGTGAATACAATATGTAAAAATGCAAAATGTGTATAATGTGCCATGGGACATGTGTAAGTAAACAATTAGTGTAGTATGTAGATGAAAATGTAAACCTAGACTCATATATAATGTAAACTAGCATAGGATGTAGAATATACGTGATGTATAAATGCGTAGTGTATAATGTGACTCTGCGTAGCTAGGGTAATAATGTATGTAGTGCGTAAGAGGAATAATGTATGATCCTAAACACGTAGATGAGAGAAAGATTGGAAAACTAGTAAAAATGTCTGATGTATGAATGCATAAATGTCAAAAGGTTGTATACTATATATTGTATGATATATGATGCGCAATGTGTAATGGAATTCCTATAGTATAGTGTGTGGATTTCAGTGTAAAAGTAATCCCTCAACAGTCAAGTGTGAACAGAAGCACAAGAGTGCATCATCGGGTAATGATGATGCTAAAACATGTGATGAACATGTAAAAATGATATAGGTATAAATGCTATAATGATCGATGGGGGGACATGTGTTAGGTTTTATGGCCCCCAAGTATATAGATAATGAGTAAACTAACCAATGATAGAGAAGGATGAAGGTCCTCCACCTTATGTCTATGGGGATGAAAGTGTAGGCCCATGGTCTAATAGTGGTGGTATGGTAGATAAATTTTGTGCTAGTGAATGAATTCTATATGCATGTGAGGGATGAATGTATGATGAAGATTGGGGTGTAGTAAAATGCGTTGGCGATGGAGATATACGTGATGCAAGATGCAAAGGTGATGAGAAACCATGCGGAATACATTGAGGTGGCGATCAACGCCAAGATGCATTGACTGTCCTAGGAATAGGCCTATGCCAATGTGTAGGACTAGAAGAATGATTTAATCATGTAGAAGGTACTCGAGTAGGTGAACTAGGAGTAGACTGCACTTTAAGCAACATAGAATGAAAAGTGTTAGAAGAGGTGGATGACACAAGAGTATCTATATGAGGAGATGATGAAAATGGAGGAGATGAAGGAACACTATTAATAAAAATGACTTGGGATTTGTGAATGAATTTAAGTCACATGTGATTCATATATATGATAGATTGAGAGCGATGAATCCAATTTAAGGCCTAGAAGCAAATCACAACCCTCAACTGTGTTTCCAACAAGGAAATGGAAAAACATAGTAAGAGGGATGATTGTGACATGTAGTTTGACAATGCCAAAGGGTTTATGAAAAGGGTATTTGATTTGTGATGGGCCATAGAACATGCACTAATGGGCCATGATGGTTCAACCTTAGTATTTTTATGGAATTCAAGACGATAGATGTATGGATGTGTAAATGATTAGATGTAAATGTAGTGTGATGATTGGCGTTGGAAAAATAATTGACTGGTGGTGAAGCTTTAGTGTTAGTGATTAAGAAATCAAGAGCTCCTGGTGGAGAAGGTACCACATAATTAGCGGAGGAATCAATTGGTTTTGTATCATGTTTGGGTAATGGGTTGTTAAAAATCTTAAGTTTATGATTTTCATTAGTAGGAGCTGATGTTGTAGATTCCAGAAGTTCAATTTGGCCATTTTCAAGAAAAACCTGAATGAGATTTCGTAACTGAAAAAACTGATTAGTGGAATGTCCTATGCATTGGTGATAATCAAGATGAGAGGTTTCATCGAATTTATGCCCTTTGTGTCGGGATGGATCAAGTTGTAGAGGTGATGGTAAGGTAGTAATATTATTGTCAATAAGTTGTGGTAGCAAAACACTCGGTGGTGTACTAAGCTTACTAGGAGTATGTCTGTATGGTTGAGGTCGAAGCTCCTTGGGAGTAGAGATGGCATTTTCAGTAGGTTTTTGTCTATGGGTTTAGGCATGATTTTTTTGGATGGTTGTTTACTTACACATGAGTGGAGGAAGAAGCTTGTTCCTGATATTTAAGTTTCCCTATGCCAAGAATCTTATTCTCACAAAGCTTGAGAGTGTGACAAAGTTGGTCGAACGAGGAAGATATCTCAAAGAGAATGATCTCTTGAAGTGGTGGTAACAGACTATGAATAAATACATCTTGAATTTTGGAATCCACAAGTACATTAGTCATCTTAGCTAAGTTGTGTTTGTAACACAAGACATAATCAGATAAGTGTTCATTGGGCACTTGCTTGAGTTGTGCCAGTTGAGCATAAGAAATCTTATAGCCAATGTTAATAGAAAAATGTGTAAGAAAGGTGTCATCCAGATGTGTGAAAGAGACTACCCAATGGACAGGTAGGTCATAGAACTAGTGCATTACATAGTGTTGTAAAATGAGAGGAAAAATATTATCAAGAATGACATGATCATCCGCATAATTGAGACATGCTACATGAAAAGCATGGAGATGCTCCTATGAGTCACCGTGGCCTTTAAAAATGGGGAATTTGAGAGAGATGAAGTTGGAGGGAAATGCATAAGAGGAAATAACTAGTATGAAGGGGATATGTAACAATGAGGTAGAACATAAATATGGGGATCCTCAAGAAGTATCAAATTAGAGTTGGAGAATTTGATTTTATAAATATTGATATAAAGATGTTAAATCAAGACTGTTTGAAGAGGAGCCAAGTTGCATATTAGGAGTACCAGGGTGAGTGATGGGAGTGGTAGTTGAAATAATAGGAGAGGAAACATAAACGGGTGGAGTGGAGACCATGGGAGCTGAAGAAGCCAAAAAAAAGTGGAAGTGTCATGAGCTCACTTAGCAGAAATTAAATCATGCAAGATATGCGGAAGATGAGAGGGTTTTTCACACAAAACTTGACGGGAATCAATAATAGCATTAATTTTTTCTTGGTCAACATTGGTGTCTTCATCATAGGATTTTTAATTATCAGAGACTTCAATTTCATGGAGAGGAACATGAATGGAATTATCTAAAGGGTTTTCATCCATTTTCCTAGAAGTGCGATTGGAAACTGAAGGGAGCTCACAATACTAAAGAGATCTAAAATGTCTGCTACAGGTAATAGGCATAAATTAAAAGAAGGAAGAGAAAATTCACAAGGTGGGTTCACCAAAATGATTAACTAAAATTGATTAATATAGGGGTAGATAATCTAATGTAGGAGGACATAAACGATGTAAATAAATCTGATCAACTAATATAGAAGTTACTAAATGATAAAACTAATAAAATAAAACCCTAAAATGCAAGATGTAGGCGAGGAAAGAACTCAACTAATTACAAATTTCTATAGTAGAGTATCACAGAGATGACTGGAGAAAATAGTAGGAATGTCTATGCAGAGTTCTCATAAAGGATGGATCTAGAGGATCTGAGTGGACTGAGGCACCTAGAATAGGATTGGGGTGCCCACGAGCATTTGGGTATCTCACAGGGTCAGAAGGTGGTATAAAACACTCATTGTGTGTCATATCTACTTCAATTTCCTACGTTGTATGTTACCAATAATCCAAGTTGATGTAGAGGCCTACAAGGGGACAAGAATAAGTATCAAAACCCTAAAAATAAAGATGCGGAATGAATGGGTCAGACTGACCTCAGCTACCACAACATTGGGATTACTACTATAAGCGTTGCACTACATTTCGGACCCAAATGTAATTCTAGTGTGTGTGTGTGTGTGTGTGTGTGTGTGTGTGTGTGTGTGCATGGCGTGCCCTAGGTGATCTTGTGTTAGTAGAACTATGTGAAATAGCAAGCAATAATTTAATGTAGAAAATTTAATAACATGTGTGCATGCAATAGAATATAATCGTGCCCCTATGAAGTGTGATGTAAACTTCCTAGCTTGTGCCTTGATGGTAGAGCTATGTGGCTGCAAATGCAATAGATGGATGCAACTCTAGATGAGTGATAGTAGTAGATGATGTTAGGTCCCTCATTATGGTATCATAACTCTATATTTATAGGGTTCTCTTGATCTAATTTCATAATTAACCCCGACATGGGTGACTAGGAAAATGATAAGGATGAAAAATAGCTAAAAAGAGCCCAAAAAGTGGAAATAAAGTAGAAAAAGGATCGGGGCACCCCAAGTGGGACTGAGGCACCCATGGGTGCCCCAGAACTACCTTGGGCACCCCATCCCTAGATAAAATGATGGAAGAGTGCCGAAATTGTCTAGGCATGTAGATGAAAATATGTGGGAATGACAAAATAAAAGTAAAATAAGGTGGCCAAATGATGGGGTTAATTAGTACTCTTCTTCACTCAAGAACCTTCTAAATAGTAGTATGAGACCAAGATAAATAAATGACTAAAGTGCATGATTTTTTGACTACAGGTTCATTTTTCTTTATGTAATATGATTTAGTCAATTATAATTTTTTAGTTTGAGAATTATTTTAAAACTAAGATTACTTTTTAATTTTTTTGTTTAAATTCTATAGTATCATTTGTTATCTTTTGTGTTTTGGTGTTATTGTCAATTCATTTAAAAAGTTTCAATTATGAGTCATCATCAAAGAGTAAAAAATAAAGTTGTAAAATAAAAAAAAAATTGCCTTACGGGCATATTTTTGGAGGAATCTGACGTTCAATTGAGATATGCATGTGAGTTACAAATTCAAATCTTTCGAGTAACTAAACAACATCATGATGGAGGCATAGGGCAATGTAGGAAGGAGGTCAATCAACAACCTCTTGCCAGCTGTAGGTGATGGGGTCACAAAATGGTGTTGTGGCAAATTTTTTACAATTGTGTGTTTGATTTATGTTGTGTTTTGTAATAAGAACAAATGATCATTCTTGTTCAATTGGTGTAATAAGTGAACTCCTACATGAGTGATATTTCCTACATTATTTCTTGATGTAAAAATGTCATAGAGGAATAAAATCACCCATATAATACAATTCATAGATCTTGAAAAGGTTTGTTGTAAATCCAGAAAACCATCATGAGGTGGATAGTTGATGGGTTCCTATTCACATTAAGGTTTGTGATAAACCTTTTAAAACCATGGAAGGAGAGACCCTTTCTTTAGATTAACGTCATGAGTCACATAGTTTGGCATGCTTCATCAGTGAGCATACTACAGATGGGAGTGTGAATGTTTTTCCATCATGTTCACACTAAGGAGGAAATGTTAGGGATATTTTATGGTTAGTGCTCACATCTGTTAGTATTATATTGTGTAATATTATTACTAAAATGAGTTAATATAAAATAAATCATTTAATAATAATATAGTAGTTTGTAATAAATAAATACAATATCATATTGAGTTATATTCTTATACCTAAGTTGTATTTTAACTCACTAGACCTATTATAGGGGAGATTTCTTTGGATTTATCTTAGGATAAGTAGTTGTGATGTGTAGGAATAAATAAAGGGATGAGAGAGATATTAGATAAAGTTTGAATCCACTTTTGTAGGAGACTCAAACATTATAATTGTAATCTCACTCAGTAATCAAGGTGTTCCAGATGTTTAAATATTAGATCGTTTTATTGGATTTAATTATTGTGTTCAATTTTATAGCTTTGGGCATGTAAATGTGAACAAAAATATTATGTTTCTACATGGTATTAACTTTTTATCTACTAACATGTTATCTTCTATTGTTACTGGTTATCATGCTTCTAGTTCTTGTTATTATTTTGTGTCATGGTTTTACCATGCACATCCCCTTTTCTAGGTACAGTTTCTTCTTGGTGGACACCACATCAACTTTGCAAAGGTTATATACAGTCTATCAACACCTTAGACATGGGTATACATGTTTCCTTTTAAGCCAAGTACTCAAATTATTCATCGCACATGCATCAAAAGTGGGGTAAACATCTGGTTTTTATATACATTTCTAATAGATACAGGTACATTTCTGGGCACAGACATATGCAAAGACAAGCAAAAAATAATCAGACTTGGATTCAAGTATAGAAAATTGAAAAAAAAACAATGCATATTCAAGAACATACAGTTTGGTCATGACCATATGGACAGTTTTGACCCTATCCTATAATTTTTCCCAGGTGGTAATTTCACTAGATTTGTCAAAAAAAATTCGATTTATCATCATTATCACAACATTCTTATATTGTTTTATATTTATATTGGACCACTTTGGAACATATTCAAGGGGCATGAACTATTTCATTCTCTCTTTCTCCATAGTACTTAGTTTCACTTCTAGTTTTGGACACATTGGGGGCTTGAATATCCTTTCTCCATAGATTTGGACATTCAATTAGTTCTATTCAGTTTCCACTCAGCTATACGACACATGGGAAGAGTATGGGGGAACTTATTTCTCTTTTCTGCTATGTTTCTCAAGTTACAAAATTGGGTTTATATTCATCTGCAGTGGTATGGTCTATGGGGGTTATGGAAGGAAGTGAAGTAACTAAGTTCTTTGTGGATAAGATTTCCTATTCTCTTTGCAATTAAGGGGAAGATATCATATTTGGTGAATGGATTCAATACATGGTCTTCCTCCTTGGTAGGGGTACTTCAAGTCCTATTTTTGGTTCTTCTATTCGGTATTTGTGTGTTGGTTTGGTACACTGGTCACATTGATCTCTCCTCGACATAATTAGGAATTGATCACCCCCAATTCTATATCAGAGTTCAATGAATTCAAAGTACAAAAACGTGAACACATTTCCTCTGCAAGATCAACAAGTTTTATTCCTTACATGTTTTGCATCTCTTTTGACATTTCTTGTTGCATGTTTCTTTAGAGTACTTTCATTACATTTTGAGTTAAATTTCAGTTTCCTATCTTGGGAATTGACTACACTCTGTGTTGCAGGTTTCCTTTTGGAGCGTGTCAACACTAAGATAATGGGATACTGCAAAAAAAAGTTATTGCGAGAAAATATAAAGTGTGCTACACACTCAAGTATGTTTTCCTTTAAGCATGAAAATTTCATTTCATACTTAAAGGGAGTAAATATAGACACTCAAATTTAACAATCTATCATTTAACATTTTTGGTCTTGGCATTGCACACTTGTATACACAAATACAACCTCCTCACTCTTGCTTAACACACTCTGATAGCTCTTTAGGTACTTTCTTATCTTCGCACCACCTTTCTGTCATCATTTCCTGAGATTTTATAACATAAAATTCATATAAAGACATCCATTTTTTGACCTAGAAAGCTAAACTATGATTTTACCCTTTGTGTCAAAACTGCAAGTTTGGGTCAGTTTGTCCAAATCTACAACCCAACCCTACTATAAGGTTTTGGATCAAAACATCGTGTACTAAAAATTTTAATTCCATCATCTTCATATGGACTAATATTACCTCTTGGTTTACATTTCATGGCGTAATAACAATCAGAATAATATAAACAAGTCAATCATACCTCATTTAAGGCTCTAACACTTTATGTTCTCCTCATGTTAAAGCAAGCACATACTACTCCCTAAATAGTGAAGTAACTTATGAAAATACATTAAGATAATACCCTCTATAGTGTTGAAGTCTCCTACAAGGTCTAAGAGTATCCATCTTCTCTCCATAAGAAAGCAAAGTGACCCTTCCCAAGTATTTGAGAAAGTGTGAAACTCAAGCAAGGTATTATCAAAGTATGTTTGTCAAGTTCTAATTACACTTTGGTAGATATCATGTGTTAAGAGAATGAGAATGACGTGTGGTTTGATCCCTCTTTGGAGTAATGGAAATTTCAGTGGTGCACATGGGTGTCACAACCCACCTAAATTTTTTTTCCATCTTGCACTATGAGGGTTTGAGCAGAGTTTATAGAGCCATTCTGAAGGTAAACAAAGAAGACCGACATACAATGATAGTCATTTCTAGGTAGGTGAAGCACTCAAGAATTTTTATACCTAGAATCTAAGTAGGGACAAGACTGTATATAGTAGGTTTAGAATCGTACAGATGGTCTTGACTTATTAATATGGTTTTTACCAGATGTCTCAGGTGTCAGTTCCTGCAATGAAGCATTTTTTTGATCTAGATAAACTTGTTTCTACATTCATATCACTCAGACTCTTCTATATTCACACAAAATAAGACAAGTGTAATATCTCCTTTGTTTTTTGATAGTTTTAGGTCAATATTCACTTTATACATAATTATTATGATTTGTGTAATTAACGTTGGAAGTTAATTAAATCAAAATATCCACCGGTTGCATTATTTCATCCTTTTTATGTATGCTAATTAGAAACACACTAAATCTCAAAAGAGAATGACATAGATATCACAAAAAGTGAAATCAATCCTTTAGCTAATACCATGTGTGAGAAGGATTTTCTAGGATTTAGATCCTTCAAGGCTTTGAATTAGAAATTTGACACCAAGGGAAAATCCTTGGAGTTTGATATACATGAGCCCCAACCCTCTTGTTTCTTTGTGTCTGCAAAAAATGTCCTAAGTAAATCGGTGGAACCCTTTATGGCATTCAAAGTTATCCTAAAATAAGTCTCTGAGTAGTTTTTTTCCAATTTGGCATAAGCTACTTTCGAAGGAGCCCCAACATGAAGAATACTAGACATGAGTGACAACCAAAAAATTAGAGTAGATCTGAAATTTACTAGCAAAAGAGAGGGTTCTGGTAATCCAATAAGAAATAAAGTATTCCACTCTTTGGATAACATAAAACCACAAATCAAAAGAGGAATATTTGAAAGCAAAGGGTATGCTAAGAAATTTTAATTTCACACTAGGATATATCCATCGCCAATGATACCCTGCAAGATATGAAGGCTTGGTAACAAGGGATTTTCTATATCACTAGGTCTTTTTCTATTGGATAATAGAGTGAAAAGTAAGGAAAATAATTTTTAGGCATTCTATAACATTATTGACTGTAGTTTCTTTCTCAATCATATTAAGGAAGGAGTCATCTCTAAATTAGTCGTTAATGAGTTGTTGGATGGATTGAGGGCACTTGATTCTTGTAACTAGGCATTGAACAAAGAAGTTGGCTAGCAAGTAGTTGAATCCTTCTACATAAAAAATTAAAGAGATGGGACATGAGGACATCCTTGTCTTATGGATAATAAAAGGACAAATCTAGTAGATTGGGATCCATTGATGGATATAAAAACTATAACATCTTGAAAAACATCTAGACAGAATGTACAAAGTGGGGTCAAAAACCAAGGGCTTGGAGCATGAAAACAATGAAAGACCATTTAATCCTATCATACATTTTCTCAAAATCAATTTTCATAAAAATATCCTTTTTTTTCGAAAACCTTAGCCCATTCTATGCCTTCCCATACAACTATAAAATTGTCAATAATGTAATTGTGCTTAATGAAGCCAATGTACTCAATGCAGACAATTAGAGGAAGGAGATGTTTAAGTATGTTAGCCAAGACTCTGGCTATAATATCATAGGAGATATTAAGGAGAATAATGAGCCTCCAGTTAGCAATCTACTGAGGGTCTCTAAATTTGGGAATGAACTTGATGTTGTGTTGATTTACGAGCTTTCCTAAGGAATTAGAGGTCATGGCTTCAACGTAGACTTTATACAGATTAGGGCCAAAATTTTCCAATAGGATTTGATAAAATTCACAAGGGAAATTATCAATTCTATGTGCCTTATCAGGAGCCATTTGCATAACATCTTCTTTGAGATCATTGAGATAAATGGGTTTATCACATGCAACTCTTGGGAAAGCTTGTAGGGGGCCACTTCAAGGAATTTTGTAAGAGAATCCTCTCATTTTAGAAAAGAGGGTTGTTAGGAAAAAAACACCGTGGTAGTGGTGAAAAACATCTTGCAAGATTTCAGGTTACTTGGTAAGTCTAACATTGGTTGTTCGGATAACTTTTATTCTATCAGCAGTATGTCTAGATCAGAGAAGAGAAAAAAACTCTTTACATGCTCTATCACAAATTTTGAGTCAATGCA
The DNA here is from genome assembly GCA_019776745.2 of Taxus chinensis. Classification (NCBI taxonomy): domain Eukaryota; kingdom Viridiplantae; phylum Streptophyta; class Pinopsida; order Cupressales; family Taxaceae; genus Taxus; species Taxus chinensis. The sequence continues at coordinate 803,701,881 of CM034150.1, forward strand.
ACCTTGTTTTAATTTTATATCCATGATATTTATAAGATTCCTCCACTTTAAGCTTGTGTCACCAATGAGCTACTTATTTTTGTAGAGAAGTATTAAAAGGAGAGTTATTGATATCCTATGAAATCCTTGGGAATTCATGGTATGATGCTTCTTTTTCTCTCTATCTATAAGTGGTTAATTTTTCCCCATAAATCCCGAGGAAGATGGTGGTTCTATAGATAACATGATTTCACCACTCAATCTAGTCGTCATCTCCTATGGGTATGGGGTCCAGGTTCTAAATTCTTATGATATGACCTAAAGTCCTCTCATGTTAAAGGTGGGCAACGTGGAGCTAGAATTGGGAATTTTGTATTTTTGAGCCAAGGAGCATTCCACGTAATGCTAAACTAGATCAGTTGATGGTCTGGGGATAATGTGGTCTCAACCATCAAGATTGGTATGCAACTATTGGAGAATGGGGAAAAGATATCTTTCTCAACGAAGAGTGCACAATCTAACCTTTTAACCACTATGTATTTCCCTTTCCACTAATTGGACTAAGTGAACTAAGAAATGATAGAATCATGCATGCGATGGCGATTCAAGACAAATGTTTTAAGTTTTTTCCACATGTAGAACTAAGATTCTTATTCTATGACACACCACCACATAGGGAGGTGAACCTCCTACCTTCATTAGATTACACCATGTTCAAATCTCTACATAGAATCTAGTGGGCATCTGGGAGGGAATCCACCAGCCAACATAAAAAAAGTGTTTGCTCAACAACATTGTTGGAAGCTTGTTGGTTTACGTCAAAGTATGAAAATGTTTTAATCTAGGTTACTCACCCCAAAATGGGGTTGTCAAACATGCGTAGTGGAAGAATAGGGCATAATAGAGGAGGTAACAAGTAATGTGCATGAAAGTGGCGAGGAAGATTTAGGAGTGAGCAACATGGATTATTTGGTGGTAGTGGGAGTGGAGTTAACTCTAGAAGTACCCACATCGTGATAAGAGGTTGATGGGGGCTGAGTGGAGCCATGTGAAAGATTTGTTTTATTTGTGACCTTGGTCCACCCATCAAAAGTTGACCCTGAGGGATTGTTTTTGGTCAAGTTTTTTTCCTATGCAAGATGATGAGCGGAGATAATTAATGGGAATTCCTAGATCATATGGTCATATTTTTGGACTCGAAATCACATGTTTGGAAGTTTAATGTATAACAAACACTAGGAGAAATGGGTACTTTCAATCTAGATATCAACAATTTTCTTAAGGTATTTGCTTAAATTGATTTCAATGCAAAAAAAAAAATTAGGATGGGCTATCTAGAATTTATGTTGTTCAAGGGATATGAAATTACCTAAGGTTTTGATGAGTTACTTGAAACATCCCCAAAGGGAGAGAGAAAGACCAGGAAACTCAGCAAAGACTAGGATTTTAAGCTTAGCTTGCTTAGAAACTTGGAGGTCTTGTGTCCAGTGGGAAAACACGATCAGGGTGTTGTAGACAAACCATGGACCATGATTGATAATGGATTTACAATGTTTGACATTATTAAAATGAAACAAATTTTTTTGGTTAGGCTTTGAATCCCCTCTAGTTTGACACCATGGGACTACCAGTCATTGTGTGCCCATTTTTTGAGCAAGTTCTCTAGGGGCATTTGACCAAAAGAATAACCAACAAGGGTAAAATCTTCAAGATAATGACATGCGTTATCAAATTCTAGCAAATCAAGAATAACATGAGGAAATGGGGTTTCTGGGTTAGAATCAATACCTCATGGAAAGCCTTAGAAAAAAACTCCATTGCTTTCTATGGCACTATTCATTTCCAGAGCTTCACCAGTAATACCTGCAGAAAATAATGCATAGGATGAAGAGATGACCATTAATAAAATATTTTTTCACCCAAAGAGTGGAGGAGAGGAATAATTTAGTGCAATAAATGCATCAAGTATTCAAAAATCCTACCTAGATTGAATAATAGATCGACGATTTGAAAGAGAGTTGTATAGAGCTACAACTAGGGCTTACAATATGTTATGAATAGGGATTTTGGACCTTATATATTTCATAAAACCATTCATGTATCCCAAATGCAAATTGCATGGTTATGGGAAAAGCCTTTTTTATTATAACTACTAGAAAAATTTCTCTACGAAAGGAAATTAGAGTCTCTTGCTTTTAGTATTACACCTTTGGTAGTGCAAATATTTTGGGACTTAACTTGTACAGAAGCACACTTGAATGACTTGTAAAAGAACCAATGAACTTCACTACAATTTCTTGTTTGGCAGATCTTGCACTCACAAAGGCATTGAAACACAGATACGTGACTTGCAAATTATTCAAAACAACTTAATGTAGGTGCTATGAGTTTATTAGTATGCAAAGGAATGAAAATATTCACTAAAACATGCTTCTAACCTGTTGTAATACACTACAATAATCTTGAAATTGGAGGAAAATAATCTTTTATTCATCCACAAGGCACACAAGTAAAATAGTTCTACATACAAGTCTATAGAAAGTAATAATCTCCCTTAAAATTGGGTATAAACACGGTTTAAATAAAAAAGATCACCACCCAAGCTCCCAAAACAACTAATGCTAAATCTTTCGTAACTCATTGTTTAGAAACAAATCCAAAAATAACCACTCATGTAGAAAAGAAAACTAGCAGTTTGAGCCGACCTCTTTTGCAAAATTTTGATTAAAAATAATCGAATCCTATCTTTATCTTTGAAAAAATAATCTTTTTCTCCATGCACTATGTATTTTTCCATGTAAAAGTGTTTATTTTTGGCCTTCATTGGAAAAACAAATCTTTTTCTCCATGCACTCTGTATTTTTCCATGTAAAAGTGTTTATTTCTGGCCTTCATCATCTTCATCATCAAATTTGGCATGATTCTGACTTAATTAAACTTTGAATGCGCAATATGAGCTCATTTTTCCCTTTTTTCTTATGTCAAATGCCATCACTTCCTAAATTGAATGATCTCAACATGAGGAATAGAATGGGAGATTTCCAACGAGATAAATTTCATTGAATTTGGAGCTTTAGATCGAAATATATGGCCATTTTAAAATATGCATGTTGGGATGAACATGAGAGTGACATTTGGTGGGTTCCAATTAGCTTAGGGATTGAATATGCCCAAATGTACTTTGATTTTTCCTTTTCCATATGTTTGATTCTAGTTGGGTCACGAGATCGGGCCTTACTTCCTTTCTTTGATTTTTATTTTGTCATTTGTGAGTGGGTTTAATTTCTATATAAAATGTGAGCTAATAAAAGAATGCCATGCATGCTTTAGATTTTGTAGTGTCAGTTCTCTCTTTTACCTCCATTATGAAGTACAAACCAATGAAAAGGCTACACGAACCTTCACAAAGTCAGTCCTTCCTTTTACTTGCACTATCTATTGCTAAACACAAGCCAATAGGAAAAGTCCACGCTACTTCGCAAATTCAGACATTTGATAGTCATTGACTGACAATTACGAAAAATGAGCCAATGAGAAAGTGCCATGCTACCTTGGTGTCAGTTTTTAAGTTATATTAATCCTGTCAGATTGCAAAGTGTGAACCAACAAGAAAGATCCACGGGCTTCACGATATCAATCTATTTGATAGTCCCCTATGTCCATTGTGAAACAAGAACTAATAGGGAAGCTCCACGCCCCTCAGGTTGTCAAAATTTTTAATAGTTCTTGATTGAGAAATGTGAAGTGCGAGTGAATATGAAGACTCCATGCTCTCTTCGCAATTTGTTGTGTCAGACTTTTGATTTTTTCAACTTCATGTCATACTTTGAAAGGTAAGCCGATGAGAAAGATCCACATAGCTTTGGGTTGTATGTCTTTGTTAGAGTTTGCCTTCACGTCGAAAAGTTTTACATTGGCAGACTTAAATTTTTTTGGCTTTTAGGAAATGTTGCCACGTAACCCTGTTGATCTTGCTAATTTTCCTAGACCCAAAGAATCATTAGACTTAGTGTATTTTGTGGACTTGAGGTCCGAGGAATGGATCTACCTTAAAATTCACTAGAATGGAAACATCTGTCCCTACTTTGACCATTGATCTGGCGCCACATGGTCCTATTGATTCTTGGTGTTGAATTTGACGGCCAAATGAACATCACATGACCTTTTGGCTTGTCTTTGTCTTGCATATTTCCAATTTTCTGTAAACACCACGGCTTCCCCCTTTGTATTGTGGATTTTAGAAAAATAACCCACCAAATGAATTAGCCTTAGTATCCCATGGGTTTTTGAATGCCGACGGATGGTACTTTTGAGAGATGGAAATTGATGGCCACTTGAATGTCCCCAACTGTAAAAATGGATAAGTCTATTTTATTCAAAATAAAACTCATGTGAATTGTGCTCTATCAAGTAAAGTTTTGGTTCTCGATCCTTTCCAACATGACCTCCATAGTTATAGTCCTCATCTCATGTAATCCATTCATATAATCCATTCTTATGAATCCATTCTTGCATTCACAACCTCAATCTATCTTGAGTAGCTGATTTTTTTTTGCACCCCCTTTCGATGATTGACTAAAAATGGTCAATATCTTTGACAAATTTTTGGACCTAGTTGCCTACTAACCAATAAGAACCCCTAAATCTAAATTTCAGCCATAAATATTAATCTGAAAACATACCATAAACTTGACCATGCATGCCAGAGGCTAAATAACAATGAAGATTCTCTAAAAAAACTAATAAACAATAGCAACAACATGTGCATAACTACACTTGGAGGAGATAAACACTCCTAAAAGGTAATCCCATTTAAGATGGAAGCCATTATTGAAAGTAGGAAATGCAGAATGATGTTTATAAAAAATTAGAGGAAAGCATAGAAAAATATAATACAATGTCAATTATCTCATTTAGAAACAATGATTCAGATGAATCCCATTGACTGGGATTAGAAGCTCTTATCCATTTGTTTTTGCAAGATAGAAAGCATTATGTGGCTTACATCAAATGATGATGTATGTTCCACTCCAAAATGAATCAAATTTTGTGTGAGCATATGGTTTTCCTCTATCTTCATCCCACTTCACTACTAAGTCACCCTCATTGAAGACTCTTGCCTTTGCCTTCTTGTAAAATTTTCTATTAATTTGAGCTTGATTCGGCTCCATAGACAACATAGATTTGTTTCTAGTTTCTTTAAGTTCCATAATCTTTGCATACCTCACCTTCATAGGTTCATTCTCCATTAATTCAACCTGATGCATTAGTTCCAAAGCAGAAAGCTCAAGAGATATGGGAAACTTGGCCTTAATACCATAAACAAGATTGAAAGGTGAATTTGAAATTGATCTTTTATGAGTTATTCTATTATCCCACAAGGCTTCCTTCAACTTGGTATGCCAGGTTCGCTGATTTTCATTTGTAGTTTTTCTAATTATCCTTAGCATATTTTTATTTGTACTTTCAGCCAATCCATTACCTTGAGGGTAATAATTGGATGAGATACTCAAGCAAATGTCATTATGAACAACCCATGTAGCAATATTTACCCTACAAAATATTTTGCATTATTTGAAACAATAGTAAAGGGAACACCAAACCTAGTAATTATGTCGTTGTAGAAGTCCAAGATGTTTGTCTCATTAGCTTATTTCAAAACAACTACCTCAATCCACCGTGTGAAGTAATTAATTACAGTGAGTATCCATCTATGACCTTGGCTTGAAGGTGGGTTTATGAGACTAATGAAATCCAAACCCCACTGAGAAAAAGGATTATCAACTATAATTGGATGTAGTGGTAAGGCAACAAGCCTTTATTTTCTGTAAAGAATGCACACTTCTAACACTTCCTTACCCAAACATGGCTGTCTTTCGAAGAGTGTAGGCTAATAATATCCTCTTTTCATGATCTCGAGGGATATAGTTTTTGTTGAAATGCCCTCCTCCTTTATCATAATGAAATTGTTCAAGTACCCTTTTGATGTGGTTTGGTTCAACACACCTTAACAATACACCATTAATTTCCTTTTTGAATAGAACACCATCAATCAACAAAAGAGGAAGGTATTGTAACCTGAAATATCTTCTTTTTGAGTTGTCCAAATGTGCTGGATACACACCATACCAAAGATACCTTACCATGTCTGAAATCCATCTTGCATATTGCTGATTTTTAAGTTCTTCAACTTAATCTTGAAGAAATAGGACAACTTATTTGAGATCTTGCAAGTATTGGGCCATGTGCTCACATAATCCTTTGCCTCTAATCAGCTCAAGTCACTTTAATATTGATGTCATATTCCATCACTTTAGTGATCCAACCTACTCTTTTCTCACTTATGTCCTTGATCAAATTTTTTTTCTTGATACTTGGATGAACAACCATTAGATTAATTCTATTGTTAGAGAGAAAATTCCTGAATTTCTTTAGTGACCCAATAATTGAAAGTACACATTTTTCAATAGATGAGTACCTTGTTTTGTAATCCATCAGATTTTGACTGAAAAAGGTAATTGGATTCTCCAAGCCTTCTTTGTTTTGCTATGTTAACATTCCTAGAATGGTATCCATGTTAGGATAAACATACAACATGAAATATTTTGAAAAATCAAGATTTATGAGTGTTGGGGATGAAGATATGGCTTGTTTGATGGCTTTAAAACTGTTCACTCCTTTTGACCAAGTAAAATTCTGACCCTTCTTGAGCATATTTGTCAATGGATTTGAAAGTGAAGCAAAATCAACAATGTACCTTCTTATAAAATTTATATTTCCAAGGAAACTTTGAAGTGTTTTTTTATGTTTTGGAAATGATAAAGAAAGAATGAAACTTATTATTTCTGTATCAATCATCATACCATGTTTTGAGATAACATGGCCAAGAAGTTTACCCTCATGAACTAAAACCACACACTTTTTAAGATTAAGTGACACATAAATTCTCTACACCTTTCAAAAAATGCTTTGAGTTGTAATAAGTGGTCACTTGCAAGATTTGAAAAGATTGTGATATCATCTAAATAAACCAGAATAAACTTGTTGATGATACCTTGGAATGCCATATCCATGGCTCTTTGAAAAGTTGCACCTGCATCATATAAACCGAATGACATTTTTGTATTTGTATAGGTGCCCCATTTAGTTGTGAATGTTGTTTTAAACTTATCTTCTTTTTGACAAGTATTTGGTTATAATCACTATACCCATCAAGCAAAGAATATATTTCTAAACTAGCAACCATCTGAAGTATCTGCTGCATGGAAGGAGAAGGATAATGATCCTTAAGAGAAGCCTTATTCAAATAATGAAAATCTACACATAATCTAATTTCACCATTTTTCTTTCTTACTGGTACAAGGTTAATTACCCAAGTTGAGTGCTTAATGGGGAAAATAATGGAAGACTCAATGAGTTTATAGGGCTCTATTTGTATCAAGGGCTCCAACTTGGGATTAATTGGCATTTGTTTTTGTCTAATCAGTTTTGAATCAACCTCTACTTCAATAGTATGTTGAGCTAAAGAGGGATCCTTAAACCATTGTATTTCCATGCAAAACATCTACATACTCTCTATAAAGTTCAATGAAAGCATATTTTTCAACTCGTGAACAAACCTTTCCAAGACTGATGTTTTTAACATAAAAAATGGTAACACTTTCATATTAATCTACTCCTGTAGCAAGGACAACCCTCTCATGCTTCATTTCATCATTTTCACCAAATGATGGCTTCCAAAGTGACAAGGAGTTTTGGGATCTTGTTTGTTTTGAACTGCATAATATGGTCCTCATATCTATTATGCAGTTTTCCTTGATTTTGAGCTGAAAATTCAGCCTCTTCCTGCAAAAATTTGATTATATGTGCATCATCATAAAATTTTTTCCAATGTGCATTATTATATGGAATAGATAGCCTTACTATTACCTTGATATGAGGCTACAACTTATCATTTATAATATCAGCAGGTATGTCAAACTGAGAATCTAATGACTGTAAGCCTATCAACATATTTATTTCTATCTCTAGGAACAATTTGAATACTGAAAGCAAGAAAATCCTCAAGAATGTCCCACACTCTATGTCTATAGGTTTTGATTATTGGATTCTTATAAGCATTACCTTTTACCTGATGAATAACAAGCTCATTATCTTTAAAAAATTGCAAAATCTTTATTCCCTTTTTCCTTGCCCACTCCAGACCATGGATAAGTGCCTCATACTCTAAAACATTGTTAGAACAACCAAATTAAAACTTAATAGCCAAGAAATACCTTTGTTTTGAAAGTGAAATCAACATCAAACCAGCTCCTAAACCATGTTGGTTTTTAGAACCATCAAAATAAAGTTGCCATAAACCATAATCTTGTCGATTTTCCTTCTCTATAGCTAGTATTTCAGCATTATCTCCACAAATGCAATAAATTATAAGGCCTTTTTATTCAATGATTCTCCAATGGTCATGTTCATAATTCTCATTAGTCATTTCATCCTTAAATATATCTGGAACACCTTTTAATGCATACCCATTTTTAGTCTCAAACTCACCTAGCTACTCTTAACTTATAATATAATTTGCATTTATGGCACTAGGTGGGTAAGGATCAATGTGAAAATTTGACAAAGGCTCATAATTGATGGTAAATTTAGTTCCATACCTAGTTATAAAGACATGATATGTCCAATCAACTAAAAGATATCTACCAATCTTGGATGTGAAGTATCTAGATAAACACATAACAAAATAAGGTGGTGAATCCACCACCATCACATCCTACAAGATTGTAACACTTAGATAAGCATGAAAAGTTAGTTTTAGATATTTGATCATTCCAATGGTCTTAGTTGATAAACCATCAAAATGTAATAATCCTTTGGTACTTGGTTCATACTTAAGATCTAAATTTTTAACAACTAACTTAGGCATAACAGTGCTTTTAGCTCCACTATCAACCATGCAATTATGAACTAATGAGTCTCTAATAACCAATGACAAATAGAAAAGAGGTGGATTAGCATTTTTTGCCTCACCAACAACTAGTTTTGTCACTCTTAATACTTGTTGTTTTGTACCTTTATTTTACTGATTTGTAATTTCCATCACCATGTTGGCTGTGTTTTTTAGCTTTGTCATCCTATTTTGATGCCAAATTCAGACATGCAAGCTCTTGGAATAACAAGTCCTTTTGTCCTGGAATAGATAATGTGTCCCACATGCTCATGATGACATTAGATTTCTTCATATGATCCACTATGTTGAATGGAACAACTCCTACCTTAAAATGATTATTTAAAACAACAACTTATTATTAAACTTGAGAGGAAGAAGAACTCTCACCAATAGTAATATATGGATTGTCTTGAGTTGGTATAGTAGTTTTTTCACTTGAATTTGCCTTTATAACACTCTTTCTTGATCTTGTAATAGCTGCAACAAATTCAAATATTTCCTTAGCTTCAGTTTCTTGATTCACAACCACATGATCTGTAATTTCAAAGTTAATTGATGTTGTATCTGGCTGCCCCTACTGTGCTTGTGAAAAATTTGGGTCTCCTTGTGTTACAAGATATGAACTTTGCTGAATATGATTGTATACCTCTTCGCGAGTCATATGTGGTATTGTAAAACCTTGTGGTACCATCTCTGGGATTGTGTTTGACTCATTAGGTTGCATGTTATGATCTGGCATCATGTTTGTTTGTACTCGGGCTAAAGTTCTTGAATTTTTAGGGGAATTAGGATCCACTATTGTAATTGGTTTAGCTGCTCTAATGGCTGGTTGTGTTTGATATGGAGGTCTATAACCTTGAGCAGGGGGGCTATAATTATTAACAGGATGAAAAGGTGGCTTGATATGGATTATTTTCTTGAGATTGATTTCTTTTCACATGTACACACTTCATTTTATAAAGTCTTAATAGCTCCTTTCAAGCCATCTATGTCACTAGGCTGAACTATGGGAGGTAATGATGGATTTTCAACTAGTGGAATAGGAGCCAACTTGACATAGATAGACATATAATATCTAGGGGCCAATTTTCTAGCTTGTATAAGGTTGTTTTCTGCTCTTATTGTAATGTCAAAGGATGTAGGAAGAGTAACATCGCCTATAGACTGAATCATGACAACAATGTCACTATTTAATGCACACAAATAATACAAAAAAACATGTTCAGGTGTAGGCTTAACTACTGCTAGAATATTTTCCCAAGTCCTAGTAAATCTCAAATTGAATTTTGTCATGAACTCTTGGGCAACACATTTAATGGTAGTAAATTGCTCAATAAGGGATAAATGATCAGATTTGTCTTCAAATTGCTTACACAAGGCTTCACCCAATAAATCCCAAGTGGAGATTGATCCTACGGTCAAAATTCTATACCATTAAAGGGCTTGGACTTTAAAATAAACAACTAATAGCCTTAAAGCAACATCCTCATGAGTGATATTATGCACATAACAAAGGGCTGCAAAATCTCTAATATGTTCGGTAGAGGTAACTTGTTTATCACCTGTTAAAGATGGAAGGATTTTTAAGGCAGTAATGAGTATATCATGATAAAAACAATTTGTAAAGGGTTGCCATTAATAGAGGGGGCACAAGGCTAATATCTAGCTGTCATTAGAAAAATAAGAATTTGAAACATGAAATTCGGGATTGGAGATGGAAGATTGACAATATTAGGCCTGTTGTAAGGTTTAATATTTCCAAGCCTTCTTCTTGTAATATAATATAAGGGTAATTGAGAAAATTCAAATGGAATACCTCTTGTTTCTGATCTAGTTCTTGCCTTAGTCATGAAACATGGAAAAATCTACAATTAGACCCCTCTGGAAACATTAATCTTCTCTGTAAAAGTACAGATCTATCAAAATTCTCATCAAAAACAGTGATGGGAACAATCAATTGAAACTGATTGAATGGCTCTTGACTCATTGCTACTTGTAGATCTTCATTTATATCCTCTTGATTGTTGATCACTCCTGTAAAAAATAGGTCAGGTTATTGATACGAAGGATCTAAAATTTTAGGAACAACCATAAGAAGAACACCATCTTTGTATGTAATGTTGAAAAAGTAACCACTAAAATATGATATGTGGTCCCACCAGGCATGCATAAAAACTATTATCAGTCTGAATTACACCTTTGATTTCAAAAATATATTTGACTCTGACTTCGACCGGTATAATGGGATCTCCTCTAAGTTGTGGGTGTGTCAGACTGAGGAGAACCTCCAGAGTGGGTTGGTTCCCTTGATGGATCACCTAAAAACTACAAAAATTGATTGGGTTGAGGGATAATAGTAAACTGAAAATAGCTTGAAATGGAAAAGGGGTTATATACCAAATATTTTGGGACTTAAATCACACTAAAGCACACTTAAATGACTTATAAAAGAACTGATGAAATTCACTACAATTGTTTGTTTGGAAGATATTGCACTCACAAAGGCACTGACACACACATACGTGAATTACAAAATATTCAAAACAACTTAATGGAAGTGCTGTGAGTTTATTAACACGTGAAAGAATGAAAATATTCATTGAAACACACTTCTAATCTATTGTAACACACTACAATAAGCTTGAAATTAGAGGAAAACAATATTTTATTCATCCACAAGGAACACAAATACAATAGTTCTACATACAAGTCTGCAGAAAGTAATAACCCCCCTTAAAACTGTGCATAAGCATGGTTTAAATACAAAAGATCACTGCCCAAGCTCCCAAAACAGCTTGTGCTAAAATTATCCTAACTGGTTGTTTGGAAACAAATCAGAAAATGCCCACTCATGTAGAAAAGAACACTAGTAGTTAGAGTTGACCTATTTTACAAAATTTTGATAAAAATTAATCGAATCCTATATTTATCCTTATAAAAGAATAAAATAATATTTTTCTCCATGCACTTTGCGTTTTGCCATGCAAAATTGTTTATTTTTGGCCTTCACCGTTGAATTTGGCATGATTATGAGTTAGCTGAAATTTGAATGCATGAGATGAGATCATTTTTACCTTTTTTTCTTGTGCCAAATGTCACCACTTACTAATTTAAATGATTCCAACATGAAGATTAGAATGAGAGCTTTCCAATGAGACCAATTTTATTGAATTTGAAGCTGTAGATCAAAAGATATCGCCATTTGAAAATCTGCAGGCCGAGAAGAATAGGAGAGTGACACTTGGTGGGTTCTAATTAGCTCAAGGATTGATTTTTCCTTTGTCATGTGTCTAATTTTGGTTGGGTCATAGGATCATGCCTTACTTCCTTTCTTTTCTTTTTATTTTGTCCTTTGCGAGTGGGTCTTTTTTCTTTATAAAATGTGAGCCAATAAAAGAATGTCGCATATGCTTTAGATTTCATAGTGTCAGTTCTCTATTTTACCTTCATTATGAAGTATGAAGCAATGAGAAGGCTACACAAACCTTCACAGAGCTAGTCCTTACTTTTACTTTCACTGGCTGTTGTGAAACATAGGCCAATAGGAAAAGTCCACGCTACTTTACAAATCAGACCTTTGATAGCCCTTGACTGACAACTGTGAAACACTAAGCTAATGAGAAATATCCATGCTACCTTGGTGTCAATATTTAAATTATATTAATCTTGTCAGATTGCGAAGAACGGGAACCAGTAAGAAAGCTCCACGGCCTTCACGATGTCAGTCTATTTGATATCCCGCTCTGTCCGCTGTGAAACAAGAACCAATAGGGAAGTTCCATCCTCTTCAGCAAATGTCAAAATGTGTCTAATACCTTGAATAACAACTGTGAAAAACGAGCGAGTGAGAAGGCTCCATGCTATCTTCATGGATTTTGTCAGTGCTAGATCGGATTTCGTGTCTGTTTTTCATTGGTTAGACTGCCTGAAAGGCAAGCCAATGAGAAATTCTAACTTGTGCTCTTCCTCAGAGTTTACCTTTCAACATAGCTTAGTACATTTCACAGACTTCGAAACCTTTGATGAAGCTCAAGTTATTCCTGTGGACTTACTTGGTCCCGAAATTCTATTGATCTATGAAGAGACCTATGAATCTTTCTATGTAGCGCTTTGCATCATGATCATTTGAAATTCGCTTTGGCGATATAAATCTTTGACAAGTGCGTTTGAACGTCTCAGGATCCTTTAAATGCACTAATTGAATTTGACGGCCAAATGAGTGATCTGTGCTCTGTTAAGAGATTCTTTTTGTTCTTGATTTTTTTTCAACACAGACATCCATAATTATAGTCCTTAGCTTCATGTAATCCATCCATATGAATCATTCCCAAGAAACATCGTTCTTGCTCATAATATTCTTGTACACTTTGATGATTTTTGTATAAATGACCTGTGCTGAGTTGACCCATAGAAAATATTTCCTTCCATTTGGGTTCATGAATTATAATGAATGGTGTTGATTATCAAGAACATAAAATATGTTGATTTGATGCCTTGTTAATTTTGTATTCTTCGTGCATCATTTCATATGAAGCTCATGTTATTAGGAACTGTTTTCATGCGCTTGCATATTATCCTCAAGTAGCTTGATTTTTTTTTTGTACCCCCTTTCGATGATTGACCAAAAATGGTCAAAAATTTCTGACATAGTTGGAAAGGTTGATGCAAATATGAAGGGAAACACTTCATACATTCATCTTTCGTATCTATCTACAGTTGATTGATTACATTTGTGTTTCCTCATATAAGTTTGCTACCACAAACTGGTAGAGGCCATCCAATATGTTGCACCAGGGTATGATTCATTGTTTAATGTGAATTCAATACTTGTGGATGAGGCCAATGGACAACAAAAATATCCTATTCTTTAAAAGATAATGAAACTGGGTGTAATGATGATCAGAAGACAGGAAAAATGCTAGATAAAAGTCTACAAGGTTTGGGATGGAGGTTAAAAGTGAGTTTGATTTACCATTTTTTTTAACAACCAAGGGTGCCCTGTAAAATTTGGTAAAGTGTTTTGGTTTTTTAACACTACAACTCTTAATTAATGTCATTTCAAAGTTATTTTGTACTTTTTTCCTGACAATGTATGGTAGAAATGCTCTCATGTTTATTATTTGATTCATTATTTCTCTTAACAAATTATGTAACATCAATTTTTAATTTGATTTGAGCTTTGGAAAACACCCAATATGAACTTTTTGCCATCACTTTTTGTATCATGACACTTAATAGTGATTGTAATATTTACAACCTTCTGTGAAAGACACAATAGTTTTGGTAATGAATTACAGAATGTGATCTTCATTTAAAAATTTCTACAAGGTTTTTATTTAGAAATGTTTTCATCTTTCAACTTATGAATTGTGGAATTATTATCTCTATTAATTAGAAGGAACTTCTATGAAATTATAGCTTGAAGTTTTCATCTATGTTCATTAATTTACTTTTCCTTATCATCTAAGAGAACGTTTTATTTATCATGATTATGTCCTTGTTTTGTTTTGTATATGTTAAAAAGGATGCTTGCAACAAAAATAATTTTATGCTTTCTATTTCTTTTGGAATCATATATTCATTGGCAACATATTAATCATAATGACTAAATGTTTTAATTTTTTAATCCAAACCAACTTTTTTCAATTGAGGTGATAAATGGATACCATTGTATATTGAAATATTATAGCAAAGTGAAAGTTTATGTCATTTTTTAGTCATGGGCAGGTAGTTTGGCAAGGTTGTGTTTACCCAACTTAATTATTAGCTTTAATTTTTTATATTTTTAAAATTCTTATCTAATTTTCTTTTACAATTTCTCTTACTATGGAGGACCTATGGAAACATGTGCATAGTTCAAGTAGGTTAAATAAAAGGTGATTCTAAAGCATAAAGTATAAAATAATTTCATTGAATGTGGTTTTCCTCTTCATTTTCATACCTTTATTACCTTTAATTTAATATATTTTGACAAAAATTGATCAAATTAAGTTTTCTTCATAGTTTTGTATTTGACAAGAACTAAAATGACACTTTCTTCCCTTGTCATTATGACCCCTTATGAGATTTCCCTTTGAAGGAGAAAAGTACAATTCCAATGTTATTTTTTTCTATTCGCAAGTCACAATATTTATTATTATGGAAGATATAGATAATATGTGCACAACTCAAGTGGTTTACATATGATTAATTAAATCCACATAACATAAATTAAGAGCTACCTAGTTTTTCATAATTCAATTCAACATTTCATTTCATATTTGTTGTAATAATTTTCTTGGTTTAGTGGGGGTATGATTATACCAAACAATTTACACAATATTTCTTATAACTTAGTTAAAGTTAAATAATTTTGATAACAAATGTGCCAACCAATTTTATAGGAGATTTAAAAAAACATAAGTTTAGGAAATCCAAACCCTTCTAGGTCCCACAATCTTGAAAAGAAACCTCAGTAATATAATTATGCAACAAAATTTTCCATTTCTCTTGAGCATCAATTCCACGAGAAATCCATTTGGCATAGAGGGAAGCTGCCTTGAAGCTGAATCTAACAATTCTAGTCCTTGCAATTCTTTGGGAAGGAAGCAATATTACCAAGCAACCGGATGAAATCCCTTCTCATGCTCTAAGCTAGCCCATAAAAATATCTCAGGTTTTTTTAAAGAAGCTTGTAAAGGGGCCCAAGAGGAAGAATGGAAAATATGTGTGGTTGTAAGCACTTTAGAACAAATATGAAATTTACTTGCTAATAAGAGAGGCTTCATGATCTAGTATGACAACTTATTTTCAACTCATCAATGAAATATTGCCCAAGTCAGGAGGGAGTTTCTTAGAACACAAACAAGATGCCCAATCACATTGGAGAAAAGATAACCGTGGGGGAGGAGGTAGAGTAGATTGTCTGAAGCACTGAGTTTTGTGTCATTGAATGCTCAAACACAAGGTGAGGCAATGGACATCCAGGAAGGATAAATCCTATTGAACCTTAGCCTTATCTTCAATTAAGGTGAAAAAGGAATCATCCCCGAAATGGTGATTAATGAGGTGATTAAGATGTAATCTTATAATCATAATACCTTCACCAAGCCATGTTGAGTGGCATTAGCAAGGAGATAGAAAAATTCTTTGACTGCTATCACATATGAAGTAGAAGCCAAAGGCAAACCTTTATGAGTAGATCAAAAAATCCCAAAAGGTTTCGAGTGGACTCCATTTGAAGAAAATATATGTAGAATAAGTAGAAAAAAGCATGAGCATGGTGCTGATAAAGATAGGCCCAAAACCAAGTGTGTTGAAAATGGCAAAAATGAAGTGTTATTCAATCCTATTATACGCTTTCTCAAAATCAATTTTAATAAACATGGATTTTTTTTGTGACCACTAATACCATTCCATACCTTCCCGTATTGCAATAATATTATCCAAAATGTATCTTCCTTAGAAAAAATCTATTTTCTCTAGACTAACAATTGTTGGTAACAGGTTGCAGATGTGTAAATCCAAGGATTTGTAAATGATTTTATATGAGACATTAAGCATAGTAATTAGTCACCAATTGGTAATGAGCTCCACATACCCCATATTGGGAATGAATTTTATGTTCCATTGGTTAATGAACTAACTAAGTGAATTGGAATAAAATATCTCTAAATAGACCCAAAAATAATCATTATCAACCACATCCTAGAGGGTTTTATAAAATTCACAAGGGAAGCGATCATTCTTTAGGGCCTTATCATTGGTCATTTGAGAAACTTCCTCAAAACTATCCTTAACAGTTAAAATTCTATCACAAGCAATCCGTTGTGATTGAGAGATATTACAAAGGAAAATAGTTATGCATTTATCAAGAGCCAATTATTACTTAGGAGAAAACTCCTAAGATTTGAAAACTTGCTGATAATGGCGCAAAAATCTTGCACCATCTTTAGCACTTAAAATAGATGAAGCAAACCTTCTTGAATATCTTGATTTGTTGGTGGGAATGTTTCTCTTTGAGGGAATGAAAGAATTCCTTGGAAACCCAATTACGCACTTTGAGCCAATGTGGTCTAGCTTTGATCTAACCTCCTCTAGCATTGTAAGCATCAACAATTTGGATGTGTTGCCTAATATTTGTCGCCTATCTCTGCAAGTGTTCATTAAATTGAATTTTCTCTGGGGCATCTCAATGTGGAGGTGGTGGTGGTGTAAGAGTCACATTGGATATGGGCCATATGACACCTAAAGGCGCACACAAAACATGTCAACCATAAAATGACATATTTCTAGCATGTAATCCATCATGTTTGGCCAACTGGGAGGGCCACAAGGCCTTAAACCCTCTTAATATGGTGAAGGGTGGGCCTGTGATGAAAAATAGTGGCATTAAGATAAAAATGAGTGGTGCGCATGCATGGAATTTGGAAGTTTCATTCAATTCTAATGTGGATAGGGTAGAGGTAAGAAAATGATTTAACAAATATAGAAAATATTATGTTAAATTCTAATTGTAGAGTCACAACACAATACATAAGCAATAAAGTACAACTCTGACCTAAGAAATAAGTAATTGGAAATTAAAACCCTAAGTGCAAGAGAAAGGATATAGTACTCAACTGATTTCACAATAATCCCAAAAGTGTTTTGAGCTGAAATATTGATGGAACTAAAAGGAAGAATATAACAACCGAGCCCATAAAAATGCAGAATTTTTGAGAATGTTGGGCAAAGGGTGCCTAGACTGGGTCAAGGGAACCTAGGCACAAGGAAAATCTTCTAGGCACCTGTGACTGCACAAAACCTTAGACAATGATTTTCATAGGGTTGCAAGATGTTTGATAAATATCATTATTGGTTGCCTTTAAGTTGTTGGATGATCACCGAGTTCACTTGAAACCTGCAAAGAGAATGACCACCTGTAAAATCCCAAAACACGTCAAATCCTAAAAATAAAAAATATGAAAATGGGGGAGTCAGACTAACCTCAGTGGTCACTCGACTAAATGAACTTAGAATCTGGGCGATGCACTACATTTTAGACTCCATGTAGTTATGTGTGTGTCTGTGTGTAGAATCATGCCCTAGGTGGATCTTGTGAAATATTCACTTGATAGAGAGCAATAACTAGATGTAGAAGATGTAAATAGATTTATGCATGGAAAAAATGAAATTTCCCTCATTTGAAGTGTATGCAGAAGAATGCAATCCCTTCTCCCTTTGAATGGATCCTAGATGGATGATTTGATGCTCTTGAAATGCCTTTGGATGCAACCTTAGGTGATAGTAATAGATATTTAAAGCTTGGTATTTTATTATGGTCACATACCTTTGTATTTATATGATTACCTTGTTTGAATTTCCTAATTAACCACTAAAAGGATGAACATCAAGAAAAAAATATGCCAAACAACTAGAAAAGACCCAAAAGATGCAAGTAAGATACAAAGAGGTCAAGGGCACACAAAGGGGATGGGGGCACCTGGGCGTTGGCATCCTAGCTAGGCATTGGTGTCCAGACTTAGAAAATATGAATTAACAAAGGTTAGAATGGGAAGTGGAGTGTGTAAGACCAAGATGAAAACCAGAAAGAAAGCAAACATGCCAAAGATAGTGATCAATTAGTACTCTTATCGCTTAGGAATGATATGAAGAATATTATGTGATTAGGACCTAGATATATACCCAAAGTGCATGATTTAATGTCTACATTTTCCCCCACTTTATATTGTTGATAGAATGCTTGATAACATAAAGTAGATAAGAGATGAATACCTGGTAACCATGTATATCGATGGTGAAAGCGTGCCAAGGAAACAAGAAATAACATGGAGTGACAAAAATGAAGCATGAAAGATAGAGAAGAGGAAGTGACCCTAGGGGTGGAAAGCGTATGTGTGATGTTGCATTATATTTATTATGAATTCTGCTTGATACTTGATGATATGGCTGCTTCTTCCCATAAGGAAGAACCTGCAATGGAGAAGAACAAACGAGTAATCAAATATGTGTATATGAAAAACTTGATCAAACGTGTAAAAAGTATGTAAAAATGTGAAAAGAAACATGTGTACCTGATTCACTGTAGACACTTAAAATTGGTTACTCAATTTAGTGTCCCTCACATTCGTTTCCCTGCTCAGGTAGCCTGGGGCACGTTTACGTCACCACTATCCCCTTGGGATATTATCCGATTTGTGATTTAAACACCTATCCTAAGTTTAATTTCACCCCATTGTATCTTACCCGTGAGTAATTAAGTATTAAATATTTAATTACACCTCTTCCCATGTATCCTAATCACTTATCTACCCCAAATTTATTCTATCTATGTATCACCCCTATTCTTTCCTCTTCCCCAAGCGGGATATTTCCCGTATTTGGGGTAACTCTTACCTTTCTAGAAATTGTTCATTTTGGCCATCTCGGGAGTCTGTCCCGCGATCGGTTCCGACCTATACGGTCGGCGCCGATTTTTTAGGAGCGGCGCCGATTTTTTTTAGGAGCGGCGCCGATTATAAATACAAGTCCAGAACTCAGTTCTAAGGACGGAAAAAAGACGAACAGAGAGAGAGAAAGAGACAGATCGCGAAAGAGACACAGGTTGTAAGAAAGAGAAATCTTTTAGTATCAAGGGTATCAAATGAGATCGGATCCTGTCCGAATCAATCCCTGAGAGGAGCACCGTTACTCTGCTCCTATCACATCAACATCGCACGTATCCATCAATCTTCTGGTGACTCTGTTCCAGTATCTCACCAACTTCGGCACATCCAGCAGACGTTGACAATCCGTCCTTCATTTTCCAATTTCCGAATCTTCTCGCACTGTCCCCGATTGACCGATCTGCTTTCAGTCGATGCCGACCTGTTTCAGTCAACGCCGATCACATCAGTCGACGCCGATCATATAAATCAACGCCGATTCTACATAATCGACGCCGATCATCCTGCAGACAGGTAAAAGGACACAGGTAACACAAATCTAGCTTTATTTCATAGTTTCCTGTTTTCTGTAGCTTTCTGTCTGCTGTTTAAATTTGGTTTCATTATTATAATCAGAAAATCTAGTCTTATATGTACATCTTTTATCATGTATGCTTCTCTACTTAATTGAAAACGTGGACTGACATCCGCCGAGGAAGCTTATCACTTCCCGGACCCGCTTCTTGGGCAGTCCACCTAAATACCTTTTAACGTGGTCTTTTTCTATCAAGCATCGGTGTCTTGCAGGTTACTCGGATCTATTGTGTGAATTACTCATGTGCGCCCGTATTATCTACATCGACCTCCTTATCCGTCTACATCTTCGGATCTTGTCCATCAGGTATCAATTTTATTGGAGTTTTCAGGGTTTTTGTGTTTAGTTTGGTGCATTAACTTGGACAGGTAACCAGCGCGAAATCCTTGAACTACATTCTGGCACGCTCGCGGATATGGGGATCGGTGGGACGCCAAACCAAGAGTCCTTATTGGTAATACGGGAAAATGATTCTGTCATATCATATCAAAAGGTCAATGAACACTGAACGATGTCAGACCTTTAAAAATCTTGTCCAGAAATTCATTGATAAGGCAGCTTCATTCTGGATAACCAAATGGCTCCCCAAAAATACGGCACTGGATGTTTTAAACAACCTTTTCTCAATCATTCCCCAAACCATAATGGCCCCCCCCCCTTCCCCCCAAAGAAGTCTCAAAAACCAAACACTTCATACTATCAACTTCATCTCTATCTAAAGAATATTCCTTCTGAAACCAAGCATCTGCGAACACATCACCAGATTAGAACCTCCTTCACTTCGTCAATCACTGAAATTTCCACCATCTTCAATAGCCGCGTCTTTGAATATTCCTACACTCGCTAGATATGGGTTCACTTCTCCGCTCCTTTGTCCGCCCTTCCATCCATACCCGAGACAGTGTCATCCTCATCTGTCTCATCGTCAAACATTCTTTCAATGCTCGAGGCAATTACATCCCTTCGAGTTTCCACTGCAGATACATCTACTTCTGTTGCTCCCATTCTCACTGCAACTATGCCCCTGGTGAACGTACCTATAATTGTGCCGACTCCGACGGAAGCATCTTCGATTTTGACTCTTCCCGTCTCTTTTCATACAGTAGTTCCACCCATAATTACTGCACCAAAAGTCATCCCTTCACAAAGAACTGCTTCTTCATCACTCACTTCTTCCACCACTAATGCTACTTCGCCTATTAAGGGAAAATCAAAAGAAGTAAGCACCAACACCTATACGCTCGGTTCCTGAACTTAAACCGAGACAACCAAATCTAACGTATTGCGCCATCAGTACCTCCCCATTTACTTCCCCTGAAAAGGTTACAATCACCTTATGCCGTTGAAGTTGTCACCATCCCTGAAAAAGGAAAGCCCATATTTCAACCATCAAGACCCTTGGTGCTTTCCCACAAAAAATCTCTCTCCTACGCCCCATAAAGATTGGATTGTCCGCTGAGAAGGCGTCTTCTTCTACACACTTATCAAAGCCAATCATCTTCTTCTACCACACATCCTTCACCAACACCCCGAAAAGCCGACTTACCTACTAAAGGACGTCACCTCTTCTATCAGGATCATCATCTTCATTACCAAAAGCCAGGACAACCCTATGTCCCTCCGATTACACCTACTTTGGGAGCCTCTTCCTCATCTAAATCGACATTATCTAAATCATCAGTAAATTCGACCAAGCAACCTCCTTTATCTTTGAAGACCACAACACTTGTCATATCTCATCATCTTCAAAAATCTATTTTTAGGGGCTCCCCCTCCACCAAAATCAATCATGTCTCACTTACTCTTCCATCTCAAGTGCCCAAGACTACTCCTCCAAGTGTCCAAAAAAATAAGATGATCCCTAAAAAGACTGTCAAACCTGACATGCAGGTTCTTTTTTGCCTCGGCAGTCTGTTAAAGTAAAAGAGGCACCTTCATCACCTCTGTCCTCATCTTCGTCTACTGGGTTCTACACCGAAATCCTTTGCCAACTTATCCAATCTTCATCCATATCCCTTCCTCCGATTAAACCCTATAACCCTAAAGGAGTGAAACCTACCTGGTTTAACTCTGATCTAATTTGTGCTTACCACCGTACCCCGGGTCAATGATACTGAGGGATGTAAAGCTCTTCAAGCTGTTGTCAACAACCTTTTGGAAGAAAGTGATCTTTTGCTGGAGGAGGAGGAACAAGTATCTCCTGTCATCTTAGCTCCATCTGAGCCCCAACGATCCACTCAGACCTCTAGTGATTCCACTCCAATTGATCTTCCACCTTCTCAAATTGATACAATCCATATTGCCACTAGAACCCAACACTATGATAATCCATCTTCATCTATAGCATCTCGACCATAGGTTGTCATTTCTGCAGCCCCCGAAGGAGTTCCTCCTTCCTCATTAGCCCCACAACCTTGGGTCTCTATTCGTGCTGCACCTTGGGCTCAAATTCCCGTGTCAGTTGAAGAGAGTGTTATGAAACAACTCACCCAGGCTCCGGTCAAAATGTCTCTTTTTGACCTCATCCAATCCTCTCCACAACATCCCCAGGCTCTGATTGATAATCTGCGTCGCATCGCAGTGAATTCAGATGAGCCCCAGCCCTTCGAGTTGGTTGTTGGATTAAATAGACCATCAATCGCCATTTCTTTTGAAGATTCGGAAATTCCTCCTCTTTCTTCAGAGGATTTGGAGACTCCCCTCTTTATCACAGTCCAAATCGACAACACTACATTAAAACGCGTTATGATCGACAGTGGAGCTGCACTCAACGTCATCTCCTCACACACATTCGAGCAACTTAAGTTACCAAAGAACGTAGTGTCACCCCCGCCCTTCGCCCTTCGATCATTTAATGATCAGCTAGCAGTTACTTTGGGAACTGTGGTCTTACCCATTCGAGTAGGTAAGAAGCTGCTTCACGAACTCTTCTACATTGTCGAAGGAAAATTCCACTATAATATGATCCTCGGACGCTCCTGGATTCGCGCGATGTATTGTGTCCCATCCACCCTCCATCGATGCTTAAAATATCAATATGAGGGTAAAATATATACTCATCCAGAAGATCCTTTTCCTTCCGCACAATGCGACATGACCACAAGGTCTGCCCCTCTACAGGAAAATACTTCTTCTCCTGACAGGGCCTCATCTTCTTCCATACCTGCAGCCAAACTACCGGATTTACAAAATCTAGAAGAGACATTACAACGTTTCTCACTGGGAGAGCTTCCTCTCTTTTCTTTCGACGCTCATCTCAAACCTAGTGAGTATGGTAGACCAGACAAACAACCTGAATATCAACCAGGTCTCGGTCACATCGTCACCATTGGTCTACCCAATCAACAGACTAATTTCATCTACGGTGGTCTTGATACACCTCACTATCACCCGAATTCTCCTCCTAGGACCAAACCTTACTTAACAGGGTTCGATTATCTACAGAATCCCACGTTTGCAAAAACTTATTTATATCGATGCGCGTGGAAGGGTTTTGGCCTAGGAAAATATGAACAAGGTGTGCATGACCTCACATCCATTCCTACTCTCATGCCACATCAAAAATTTGGTTTAGGATTTAAACCTCTTTCAAAAGCCACTATCACTATTCTCGATGAGCCTCTTCCTATTGAGGAACCATCTTCTCCCGCTAAGTCAGAAGCATCACTCGATGTGGACGATGACATTTCCATCCCACCTAACTTTTTTTTTATCAATACCATTTCCTTAGGGCCACTAGCCTATAAGACTAACAACCGGTCCGCTTCCATACCGTTAATCTTCCCTGAAATAGTTGGAGACGACTCTCCTACTATCAACACTATCCACTGTGCGGATGATGATTCTGTCCTCACCTATCTGGGGGCAGAGGATTCATATCTCCCCAAGACTGTTCCTTCTGACACGTCTACGCTTCTCAACGAAGCCACTGTCGACCTTAATATAGGGACTTCTAAAGACCCTCGCATCATTAAGGTCGGCCAATCCCTTAATCCACAGGAGTTAGGAGATTTTACCACTTTTCTTTCCAACCATCGTCAAGCCTTTGCTTGGTCATATGAGGATATGCCAGGACTCGATCCCGATATTGTGGTCCACAATATCGTTACTCTTCCCAACATCAAACCAGTTAAACAAAAATTACGTAAAATGCACCCTAGAGTAGCCCTTCTTGTTAAAGAAGAGTTACAGCGCTTGCTCTCAGCTAACTTCATCCAACCCATCAATTATCCACAATGGATTTCTAATGTAGTACCAGTAACTAAGGCTACTGGGAAAATTTGAATTTGTACCGACTTCCGGGATCTTAATCTTGTTTGTCCAAAAGATGATTTTCCTTTACCTAATATCGACCAACTCGTAGATTTAACTGCAGGTCATGAGATGCTTTCTCTTATGGATGGTTTCTCTGGATATAATCAAATTCTCATCACACCAGAAGACCAACATAAGACTTCTTTCATAACTCCTTGGGGGACCTTTTGTTATCGCGTCATGCCTTTCGGTCTTAAGAATGCAGGAGCAACCTATCAGCGAGCAATGACCTACATCTTCCATGATCTCTTACACAAACTATGGAAGATTACGTTGACGATCTCCTCGGTAAATCCAAACGTCGTCAGGATCATCTTTTCATCCTTGCACCTCTCTTTGAGAGGCTTATCCGCTTTTGTCTTCGTCTAAATCCATCTAAGTGCATGTTTGGCGTTCTCACTGGTAAACTTTTAGGTTTTATCATTTCCATTAGGGGTATTGAAGTGGACCCCACAAAAATAAAAGCTATCCTTGAGATGCCTCCCCCTTCTAACTTAAAGCAACTCCGCAGTCTCCAAGGATGTCTTCAATCAGTGCGTCGTTTTATCTCACAATTGTCAGACCGTTGTCAACCTTTTCATCATCTCCTCCGTAAGAATGTTCATTTTGAATGGGATGAACATTGCCAAAAGGCCTTTGATGATCTCAAAGCTTATCTTCTTTCTCCACCTGTGCTTACACCTCCACGCGAGGGGGAGCCTTTCTATCTTTATATCTCTGTGACTGACCATGCTCTGGGAGCCATGATCTCGCATCGGGACACTTGTGGTAAAGAACAAGCTATCTATTACATCAGTCGCACCCTCCATGAGTATGAAACGCGTTACTCCGAAGCTGAAAAGCTATGTTGTGCTCTCTTCTTCGCAACTTCTAAGCTTCGTCATTACCTCCTTAATCACAAAACTTATATTGTCACAAGTGTCAATCCACTCAAGACAATTCATGCAACGCCTTATCACAACGATCGTATCACTCATTGGCTCATGCTTATGACAGAATTTGACCTCGAGTTCATCCCGCAAAAGTCTATTAAGGGTCAAGTTATTGCAGATCAATTGGCTGATGCTCCTCTTCCGGACACCCAAGACCCCCTTTCTCAATTCCCCGATGAATATATCTAACAAATTGATTTTGGTCTATCTCCATTTAAAGTAAAGCTCTTCTTTGATGGATCCAAATGCCAGCAAGGGGGAGGTGCAGGTTTCGTGATGATCCCTCCTTGGGGTACGCCTATCCTAGTCGCACACAAATTGAACTTTGAGTGCACCAACAATATGGCTCAATACGAAGCTCTTGTCTTAGGTCTCCAAAATGCCATTAATCTCGGCGCTCGTCATATTGACATCTTTGGTGATTCTGAACTCATCGTTAATCAAGTCATGGGTGTCTATCAATGCAAGAACAATATCCTTCAAAAATATCGTGACATCGTTCTTGCCCAACTCCAATCTTTCGATAAATTCACTATCCAAGCCATTCCTCGCACCACAAATCAATTCGCAGACACAATGGCTTCCTTAGCCTCACTTATCCCACCTTTTACCGAAGACTCACGTCTTTATGTGGGTTGTGCAACGATTAGATCAACCATTTCATCTTAGGCAACTATCTTCAATCCATGCTATCACAACCCATACTCAAGATGAGTGGGTATCAACAGATTGTTGATTATCTATCTCATTCGGTGCTTCCTCCAGATCTGACTTCCAATGGTAGAAGATCTTTTATCCAGCGTGCTAATCGCTATACTGTCCTAGGCAGGATTCTTTACAAACGCGGCTTCGAGGGTATTTTGCTTCGGTGCCTCAAAACCCATGAATCATCTAAAGCCATCCAGGAGGTCCATGACGGTATCTATGGTGGACATTTTAGTGGCTTAGCTGTGGCTAAACACATCTTACATTTGGGGTATTATTGGCCTTCTCTTAATCAAGATTGTTGTGAATACACTAAGAAATGCGTCAAGTGTCAACAACATTCCAATCTCACGCACATCCCTAGTCAGGCTTTACAGCCTGCAGCAGATTTGTGGCCTTTTTCGTAATGGGGTCTTGATCTTATTGGTCTCATCAATCCCCGTTCTTCACAGCGTCATCATTCTATCATCACTGCCACTGAGTACTTTACTAAGTGGGTGGAGGCTATCCCTCTTTCTTCAACAAAGGCTAAACCCATAGTTGATTTCGTCTATCAACACATCATTTGTCGCTTTGGCGTTCCACACAAACTCATCACAGATAATGGCAAGTCTTTCAAGAATGTTGATTTGCAGAACCTCTGCAATGCTTTCAATATCAAATCAGTTTTTCTTCCTCCATACTATCCTCAAGCTAATTGTCAAGCCGAAGCTTCCAATAAAACCTTGCGTAATATCCTCGCAAAGGTAACTAGTCGAGCTGGTAGGGATTGGCATTTACATATCCCTTTTGCTCTCTGGGCTTATCGGACTAGCATTCGTACTCCTACTGGTGCTACTCCCTTCTCTCTCGTCTATGGGTCTGAAGCTGTTCTTCCTTTGGAAGTCCAAATCCCATCTCTCCGTGTTTCTCTCAGAGAATTTGTCTCCGATGAGGACTATCATCAAAATCGTCTAGCACAACTTGAATTATTAGATGAGCGGTGACTCAACGCTCTTGAACATCATCAAGTCTATCTTGAGCGTGTCAAACGTGCTTATAACAAGCATTTGCAGCACCGTGACTTCAAAATTGGGGATCTTGTTCTTAAAGAAAATCAAAACGTCACTACACTCGAACGAAGTCAACGTGGTAAGTTTGCCCCCAACTGGATGGGCCCCTACATTATCACTCATAAATATGGGTCTGGGGCTTATCGTTTATCTTCCATGGATGGTATACCTAAAGCGGAACCTCTTAATGCTTTGCATCTACGGCCCTTCTACTGTTAAAGTCTATCTTACACAAGTCTAGTCGCAACACAGATCTTTCATCCGTCTGAAACAACCAGTCATATACTTTTATGGTGATATGAAACTATGTGGTTCTCCGCCTATTGCCTCTTTTACCTTAAAATATGAGTACTGCGGCTCTACTCATTGCATGTTTCTTTTTGATATGTTCCTCCTCATGGTAGGAATATCTTAATCACCACTTCATCTATCCCAAGTGCTTATCCTAATCAAATCTACTCGGGGCATGAGTACATCTTATTCTATGTTCTCTCCCCTCCGTCTAATCTACCTAGGTCTAAACTCAGATTCTTCCAACAAGATTTTCAAAAAAAAAAAAAAAGAAGAAGAAAAGATGTTATCCAAAAAAGATAGACCGATCCCTTGAAGGACAGCTATCCATACATTGTCAAATGAATCAAAAGGAAAAAATATAGACCATACCCTCGAAGGATGGCTATCATTAAAATTAAAAATACAGACCACTCCCTTGAAGGACGGCTGTTTCGCAAAGAAATATTCAAGGCTTCTTGCAATTAATCAGCCTTTCAGTCAGTTTATACACCTTTTAGCATCATTGAAAGACTTCCCGCATCGATCAGTCTTTCCATATCAAGCAAACTTCCCGCATTGATCAGTTTGCTTTTCTGTCAAAATCATGAAGCTGAGATTTAGGACCTTTTGTCGATCATATGGAGAATCCTATTTTCCCACTATGGACATGTATTATGTCCCTTGTAAATTCTGACAAGATACTTACTTACTGCTCCTTTCGTTTCCCTCCTAGATCTGTTTTGCGGCTAGTTAGTGTCAGGTTTATTTTAGCCTTACATAGGACCTTACATGCATGATATTGTGATTTTCCTATCCAGATTCTATCTATGGTCAGTTGGGAGCCCAACTTATCATTTTCTTCCTTATCCGAGTATATCTTCTTTTTTCCTAGTCAGGGTCGTTTTCATTACATCCTTGGCTCTCGCAAAGAGTATTCCCCATTATTCTTTGTTTTTCATCCAGTCAAATTAGCATTTTACATGTTAATTTAATCAAAATTTATCTTCTATCTAATTTCATCTCGTCTATCAAAGCATCTATTATCAACACATGTGGCTCTGGCTATCTATTTTCATCAAAATTAAATTAACATCTCAGACAGGCCAAGTACATCAATCACATCTATCTATCTATCCAAGTTACACTATATCCATCTATATCCATTTTTCATCAAAATAAAATCACATCTATCCATCTATCCATCAAAATATCGAAAAATATGTACATCCAAGTTACATTACATCTATCTATCTCTATTTTTCATCAAAATTATATCCAAATATCAATCACATCAAATCACATCTATTTTATCCTCTATCAGTCTATATCCATCAAATCACATCTATTTCTATCATCTATATATCAATCACATTAGATCACATCTATTCATCATCTATCAGTCTATATCTATATCCATCACAATTACGCTACATCTATCCATGTATATCAAAATCAAAAGCATGAGAACAATTATATGACAAATGAAATGATGAATCTGTATATATACATGTGTGTCTGTACAACAAAAGGGGGTGGCTTTCAATCAATCCATCTATATAATGCCTTCCAATCGAGGCTACATCAATACATGGATACAAAATCTATCAATCTCTATATCGTAAAATCCGACGCATGGAGGACACTATATCCTCCACCCTCCTCTGGACCAGGCTATCTCTCCTGGCCGCCGCCTATCGAGCTGGATGCACCTGTTGCTAGAGTTCTCGGCCCACCTTGATCTCTCCCGGTGCTCCCTCCACCTGAGGCCCCACTCGCTGTGGCTGTGGCTGATCTCCTCCTCGCCCCGTACCAAGGCACATCTGGGGCATGCTGCGCTAAGGCATCCTCATAGTATCTCACCTCAGTGAGGAGAGACTGATATGTGCTCAGGCTCACGGTACCTGGCGCTCGTAATGGTGCTGCTGGGGCTGCTGGCGCTGCTGGTGGTGCTCCTCTTAGGGTCGTACCCTGCGTATCGGACTCCGACATGGCACCTGTCTCCCCATATTTGGCCCTGAGGGCCTCCCTATGTCGAAGGTAGCGATCCCTCTGTTGGATCGCTATATCTCACTCCTATCGAGCGGTATCTCTCTCCACAATTAGGGCATCCCTCTCCTTTGTCAAAGCCCTGATCTCCTCAAGAGCTACCTGATGTGTCTGTGTCAGGGTGGCATGCTCTCCCTCCAGTCTATCTAGCATAGCAGCTATATCATCCTCGTCAGCATCTATAGATGCCGGGAGATGCCGTGGTAGCTCTGTATCGTACCATGTTGCGTAGCCCTCGTCCACCCCTGCGTCATCGTCACTATCTGTGGAGGGTGGGGCCTCTCTCAATGGGTCTACCGGGATCAAAATCGGCAGATCGGTCTCCCTGCTGTCCCGCCTATAAGGCGTGTAGGGTGGTCGGCACTGTCTGCACCAGGCCAAACTGTCTCAATACCCGCATAAACCGGGACTCGCTCCCACATATCTGGCCTGTGACCCCTAACCACCCTGCTCCACCTCAATGCTACCAAGTGAGCATCCTGACCAGCCCATGTCGGAAATGCTCGATATGGCCTCCAGATGACCTGGTCTGGTGTCAGCGTCCTGAAATGCTTGCTGTACCAATCAGCCGATCTCCCTATATCCCCTGCGGCCACGTCTGCCCACCACCGCCGGAATCCATAATCGATGCCTCCCACTACTGCTGGCATCCAAGGAAGCCCGGATGGCCTGATCACCGCTATGTGCTCGTATGCCCAGCAATGGAGCACAAAACTGACATCTATACCCGTCCTCCGACCTGTGGTGTACATCCATAGCTCATGGTATATCTGAGCTATCAGGGCATCAGCAAAGGTGAACACCTGCCTGAACTACAGAATGTCGCAAACACAGTCTAATAGCAACAGTGGGAATCTCCCACCTCCTGAATCTGGCAGAGCAAAGTAGGATATAGCCATCTGAATCAGCACTATCCGTCTGCTCCGGGGGCTATCCTGTCTATACTATGAGGCTATCCTCACTGCCCCGGACATTATCTCTGAGTCATCTGCCCTGTCTCTGTATAATCGACCTAGGGCCCTCTGCTGCTGCTCTCGGGGTGTAATCTCGATCGGGTCCCCAGTGATAGGTAATCTCAGTATCCTGTATATGTCCTCATGGGTGATGGTCATCTCACCCGTCCTGAACCAAAAAGTGCACGTGTGGCTGTCCCACCGTCGCACTAGTGCCCGCATCAGCTCCACATCCCACGACACTCGTCTGTAATATCTGAAACCCCCGAGCCTGGCTAACTCTAGATGCCGCCAGTCTGCATCAGTCACATCTGGGAGAATAGTCTCCAGTAACTCGGGAATAGCATCCCTCATATGTAGAGCCTCTCGTGCCTGCACCCACAACAACAAGAGCAACATTAGTCTCGAATCGCAGTATCCAAAACAACAAAAAAATCTCATCTTTTCCCATCGGCGTCGATTTAATAAAATCGGCGTCGTTTGTCTCTAATCGGCGCCGATTAATATCAATCGACGTCGTTTAAGAACCAATCGACACCGATTTTACCAATCGACGCCGACTGGCTGTTCAGACGTAAATCAGCCCCTGTTCCCATAAACACAAAAAAAAAATCAAACAAAAAAATAAATAAAAGAAATGCAACGGGTTCAAGAAGAACCACTTACCCCAGGTCGTGTCCTCCTGCACTTCTGACCGCTCCCAGAGGCTTCCATGATGCTCAAATCAAAATTCTGCCTCTCTCTGAATCAGTCGTCACGATGAAAATAAATCGTTTACGTTTTCCGTTCGCATATTTATATGCGCTACGATTGGTCGACGCCGATTTTTTCTGATCGACGCCGTTTATATTGGTCGTCGCCGATCGATATGGTCGCCGCCGATTTTCCGCATCTATTTTCCATAGTGTTGATGCTTGGCTTATTTGTCCATCTGATCATTATTGTGTGCTGAATATTACTTTCGGCACATCTTTTCGATACAATTGTCTATTTCGAGTTTTGTTCCCTTTGCGTGGGACACGCGTACTTTTTGGCAGCCTAGAGTTAAACGGGTCTGTAGGCACTAATGTCATTTGCTTTGCAGACCGTCTAGTTGTCCCTACCAATGTGTCTCTCTTTAGATGCTGACTATTTTACAGTTCTCACACTCATGGGTCTGTAGGCACTAACATCGTCTCATGAGGAGACTGGCTAGTTTGCGCTACCAATGTGAGTTCCTTAGGTTGCTGCCTTTTTATTTATTTTTATGCGTCATCAATGATCAGATCTACTCCAGACATCCGACTAGGGCATCCTGCATTTTCATCTACCTCTTTCAAACTTGGGATCGTCTGTTCTATCACCTATCCCATCCCTAGTTTGAGGGGGATCACATCATCACTCATTCTTCCCTTCTTCCATCTCTTAGTTTTTGTCTCATAACCTTGCTTATCGCAAGTTACTTGACAAAAAGGGGCAAAATGTAGACACTTAAAATTGGTTACTCAATTTAGTGTCCCTCACATTCGTTTACCTGCTTAGGTAACCTGGGGCACGTTTACGACACCACTATCCCCTTGGGATATTATCCAATTTGTGATTTAAACACCTATCTTAAATTTAATTCATCCCATTGTATCTTACCCATGAGTAATTAAATATTAAACATTTAATTACACCTCTCCCCAGGCATCCTAATCACCTATCTACCCTAAATTTATTCTATCTATGTATCACCCCTTTTTTTTCCTCTTCCCCAAGCGGGATATTTTCCGTATTTGGGGTAATTCTCATATTTCTAAAAATCAATCATTTTGGCCATCTCGGGGGTCTATTCCGCGATCGGTGCCGACCCATATGGTCGGCGCCGATTTTCTAGGAGCGGCGCCGATTATAAAAGTAAGTCCAGAACTCAGTTCTACGGACCAAAAAACAGACGAACGCACGCACGAACAGAGAGAGAGACGGATCGCGAAAGAGACACAGGTTGTAAGAAAGAGAAATCTTTTAGCATCAAGTGTATCAAATGAGGGCAGATCCTGTCTGAATCAATCCCTAAGAGGAGCACCGTTACTCTGCTTCTATCACATCAACATTGCACGCATCCATCGATCCTCTGGTGACTCTGTTCTAGTACCTTACCGACTTCGGCATATCCAGCAGACGTCGACTGTCTGTCCATCACTTCCCAATTCTCGAATCTTCTTGCACTGTCCCTGATCAATTGGTCTACCTTCAGTCGACGCCGATCTTACACAGTCGACACCCGATCCTTCATCAGTCGACGCCGATCATATCAGTCGACGCCGATCATCCTGCAGATAGGTAAAATGCCACAGGTAACACAAATCCAGCTTTATTTTCATAGTTTCCTATTTTCTGTAGCTGTCTGTCTGCTGTTTAGATTCTGTTTCATTACCATAATCAGAAAATCAAGTATTTTTATACATCTTTCATCATGTATGCTTCTTTACTTAATTGAAAACGTGGACTGACATCCGCTGAGGAAGCTTATCGCTTCCCGGAACCACTTTTTGGGCAGTCCACCCAAATATCTTTTAACGCCATCTTTTTCTGTCAAGCATCGGTGTATTGCAGGTTACTCGGATCTATTGTGCGAATTTCTCGTGTGCGCCCGTCTTATCTACATCGACCTCTTCATCCGTCTACATCTTCGGATCTTGTCCATCAGGTATCAATTTCATTGGATTTTTTCAGGGTTTTTGTGTTTAGTTTGGTGCATTAACTTGGACAGGTAACAAGTGCAAAATTCTTGATCTACACTTATCTAATCAAAGAATAGGTTGCATGTTATTATCAGCCACACATCATTACAAAAATAGGCTTACATACAAGAATGCTAGCAATAGATCTTTCTTTGTCAACTATTAGGGAGAAAGGTCTAGTGTTACTCTCCTTCCATGACTTTGCCTAATATCAACACCACTGCAAATGGTGTGTTCTTGTTTTTTTCCTGTTGTCCCTAATTTGTTCCAAATATATTGTTTGTTTTGATTGAAAATGGAGATAGAATGCATTCTTCTTGTTGGAGGACTGTGCATGTACTATGAAAACTGCTCTGTAAACTACTATGAATTATGTTGATCTGATAAGTTGATTTTGTTTTCCCCAGGACATTAGCACCTAGGGCAGGACACAGGTGCCTGAGTGCTCCTATTTGAGCCTGGGTGTTGGTTTCTTTGTTGTGATTCTGACTCAAGTTTGATTCTGAGCCAATGTTGTAATTGTCTGCTTGTGCTGATTTTGTATTATACTAAACTGAACTATAGCTATGGGTTGTTGTAGGGGTGATTTGTTCACCCAATTTAAGCCCCCTTTATTTGGGGTGCATGTGACGTTGGTAGGAGTATGCGGCCCAAAAGAGAGGACCTGGTGCTGATCTAAATTGTATCCTTGTAGGGGGTAGGGAATGTGCATGGTAGGAACCAAGGTACATGCAAACAAATTATGGCTAAAAACATGTGTTAGTAGCAAAAAGGTAGTAAGTATGCAATAGAAAATAATGTAATAACCAAGTGTGCAAACAAAGTAGACCACGAAAAAGTGGGTTTCAAACATGGGACATCTCTCACTTACAAGACAATCAAAGCTGAAGCGGCCAAAAGTAAGCAACCAGTGATCAAGCAATGCATAGGGCATACCCCTGTAAACAATGGCATACAATAACAAACAATGTAAAGTAAAATGTAACAGACAACCATGGTGGAAAATAATCTTGCAAGGAAAATGTTGCACATGAAGTACCCATTAGCATGTTAGAAAGATATAGAGTATCTCAAAGCATGTATATATTAATGTAAAGTAGTGTGCTAGTAAGAAGATGATGTAATATATGATGAAATGATAACACATGTAATGTGTGAGAAAGTAGATGCCCCTAGGAGCCTCAGTGGGACTGGTAAGAGGTACAGTGCCAAGCATCATTGCAGCGTGTAAGGACATGTAAGAAATCTGCAATCACAACTAGATACCAAGTGAACATGTATGTGTATATAGAAAATATATTAACATACTAAGTATTTGTATAACATAGGAAACAAAGTGTACATGTAAGTATAAGCAAGCAAGAGTAAGTGCATCCAAGATATGTAATATGTAGTGTATGAGTGTGATGGAATGCTATGTAATTTGAATGTGAGAGGAGCAATGTGCCCCCTAATGGATGTGTATGAGTATGAGATGAGGCTCATTTATAAAATACCCCTCAACAATCAAGAATGAACCGTAGAACAAGAGTATTGTTTCGCACAGAATGCTTCCGTTCCTGGAATAGAGTTACTTCTATCCTTTCATTCCTTTGAGAAACAGATAAGGGTTAGGGCTAGGAGGAATACCTGTTAAATGTTGAGAGGGCGTGCGCGTACCGTAGAGAGAGATCAGATCGATTGTAAAGAACTCCTTTTTGTCTGGGAAGGACCACCTGCAAGTAAGAATACAAGACCACCAGATTCTAATTAGACAATAAATGAGGGAACTGCCTTGGGCCCAAGAAGTATTAAACTTCCTTTCGAAGGTGGTCAGTTCCCCTGCTAATATGAATTAACACAAATTATTGCAAATTACAATTTAATTACCTTGTTAAAACAATAGAGGAAAGGGCTAGTTTTGGTTTTGAATCACAGTGACCGATGCCAGTCACTGTCATCGGTACCGGTTTCTGCTAACCGATATCGGTAGGGGCAGTGGTTTAGGGGCTTTTAGTGAAGGTTGGCTATAAGGTGGCTATGGTGTTTATTAAGGCTAATAAATGATTGGGGATAGGTAATGGGGTGATGGAGAAGGCTCAGAGGGTATGGGAGTTGTTCTTGGGGCAGTGTAGGGGTAGAGGAATGATAGTTAGATGGAGGGTGTTACCGGGTAGTAGATCTAGGAATAGACATATGAATTACTGTGATTCAGAAATCCAAGAAATGTTATTAAAAGAACGTATAAGACACTACTTACTCGTCCCTGATGAAGATACAGGTCTAAGGACTGTGATGATGAAGGCAAGATTCAAGTAGGATGATCTGACAATCCAAGATGAGCTATCTTCGCTCCCAATGCTTGGATGAGTGTCACTGGGCTCTGGTTACTCAGTTGCAGTCTTGGGCTTGATGTCCTTCTCTGCAAACTCCTCTCTTTCCTTCACTTGTCTCTGCTCGGCCAAGTGAATTCTTGATCCGTCCAATGAATTCCCAGGTTCTAGATCCTTTGTTTTTGGTTGGGGGAGGTCATTTACAAGGAACCGATGGCGGTTACGTAACCGACGGCGGTCGAGTAGGAACCGATATCGGTTAAGTCAAAGTGAGCTATTTTTAGTAAAATAGCCAACTTTCCCTCCTTTTCTCCCGAGGAATTAGTTGTGGGCTTGGTCAAGTCATTATTAGGTTGATTTTGGTGCGGGTGAGGAGTAGTTAGTCATGGGTATGGATGTAGACCAAGTTATAGGTCTTAATTAGGTTAGTTTAGGGTTAGGACTAGGTTATGATGAGGTGGTGAAATGAGGTGGTAGGTTTGGAGATGTGGATTTATTAATTATAAGGTAATTAATAAATAATTGTGTAAGGTTTAGGTGATGAGGCTAGGTTGCGAAATGAGATGCGGGGCACGGGGGGTCGTAAGACACAAATTTGGTGTCTACATTAGCCCCTTGTTGTCGTGTAGGTTGTCTTGTAAAGCTGCACTGACAATAATAAGAAGTGGTTACTCCTGTTAAGGGTATAGGTAATCCCCCTCAAATCTATCATAGATTGAGGTAACGTGAAATCAGGGATAGGGTTGATAAAGGGTAAATGGTGTTGAGATGATGGTAAGATGGTGGGGTAAGTTCAAGGAAGCAGACGCATGTTGAAATGCAGTAGTGCGACCAGGGTACATGATTTGAAGAGCAAACAAGCAATTCATAGGCAAAGGTCGATAGTTTATCCAAACAAGGGTGATATAATCCTGGTATCCAAGGCATAGGAAGTAGCTCCAGGGGATATAACGGGTAAGGTACAGGAACGTTTAGGCATGTTCGGCAGTACCAAATGGTTGGTTTGGTTGAGATAAACGTCACGGTCTCGGTCTAGGCAAAGTTGGTCGACTGATCAAGTCAAGTACCCTAATCATGCTGAAACACGAACAGGTGAGCTCG
Source organism: Taxus chinensis (assembly GCA_019776745.2). Taxonomy (NCBI): domain Eukaryota; kingdom Viridiplantae; phylum Streptophyta; class Pinopsida; order Cupressales; family Taxaceae; genus Taxus; species Taxus chinensis. The sequence continues at coordinate 803,738,207 of CM034150.1, forward strand.
ATTGAACAAAAGGTTACATGATGGGTGGATAAAATTGTAATTTGTTGGTTTTGGGCGAGGTATTTAATTGGTGCGGCCTTGGGTCGGGCCGATTGATTAGTGAGGGCCATGGGTCGGGCCTGATTGGTTGGTTGTGGCCTTGGGTCGGGCCAAATGGGGTGAGGCCTTGGGAGCCAAATGGTTGGTTGCGGCCTCGGGTCGGGCCTGATTGGTTGGTTGTGGCCTTGGGTCGGGGCCAAATGGTTGGTTGCGGCCTTGGGTCGGGCCAAATGGTTGGTGAGTGCGGCCTTGGGTTGGGCCTGATTGGTTGGTTGCGGCCTTGGGTCGGGCCAAATGGTTGGTTGTGGCCTTGGGTCGGGCCAAATGGTTGGTTGCGGCCTTGGGTCGGGCCTGGTTGGTTGGGTGTGGCCGTGAATGTGGCCAATGAAGTCAAAAAAGGCTATTTAGCAAAGGAGGGTATAGGCGATGCGGTGAGAAAGGGAGATTGGTGAATAAGGGCAGAAATTTTGGTAAAATAGGGATTAAACCGATATCGGTTAGCTATGACCGGTATCGACTAGATGACCGATATCGGTATTTTTAGGGCACAATATAACCGATATCGGTTATAGGTCAAAAACCTATAAAAAGAAAAATACGGCCTGTCATTGTCACATTGTCAATTTGAAAACCAAATTTAGTTGTCTGAGGTGTTTTAGTGATATTGTTGAGTTTGTCGGCTGAGGTGGCATTATTTGAGTGGAGAAGTGAGTGGTTGGTAGACCCCAGTGAGTAGGAGGCAGAATTTGATTGGTGGAGAACCCAGCTGAGGAGATTTGGAGCCATGGCACAGCCAGGAGGAGCAGGAGGTGCTGGACCAGCTGGACCACCACCACCTATCCCACCACGACGACGTGTAGTCGTACCGGTAGGCTCTGAGCTCTTACCTTTGTGAATTTAATGAGTTTAAGCTAGATGTGGGTTTTGGGTAGGAATCCAAGTTTTGAATAAAATAATGAATAAATGAGGTTATTTGAAAAATGGAGTGGGTAGGTAGGTTAGTTAGGTCAAGGTGGCAGGGTGGGTAGGTTTTTAGGGTTTTTCAATGGGTAAAAGGGTAGAAATAGGAAAAAATGGGTTTTTGGGGGCCGCGTCGGGTTTGGCTCCGGCCGTGGACAGTGACCGATGTCGGTCCCTAGGCGACCGGCATCGGTCACGAAATTTTTAGGCAAAGTGGGTTGTGGGTAGACCAACGTCGGTCGTATGTCAACTGGCACCGGTGTATATCAAGTGCTATAGGGGACCGGTGCCGGTCAAGGGTGACCGGTACCGGTCATTAGTTAGGTTTATTTTTGTTTTGTTTCGTTGTTGGTGTTTGTGTTTTGTTGTTTGGTTGTTGTTTAGGGTGAAGAGGGAGGGGGTAGAGTTGATAGGAAAGGTGATTGGGATGGGGGGGAAATGGGGTGGTTGTGTGGTTGGTTCAGTTAGGATAGATTAAGTGTTGCGTATGAATTAGGAGGTGTTAAATTGGTAGGGGCATAGTTAGATGGCGAGAGTAGATCTGGGTGATTGGTAGGGTGTGAGATAAGGAAAGGGGATATCGTAGATGTTTTAGGGTAAGATAGGTGGGTGTAGATGTGTGTTATAGAGTCGGGGTGTGGTCGGGAGGGTAAAAGGGGGTATAGAGGGTTAAAGGAGTTGTTTTTGTAAAGGGTAGGTCTAATGAAGTGGGTTGTTTTTGCAGGCACGTCAGCAGCTTACGATGCGGGATCGGATGCCCCCGCTATTGAGACGGATGCGGCCACATGTGTCCGCAGCGCAGTGGGCCATTATGCGCGAGGTGGGACTCGGTGGAGTCCAGCGGTATAGGGCTGTGGATAGGGACCACAACCTTATGGTTGCCCTCATCGAGAGATGGGATCCGGCGACCAATGTTTTCCATCTTCCTACCGGAGAGATGACTATTACCCTGGAGGATGTATATCGCATCCTGAGACTGTCGATCGTAGGGGAGGCAGTATTCCAGGTAGATGCGGAGACGGCTATGGACAGTATCCTTCAGGTATTTGGGGATGCAGCCGCATTATTGACTTATCACAGCGCGAGCATTGCCTATGGGGACATGTATCGCGCCCACAGACATGAGACACGGCTTGCCGTGTTGATGATGATAGGCATCACCTGCTTCGCCCTCCCGGACTCAGAGGGAGGCCGCTTCCCACGGGCTTTGATGGGGGTGCTGCACGAGATGGTGGAGGAGCATACGTGCTATGCCTGGGCACCAGTATATCTGGTGCAGCTATACAGAGAGCTGTGGGGTTATCACCGGATGAGGTGATTTGGGATTTGCTCCACATTTTTGTTACACTGCTGGGCATATGAGCACATCATATGTATACGACCAGTAGGGCTGCCCCAGCAGCCAGGGCCACAGGTTATCTACAGATATGGCTTTCAGAGGTGGTTGGGGGTCATGGGCCAGCCACGAGCGGTGCTCGCAGGACGGGATGTAGCTTACTACTAGACATATGTTAGAGGGCTTGACCGCACTGGACATTGTATGGAGGCCCTACAGAGGCCATCAGCCCCGAGGAGGAGCCCGAGCACAGATGCGCTGGATCCAGTATACTTTCTGGATAGCAGGACGGAGGCCTGGAGAGCATGAGCGGATACCCCTAGAGAGGGTACGACGACAGTTGGGGCTGCGACAGGATGAGCCGCCTCCCTTCCCTCAGTACAGAGGGATGATGTAGAGGCCCCACTGCCTGCACCACAGCCCGTGGACCCAGATTGGGTAGCAGAGAGACCGGCGGATGATACAGTGGATGATGCCGGAGTGACAGGTGCTTTTTTGGTTTGGTGGGCAGGTCAGAGAGTAGCTAGGATAGCACAGCCCGCACAGCCAGATTTGGCGGCTGTTACAGTAGAGAGGGACCGCCTCCTAGGACAGGTGCAGTTATTACAGGGGCAGCTTGCTGCTGCACAGGCACAGATCGGGGTATTACAGGGGCAGTTAGCCCAGGCACAGGTACTCAGGCACAACCCAGGCACCAGTACAGCCACAGGCACCAGCGCAGCCACAGGTACTAGGCACAGGCACCTGCCACAGGCACAGTGCACAGGTACAGGCGCCACCACAGGCACAGGGTGTACCGGCAGGGCAGGGGCCACTGCTATTAGGAGTCGGGGGACCAGCCCCAGCAGCCATGGTGGCACGGGCCCGTTATATGGAGGCGAGAGCGGAGGCCTGGTATTATCAGGATGTCCTTGATGGTACCGGGGCTGACTATCAGCCATATGTGGTGCACCGAGCTGAGACCTCTCGGAGCCAGAGATCCCAGGGGGCGCAGCCACAGCCGGTGGGTCGGTGACAGGGAGGAGGCGAGAGCCAGCACAGGGACCAGCAGGGAGAGGGGCTGAGGGTGGTGGGGAGAGCTGAGATATCCCTGGAGCAGAGAGGGGTTTTTGGATTTTGGATATAGACACCGGTCTGCGAACCGGGTATGTATATAGAGGCCTGCGTGCCCACATATGATTCATTTATTCATTCTTGTTGTATATACCGGCCTGCGAGCCGAGTACAGGTTGTATAGTTGATACCGGCCTGCGAGCCGAGTATATTTTTGACATGAGAGACCGGCCTGCGAGCCGAGTCGAGATTATTGACAGTGATAGCGGCCTGCGTGCCGGCTTTGTATTATTTTGAGATCACAGAGGCCCCCATGCAGGGCAAGTTGTATATTTGAAACATTGATATATATAGAGATGATGATTTTGATCCATATGGTGTGTATAAAATGTTTTATGTGTTTTGTCGATGTCTTTTTTGAAATTTAATGTGTATAGATGATGAGTTAGATCCAAATGGTGTATATACTGATGGGTTTGATGTAGATATTGAAATGTCGTACGTATTTTGTTGATGGTTGTTTTATTGTAGATAGATGATGTTGATGAAATTGTGATGATATATTGATGTGATTTTGATGACAAATATTGATAATGGTGTCGTTATGCAGGAAAAAGAGACGGGCGCCACAAAAATTTGCAAAAAATAAAGAAAAGGCCTAGGTTTAAGCAAAACGAGACATGTGACCGATATCGGTTATGTAACCGACGTCGGTAGATTGTAAGGACCGATATCGGTTAGGTAACCGATACCGGTTATTCCAAAACGAGATTTTCTAAAAATAGAAAAGCTTGGGTTGGCAACTTAAGTTCTTATTTTTAGAGTTCTTATTTTTAGAGTCATGCAACAAGTTAAATACGTGAATGCGACGCTGTTTGACGACTGATACAGGTAATTGCATGAAAGAATTGAGTGATAAGGAGGAAAGAGACAGGTAAAGTGAGTGTGGGCTGAGATTAAGAAGGTAGAAAGACAAGTTATATTTGAAGAGGGTGATGAACATGGCTGGACGAGGAGAAACATCCAGCAGGCAGGGACGAGAGGGAAGACAAGTTCCACCCCAAGCAGCTGCATCCCGAGAGGTAAACTGTTTGGTTGTATTTTAATTCTTGCATGTTTTGATGAATAGGCTGAGAAAAGGTAAGAGGGTAGAGATGAGAAAAAAAGGTGATAGGCAAGGGTTTGGGATAGAGTGAGTGTTATGGGGTAGGTAAGCAGGGTGTTCACGTATGTTTATAGGTAGAGAGAGGAGTAAACGAGCAAAATAATTATCGTAGGTGGTGGTTTTAAGCAGGGTGTATAGGATTGACAGTGACCGATATCGTTTAGAGATAACCGGTATCGGTTAGTAAACCGGTATCGGTTATCTATAACTGATACCGGTTACTGTAGGAATTTCCAGAATGTGAGAAAAAACACTTGGGGATTTGATTTATTGAATGGTTGTGTGTCGTTTTGATGTATGCAGGCAGAGGCAGGGTTGAGGATGAATGATAGTGTGCCAGCTTTGTTGTCACGAATCCGAGCGGATGTAACACCAGCTGAATGGGCATTGATAAACCATGTGGGGTTAAGTGGAATCCGCTATTATTCATGAATCACACGCAATCATGCTATGTTGCAGGCGTTGATTGAGAGGTGGAATCCGGAAAAGAATACCTTCTATCTGCCAACAGGGGAGATGACAGTGACGTTGGAAGATGTGTTTAGAATTTTGAGGCTCCCAATTACAGGAAGACCAGTGTATCAGGCGTTGCCTAGCGCGGGGCGGGGAGCGATAACAACAGTATTTGGTTCAGCTGCACGAGATTTGACACAACGAGGTTTGACATTCACTTATGGTACAATGTATGCAACACACCCTGAGGAAACAAGGTTGGCAGTGGTATTAATGATAGCGGTGGGGTATTATGCATTACCGAGGGTGGAGGGGGGAAGATTTCCAAAAGCATTGATGAGTGTTATTTGGGAAATGATAGAAAGGAGCGTGACTTTCGCATGGGCACCCGCATATCTGGCGGAGTTATACAGGGGTTTATGGGCCTGCAGGTGAAAACACAGGATGACACTGGATTGTTCATACTTATTACATTGTTGGGCCTATGAGCACATTGTTTGTGTGCGACCGATAGGCCGACCCATCCAGTCGGGAGAGACAGGAGTGCAGAGGTTGGGATTCAGACGATGGGTCCAGACAGAACAAGAGGCGAGATCCCAGGCCGTGATAGATGACATCGAGTATTATAGGCAGGTATGGGAGATGGTGACGATTGTAGATATTTGTTGGAGACCTTACGGGAACTATATGGTGATGGAGCACATAGCTGAGGAGTTGAGGGGTGTAGAGCGATTGAGGTGGATCGCAGGGCACAGGCCAGGTGAGTACGAGAGGATTCCTCTAGATCATGTGCGGTGACAATTTGGATTTGTTCAGGATATACCTATGGCTTATAGACCATACATGAGGATCGACGCCGAGGCAGCATTCTCACCACCCCGGCCAACACCTCCAGAAGGGCCAGAGGAGATAGCAGCCGATCGCAGGGTAATGGATGCAGGAGTGACAGAGGCCTATAGATTATGGTGGGTAGCAGAGCTGCGAGGTGTACGTGATCGTCCTGACATAGCTGTGATTACAGCGGAGAGAGATCATCTGCAGGGTTTAGTTCATCAGCTCCAAATGCGGGTGAATGAGACAATGGGATTGTTAGCAGTTGCAGAGTCACGAGTGGAGAGACTAGAGGCAAGATTCCTCCACGCAAGAGGATGTATTCGTATGTTACAGGAGATGTTGGCAGATCAGTGGGAGGAACCAATAGCAGTGGCACCTTTGAGGATGGAGAGGCCAAGTGAGTGGCATTGACGATCATGATCACCACCTGATTCGGGAGGAGGCGCAAGGGTCTAAGTGAATTTCATAAAAGTATAAGAATAAATAAGGATGCCGACCTGCGCGTCGATGATAGAGAAGATGTATTTGTTTAACATCTAAATAAAACTAAATATGTATGTTGATTTGAGTTATGATAATAATAAGAATGGTTGTGTTTTGAATGTTTTGTTTTGAAAAAGGATAAAGATGAATGTGAGCGAATAGAAATACACAAATAGATTTATATATACCACACATGATAGGTTATGGTAGGGGATGGTCGAGCTAACCTTGGGAGACCCCATGTCTCCTAAGTGCTGCCTACATAGCCCATTGCACAAAGCAAGGAGGGGCCTCAGACCGATGTAGTTCTCCCTTAGGACCAGGGAGAGGTGAATTCAGGCAATTTGGTTGTGGTTAGGTAATTTGTTGGTTGGTAAAAAATATTGATATTGGTAGGGTAATGTTATTGGTGTTAGTAAGGGATTGGCGATGTTGGTGTAGGTATAGGTGAAACGAAAGTTAGCTTACCCAAGTAGTAGGGAACCGTGTCCTGATTAAGGTCAACACATAACCCTAGAGTCGAGTAAAAGAGGCAGAAGTGTCCCGTAGTTGAGAAGAGCTAAACAAACCACATATATTAACATAGGATGGGCTTGAATCCCTAGGTGCCTTGCATAGGTGAGAAGTCAATAGGTGAAAAGAGTCGTATTATCACAATATATCGGATATACGTCACGTCCCTTGAGTTTTGTTGTGTTGACGAATGGTGAGGTGAGGTGGCTGGTATAGCTGGGGTGCAGAGAACTTATTAGAAGGTGATTATTCTGACGAAAGAGAACCAAACCTAAATAGACAAGTCCATGACTCAAAAGTGCTTTGGAATACTGCTTTTATTTTTCTGGATATAGACTGATTAATGTGGGAAGTCCATAGGGGATATGTATTTTGTTGTTCTTGAGGTCTTCACGAAGCTGATCAATACGAGAAGCTTCTGATAAAGGCTGACTTTGTATAGCTGTCCTTCAAGGGAGCAGTCTATTTATAGTAGCAGATGTATTTTTTTGTGTATAGCTGTCCTTCGGGGGAGCAGTCTATTTATAATAGTAGAAGTGACTTTGCACATAGCTATCCTTCGAGGGAGCAGTCTATGTATAACTTAGAGGTCTAGATGTCCGTTTGGCATGAAGCATCTAGTTTTGTAGGAAGTTTGACTCAAGAATATCCCATAAGTGTACAATTGAGAACATGTTATTTTGATACTTTTAAGTCATGGACCAGACTAAAAAGGGGAAGGCATCTTTAAGAGGAGGTAATGACCAAACCACGTGAGCTTGATTCTATTTTGAGATGCATGGAACAAAAATGTATGAGGTAGTAAATGAGCTCAAGGGACGAGCGCAAGGTAGATAAGAAGTGATATAACACTAAATTCAACAGTAGAATGGTCGAAGATGCAAGGCATTAAGGGGTTCAGGCTCAGGTTTACCATTAAGCGAAGCTAAACGGTAAGTGCCTGATCCGTAAGTATGAGTGATAATGTAGGGCCCAATCCAATTAGGAGTAAATTTTCCACGTTTTCTCTTTTCTAGTTTGGTTACATGCTGATTCTCTTTGAGGACAAGATCACCAACCTTAAAGGTATGCTCATGGAGTCACTTATCATAAGCACGCTTGATGCGTTTTTGATAGATTTGAAGGTGGTCAAGAGCTGTAAGACGACGCTCATCAAGAAGCTCCAATTGGGCTAACCGCTCTTGGCGGAAATCATCATTGGTGAGAATATCCTGAAGAGATATTCTTAGGGAGGGTATTTGTATTTCGAGAGGCAAGACAACCTCGGTACCATATACCAAAGAGAATGGGGTGGCATTAGTGGAGGTGCGAATGCTAGTCTGATAAGCCCAAAGGGCAAAGGGGATGTGATCAGGCCAATTGCTTCTAGAATCGTTAACAACTTTCATGAGGATTTTGGTGAGGGTTTTATTAGAAGATTCGGCTTGACCATTTGCTTGTGGATAGTAAGGTGATGAGAAGCTAAGTTTGATACCAAAGTTGTCACAAAGGTCTTGTAACAACTTATTTTTGAAAGATTTTCCATTATCTGTTATCAGGCGATGAGGAATGCCAAAACGACAGATAATGTGATGGTTAATGAATTCGACGATTTTTTCTTTTTTGGTTGAAATGAGTGGAATGGCTTCCACCCATTTAGTGTAATATTCGGTTGCTGTGATTATCCAACGGTGACGTTGCGAAGATGGTGGGTGAATCTCACCAATAAGGTCTAAACCCCATTGTGAGAAAGGCCAAAGATCTCGTGTGACCTGTAGTGGATGGCTAGGAGTATGTTGAAGGTTGGCATGTTGTTGACACATAACACAATGCTTAACATATTTGTAGTAGTCGTTATTAAGAGTAGGCCAATAATAGCCTAGGCGAAGGATTCGTTTGGCCACGGCAAGGCCACTAAAATGTCCACCACAAATACCGTCGTGGACTTGTTGGATGGTATAGGTGACCTCCGCACCGGTTAGACATCGAAGGAGGATGCCATCAAAGCCACGTTTATAGAGGAGTCCCCCCATGACGACATAACGAGAAACACTTTTAAGAAAATCACGTTTGCCGTTACTAGTAAGGTCAGGTGGGAGAACAGAGGTTGTAAGATAGTCGTGAAATTGGTGATACCAGGTATCCTGCGAATTAGCAGACACATTATTTATCATACAAACATCTGGGGCGGAGTAAGATGGGGCAAAGAGTTGTTGGACCAAGATGAATATGTCAGAGTCAGTTGGTGAGGCAAGGAATTTGCGAGGCTAAGCAAGCCATAGTATCCACAAATTTGTTAGTGGAGCGGGGAATGGTTTGGATAGAATAATGAGTAAATAAGGTCAAAAGTGAATCCACGTAATGTTTGTACTTTTGAAGTTCCTCATTTTTACATTGGTAGATGCCCATAACTTGATTGACTACCAGTTGAGAGTCACCAAAATGTTAATAGATTTGACACCTAAGTGTAACGCAACTTGGAGACCCAAAACAAGGGCCTCGTATTCCGCTGTATTATTAGTGCAGGGGAAATCGAGCCGGAAGGAAAGAGGCATAGGCTCAGCATCAAGAGGAATGAGAACAACGCCGGCTCCTCCGCCGCGCTGGCATTTGGATCCATCGAAGAAGAGGGTCATTGGATACGACTCCTCACTGAGTGAAAGAGTGGCAATGAGTTCGTTGGGGAAATTAAAATTGGTAAATTGTTCCCCAGGTAAAGGGGCTTCCGCGAGTTGGTCTGCAATAGTTTGTCCTTTTATTGACTTCTGGTGTACAAATTCAAGGTCGAGGTCAGCAAGGAGCATAAGCCATCGGGCGATGCGTTGGTTTAGATGAGGTTTGGCATACATATAATGAATGGGGTCCGCGTTGGTGATGACAAAAGTTTTGTGATTCAGGAGGTAGTGTCGGAGTTTGGTGGCTACGAATGATAGGGCTAGGCACAACTTTTCTACATGTGTATACCTAGTCTCGTAATCCATGAGAGTACGACTTATGTAATAAACGGCTTGTTCTCGATGCTCGGAGTCACGATGTGCGAGCATGGCTCCTACAGCATGGTCGGTGGCAGAAAGGTAAAGATAAAAAGGGTGATCGTCTTGAGGTGGGATAAACACGGGTGGTTGCAAGAGATAGGCTTTAAGAGCCTCAAAGGCTTGGTGGCACTCTTCGCTCCATTGAAAGACAATGTCCTTTTTAAGGAGATGATGGAAAGGTTGACATCGATCTGAGAGTTGGGAGATGAAACGCCGGATAGATTGGAGCTTACCTTGCAAACTACGCAACTGTTTGAGGTTAGTAGGTGGGGGCATTTCTAGGATAGCTTTGACTTTAGCTGGATCGACCTCGATGCCACGCAAAGAGATGATAAAACCAAGAATTTTTCCCGAAAGGACACCAAAGACACATTTCTTTGGTTGAAGGCGAACACAATATTGTAACAGGCGATCGAAAATAATGGTTAAAACATCGAGATGTTCACTGCGATGTTTAGATTTGCCAAGAAGATCATCGACATAATCCTCAAGGATAGTGTGCATAATGTCATGAAATATGTAAGTCATAGCCTGCTGGTAGGTTGCACCAGCATTCTTAAGGCCAAATGGCATGACACGATAACAGAAGGTTCCCCAAGGAGTTATGAAGGCAGTTTTATGTTGATCGGCCGGGGCTACCAAAATTTGATTGTATCCCGAGAAGCCATCCATGAGAGAAAGCATCTCATGGCCCGCAGTGAGATCAACAAGTTGATCAATACTTGGGAGGGGGAAGTCATCCTTCGGGAAAGCGAGGTTAAGGTCTCGGAAATCCGTACATATCCGAAGTCCCCCCGTTGCTTTAGTAACAGGTACGATGTTAGAGATCCATTGAGGATAGTCAATAGGTAAGATGAAGGAAACAGAAAGGAGTCGTTGAAGCTCTTCTTTGACCAAGAGGGCAATGCGTGGATGCATTTTTCTCAGTTTCTACTTAACTGGTTTGGCATCGGGTTTTAGGGTAATGTTATGGATAGCAATGTCAGGATCAATTCCTGGCATGTCAGCGTAGGACCAAGCGAAAGCTTGGTTGCGGGCACGGAGAAAGGTAGTAAAGGTAGCTTGTTCTGATGCGTTAAGAGATTGTCTGATCTTCACAATGTGAGGATCATCCTCAGTGTGGATGTTGATTTCTATAGTCGACTCATTCAACATGGTTTGAGTTTCAGATGGTAAGGCGCGTTGAATATAAGAGTCGTTCGCACCAAGGTAAGTGAGGATGGAGTCGTCATCCTGGCACTCAACAACATTAATTGAAGGCGAATCCTCTTCGATCATGTCTGGATACAGAAGGGGAAGAGAAGATGGGTCTTCATTATCGTGTTGATAAGTGAGAGGACCCAGGAAGATAGCGTTTATGAAAAAAAAAAGTTAGGAGGGATAGATTCAGGGTTTATCGACTCTGTGGGTGACGATGGCAAAATGGGTGATGATGGTTCGGTAGGGGTGACTGTCGTCATCTTCCAGGATACAACTGATATGCGATGTTTCTTTGGTGTAAGTGTTTCAGGAAATCCAAGACCACTATGATCTTTGTGTTTGCGTGTAGTCACGGGAATGATTGTATGTCGGCCTTGTTCATAAAGACCAAAACCAAAACCTTTCCAAGCACAGCGAGTCAAGAAGGTGAGGGCGAAACGATGATTTGTCAGGTATTGAAAATCAGATTGGAAGGGAACCACACCAAGGGGAGGTTCAGGGGTAATAGAGGATGTGTCGACACCCCCATACGTTAGGTTGGTGCGGCAATTAGGTGGTCCGTAGGAGATTACCTCCCCCACACGACGGTCGTAGGTAGGATGCGCATGTAACTGTCCATACTCCTGTGGGGTATGGAAAGAGCTAACATTATATAGGTGATACTCCCCCAGTGTAAGGCGTTGAAAAACATCTACTAAGGGGTCTGAGGTTGGGATGTTGTCCGCGGGAAAGGAAGTGGTATTTGCGACGGCGGTTTCATTGGTTGAAGGTGTAGGTGTGGTTGAGGTGGATGGTAGAGGTGTAGTTGAAGTGGATGGTTGGGTTGGATGAATGGGTGTCTTGACTGGTACAAGCACATCATTAGGGCGATATAACATATTGCAGGTTTTGAAGGGGGGAGGATCAACTTTTACGGTGTAGGACTTCCCCTCGTACTCAAATTTTATGCATCTATGTAAGGTGGAGGGAACACATCCCATAGCCCGGATCCAAGGGTGGCCTAACAACATGTTATATTGGAATTCTCCCTCAAGGACATAGAAGAGTTCAAGTAAGGTACGTGGCCCTACACGAATGTTAAGGATCACAGTGCCTAAGGTAGAAGTAATAGCATCGTTGAATGAACGCAGCATGGTGGGGTTGGCACACATGTAGCTAGAGGGGATATTCATTTGTTGAAAGGCTTTGGAAGAGATGATGTTTAGGCTAGTGCCCCTGTCAATCATAACACGACGTACCCGAATGTCCCGGACGTAAGCTGAGATGAAAAGAGTGGGGTCAGGATCTTCTGCACCAAAGTCAACAATTTCGTCTTCGGAGAAACTGACAGCAGCGGTTTGCTGCACAGGGACGGAAGTGGTAGATTGTTTGGTGAGAGAGGCAACGTGGTTGGGTGTTAAGATGGAGGTAACGGGAAAGGTTTCGTTAGGTAAGACCTCTATCCCTTGAAGGATTTCAACAAGCACTTGGCGATGAGATTCAGAGGTCTGAATGAGATCATACAGTGTCATTTTTACAGGTGATTGGTGAAGCTGTTTGATCATGGTTCGGTGGGAAACTCCATTAGAGATGGGGTAGGCAGGTCCACGAATAACCACTTTAGGTGGTGGTGTGATCGGGATGGTGGACGGAGAAAGAGAGGCCGCAGGTGTGCTTTCTTTAGCTTTCCCATTGTTTTTCTGCCCTCGAGTAGCAACACTAATCATGTTGATCTCGTGAACACGAGAGGAGGAAGACGGTAGGGATAAGTCATGGTCTTTGAGCGGTGGGGTTGTAATAATGATAGATCTTGGTGAGGCGGGGACAGGTGGTATAGGAGAGGGGATTGAAGCTAAAGGTCTCTCCCTTTGTAAATTGTCTTTCTTAACCTTTTTATCTGAGAGAGGTGACTGACGAAGTATGGCTTTCAACGCTTTGCATCCCTCTACATCATGTCCTGGTGTGCGGTGGTAAGCGCAGATTTTAGACTCATCATAACCTATAGGTCGAGGTTTAGATGGATCATAGGGTCTAAGTGGGGGTAGGGAAATGGTCGCATTCTCCACCAACATAGCAAGGATTTTGGCGTAAGACCCTTTGAGCGGGTCAAAGTCAGAGGAAGATGAGGCTATTGACTGGGTAGGTTTCGGTAATGACTGGGTATGGTTGATTTGTACGGGGTGGCGGCTTAGCCAAGGGGTTTTGATAATTGGATTTAACTACACGTGACTTCTTCGGCGCAGAAGTTATGTTTAGCTGGTCAGATGATGTGGTAGCAGAAAACAACCATGGAGAAAGAGGAGTGACAGTAAACAAATCCTTTGATGATGGAGTTTGTTTAGGGTTGATAGGTGGATAGGATACTTGGGGTGACGGTGTTGATATACCCTTGGATCTTTGTATGGGTGCAGAAGGTGTAGGTCGTTTTAAAGAAAACGCAGGAGGTATGATGTATTGATGCAAGGTGGAGGGATGAGGTCCCAATATAGAAGGTAGGTGTGACGGTGATGGTTTTAGTTGTGATAGAGACATAGGTTGGATTTGAGGAGATTGGGTCTGTCTCCTAAGTGGATGGACGGCTTTACTTTTGGATAAATCTAACCGTTTAGGTGGGTGTGTTAGACTGGGTATTGGTGAGGTCCCAAGCATAGGGGAAGGTTTGGTTAGGTCAATAGAGGTGGATGAGGTATTTGGTAGAGATGAGGGGGGTGAAGATGAGGACATAGGCATTTTAAGCTTTTGTAAACACTTCGGGTATATGGTAGAGGCGTCTGGATCGGTCATCTGCATTTGAGTAGAATATGGTGTACTCAAACGTTCCCATAGGACTCGTCTATCTTCTGAGGGGTGACAATCCTCACGTTGTGAATAGGAAATTTTGTATGGAAGAAAGGTGGGTTGTGATTCCGGTCCACTGTGGGTGTGATACAGGGGGTAAACGAGGCACTGTATCAATGGGCGTTAAGAGGTCAACCAGTCGCTGAAAATATTTAGGCGATGAAGAACTAATAGGTAGGAGGGCATGTTTGAGAGGATCCGTCATGATTAAAGAATTTGGTGATGTCGGTTCAAGGGGTTTCTCGTCTAAGGATGACGAAAAAAGTGGCAAGTCTTCCTCTTGTACAGCAAGAGTGGTAGAAGGAGATGTTTGGGAAATAGATAAGCTAGATAACATCCGCTCACAGTCTTGCAAGAGATGTGGTGTAAGAAGGCTCATCTGTGAGAAGAGAACTCTGGGCGGTTAATTCCTTTATGGGTAAAGGAATGGAAAGGATTTCGTCTTGTCTTGATGGTGGTGAAGGGGGTTCGGGTTCCTGTGTTAGTGAAGAGGCTTGATTCAGAATTTTCTTGATAGAGGCTTTTGGCTGGGAGTCGAAGACTACATGAATTTCATGAACACTCTCCTCAGCTAAGATATCTTGGTTTATGTTACTACTAGATGAGTGGTTCAGGAATGGTTTGTTGAAGATTTTCAAATTTCAGTTAGTAGGGGCATTAGGATTATTGAGGGCTATATCCCTTGCATCAACCATTTCCTACACTATGTTTTTCAACATCTTGCAGTTTTCATGACTGTGTCCCTTCACGCGGTGGAAGTTACAGAAGTCATTTTCTTTGTACCAAGAAGGTATAGCATAGGTGGAATCAAACCTGGAGTGAGGTTTAACAGGAGGTAAGGTAATAGCTCCTTCTTTGAGTTTTTTTTCTAATATCACAACATAAGTTTCTCCCAAGGGAGTGTAATTGATGGGCTCGGATTTATACTTATAGGTGGTTTTTGGAGGGGTATTAGACGGTGCTTGGGATTTGACCATCACCGCATGGACAGCTCCTTTTGATTTCGAAGCAGTCGATGCGTAAGAATTAGTGGTGTTAGGTTTGTTGGTGGAGTCTTGGGTTCGAAAATTGGGGTTTTTGTTGCGCAACCGCAATTTCTCTTCCTCTAAGGCTCGAATCTCTAGTTTTCGAGCCATAGTAAAGGCCTCGTAAAATGTGTGGAAAGTTTGAATTTGGAGGGTAGGATAAATGTGCTTAGCGCAGGCCCGCGTAAAGAGTTCGATAAGTTCGGCCTGAGGCAATGCATAAGTAAGTTGGTTAATAAGGCCCCATCATCGTCCAACGAAATCTGCGATAGATTCATCTTCAAATTGTCAGATGGCATAGAGGTTGGTGATAGATACTTTCTTATCAATGTTAATGGAGAAATGATCCAAGAAAGATTGGGCTAATTGGTTAAAAGAGAAGATTGAGTGCTGGGTTAAAGCACTGTACCACTCCAAGGCGGGTCCTGATAAGGACATGGGAAAGGTGTGGAGTAGTAAGGCATCATCATGAGCAATCAGATAGCAGGCATGTCTAAATGATCACAAATGTTGTTGAGGATCCTCCTTACTATTAAAACGAGTGAATTTTGGTAATTCCCATTGAGGAGGATATGAATGAAGGGGGACAAAAGGATGAATAGGCTCCCGAAAAACTTGCTTGTATGTCAGGGTGCTATGGCTTCCTGAAACAGAAGCCTCCAGATTTTACATTTTGTCCATCATTTGTTTGATTAAATCAGTGGTTGGATGAGATGATGGTGCGGTTGCTGTAAACGGAGGGGGATTGAGCCAAGGGCCACCACTAGACAACGGTGGGGTTAAATGTTGATAAGGTATTCAGGATGAATATGTTGAGGTGACCGAATAGGGATGTCCTATATAAGATGTTGAAGTCACCGGATACGTGTGTGGAAATGAAAAGGTGGGCGGAGCTTGAGAAGGAAATCTTGTGTGGATAGGTGGCAGAGAGCAAGTTATGAAAGGAGCAGTCTGCGAGAGAGACGAGGTAGGAGCAGTCGGTGGTAATGATATATGGGGCCCCAGATTAACAAAAGGAAATTCAATCTGTGCCGTAAGAACATCTGAAGCCACTGAGTTGGGTGACGGGGCTAAGGATGAAGAAGGCAAGGCGGAATTATTAGGTGGAGAAGGAGCTAAGTGAGCGGCTATACTAATAGGCATACCAACAAGGAGTTGACCATCGGGTGTACGGTCAGGGGCATGAGACAAATAGTACCATATAGCGCTAGGATTAGCATCCAAAAATTTCGTAAATTCCTTATCTCCTATAGGGATTTTGGGAACCTCGCTGGTGTCCGTAGGATTCCCCATAGGATGTGAAGGGGGTGATTCAGGAAAAGGCATGGAGCAGGCATGTGAAACTATGGCTGCAGCTTGTTTTCGAGTGATAACAACCATGGACAAGAGTACACAACAGGGATGCAATCTATTAGGAACAGAAGCAACAACAAAGTGTTGGAATTGGTGGGTTGCTGGTTTTGGGAACTGTGAAAGACAGTAACCGATATCGGTCAAATAACCGATGTCGATCAGGTTGTAGCTAGCGTCGGTAAGTTAACCGATGTCGGTATAATACGACCGGTGTAAGAAGTTGTAGGAAGTTGCTGATTTGAGGTTAACAGTGCTTAGTATGCCTACCAAACTGTTCTGAAGTGATCACAGAAAACAGTGTATGACAGAGAAACAGAACAAAAAACAAACAAGATGCACAATCAAATTAACAGACTAAACCTAGGATTAGTTTTAATCACTTTGGGCTTATGCCTTAGACGCAAGATGATGTCAATCCTAAACAAAAGACCTAGGGGAAATGTCAAGTTTGTTTTGGCTTATAAGGTTACCTCAATCGGGCGGAGGAATACCGCGGACAAGGGGGGATGTTTGAGCTGTTGTGTTGATTATGATGTGATTCGGTATGTGTTTTGCAGTGAAAGTAAGATTAATTTCTTGTCAATACCGTGGATATCACCCCCACATGTACGACCTGTTACTTAATCTATGTTCACTAGAATTCAAAACGGCAAGAAAGAATGTGATGCACGTGTTTTAAACCCAAATCAAAAATGATATTCGATGAAGCAAAGAAGATGACTTTCACTAATGCAAAGATGTGAAAGCAAGACAAATTATTTTACCAAATAATAGAATATCTTGTGAATATTTTAGAAGAAGAAAATAGCAAGAAAGAAAGAAACCCAAAATGGGTCCCACCGGGCGTGCCAAAATGTTTCACACAGAATGCTTCCATTCCTGGAATAGAGTTGCTTCTATCCTTTCATTCCTTTGAGAAACAGATAAGGGTTAGGGCTAGGAGGAATACCTGTTGAATTTTGAGAGGGTGTGCGCGTACCGTAGAGAAAGATCAGGTCGATTGCGAAGAACTCCTTTTTGTCTGGGAAGGACTACCTGCAAGTAAAAATACAAGACCACCAGATTCTAATTAGACAATAAATGAGGGAACTGCCTAGGGCCCAGGAAATATTAGACTTCCTTTCGAAGGTGGTCAGTTCCCCTACTAATATGAATTAACACAAATTATTACAAAATTACAATTTAATTACCTTGTTAAAACAATAGAGGAAAGGGCTCGTTTTGGTTTTGAATCACAGTAACCGATGTCAGTCACTGTCACTGGTACCAGTTTCTGATAACCGATATCGGTAGGGGTAGTGGTTTAGGGGCTTTTAGTGAAGGTTGGCTATAAGGTGGCTATGGTGTTTATAAGGCTAGTAAATGATTGGGGATAGGTAATGGGGTGATGGAGAAGACTCAGAGAGTATGTGGGTTGTTCTTGGGGGAAATGTAGGGGTAGAGGAATGACAATTAGATGGAGGGTGTCACCGGGTAGTAGATCTAGGAATAGACTTAGAATTGTTGTGATTCAGAAGTCCAAGAAATGTTATTAAAAGAACATACAAGATACTACTTACCAATTCCTGATGGAGATATCAGGTCTAAAGACTGTGATAACTAAGGCAGGGCTCAGGTAGGATGATCGGACAATCAAAGATGAGCTATCTTCTCTCCCAATGCTTGGATGAGTGTCACTGGGCTCCGGTTACTTAGTTGCAGTCTTGGGCTTGATGTCCTTCTCTGCAAACTCCTCTCTTTCCTTCACTTGTCTCTGCTCGGCCAAGTGAATTCCCGATCCTTCCAATCAATTCCCAAGTTCCAGATCCCTTGTTTTTGGTTGGGGGAGGTCATTTACAGGGAACAGATGGCGATTACGTAACCGACGGCGGTCGAGTAGGAACCGATATCGGTTAAGTCAAAGTGAGCTATTTTTAGTAAAATAGCCAACTTTCCCTCCTTTTCTCCCGAGGAATTAGTTGTGGGCTTGGTCAAATCATTATTAGGTTGATTTTGGTGCGGGTGAGGAGTAATTAGTCATGGGTGTGGATGTAGACCAAGTTATAGGTCTTAATTAGGTTAGTTTAGGGTTAGGACTAGGTCATGATGAGGTGGCGAAATGAGGTGGCAGGCTTGGAGATGTGGATTTATTAATTATAAGGTAATTAATAAATAATTGTGTAAGGTTTAGGTGATGAGGTTAGGTTGCGAAATGAGATGCGGGGCACGGGGGGTCGTAAGACACAAATTTGGTGTCTACAAAAGGTATGAGATGATCCAATGTGAATCCTAACCGATCCAAGCCATCATCTTTGTAAATAGTGTCAGAGCAAGTAGGATCAGATGGAATATGTGGCCAGTAAGCATTATTCACGAAGAGAGTGCATGTAAATGGTGTGGATGTAGATTTCTCATGAGAAGACAATGAAGGTGGTATGGCATGCGATGTATGGACAAGACCACGATAAATTACAATTTCATTAGTAAAAGGTGGGGGTGATATTGAAGGAAATGGAACATTGTCTAGTGCACAAATGGTTCCTTCGAGTGGAGGAAAGTTGTCTAGATAGTCTGTGGGTCGCGGATCAACAACATGATGGATAGTAGGAGAATTTGGAATAGGTAATGTAGTGTTTGGATCTAGATTGCAATATTTAAATGGGGTATTATCATCAGGAACTAGATATTTAATTCCCTCATGTAATAATTTGATGCATCGATGGATTGTAGAAGTTACGACTTGCATTCTATGAAGCCACAGTCTACCAGGTAAGAAATAATATGAAATGGGGAAATCAATGACAAAGAACATGGTAATAATTGTTTTAGGCCCAACTGTGATAGGAAAAACAATAGTGTTGAGACATGGATGCATAGTAAAATCATATGCCTAGAGAGAAATAGATGTTGGGTTAAGATTAGATACATAAAGGCCTATATTCTAAATGAATGATAAAGGATAAAGATTAAGATCAAATCCATTATCAAATAAAGTTCGCTTAACACCCCAGTTAGCATAAAACCTAGGCAGTCATGAGATAAATCTCCCTCATTTACCGGTGAGGCTCCCATGTTAGATTTGTCAATTAAAATATGCTAGTATCTATATGGGGTTTTACTTTAACTGTTCAGCTCATGAACCAGAGCTGTACAGTTCTGTAGCAAGTAAGCTGTTTAAGAAAGGAAATATTTATAGAAGGGAATTATATAAACATAGAGAAGAAATGGGGAAGATGTGCATCCCAATCAATAGATAACAGAGTTGATTGCATGCACATAGAAGAAACCAATAGATATCAACACAGAATTATAAGCAAAGGAAGCTTTAGATCTAGATCTAAAATAACACGAAGTTTATTCAAAGATCTAAGATAGAAAGATAGAAACAAAATACACTGTGACACAAAGTTCTTCGAAAATCTGCTCTTACATATTTTTTGCTTCAAGTGGCTCTCAGGGGTTTTAGCAAAAAGTCTGGAACACAAGAATGTTGCTTACAAATTCTGATCATTAACCCAAAGGTTCTTCTTCTACTTATAGAATGTAGAAGGGAAAGTAAAAATGGGAAACTCAACTGAACTAAAACATAAACAACAAGTAAAGATGACATTTGGCAATCATCCTCCACTAACTTCTCCTTAAGTGACACATGTATCACTTAACTAATAGAATTGTTCCACATAACTTTAAGTAATGGTTTCAAAACCAATAACTTTAAAGTTTTACAATTTCATCTGGGAACGTGGAAAATAGAAGAAGAATAGAAGAAGAAGTCAAGCCAGCTATAACATTAATGTCTTCTTTTTGTTTTGATACTAGATATACTTGTCGAATGTGTAATTCAACATTTTCCCATCTATTTTAGCCACCGCTTCCTTTTTTGTTGTGAACTGCAGCAACCCTTCATTAAACACCTTGATACATGCTTCCAAATCCTCCAAGCTCGGCCTGAACCTTGCAATATCCATCTGTAGTGCCACCAGTCTGCTAATGGAATTCATCGTGAAAGGCTTAGTAGCTCCATCAATTCTCCCTTGTACCATCAGAAGAGACCCTTCCAGGGAATTAGGCACTCTGCTAGAAATGATCCGTACCTATGAAGTAACATTTCTGACCACTTCCTCCTCAGTGAAAGCAATGATACTGTCTGGTAAAGATGATGCCTTACTCTCAAGTGCCTGCATCCTCTTTAGTAAAACTCTGTAAATCTCTAAACGGAAAGATACTACAAACTCCAGCTGCTTCCCCTTATCGAATGATCCATTTGGTACAATCTACTCTGTAACCAATACTTCTCTTGGTAGCTTGTTGATTTAAGCCAAAGTACTCAGGTTACTCTCAGCAACTATGTTCATATCTACTATGCTATCAATGTTCTTCAGCTGATTTGTCCATCATTCATAACCTTCAGGTGGCTTTACCTCTCGAAGTTGTACAGAAGCTTGGAATAATCAGATTCTTCCATTCGTACAATGGGCTTTCACCTGATTCTTGCATTTCCATCTCCTACCATAAGATGACACTCACCTCTAAAATGGGTTGAGTGGAAGATTTAGCAACCTTGGCTATGATCTCGCACCTTAGATACCTGCTTCTGAAGTCTTTCTGTCTTTTCTCTGTCAAGACCTAAGGAATAGAGCATCTATCAATGTCTGTTTCTCCTGCTTCAATCCTTCTGTGGTGGCTTGAACCGATGGGTACATTGGTTAGAAGTTACTTCTCGCAGAATGAGCTCATCCTCCTTCTTCCCTTCCACCAGAACTGACTATCTCAGAAAACTCTGTTTCCCTCTCATCAATGAAACTTGAAGTTACCTTACAACTGTTAGGTTTTCTTCTTTTCATCCTAGACTTTAGAGTATCTTTCAAGTTGTGTTCCTCCAGCTTCATTTCAACTCTAGCTTCTAGAACCAGGTGCGAAGCCAACCATTCTAAGAAGTTACCTCTTGGAGAATGAGAAGTTGTCTGAGTGCACTACTATCTCCCACTTTGTTTCCTCTCCATCAGAAACTGCTACAGTGTTATGGCTACCATCTTCTAAATCATCCAAGGACAAAGCTCTTTTGAACTCTGCCATCTGCAGCTTCAACGTCTCTTTCTGGAATAGGTGCTAAATGGAGTGGCTGAGGAGAGAAGATGAATGTTGCCGGATTCAGTGGAGGCATGGAAGTGTCCTACTGAGGTGCAACATTCGGTGAAGTATTGGATGCTGGAGAAGCTGGAACTAAAGTCATAGCCATGGAAGTGATCTTCTCCTTTGATTGAGATCTTCTGTGCACTTTCATCTTCTTGGGCCTTCTGCTGCTTTCTCCTCCGTGCTTCCACTTGAGGGAATCTCCTGTGCCGAAGTTTCCCGTGATTTGATTCATCAATGCTTCATCAAGGAAGTATCCCTTCGTCAGCAACCAGTTTGAAGTGTTCACCATAACAGTGCCAGACCTTTCCTCAATCGTATGGCAACCCCCTATGTTATCTCTGAAGTACGGATCTATCTCCTCCCATTTGATGGTAAGTGTCAAGTAACACATTCCCATCATCTCTAAGATCCGTAGGTATCTGTGCTAGTTTAAAGTCATACACTTGCCGTGTTGATAGCCCACTAAATCTTTCTTTCTAACCTTGTACTCACTTTTGCACTTCATCAAGAAATCCTCTAATGAAGGCACATGTGCGTACTCCTGGGAGATCATCTTCCTGGCTACTCCAAATGGATCGAAGTTTAGCCGTGCTAGGAAGAACTCTTGCTCATACTTGGATAACTTTTCCACTTCTAATCCTCATGCTTTATGAATGCTTTGGCAGCTATAATGTCCCACAGTGATCGGAAGAATCTTGTAGACTTGTGCCATTTCGACTGAAGGTTGTGTATCTCCACAAGTTGTCTGCTCAGCTCCATGGTGATCAATCTATCATTCAGATATATAGGCAGCTTAACTGGTTCTCCAGAAAATCCAGTAACCATGAGGTATGTGAAATCTACAAACTGAATGGATAGACTGCCAATTCTGGATATAGCTTCCCATGCTTCCTTGCTCACCATGTTGGCCTTTAGGTCCCTTGTCTAGCCTGTAAATGAATTCGTAGAATAATCCATCGTTGACCAATTTGAAATATTTCTTGCATGCAGGTACAGTAAGCTTTGGGTAGCACTCAAAAATGGGGGTCCTTAGAAAGAATGCCACATCTATCCAGCTTGGAGAAGATGCCTTGTGAAGCTACTGCATATGCCAAATAAGAAGTCATTTTGAAGTTGAAAAGTATGCTTCATGTTCTGGAGTTACTCACCAATGTTTTCGCTAATGATTTCCAACCAATTGATTATTGAATCAACCTTGTTGACTTCAATGGTCCTGATGAAAGCATACATCCATGTACAGAAAGTGTGAGCATTCGCCTCGCCATTTATCCTGCATAACAATTTGGCAATATCATCTACCTTCTATACCAAATTGGACCGCGGAAGAGTTCTTGGGAACTTAGAATGAGATTTGGCTTCTTCATGTATTTTCTATTAATTTTGTTCATGCAGTCAACTCTATGCTTCTCCCACCAGGGATCGGCATCCTGAATGCTAATGGAAGTCACCACCTTTTGATCTGGAATCTTCAAGCAATAATTGATGAAATATGCATCCAACTGAATTATTGTTTTCCCTGTAGCATCTCGCACTAATCTGGATGAAGGATGGTAAGACCTAGCACACTCCATAATGAACTCTAGCAACAGGTTTGTGTATGGAAAGGCTGCATCTTGAATAATTCCATTGTTTTTAACTGCACGCATGAGTGAAGTCTTTCCTACTCTTGATCTATCAATCAATTCGGAAAGAGGTTCTGGACCTAGATTTGTGTCTACTATGTCTACAAATTTAGAAGTGATGCATGACTCAGTTGTGCTTTCTTTTTCATCCCTTTTTGCCATAGCTTTGTCTATCTTTGTCTGGATAATTCTTTTTCTTCTTATTCGGCTGGAATTCTTCAAAACTGGTTCAGATCTAGATAATTCTTTAGATTCAGAGGATATATTCAATGTATTGGACATTGATTAAAGCTCCTTTTCTTTTGTAAAGCACCTGTAACAAATTCTTGCAAATAATTCAGACAAAGATGGCAACTGGAACATGAACAGTGAATTTTTAATCATAAAAATCTGCATAATTGAAACTTGTTGCCCCAAAATTTGATGTTTTATTTGCATGCAAAGTGAGCATGAATTTTACCAACTTCACCTGAGCACCTGTTTCACTTATGAAAACAATTATCTAGAAACAAATCAACTTCTTTCAACCTGTGCACCAAAATATGAAGCTTTTAGCATTAATTTCACCTTTTTTTGAGCAAAAATCCTCTTCAAATGGGGCGCACTTTTCCTCTGGGTTGCACTTCTTTGCCTGGGAATTAATTAATTCATTCTTATGACAGCCCCTGCTTATATAATCCTTGTGATTCTATAATTAATTAATGTCTTTGCTATTACTGACAATTAATTAATTAATTAATAAGCTTCACTCTTCAAATGGGGTGCCTATTTTGTGCATGCTTATGGCTGCCATTAAATAAATTAAAATTATTTAATTTTAGACTTCTGCTTCCAGTTAACTCAAGCCTCACAGTATGCTTTGACCTTAGCCACTGAAAATAGGAATTAATTTAATCATTTAATACTTTAAAAAGTATTTTTTCTCTCCCAAAAGGGGCGCACTTTTTGACATAAAGGGGCTGCATTAAATAAATACTATTTATTTAAATTTAGAACAGTCTATTTTCAACCACCTTTTGTCTTTTATCCTCTGTTGACTTTTCCACAAGCCTGGGTACCAAAATTGGGTGAATAATTAATTAAATTAATTAATTTAAAGGCTACCTTTCCTTCCCCAAAGGGGTGACACTTTTTGGCATAAAGAATTCTATTTTTAAGAAACACATGACAATGGAATTATTTACCCTGCAAGGCAGCCCTGAAAATCCCATGATTCACTTAAGTCATTTGAATTTCATAATAGGATTATTTACCCTGTAAGGCAGGTAATAAAATCCCATGATTCACTTAAGTGATTTTTCTTTTATTCCACACTGGGAATTTTTACCCTGCATGGCAGGTAAGAAATTCCCGTCTGCCTGCTGCCTCTAATTTTCCCATTGTCACTTAAGTGGCGTTGCTTCCATGGGAAAAAATACCATACTAGGTAGGTACAAAATTCCCACCTTCCTGCTGCTTCTAATTTTCCCATGATACACTTCAATTCTTCTTTTTCCAAAAATGCGGCCAACCCAAAAGAGGCTTTTTGGTGCATGACTTCATCTTTTCCTAGTGAACCAGACCTCTGATGGTGACTTCCTTCTGGCATAACATGCATATATGATCTCCAGTTACTCCAGGACAAGAATCAGGCCAAACCAGCAAAGGAATTGATCCAGAGAAATTTCACAGAAAATGAAACAGAAAAAACACAAAAACACAAAACGTTGCCAGAAGTAACAAATAAAGTCCAGAATGCATTCCTGGTTAAAACCCTACTAGTTAATAGGAATAACAATATGTATGATCACAACAGAGTTAAACCAAAGTGCAAATTGCCTCAAACGGGGCTCAAAATAATTAAATACAAATTTCCTGCAGACAAATCACGACGACAGAATATAACAATTTTAGGCATCTGGGTATTTGGCGAAAATGGAAAATATGGCTCTTTGGGAATATCTTGACATAATACAAGAACTCTTTGGCAATAAAAACACAAAACGACCCATTATTTTAAAAATACAATTTTTTTTCGGATAGGGTAGTCTTAGATTTTAAGATGAAATCTAGGGACACCAGTCGGCTCTATCTGTGGACATTTTTTTCTCTGTCTAGAATGACAAGGGAAAAGATGAGATCCCAGTATCTCTGGTTTCGTATCTTGTCTTTTGTGCACGGGATCAGGCAAAAAAAACAACACAACACAAACAAAACAAGGGGAAAAACAAACAAAGTTTTATTTATGTACATACAGGTTTTACCCTGCTTTTCATGTCTGGAACAACTTGAGGTGTTGCCCATTAAAAGGCAATGGCAATTCAACTCCATCCTGATTAGCAAGAATGAAGCTATCTGCTCTGGTGATATTTTTAATCACAAAAGGCCCTTTCCATAGTGAATCGAATTTTCCATGCATGCCTTTTGCTTCTCTTCTTTTGTCCCATAAAAGGACCCAGTCATTGACTTCAAACTTTCTTTCCCTGGATTTTTTGTCGAAGATGACTTTCACCTTCCTTTTATGCTCTGTCAATCTATCCACAACTTGAGTTTGTACCTCCCTCAATTTAGTCAGGTACATTATTTGTTTATCAATAGCATCCGTGAATGTAGAATCCTCCACGGCTCTAGAAAGTTGTAGGGTAGGAAGTTCCAAGGTAAGAGGCAGCTCCGTGTCTCTACCATATAACATCTGAAATGGGGACATGCCTATAGCCCTTTTTGGTGTAATTCTATCGGCCCATAATGCATCAAACAACTTCTTATGCCAAATTCTCCATTTCTCGCATGATAGTCACCAAGTTTTTGTTACTTGATTCAGCTTGGCCATTCCCTTATGGATAGTAGTTTGAGGAATGTACCAGCTGGATCCCATGAGTGTAGCAGAAATCAACCAGCTCCTCAAAAGACAGATTCAGAATGTTGTCTGCTACTATTTTACTAGACACGCCAAACTTGACAACAATATTTTGTTTTATAAAATTGCACACCTCGGCGGAAGTGGCATTCTTCACAGGAATGGCTTCTACCCACTTACTGAAATAATCAGTAGCTGTTAGAATGTAGTGATGGCTGGCACTGGAAGCTGGGTTGAGCATACCAAAAAAATCTATTCCCCACTACTGGAATGGTTCTTCAATTACAATGGGTTTTAAAGGTAATGCAGGTAATTTTACATGCCCAACAAAGTGTTGGCATGCTTGGCACTTAACTACCCACTCTGAAGTATCTTGAAAAAGTGTGGGCTAGTAATACCTTCCTCTAAGGATCTTGTGTGCAGTGACTCGGGCTGAGAAATGACCACCGCAAGCCATGTCATGAAACTGTTGTAAGAGTTGATCCTGCTGAGCTTTATCCACGCATCAGAGAAATACGCCATCAATTCCTCTTTTGTATAAACCATTATCCCAAAGAACAAAGTCTTTGGATTTCAGTTTAATAGTTCGTTTCTCTTTTTGAGAAAGTGGATCTGGGCATTCTCCATACGTCAGAAAATAGGCAATGTTACTGTACCACTCTTACACCAGATCTATAAAAAGTACCATAGGCAAATCTTCATCTATCTCTTGTTGATCTGCTTCTGGCAGTGTTGCTTTCATCTCTGTCATGAATTCACATAGAACTCTTCCTTGAACCAGCTTTGTAGGTTTAATATCCAGGTCATATTCTTGAACCTTTGTCACCCATGTGCCTCTTAACAATCCTAACTCTTGTTGAGTGAGGATAGATTTCACTGTAGTATCTGGAACCAAGACCACAGTGTGTGAGGAAAGAATATAGTACCTGAATGCTTTACACACCTTCACCACTGCATATGCGTGCTTTTCCATGGGAGTATATTTCAACTCATAAGTTTTAAGGGGCATGCTCATGAAAGCAATCGGAGCTTCTATGTCCTCTTGATTCTTCTGCATCAATATTGCTGACATGGTGTGTTAGGAGGAATAACAGTAAAGAATAAATTATTTACTAAAGTTGGGTGAAACCAAGACTGGGGCTTTTGACAGGGCCTCCTTAATCTTCTCAAAAGATTCCTTCCCTTCACTGCTCCATTTGAAATATTGTGTCTTCTTCAACATATTTGACATATGACGGGTTATCTCAGCGAAGTCAGGAATGAACCTCCTGAGAAAATTAACTTTTCCAAAGAAAGAGTGAACTCCTTTTTTGGATGTTGGCAACGACAATGTTTGAATGGATTTGACACGTTCTGGATCTATCTTGGTTCCTTCCTTGGAGACAATGTGCCCTAGTAGTTTTCCTTCTGTTACAACAAAGATAGATTTCTTGGGATTAAGAGAAATACCATGTTTGCGGCATTGTATGAAAACCTCTTCCAGATTCGAAATGTGTGTACTTCTATTCTTGGAAAAGACTGTCAGATCATCAAGGTACACCACTATTCTTATATCCTTGAGATGAGTAAAAGCTAAATCCATAGCTCTTTGAAATATAGCTCTAGCATTGATCAAACCAAACGGCATTTTCTGGTAAGCAAAGGTTCCCCAAGGTGTAGCGAATGTTGTTTTGTATTGATCTTCTTCAGCCACCTTGACTTGATTTTAGCATGAGAAACCATTGAGTATGGAAAGCATCTCAGATCCAGTGACCACCTGCAAAGTGTGATCCATGATGGGGATGGGGTAGTTATCTTTCAATGAGTCTTGATTGAGGTTGCGAAAATCCACGCACAACTTAATCTCACCACTCTTATTTCTTATAGGAACTATGTTGGCTAACCATTCAGAGTGATGTATGGGATAAATTATCTTTGCATCTAAAAACTTCTAGATCTCTACAAAGATAGTTCTGGAAATAGTAGGGTTATGCCACCGTAGCTTCTTCTTAAAAGGATTTTGTTCTAGTTTTAATGGGATGTAGTGTTGAACTTCTGCAGGCTGATATGTTTTCAGATCCTGCTAAGACCAGGCAAAAACATCCATTTATTTCTTAATAAGCTCAGTAAAAGCTTCACTTTCTACCTCTGAACAACACTTACCAAGATTTACTAATTTAGGGTCATTGCTGGCTCCCAAATTCAGTAATTGTGTATCAGAGGAAGAACCTTCCCCACTTTCTTCATTCTTTTTAAGCATCTGATCATGCTTGTCAAACATTTCCTCAAGAGATATCAAGCCTTTGGGAATTTTATTTCCCTTTAGCTGGATAATCTCTTGACTTCCTGAGACTTCTGCATCCATCTCTCCCACAGTAGTTTGTCTCGGAGGTGAATTGCTTCCCTCATAGTAGATCTCTTCAAAGTTGTCCTTTTGTTGGAGAAATGCAGCTATCTGCTTGTCATCGTTAAATACTTGCCATTGCTGGACATTGTCAGGAACTTTTGGGTGAAAAACCATCTCAACTTTGTAATCCCCCTGTCTGAAAAATGTGGGAGGCTGATATGGATATAACAAAGCTGCAGTTACTGCAAGTGAATCAACTCTGGAATTTTGTTCTCTCAGAATGTAAGATACCGAGAAAGCTAAAAAATCTAGGATAGCAGAGTAGACTCGATCTCTGTAATGCCGAAATTTGTCCTATTTTACTTGATAGAGACCTCTTATCTACTTAACAATCAGCTCAACATCTCCCTTTGCGTGTAAGAGCTTGATTCCCATTGTTCTTGCCTGCTCCATGCCTAACAACAACGCTTCATACTCTGTTGTGTTGTTAGTATTTTCGAACATCAATTTGAAGGAATGTGCATGCACCTTCCCTTCAGGAGAGATAAGAACAACCCCTGCACCAGATCCAAATGAACAATAGCTGCCATCAAATTCCAGAGACCAAACCTTGTTGTCAAGTTGATGTGGTTCTTGAATCACAGGTTGAACTTCTTCTTTATCCATTTCTAGATAATAGACTCTGTGATCAATTCCTGAAACAAGATTTGAGATCTAGGATCCTCAGACTTTGATACTGTGTACTTGGATTTCTTCTCAGGTTCTAACTTCTGATTAACTCCTTTGATTGGTATGTGCACACAAGACCAATCCATCTTGACTTCTCCACCCAGCTCTTTACAGAAATTTCTACTCAACAGCATGCCATAAGAGACTGGGATGTCTGCTACAAGGATAGTCATTTTCAGTCTTTTATCTGGAAAAGAAGCAAGTGTGGCCTGTGCATCTTTGATTTTCCCCACAAGAGGAACTTTCCTTTCCATTGAATAGCATCTTCCGATGGTTTTTGTCAATGTGAGACCCAAGGCATCAGCAACTTTGGCAGGCATGACGTTGTCAGAAGCTCTAGAGTCCAAAATGTAATTGCTTAATTTTATTTGTTGATAAGCAAGGATACATAGAATGGCTTGATCCTTTCTGATGTAGCAGGAGAAGAAGTAGAAGGAGAAGAACTTGCAGCCGCATTATTTGAAGGAGGAGTAATCTTTGGACTTGACAAGATACCCCGTGAAGGATTATTTGTTGGGTTGGGACCGTTACTTTACACATACTTGACCAATCTATTTAGCTGATCAGGAAATGCTCTCAAATACTCAGCTTCTGACATTTGGACCTTGGTCTTCTTGATGTGGTCAATGATGTCGAAAGCTTGACTTGCTTCAGCTGGATGTGTGTTGGCCCTCTGCTACGAATTGAAAGAATTTGAATATTTATCTTTGGGTGCTAATGAAGAAGGAAGAGGGCTACCTCTTTTCAAGATAGTAACATCTGGCCCAAGATCTTCTCTTTCTCTTCTTTGGCCGCTTGTGGATGCTTCGGCATTTTGGTGTGTCTGGGAACTTATGAACATCACAAATGTGTGACTATCAGAATCTTCAAAAGATTCATAATAGCCATCGTCAGATTCGTAGTCCAGGTAACCAATATTGGAGTCGCCAGCAGGATCTACAAAGTCTTCATCATCGAATGATTCGTCAATGCCGAGACCTTCTTCATTAGTTTCCAAGTTATTCCTTAGAGCAACTTCAATTGCCAACCATTGTGGTGCAGCAACAAGTCTATTTCGGTTTTGATTTTGATTTTGACCATTAAAGGTCCGAGCAGGAGCTAATCTTGAAGGGGTTGCATTTCCTGCTTGAGAGATTTGCTTCTTGATTTGCAACCATGTCATTAGCCAACCTTTGCGGTAAAGGATCTGAAGTACTTGAAGAAGCTCCATCACCTTTGTGAGATGGTTGTTTGAGTTTTCCAACCATGATTAAGTCATCTTCAACTTCCACGGAAGCATTTTATGCTTCAAGTAGATTCACAGGTCTTTCCCTTCTTAGTTGATATCCAACTTCGGGCAACAGAGCGTTTATAAAAAATGTCTTTTGATTTTCATCGCTCAATGTGGAAGAAGTGGGGATTTTATATAAAATCCTCTAGAACCTTGCAATAAAGTCCCGCATGTTCTCACTTGGCTCTTTCTTCAACTGCATCAGTTGAGTGATCAACGTGCTAGTGTCCTCTGTAGGCTTGAATCTTTTCAGAAATTGCTCACGCATAGTCGACCAGTTGGTTATGGTGCCAGGAGCTAGCTGATAGAACCATTCACTAGCCAAGTCATGTAGAGTCTCAATGAAGAGTTTGATTGAGACATCTACATGCTCCACTGCAAGCACACCATAAGATATGAAGAAGGCTGCCAAATGATCATCTAGGTTTTGCTTTCCATCTCCAAAGAATTTTGGAAAATTCTTTCTGGATCCTTTTGGCAGATCGTGCATAGGTGGAGCCAAGTTCAGTGGCCCAAAAGCTACTCCCCATGGGACAGGTACAATCTGGTTCTGATTTTCCATGACAAACGGAGTATGTCTTCTCCTTGTGTAGACTTGGTGAATAATTCCATCCACCAGATTATACTAAAGATGATCAAAATCTGGATGGGTGTGCACTCTCCTTCCTGGTGAGAGACTAGATCTACGGCTTATAACTTGAGGAGGATGATTGAAATTGAATTGCTCCTATAGTCTGAAGAAATGATCAGTCCTTCCTTGCGCCTTCACGGATCGGGTGAATGGACGTTCAGCCAGGTTGAGATTTGTATGGAAAACACTCCAACCTTCAAGAGATAAGCTTTGATCTGCAAAGATAGTTGTTCCCCAACGGAGTTGCCAAAAACTGTTGGCTAGATTTTCTGCATAGCATAAAACCTAGGCAGTCATGAGATAAATCTCCCTCATTTACCGGTGAGGCTCCCATGTCAGATTTGTCAATTAAAATATGCTAGTATCTATATGGGGTTTTACTTTAACTATTCAGCTCATGAACCATAGCTATACAGTTCTGCAGCAAGTAAGCAGCTATTTAAGAAAGGAAATATTTATAGAAGAAGGGAATTATATAAACACAGAGAAGAAATGGGGAAGATGTGCATCCCAATCAATAAATAACAGAGTTGATTGCATGCACATAGAAGAAACCAATAGATATCAACATAGAATTATAAGCAAAGGAAACTCTAGATCTAAATCTTAAATAACACAAAGTTTATTCAAAGATCTAAGATAGAAAGCTAGAAACAAAATACACCATGACACAAAGTTCTCTGGAAATCTGCTCCTATATATTTTTTTGCTTCAAGTGGCTCTCAGGGGTTTCAGCACAAAGTCTGGAACAGAAGAATGCTGCTTACAAATTTTGATCATTAAACCGGAGGTTCTTCTTCTACTTATAGAATGTAGAAGTGAAAGTACAAATGGGAAACTCAACTGAACTGAAACATAAACAAGAAGTAAAAATAACATTTGGAAATCATCCTCCACTAAATTCTCCTTAAGTGACACATGTATCACTTAACTAATAGAATTTTTCCACATAACTTTAAGTAATGGTTTCAAAACCAATAACTTTAAAGTTTTACAATTTCATCCGGGAATGTGGAAAATAGAAGAAGAAAGAATAGAAGAAGAAGTCAAGCCAGCTGTAACATTTATGTCTTCTTTTTGTTCTGATACTAGATATACTTGTCGAACATGTAATTCAACATCTTCCCATATGTTTTAGCCACCGCTTCTTTTTTGTCCTGAACTATAGAAACCCTTCGTTCAACACCTTGATACACGCTTCCACATCCTCCAAGCTCGGCCCGAACCTCGCAATATCCGCCTCAGTGCCACGAGTCTACTAATAGAATTCATCGTGAAAGGCTTAGTAGCTCCATCAATTCTCCCTTGTACCATCAGAAGAGACCCTTCCAGGGAATTAGGCACTCTACTAGGAATGATCCGTACGTATGAAGTAACATTTCCGACCACTTCCTCCTCAGTGAAAGCAATGATACTATCTGGTAAAGACGATGTCTTACTCTCAAGTGCCTGCATCCTCTTTAGCAAAACTTTGTAGATCTCCAAATGGAAAGATACTACAAACTCCAACTGCTTCCCCTTCTCGACTGATCCGTCTAGTATAATCTTCTCTACAACCAATACTTCTCCCGGACAGCTTGTTGATTTTGGTGAAAGTACTCAGGTTACTCTCAGCAACTATGTTCATTAGAGCATCTATCAATGTCTACGTGTTCTACTTCAATCCTTCATGGTGGCTTGACCGATAAGTACTTTGGTTACTATTACATCTTCTACCATGAGATCATCCTCTCTCTTTCCTCTCTACCGGAACTCCATCATAAGATGATCACTCACCCTCAAATCCTTGAGTGGAAGATTTAGCAACCTTGAAGATCTACCTTAGCAACTTTAGGTTTTTTTTTCACTTTTCTGCCTAGACCTGGAGTAATTGCAAGTCGAGTTCCTCCAAGTTCATTTCCACTCTAGCTTGACCGATGGAACCAACTGCGAAGCCAACCATTCTGAGAAGTTACTTCTTGGAGAATGAGAAGTTCTGAGTGCACTACCATCCCCTCCTCTATTTCCTTTCCATTAGAAACTACTAGCAAGTGTTATGGTTACCATCTTCTGAATCATCCAAGGACAAGTCTCTTTCAAACTCTACCATTTGCAGCTTCAACTCTCTTCTGGAATAGGTGCGAAGTCAACCATTCAGAGAATGAAGAAGTTACTGAGTGCACTACTATCTCCCACTTTATTTCCTCTGCATCAGAAACTGCTACAGTGTTATGGCTACAATCTTCTGAATCATCCAAGGATAAATCTCTTTCGAACTCTACCATCTGCAGCTTCAATGTCTCTTCTAGAACAAGTGCTAAATGGAGTGGTCGAGGAGAGAAGATGAATGTTGCTGGATTCAGTGGAGGCATGGAAGTGTCCTGCTAAGGTGTAACAGTTGGTGAAGTACTGGATGTTGGAGAAGCCAGAACTAAAGTCATAGCAGTGGAAGTGATCTTCTGCTTTGATTGAGATCTTCTGTGCACTTTCATCTTCTCAGGCCTTCTGCTACTTTCTCCTCCGTGCTTCCTGCTTGAGGGAATCTCCTATGGTGAAGTTTCCGATGATTTGATTCATCAATGCTTCATCAAGGAAGTATCCCTTCGTCAGCAACCAGTTTGAAGTGTTCACCAGAACAACGCCAAACCTTTCTTCATTCGTATGGTAGCCCCCTACGTTATCCTGAAGTATGGCTCTATCTACTCCCATTTGATGGTAAGTGTCAAGTAACACATTACCATCATCTCTAAGATGTGTAGGTATCCGTGCTAGTCCAAAGTCGTGCACTTGCCATGCTGATAGCCGCTGAAATATTTCTTTCTAACCTTGTACCCACTTTTGCACTTCATCAAGAAATCCTCTAGTGAAGGTACATGTGCGTACTCCTGGGAGATCATCTTCCTGGCTACTCCAAATGGATCAAAGTTCAGCCATGCTGGGAAGAACTCTTGCTCATACTTGGATAACATTTCCACTTCTAATCCTCAGGCTTTATGAATGCTCTGGCAGTTATAATGTCCCACAGTGATCGGAAAAGAACCCGTAGAATTGTGCCATTTCAACTGAAGGTCGTGTATCTACACAAGTTTTCGGCTCAGCTCCATGGTGATCAATCTATCATTTAGATATCTGGGTAGCTTAAACGGTTCTCCAGAAAATCCAGTAACCTTGAGGTATGTGAAATCTAAAAACTAAATGAATAGACTACCAATTCTGGATACAACCTCCCATGCTTCCTTGCTCACCTTGTTGGCCTTCAGGTCCCTGTCTATCCTGCAAATGAATTCATAGAAGAATCCATCGTTGACCACTTTGAAATCATTTCTCGCACGTAGGTACAGTAAGTTGTGGGTAGCACTCGAAAATAGGGTCCTTAGAAAGAACGTCACATCTATCCAACTTGGAGAAGATGTCTTGTGAAGCTCCTGCATATACCAAATAAGAAGTCATTTTGAAGCTGAAAGTACGCTTCATGTTCCGGAGTTGCTCACCAATGTTGTCGCTAATGATTTCTGACCAATTGATTATGGAATGAACCTTGTTGACTTCAATGGTCCTGATGAAAGCATACATCCATGTACGGAAAGTGTGAGCATTCACCTCACCATAATCCTGCATACTAATTTGGAAATATCATCTACCTCCTGTACCAGATTGGACCGCGGAAGAGTTCTTGGGAACTTAGAAGGAGATCTAGGCTTCTTCATGTATCTGTTGTTCATTATGTTCACACAATCAACTCTATTCTTCTCCCACCTGCTACCGGCATCCTGAATGCTAAGGGAAGTCACCACCTTTTCGAGCCATGGAATCTTTAAGCAATAATTGATGAACTCTGCATCCAACCAAATTATTGTTTTCCCCGTAGCATCTTGCACTAACCTGGATGAAGGATGGTAAGATGTAGCACACTCCATAATAAACTCTGGCAACTGGGGTGTGTATGGAAAGGCTACATCTCGAATAAATCCATTGCTTTTAACTGCATACATGAGTGAAGTCTTTCGTGCTTTGGATCTATCAATCAATTCAGAAAGAGGTTCTAGACCTAGATCTGTGTCTCCTCTACAAATTTGGAAGTGATGCATGACTCCGTTGTGCTTTCCTTTTCATCCCTCTTTGCCATGGCTTTGTGTATCTTTGTTTGAACAATTCTTTTTCTTCTTATTTGGCCGGAATTCTTCAAAACTGGTGCATATCTGGATAATTCTTTAGATTCGGAGGATAGATTCAATGTATTGGACATTGATTAAAGCTCATTTTCTTTTGTAAAGCACCTGTAACAAATTCTTGCAAATAATTCAGACAAAGATGACAACTGGAACATGAACAATGAATTTTAATCATAAAAATCTACATAATTCAAGCCTGCTGCCCCAAAATTTGATGTTTTATTTGCATGCAAAGCAAGCATGAATTTTACCAACTTCACTTGAGCACCTGTATCACTTATCCAAACAATTACCTAGACACAAATACAACTTCCTTCAACCTGTGCTCCATAATTGGAAGCTTTTAGCATTAATTTCACTTTCTTTTGAGTAAAAATCCTCTTCAAATGGGGCGCACTTTTCCTCTAGGCTGCACTTCTTTGCCTGTGAATTAATTAATTCATCCTTATGGCAGCCCCTGTTTATATAATCCTTGTGATTCTATAATTAATTAATGCCTTTGCTATTACTAAGCAATTAATTAATTAATTAATAAGCTTCACTCTTCAAATGGGGTGCCTATTTTGTGCATGCTTATGGCTGCCATTAAATAAATTAAATTTATTTAATTTTAGACTTCTTCTTCCAGTTAACTCAAGTCTCACAGTATGCTTTGACCTTAGCCATTGAAAATAGGAATTAATTTAATCATTTAATACTTTAAAAAGTATTATTTCTCTCCCAAAAGGGTGCACTTTTTGACATAAAGGGGCTGCATTAAATAAATACTATTTATTTAATTTTAGAACAGTCTATTTTCAACCAGCTTTTGTCCTTTACCTTCTGTTGACTTTTCCACAAGCTTGGGCACCAAAATTGGGTGAACAATTAATTTAATTAATTAATTTAAACCCTGCCTTTCCTTCCCCAAAGGGGTCGTACTTTTTGGCTATAAAGAATTCTATTTTTAAGAAACACATGACAATGGGATTATTTACCC
This sequence comes from Taxus chinensis, assembly GCA_019776745.2. NCBI lineage: Eukaryota > Viridiplantae > Streptophyta > Pinopsida > Cupressales > Taxaceae > Taxus > Taxus chinensis. The sequence continues at coordinate 803,774,111 of CM034150.1, forward strand.
TGCAAGGTAGCCCTGAAAATCCCATGATTCACTTAAGTCATTTGACTTTCATAATGGGATTATTTACCCTGCAAGGCAGGCAATAAAATCCCATGATTCACTTAAGTGATTTTTCTTTTATTCCACAATGGGAATTTTTACCTTGCAAGGCAGGTAAGAAATTCCTGCCTGCCTACTGCCTCTAATTTTCCCATTGTCACTTAAGTGGCGTTGCTTCCATGGGAAAAAGTACCCTGCTAGGCAGGTACAAAATTCCCACTTTCCTACTGCTTCGAATTTTCCCATGATGCATTTCAATTCTTCTTTTTCCAAAAATGCTGCCAGCTCAGAAGAGGCTTTTTGGTGCACGACTTCATCTTTTCCCAGTGAATCAGACCTCCGATGGCGAATTTCTTCTGGCATAACATGCGTATATGATCTCTAGTTACTCCAGGCCAAGAATCAGGCCAAACTGGCAAAGGAATTGATCCAGAGAAATTTCACAGAAAAATGAAATGGGAAAAACACAAAAACACAAAACATTGCCACAAGTCACAAATAAAGTCCAGAGTGCATTCCTGGTTAAAACCCAACCGGTTAATAGGAATAAGGATATGTACGATCAAAACAGAGTTAAACCGGAGCACAAATTGCCTCAAACGGGTCTCAAAATAATTAATTACAAATTTCCCGCAGACAAATCCTGACGACAGAATATAACATATTTTGGGCATTTGGGTATTTGGTGAAAACGGCTAATATGGCTCTTTGGGAATATCTTGACATAATACAGGAACTCTCTGACAATAAAAACACAAAACGACCCATTATTTTAAAAGTACGAAATTTTTTCAGATAGGGTAGTCTCAGATTTTAGGATGAAATATTGGGACACCATAAAGTACAACTCTGACCTAAGCAATAAGCAATTGGAAATTAAAACCCTAAGTGCAAGAGAAAGGATAGAATACTCAGCTGATTTCATAATAATCCCAAAGGTGTATCAAGCTGGAAAGATGATGGAGCTAGAGAGAAGACTATCACAATTGAGCCCAAAAAAATGTAGAATCATCGTGAATGTTAAGACTATTTAATTTAATTTAATTTAAAAATTAATGTCCGAAAGTAACCAAAAAGGTTAAAGGGACCACAAGAGGAGCAAAGAGAACAAGACAATGTATGAAGGAAAAAAAAACAAATACAAAACAAAATATGAGAAGCAACAGGAAAGACACAGGAAGCAATAGGTATATGTGCCAAGATTAGGAGGTTCTACACCTAGTAGATCGTGACTGTTGTGTGAAGTCATGTGCCTGTTTATGCCTCCGGTGTTGTGTAGAAGGCTGAAGGAATGCACCAATATTCTGGAACCCAAGGTTGCCATGATGATGTTTGAGGAGGCCATATCTATGTTGGGGTCATCTTCCTGATAAATAAAGCAACACACCTCTGGTCTTCGTAATGAATAAGGTCATGTAATGAGCCTTGAGTTTCTCGAAAGAGACAATAGTACCTACCATGGATCTCATAGTACACAGGATAACGAAATATAAAGTGCTCCTCTAATTCAGGTTCATTGTTGCAAAGTGTGCAAGTGTGTTGGTCCTTAGGAATGTAGTGCTCTATCTCCATGTGAAGCTGATGAGAGAAAACTCATAGTTGACCCAAGGGGAATCTCAAACCCAGTGGGAACTTGATGTATTTGGGAGGAATGACATGTCCATCTTCAATTTGGAGATAATGCACCAAATAGTGGTGCATTTTTGTTGGCAATGGTTTCTAATGGTTCAATCCATGTTGATTTAATGTAAGCTTTGTAGATCTCCTCTCTAATTCCTCTATGAATTTCCCTTCTAGGAATGTGGGGAGAATTAATAGAGAATGTGAGAGGAGGAAGGCGAATTAATATCCAATCCAATGCTTTGGAGGAAGGTTGTATAATGTGCATACCAAGTGGTTTGGATCCCCAATTCACATAGCCTCATGGATGATTGGAGAGCCTTGAAGGGGTATCTATTCTATCCAATTGGTGTATCTTCCATACATCTTATTCTATAGAGTAGAATCACAAGATGAAATATAGTTGAGATTCATAGAGGGTGCATGCCAAACTCAGCCAAGATGATTACATGTGGAACTGAGCGTTTTTTCCCGGAGGGTCTTGGATAGCATAGAGACGAGTACTCTATCAACACGAGCCCAACTACTGTGTCGAAGATCAAGGCCCCAAATCTCACAACCATACAACACTGTTGGTGTCACTAGGGCGCCGGTACTGGATTGGGAGTGCCTAGGCGCCAAGGACCTTTTGTAGGTGCATGTGACTACACAGAACCTCGGAAAATGATTTTCACATGGTCCTAAGATGTTTGCTAAATATCATTGTTGGTCTCATGTAACTCAAAACTGGTTGATCACCTAGTTCGCCTAAAACCAACAAAGAGAAAGAGTACCTATAAAACCCCAAAACACATCATATCCTAAAAATAAAAGGAAGAAAATGGGGAGTACAGACTGACCCTGGTGGTCACTTGACTGAGTAAATTTACGATCCAAAGGATACATTACATTTCAGAATCCATGTAGTTCTCTGTGTGTGTGTAGAATCATGCCTTAGGTGGCTCTTGTGCAAGATGCACTTGATAAAAAGCAATAACTAGATGTAGAATATGTAAATAGTTGTTTGCATGGAAAAATTGCACTTCCCCTCCTATGAATTTTATCAATAAGAATGCAGTCCCTTACCCCTTTGAATAGATGCTAGATGGATGCTTTGATGCTCTTGAAATTCCTTTGGATGCAACCTTAGGTGATAGTAATAAATGTTTAGAGTTTGGTCCTTTATTATGGTCACATATCTTTGTATTTATATGATTCCCTTGTTTGAATTTCATAATTAACCACTAAAATGCCGACCACTAAGAAAACAAGATGTCCAAAAAATAGAAAAGACCCAAAATATGTGAGCGAGATACCAAAAGGTTGGGGGTGCCAAGAGGGGATGGGGCGCTTGGGCGCTGACATTCTGGTTGGGTGCTAGTGTCCAGATTCAGAAAATCTGAAGTAACGAAGGTCATACTGGGAAGTAGGGTGTGTAAGACCAAGATGAAAACCAAAAAGAAATAAAAGAGGCCAAAGGCAATGATCACATAGTAATTTTCTCTCTTAGGAATCATATGAATAGTAGTATGTGATCATGACCTAGATATATACCCAAAGCACATGATTTAATGTCTAAAAAAAGGACCAAATTTAACAATACTTATACTTGTAACTAAAAACCAATGTCAAAAGATAAAAAATGCTACGGTGACAACATTGCACAATCGAGGCACTTAAAGAAGTGATCAAAGCCTTAGAATAAATTAAACTAAGTGTGTCTAACAATGGAGTTAGATTGAAGAGAAGGTGAAATTAGGGTCACAAAACCAATATTTATTAAGTATATACATCCAGGATGTTATTTCACCAACAATCCATTACGTGGGAATATGGCTAATCTTGTCAATATGTAACTCAACTATATTAAAATCATCACATATTACCCAATAGGCATCAAGAAGATTGTCGATAATCCAATTCTAAAGCACCATCTATTCAACTACATCATTGGATGCATAAAATTAATCCAAAGGAATGATTATCTATGATTAACATAATGATTCCACCATTTAGGGGTGATAAATTTCATAATTCCTCCATGTCCAAGATCATGATGACTTGTTAGAGCTAAACTATCTAGCCAAATAACTTTAGTGATAATGGATAACTAAAATCCTGTCACCCTTAACTTCTTGTAAACAAAGAATGTCCATCTCTAGAAATCACTTCATAAAATATTGTATAATGTGCTTATGAGCGGATTCTATTAAAACCTTGAATTTTTAGGAGAATAATTCATTGGAAATGAGCATCCAGAAACATATCCTTTAAGTTCAGGCCTGAAAGGGCATCATAATTATTCTACAACAGCCATTGTTGGTTAGAAAGAAAAAATTCACTAGATTGTACTTTCTATCTAGTAGGAGGCGTTATCTTTCTTTCCTCGAGGTGGTAAGGAGGGATTCAAGAGCACTGAGTTCTTGTTTAATGGGGAGAAACTTGAAGCTGAGAGACAAAATGCAAAACCACCCTTATCCTATAAAATAGTTTGAAAACTTACTAACTCCATGGATGCCCCATAAGGAGGAGAATAATACCAAAGAGTAGTAGACATTTTCATTTGAGAAGATGAGATAAAATCCATAGAATGATTGGAGATAGAAGCTCCAATAAGATTAGGAAGGGTCTGCACAGTTGGTGATTAGATAGCCTATGGTTTGATGAATTTTTAAGTGTGGAGAGTAGGGTGGAGAATGGGGGATTTTTTATGGTTATTTTTGTGACCCATAATGGTCCAACCATCTTTTCCAAAGATCTAAGAAGCCACAAGATTGGGATTTTGATTTTTTTTGTTACGCTTGGCTAAAAATGGTAATTCAAAATCTCATGGTCTATAGTTTGGAAACAAAAATAGGGGTTGGGTAGGTTAATATAGACCACCCGTTGAGTGTACAAAGACTCCCCCACCTATATTCCAATGGTTTCTTTAAGCTTTTGAGAAAGGTCAACCGCAACACAGACTTGTCGATGTGGTTTGGCAATATATAAACGAATAGGTTCTTTTATTATGATTTGGCCTATAGAGGAAGCAATGAGGTGTTAGAATTGATATCAGGGCATGAGAAGACTTGAAAATACCACAAAAACTAGGGCTTTAAAAGCCATATGCTTGAAAAAAAAATTGTGATTCCAAGGGGACACAACGAGGAGAGGAGCTCCAAACATATTAGGAGGGGGAATCGCTTAACACCATGACCACATTGGCTAGGTCAGCAAAATGGAGCATGAAAATCCCTTTGGTCATATTCTTGATGGAGTCTAGATTTGAGCCTAACTAGGACCAATCCATTTGAATCCAAGAGTGAAACATGCTTTCAAAGGTAATCCTTCATACAAAATAACATATCATGCAAAACTACTCAAGTCAATCACACACAACATTAAATTTCTCAACTTGTAACAATATAATGGGGGGAATAACATTACATCGTGGAATACTTTAGGCACAAAATTCCTCACTTTCTTCCCTAGAGGTGTCATCATAGTCTGTCGTAGTCTAAATAACTAGATTATGTGATTAGGAGGTCATTTATAAAATAACTCCTTGAAGGTGGGAATTCCTAAAAACTTAAAGTAAATGCAAGCGCATGTGAACAAATCACGTAGTAAGTGGTTTGACGAGGTTCAAACACCTAGTGGTGACAACTGTACAAACTGTGAAACCTTAGAAGAATCATTATTTTATTCTCAAAACTTTCTTCCTCCCTGGTGTATTTTCAAATAGACCCATATCAGGTGCAATGTTTCCCGACTTATTAAATTATTAATAGTTATTTTTCAGTAAAAACAATCTGGCGTGTGCCTACTTCTTCATCTTACTTTGAGGAGAATAAAATCTCACCTAAAAATTCCTTTTCTTTTATAGTTTTGTAAAGGATGGTTCCCCAATGAAGTTGCATTTTTGATATTTTAACACCCCAATTATGATTACATACTCGTATACAAAGAGGACGGTCATTTTCATAAACAAATAGATTATCAGCTATAAGAGATGAAAAAGTAAGTTGCTGAGAGAATGCATCCACAAATTTTTGATAAAGTATGCCTAGATCGATAGAAGGGATGTGAATATTAGCCAAAAGAGTAATAATTTTAGATCGACAACCGAGATTGGCTAGAAAGAAATCATGAATAGAGATATCCATGATCATAAGATCCTAGCAATGAAAGTATGAAGACCCTAAGAGCATTCGAATGAGACGAGTTCACAAAATGATTTAACAAATATAGAAAATATTAAGTTAAATTCTAATTGTTGAGTCACAATGCAATAGATACGTAATAAAGTACAAATCTTACCTAAGCAATAAGCAATTGGAAATTAAAACCCTACGTGTAAGAGAAAGGATAGAGTACTAAGCTGATTTCACGATAATCCCAAAGGTGTATCGAATTGGAAAGATGATGGAACTAGAGGGCAGATTGTCGCAATCGAGCCCAAAAAAAATGTAGAATCATCGGGAATGTTGAGACTAGGGCGCCTGGACTGGGTTAGGAGCACCTAGGCACCAAGGACCTTCTGTAGGCACTTATTCCTGCACAGAACCTCAGAAAATGATTTTCATAGGGTCCCAAGATGTTCGCCTAAATATCGTTATTGGTCTCTTGTAAGTCACTGGTTGATCGCCAAGTTCACTTGAAACCGACAAAGAGAAAGAGTACCTGTAAAACCCCAAAACACATCAAATTCTAAAAATAAAAAGATGAAAATGGGGAGTCTGACTGACCCCTAGTGGTCACCTAATTGAGTGAACTTACGATCCGGAGGATACATTACATTTCAGACTCCATGTAGTTCTGTGTGTGTGTATAAAATCGTGCCCTGGGTGGCTCTTGTGCAAGATGCACTTGATAACGAGCAATAACTAGATGTAGAAGATGTACATAAATGTTTACATGGAAAAAATTGAACTTCCCCTCCTATGAAGTTTATCCAGAAGAATGAATTCCCTTATCCCTTTGATAGATGTTAGATGGATGCTTTGATGCCTTTGGATGCAACCTTAGGTGATAGTAATAAATGTTTAGAGTTTGGTCCTTTATTATGGTCATATAGCTTTGTATTTATATGATTCCCTTGTTTGAATTTCGTAATTAACCACTAAAAATTCTGAACACCTAATGAAAACAAGATTGCTCAACAAATAGAAACAAACTTGCAAAAGATGCGAGCAAGATACAACGGAGTGTCGGGGCATGCCCATAAGGGGGATAGAAAAGGGTACATATAGGGCGCTAGCGTAACCTGGCTGGGTGCATGCTATCTAGACTCATGAAACCCTGAACCTAACAAAGGTCGAGATTGACCCTCCAAGTATGGGTGTGTAAGACACATAGATGAAAACTCACACTAACATAAATCAAAAGAGGCCAAAGGCAATGATCATGAAAAGTAATTTTCTTGCTTAGGAATCATATGAATAGTAAGTATGTGATCATGGGACCTAGATATATACCCAAAGCACATGATTTAATGTCTATAGAAAAGACCAAATTTAACAATACTTACACTAGAAGTAACTAAAAAACAATGGAAAAATATAAAAAATGCTAACTGGTGACAACATGGCATAATCGAGGCACTTAAAGTGATCAAATCATCTTAGAATAAATTAGTGACTAAGTATGTCAAACAATGGAGTTAGAGTGAAGAGAAAAATTAGGGTCACAAAAGCAATATTTATTTAGTATATACATCCAGGATGTTAATTTCACCAACAATCCATTACATGGGAATATGGCTAATATTGTCAATAGATAACTCAACTATATTAAAGTCATCATCCATAGGCCAAACAATTACCCAATGGGCATCAATAAGATTATTAGTAATCCAATTCTAGAGCTTCTGTCTATTCAACTGCATCATTGGATGCATAAAATTACTCTCTCAAAAGAATGATTATCTATGATTAACATAATGATGCCACCATTTAGGGGTGATAAATTTACATAATTCCTCCATGTCCAAGACTTCATGATGACTTGTTAGAGCTAAACTATCTAGCCAACATAACTTTAGTGATCACCATATAACTAAAATTCTGCCCACCTTAACTTCTTGTAAACATTTTTTTATGTCCATCTCTAGAAATCACTTCATGAAAATACTTGTACAATATGATTATGAGTGGATTCTATTAAAACCTTGAAATTTTAGGAGAATAATTCATTGGAAATGAGTATCTATAGACATACTCCTCTTAATTTAGGATCATCCCAAAAGGGCATCATAACTATTTTACAAAAACCAGGCTTTATTGGTTAGAAAGAAAAAATTCACTAGACCATACTTTACCAAATCTGGTTAAACACAGGTGTAAACTCTTGCTTTCCTCAAGGTGGTGGGGAGGGATTCAAGAACATTGATTTCCTGTTTAATGGGGAGAAACTTGAAGCTGAGACACAAAATAAAACCACCCTTATCCTATAAAATAGTTTGAAAACTTACTAACTCCATGGATGCCCCATAAGGAGGAGAATAATACCATAGAGTAGTAGACATTTTCTTTTGAGAAGGCAAGACAAAAGCCATAAAATGATTGGAGATAGAAGCTCCAATAAGATTAGGAAGGGTCTGCACAGTTAGGTAATTGGATAGCCTATGGTTTAATGAATGGGGGATTTTTTTATGGTTATTTTTGTGACCCATAATGGTCCAACCATCTTTGCCAAAGGTCTAAGAAGCCACAAGATTGGGCTTTTGATTTTTTTTTATGCTCGGCTATAAATGGTAATTCAAAATCTTATGTTCTATAGTTTGGAAACAAAAAATAGGGGTTGGGTAGGTTAATATAGACCACCCATTGAGTGTACGGAGACTCCCCCACCTAGATTCCAACGGTTTCTTTAAGGTTTTGAGAAAGGTCAACCAAAACACAGACTCGACGATGTGGTTTGGCAGTATATAAATGAATAGGTTCTTTTGTTATGATTTGGCCTATAGAGGAAGCAATGAGGTGTTAAAATTTATATTAAGGCATGGGAAGGCTTGCAATTACCACAAAAACTAGAGCTTTAAAATTTGTATGCTTGAAAAAAAATTGTGAGTCCAAGGGGACACAACGAGGAGGGAACTGCAGACATACCACGAGGGGGAATTATTTAACACCATGAGCACATTGGCTAGGTCAGAAAAATGGATCATGAAAATCCCTTTGGTCATATTCTTGATGCAGTCTAGATTTGAGCCAAACTATGACCAATCCATTTGAATCCAAGGGTGAAGCATGCTTTCAGAGGTAATCCTTTATATAAAATAACATATCATGCAAAACTACTCAAGTCAATGACACACACCATTAAATTTCTCAACTGGTAACAATATAATGGGGGAAATAACATTACATTGTGGAATACTTTGGGCACAAAATTCCTCAGTTGCTTTCCTAGAGGTGTCATCATAGTCTGTCGTAGTCTAAATAACCAAATTATGTGATTGGGAGGCTATTTATAAAATAACTTCTTAAAGGTGGCAATGCCTAAAAACTTAAAGTAAATGCAAGCACATGTGAACAAATTACGTAGTAAGTGGTTTGACGAGGTTCAAACACCCAATGGTGACAACCATACAAAACGTGAAACCCTAGTAGATCATTTTTTTATTCTCAAAACTTTCTTCCTCCCTGGTGTATTTTCAAATAGACCCATATCGGGTGCAATTTCCCGATTTATTAAGTTATTAATAGTTATTTTGTATTAAAAACAATCTGGTGTGTACCTACTTCTTCATCTTACTTTGAGGAGAATAGAATCTCACCCGACAATTCCTTTTCTTTTCTAGTTTTGTGAAGGATGGTTCCCCATTGAAGTTGCATTTTCGTCCTTTTATATATGGGTGACAAATGTTAGGATTCTTTTGTGGATTGGTATGCTTATGGATTTTCTTAAAGTTTTGAAACCCATCTCTAGGAAGAGATGTACTTTAGTATTTTCCTAAGCTTGCACATAGTAGGCCTAGTAATCTCACACAGGTAAAAGGTCCTCTACAACATGTGACCTTTTATTTACTTTTGCATTATTTTTTCCTCTGTAGGATGACTAAGAACACTCACTATAGTTAGCTCTAGCTATTGTCCTTACACTTTGTATTTGTAGGACCCTTCCTTTTCCTAATAAATAATGCATATAATTCATTAGCAATTGTAACTGTAAATTTACACTAGTTCACACGGTTTTCAATAGTGTTCATATGTAGATCCAATCATGAATTTTTTTTTGCATAAAAGGTAGCATATGACCCAAAAAAAAATATTTATGTCTATGAGGAATTTACCTAAATAAATATGTTGGTTTTAAGAACTGTTCGTCAAATACTTTGATTAAAATATTTAAACCGTCTAAACAATTTTTTTGGTTAATCTAATTTTCAAGCTCTCCATTAAGATGAGGTACAAAGAATCAATAATGTTCTAAAGGACCAAAAAATAAGGTAGGAAAAAACAAAATCACTTATACTAATAATTGCACTGAGGAGGTGTAATAGAGATGCAAATAGGGAGGTGAAAAAGAAGTTAAAGTAGGAGTGAAGGTGAATTATTGGATGAGGAAGAGGGTATTTACAGAAAAAAAATACATTATGAGATTGAATATTCAATGTTTCTTGTTCCCATCTTGGCCATATTTTTCAAAAAGGCACCACTCCACAATGGTCCAATCCACTATTACTTCCTCACTATCTTCACTCTGCACACCACACTGGAGTGGTTATTTTACAAGAGTAAAAAAAATTTATGACCTAGTCCATTGTAGCATTCATTTATTACCTATCTCCACCACCTCTGGCACATCCTCCACCACCACCCATGTTTCATACATCATCACCTCCTTGATGTTGATCATTATAAAGGAACGTCTCTCTCGAAAAATGCTCAAATAAATCTCGAATATGTGTGCCACGTGTAATCCGAAAAGATTTTGCGAGAATCGAATCGGAAATGAGGCACCATGAAGTAGTTGCACTCCAACAGAATCATGATAGCTCCAGCGTAATTGGAAGAAAGAATCGACTAGTAATGGAAGAACTTGCTCAACAGAAACAAATCTTGCACATAGAGGAAAGACGACGGAGTGTCTTGGCATGCTCGTAAATGAATAGTAAATGGGTACATATAGGGTGCTGAGTAACCCTAGTGCATGACACAAATGAAACCCTAAACCTAACCCATGTGAGATGACCCTCTAATATGAGAGGAGGACACATAGGATAACTCACACTAACACCTCCCCTTCATCAAAGATGGGGGTAGCGGCTATGATGAGTCAACGGAAAGGGAAGACACTCCTAAACAACTAAGAAATATGTGTCAATGGGGCCCGACAACTAAAGGCCTGATAAGGTGCCCATATACAAACACAATCTTCCTAGAAGAAGAAGAAGAAAAGAAGGACTACATAGCCCGAAGAAGATGAGCAACTATAGAAGACCTCACCCCAAGAAGAGATCGTAAGTGTATAAACTTCATCTCAGTGAAGGGCTTGGTGAATAAATCTGCAATATGATAAGTTGTCTAAATGTATTAAATGTCGATGATACCATCATGAATAAGCTCCCGTATGAAGTGCATATGGATCTCAATGTGCTTCATCTGCTGATGCTGAACTGGATTTCTGAAAATAGAGATTGTGCTCGTGTTATCATAGTAGATAATGGTAGGCCACCAAAAGTGGATGCCAAACTCTGTCAGAATACCCTGTAGCTAAATAGCTTATGTGGTAGCATTAACCGCTTCTCTGTATTCTTCCTCTGTAGATGATATCGCAATTGCATTCTGCTTCTTGCTAGACCAACTAATGGGACCTGAACCAAGAGATAAACTGTAGCCAGAAGTAGATTTCCGATGATCTAAGTCACCGGCCCAATCAAATCTGTGAACCCAATCAAGTCAATATCTACCCCTCCATGATAGTGAATGCCATCAGCATAGGTGCCACGAACATAATGAAGGATCTATTTAGCTACTTTCCAATACAGCTCATGTGGCTCCTACATGAATCTGGACATGATCCCAATAGCATACGATAAATCTGATCGAGTGTGAGTCAAGTAATCAAGCTCCCCACCAACTGTCGATAAAGAGTACCATCAACCAAGGGAGTAGAGCAATCTAAAACCAACTTAACCCCAGAAAGAAAAGGAGTAGGAGAAGACTTGTAATCAGACATCTGAAAATGAGCTAGAAAATCAAGAGCATACTTAGGCTGCGAAATCAAGATTCCTGAGTCAGATTGTGAAATCTGGATCCCAAGAAAGTAATGAAGCAGACCTAAGTCAGTCATGGAAAACTTGTTGGCTAAGGCAATCTTCACAGAATCAATAATAGAGTAAGAGTTTCCTGTGATCAAAAAGTCATCAACATATAGAACAAGAATGAGTATGGAGTCATCTTGTCGTAGAATATAAACATTTGGATCAGAGTGACACCTGGTAAACCCTGATGTAAGTAAAAAGGAGTCCATCTTGGCATACCAAGCCCGAGGGGCTTGTTTAAGGCCATAAAGAGACTTCTTTAACTTACAAACAAGGGAGGGATCTTGGACATAACCCGGAGGTTGTTCCATATAGATCTCTTCCTCTAGGTCACCATGAAGGAAGGCACTCTTAACGTCCATTTGATGGACTTTCCATCTGTTCACTGTGGCAATGGCTAGGGTCAGTCGAATAGAAGTCATCTTCGCAACTGGAGCAAAGGTTTCAGTATAATCAACCCCAGCTATCTGGGAGAAACCCTTAGCTACTAATCACACTTTAAACTTTTCGACGTCTCCATCTACTCCATACTTTGTTCGGAACACCCACTTACACCAAACGATTTTTCTTCCTTTCGGAAGAGTGGTGAGATCCCAAGTATCGTTCTTCATGAGAGAGGAATACTCCTCATCCATGGTAGAATCCCACTCAGGAATACCAGAAGCCTCCCGGAAAGACTGTGGATCAGAAGCAGAGGTGAAGAAAGAGTGGGGTCCAACGAAATCTGAGTGAGTACGTCTCATATCTGAAGTATCTCCAACTAAATCTCCAGCACTTTGCAAAGTTTTCCTAGCCCAAAGAGGACCAGGAGGATCAGGCTCAGAGTCAGAAGATTATTCACTTGAGTGAGAAGGGACATAGTCCTCATCATCACTACTATCAAAATCAGAAGACTCAAAGTTCTGATGGTCGGGAGGATCAGGAAGAGGAGCACGCTCAACAACATCATCATCTGATGAGTCAGAATCCGAATCAGCGAGCTGAAGAACCTCAATAGGTGGAGAAGTAGAAGTCAAAGAAGACTCATCAAACTTAACACTTCTCTCAATATACAACTCATGAGAAGTAGGATTCATCAATCGATATCCCTTAACGCCATCAGGATACCCTACAAAGATACAAGGTTTGGATTGTGGTTCCAAAGCCTTGCGTTTCTTCTTGGGAATCCGAGCCATAGCCTTGGATCTGAAGACTCAAAAGTGCTCAACATCAGGCTTGTGTCCAAACCAGGCTTCAAAGGGTGTCATCCCTCTTACTGCCTTGTGTGGAACATGGTTCTAAATGTAATTTACACAATTCACTACTTCGGCCCAATACTACGAGAGGAAGAGACTTCGAGTGAATCATACAAGTGGCCATCTCCTTAAGAGTACGGTTCTTTCTTTCTGTGACTCCATTCTGCGAAGGGCTATAAGCAACTGTATGCTGCAAAGAGATCCCTTCAGAAGTACAGAAATCCATAAACCTATTGTTTACATATTCACCTCCATTGTCAGATTCGAAGAACCTTGATAGACTGTTCTGCTTGTTTCTCAGCAAGAGCCTTAAAGTCCTGAAAATTTTCAAAGACTTCAGACTTAAGCTTAAGAAAATATACCCAAGTATATCGTGAATAGTCATCAATGAAGGTTAGCACATAAAGAGCTCTAGTAAATGAAGGAGAAGGAAATGGACCAGAAACATCGCTGTGAACAAGATCCAAAGGACGAGTGGCTCTCCAGGATTTTCCTTTGTCAAAGTTCTTTTCAGGATGCTTTCCAAGGGTACAACCCTCACAAAGACCCTTATAAAACTTGATGCGAGGCAACCCGTTGACCATTTCATTTTGGCTCAATTGTTCAAGGTAGCGATAATTTAGATGTCTGAAATGCTCATGCCATAGCTTACTAACCTCATTTGCATGAGTGAGCAAGGCAGTGGGCGTAGAATCAAAAGTAAAGTGGGAGAAGGTATATAACCGTGAACAGTGATCTACCTTTCCCTCAGCCACTGTAGTGTCATTTTTAAGCTCATGAATAATCACCGAGTTAGGACCAAATTCCACTCGCATTCCTTCACCAAGGTGAGTAATTTGGTAAACTAGATAGGAGATTGGTAGAGAGATCAGGAACACTCAACACTTGGTTAAATGTTCCCCCATCCATCTCTATTGATCCACTACCGGAAACCGACACTGTCGTGTCATTACCCATCGTGATTTGGGACATTCCACAAGGTTCGATGTTGGAAAACTCAACATGTGAAGAACCCATGTGGTGTGAGGCACCAGAATCTATAATCCATGTCGATGAAGGAGAAACTCTGGCTACAAGGGCCTTTCCTTTCTTCTTATCATTTTTAGCACCTTTTGCAGTAGAAGACTTGGCCTTCGGAGCACTTTGTTTTATGGATTCAGGAACACTTATTTTATTCTTCTCAAGTAAATGAGATAAGTGATCAATTTATTTCCGAAAATAGTGTTGCTCTTCGTGACCAGACTTCTTGCAATAGGAACACAAATACTTGCTTTTCTGTGCCTTAGGCTCAGAAGTCAAAGTGTTTGTGTCATTTTTAGGTTTGGTCTTGGTTTCTTTCTTAGGTTGATCCTTTGTTTCTTTCTTCTTTTCAGTCTTCTTTTCCTTGCTAGTACTTGCTACAAGGGCATGTGACTTGGACTTGAGAGACCCCATTTGAATGAGTTTGTCATGTTCTCGAATGAGTTGGGACAAAAAACAGTCAAAGGAGGGCATAGTCCAAGTATCGCCCAAAGAAGCTTTTGTAGCATAGAAAGTTGACACAAAGACAGAATATTCGGGACCTAGCTTAGAGAGAATCGACAAGATCAGTTGAGAATCTTTCTTCTCTACTTGACATCCTTTTAACAACAATCTAATGTGGACAAATTTCGAGAAGAAGGCTTGTAGGTTTTCAAAGTCACTAGGATTTAACCCTAGTAGTTCATTTTCCAACTCATGCACTCTCATGTCATCTTGTTGTCCAAACATCGCATCCAACATTTTCCACGTAGATTTAGGTGTTTCGGATGCCTCAATGTGGAAGAGCAAGTCAGGAGAAACAGACATGCAAAGAAGACCTAAAGCTTCATCACTACGGTTTAACCACTTAGATTTTTCAGGTTTCATCATATGGTTCAGTCTCAGTTCCCATGGTGATGCGGAATAACCCTTTACCCCTTAGTTTCATTATTATTTTTGATCTCCATTTGAAAAAGTTGAACGGCGTAAGCAAAGGAATTGAAAGTGCATCCATAGTGAGAGAGAGAGAAAGAAATGTAGAAAAGAAACACAACCACCCAGGACAATAACAACCCCCCTACTTTCGGCACTTTATAGTTTAGTGTGTTGATTACAATTGGGTATGTGCATGCGGTTTGAAACACTTGGTAACTCATCTTGCAATCAATATAATAACGTGCAAGAGAGGAGACCACAACAGTGTTTCGTGGAGTGCAACAAATAGGACACCGTAAACAAGCACAAGTAAAAAATAAGAAAGGAGGTGAAAGCCAACCCTGGTGGTGAGAAAAAATGTCTCACATCGTAAATGGAAACCCCCTTGACTGCAGATTGTGGCAGATGTGCTCACTAGTCGTAAGCAATAAAAGGGGTAAAATACAAAGTTTAAAATGAACTCAAGGAGTTCAGAGAATCTCCAGAATGCCGGAAAAGAGCTCGGAAGGTAAAAAAGGTGCTCATAAGTGATGTTGCACACTTGAGTGCACGATTGGAGAAAAAAAATGACAATAACATTGTTAAAGAATTACCATTTTGAAGCGTCCTATTTAGCTAAGTAGAGCAATTTAGAATTTAAAAAAAACGATAGTTTAACGTTAATGTTACTAGATGAAAAGGAAAAAAAATTTGTAATTAATATAAATAGATTTAATTAAATCTAATTAATTACAAAAACTAATTAAGATCTAAAAAAAATTAAATCTTAATTAAAATATGAAAAAAAAAACTTTCTGTTTTTTAAAAAAGCAATTTTAAAAATTAAATAAATCTAATTTTTAAAAGAATTTTAAGAACTCCGTTTTAAATTGAAAGAATGGTATTTTATTTTATTGTTTTAAACTTTACAAAAAAAGCTTCCACGTGATTTTATTTTTTAATGAAAAATAAAAAGGAAAATGAGTTAAAATAGGAATTTTTAAAAAAGCTTTTGTGAGTTTTAAGATAGAAATAAAAAATACTAAAAGAAACTTACCGTAAATGAAAATGATCCCCACAATTTGGAAATTTTTTAAAAAACGTACCAAAGTTCCAAACTCACCACGTGGCTTGGTGGAAATCCATCAGTTTGCCGGGAAGGCCATGGAGTCTGGAGTGGGAGGTGGGAGTTGATGGTGACCGTTACACACGGTAAAACAGTCAAACATTATGCACAACAAGGAGTGGAGTCCTACAGATCACGCAGGGTAAATAGACAACCACCGGAGATGTCAGATGGAATAAACCATGAGCAAGAGTAGAGAACCAACGTAGGGATCCAAACAACCTTCGAGTAGAGAAAAACAACTATGCAGAGGCAAATTCCGCAGGCATATAAGGGATCGTTGAGCGGCCAAGCAGTCAACACAACGTGAAGAGTACTCAATAAAAAATGAAAAGACCTGAGTTTGAGCTAAACGGCAGAGGAAAAAGATAGAGCCAAGGAAGGAGCACAAGACACGAGCATAGGGCAGGAGAAACTCACGGCCACGTAAGGTAGAACTCAGGCATGACAGGAACAACAGTTTCCAAATATGCATGTAGAGAATGGCTCGGTTAAGTGCCAAACAAGTAGAAACCAGGCCAGGGAGCTCGGTTGGGAGATCAATGGATCAAACTACAACTACCATGCAGCAACCATAGAGAAACCATAAATAGAGATAAGAAAAAAATCCAGTTAAATAAAAAAATTTAAAAACTAGAAAATACTCTATTTTGAATTTAGCTGCAGCCAGCTAAAAATGGCAGCAAAACCCTTGATTGCTCAAGGAATGATGAAAACCTGCACATGCAAAAAAGGCACAAAAAATGACACAACTTTCTGAGAAAGCTTGTTAGATACGTTAGCAAGGAAAAACCAGAAAATAGTGATCGAAAAACTTGCATGCAGGTAATCCCACACATGGGAAACATTTTACTATATTTCCAAGGTCAGAGATTTGATGATGGTAGTCCAAGTTGTTCACTCTGAGTAGGGGAGATTCAGGCAAGCACCGCTAAGTGGAAATATTGGGTTGGTAAACCATGATTAGACTTCCATGAATGGGGAGAAATTGGATCAAATTTCTAAGTGGAGATCATAAGATGGCAATCCATCATGAGAATTCCGTGCAGTTTGGGAGTGGTCCGAGTCTTTGTGCAAGTCACCAGGAGGAATTTGATGACTAAGGGATGGCGAGTGAATCACCATATAAACCGGTGAATAAGGAATGACGCCAGGTTGGAGGAACGAGTCAAATGCCGAGTGGAGCGGTGAGTGCATGAAGATCAAAGGATGCGAGGAAAGAAAGGCTAATCAATCGTTTCATGAGGAAGCAACTCTGGAGACAATGGCCTTTTCTTTCTCTTATCATTTTTTAGTACCTTTGCAGCTAAGACTCGGCCTTCGGAGCACTGGGTTTATGGATCAGGAAAACAACTTATTTATCTTTCTCCAAGTAAATGAGATACGTGATCAATCATATTCCGAAAACTAGTGTTGCTTGTTTGTGACAAGACTTCTTGCAATAGGAACACCAAATACTTCCTTTTCTGATGCCTTAGGCTTCTTAGAATTGACGAAGTGTTTGTGTCATTTTTAGGTTTGGTCTCTTAGTTTCTTTCTTAGGTTGATCCTTTTAGTTTCTTTCTTATTTTATTAGTCTTTCTTTCCCTTGTTAGTACTTGCTACAAGGGCATGTGACTTGGACATGAGAGACCCCCATTGAATGAGTTTTGTCCTATTCTCGAATGAGTTTAGACAAAAAATAGTCAAAGGAGGGCATAGTCCAAGTATCGCCCAAAGCAGCTTTGTAGCATAGAAAGTTGACACAAAGATAGAATATTCGGGACCTAGCTTAGAGAGAATCGACAAGATCAGTTGAGAATCTTTCTTCTCTACTTGACATCCTTTTTAACAGCAATCATGTGGACAAACTTTGAGAAGAAGGCTTGTAGGTTTTCAAAGTCACTAGGATTTAACCCTAGTAGTTCGTTTTCCAACTCATGCGCTCTCATGTCATCTAGTTGTCCAAACATCGCATCCAACATTTTCCACGCAGATTTAGATGTTTCAGACGCCTCAATGTGGAAGAGCAAGTCAGGAGAAAAAGACATGCAAAGAAGACCTAAAGCTTCATCACTACGGTTTAACCACTTAGACTTTTTCAAGTTCGTTGTCTGGTTTCAGTCTCAGTTCCCATGGTGATGTGGAATAACCCTTTACCCCTTAGTTTCATTCTTATTTTCGATCTCCATTTGAAAAATTTGAACGACGTAAGTAAGGGAATTGAAAGTGCATCCATAGTGAGAGAGAGAAAGAAATTCAGAAAAGAAACACAACCCCCAGGACAATAACAACCAGCCCTGCTTTCGGCACTTTATAGTTTAGTTCGTTTGATTACAATCGGGTTCGTGCGTGCGGTTTTGAAACACTTGGTAATCATCTTGCAATCAGCGTAATAATGCACAAGAGAAGAGACCACAATAGTGTTTCATGGAGTGCAACAAATAGGACACAGTAAACAAGCACAAGCAAAAAACCAAGAAAGGAGGTGAAAACCAACCCTGGTGGTGAGAAAAAATGTCTCACGTCATAAATGGAAACCCCCTTGATGTAGACTGTGGCGGACACCACTCACTAGTCGTAAGCAATAAAAGGGGTAAATAAAGTTTTAAATGAACTCAAGGAGTTCAGAGAATCTTCAGAACGCCGGAAAAGAGCTCAGAAAAAGGTGGCTCAGAGTGATGTTGCACACTTGAGCGCATGATTAGAGAAAAAAATGACAATAACGTTGTTTAAAGAATTACTGTTTTGAAACCTCCTATTTAGCTAAGTAAGCAATTTGGAGTTTTAAAAAATGATAGTTTAACGTTAATGTTACTAGATGAAAGGAAAAAAAAAATTGTAATTAATATAAATAGATTTAATTAAATCTAATTAATAAAAAAAACTAATTAAGATCTAAAAAAATAATCCTAATTAAAAATAATAATAAAAACTTTCCGTTTTTTAAAACAAGCAATTTTAAACATAAATAAATATAATTTTTTAAAAGAATTAAAAAAACTCTGTTTTTAAATAGAAAAGAATGGTATTTTATTTATTGTTTTAAACTTTACAAAAAAAGCTTCCACGTGTTTTATTTTTTAATAAATAAAAAGGAAAATGAGTTAAAATAGGATTTTTTTAAAAAGCTTTTTGGAGTTTTAAATAGAAATAAAAATACTAAAAGAAACTTACCGTAAATGAAAATGATCCCCACAATTTGGAAAATTTTAAAAAACGTACCAAAGTTCCAAACTCACCACGTGGCTGGTGGAAATCCGTCAGTCGCCAGGAAGGCCATGGAGTCTGGAGTGGGAGGTGGGAGTTGATGGTGACCGTTGCACACCGGTAAAACAAGCAAACATTACGTATAACAAGGAGTGGAGTCCCTACAGATCACGCAGGGTAAGTAGACAACCACCAGAGATGTCAGATGGAATAAACCACGAGCAGGAGTAGAGAATGAATGTAGGGCTCCAACAACCTTCGAGCAGAGAAAAA
This sequence comes from Taxus chinensis, assembly GCA_019776745.2. NCBI lineage: Eukaryota > Viridiplantae > Streptophyta > Pinopsida > Cupressales > Taxaceae > Taxus > Taxus chinensis. The sequence goes on from CM034150.1 coordinate 803,793,738, forward strand.
TGACTATGCAGAGGCAAATTCCGCAGGAGTATAGGGATTGTTGAGCAGCCAAGCAGTCAACACAATGTGAAGAGCCCAACAAAAAAGGCAAAGACCTGAGTTCGAGCTAAACGGCAGAGGAAAAAGCCAGAGCCAAGGAAGGAGCACGAGCATGAGCACAGGGTAGGAGAAACTCACGGCCACGTAGGTAGAACATAGGCACGACAGGCACAGCAGGTTCCAAACATGCATGCAGAGAATGGCTCAGTTAAGAGCTAAACAAGTAGAAACCAGGCCATGCAAATATGAACACGAACTCCTCAACAAAAAACACACCATAGCAATAGCTCCGAAACCATGAACTCAACAAACATGGACCCCTACTTAAAAAACACCACAGCTCGAACCCACATGATCAGGAAAATGCCAAAAAAAACATGTACAACAATCTAATCAGTGAGCCAAAGATCCACCAACATAGGAAAAAGAGGAGCCAGCTAAAGCTCAGGACAGAGTCCAAACCCTTGATTGCTCAAGGAATTTTTTACCTAAATCTGCACATGCACAAAAAAAGGCACAAAAAACCAACACAAACTTTCTGAGAAAGCTTGGTTAGAGACGATTAGTAAGGAATAATTCCAGAAAATAGTGATCGAAAAAACTTACATGCGGAGTAAAAGAACAAAACCAAGAAAGAATAATCACAAACTAAAAAAATAACGAGTGCATGTTTACCTGACTCTTAGCTCTGATACCATGAAAAGAGTTTGTGAGAATCGAATCAGAAACGAGGCACCAGGAAGTAGTTGCACTCCAACAGAATCGTGATAGCTCTAGTGTAATTTGCAAGAAAGAATTGATCAGTAATGGAAGAACTTTCTCAACAGAAACAAAGCTTGCACATAGAGGAAAGATAGCAGAGTGTCTTGGCATGCTCATAAATGAATAGCAAAGGGAGTACATATAGGGTGCTGAGTAACCCTAGTGCATGACACACATGAAACCCTAAACCTAACCCATGTGAGATGACCCTCCAATATGAGAGGAGGACACATAGGATAACTCACACTAACATAATCAAATACATATTGACTATGGCAATGGTGCCCAATGAAACACAAAACAATTTTCACTTGAGTGGTGCAATGGCGGTGCATATATAGAAGCATTGAAGAAGTTAAATTTAAAGGAGTATAGGTGAAATATTACAAGAGGAAAAGGTGCGATGAAGAAAGATATCGAAGGAGGAGAATTTTAGGGGTGGGGATACTATTCGATGAAATGTGTGTGGATCCTCTTCCTACTTGAAGGAGAAAGGGGAAACCAATATTTTTAGTGTTTATGGTGGATTTCAGTTTACTTATTATATAGAAAATCACCAAAACTCAGAAGACAACATGGTTTAACGATACTTGCATCGAAAATGCAATGTCGAGGAGTGTAGATGCAAAACGGGCGTGACTCTTGCTTCTAGCAAACGAAAGAAACATGTGCACAAATTGATAATTGGACAAGATAGATATTAGATAAAATAGGATGAGTTAATTGGAAAAGTCTGATCCCAGGAACCAATGGGCTTCCTTTAAAGGGTGTCAACTCGTTTTTCAATTAAGTTGTAATGATAGCAAGATAATTGACAATAAAAGGATGATCAGAGTTCTAAAGGGATAGAGAGATCGTGTTCTGCATGATAGGTGGCCTAGGAAAGGGCTAAGGCAAGCTTGAACTCCATGAAATAATCGAACCACACCTATTCAACATTTTTTTGTTCTTCATGTATGAATTTAAGTTTATTTTTGATGTGCTTGATGTTTGGTGTCAAGGAGATGCCACAGAGATTTAGCTTGTGCGCAATGTTGAATTGTTCCCAAACAAGAGGTTGTGAGGTAATAGGAAGGTCATAGATACTTATAATTAGATGTGCCTGACTTGGTAGGTACACTCGTCTACAAGCAAAAAAACTCAGAAAAGACCGATTAGATGAAAAACAGATTGATATATTGATTGCAAATGTGAGAATTATGATTAAAATGACAAAAAGATAGTGATCGCTAGCAATTTGAGGTAATTGTTGACGATTGCTGTGGAAAAGGTTGATTCCTTAATAAGATACAAATTGGATGTCAAACAAGTGATTTATGGATTGATACGGTCTTTAATACGACTTGTTGATAAACTAAATACAAAAGCAAATGACAGAAGCTTACCTTTGATGAGGAATGTTAAGAGATAGTGTTGTGGGAGTCTTATAATGTTTGTGAAGCTTCCAAAGACGTGACTGAGATGTAAGAGATGTCAGGATATCTGAAATGATATCACTTAAGTCGTCAATGAACCAAAGCTTCGCTACAAAAATATGAGGATCCACAGTCATGAAGATTGGTGGGATTTTTATAATCCACAACGATTAGCTAGAATCGTTGGCGATCCGAAAAAAGTGGGAAAATCGGCTTGAAATGGTTTTCAACCACTTCCAAAAGGGCTAATTCAAATATGGGAATGATTGAGGATGGGTATAAACTGCCAAGTTTCTTAGGTCCAAATTTTAAGTACTATAGTTTACAACGAGACACTTCAATCTCTATTGTCCGTACATAATTATTTTAGCCCAATAACCGCTTATTACCATAGTGCACAAATTTAAATATCCAATTTTTATACTTTTAATGACATTTAATCCATTAATACACATTTAACCTTATTCACACATATTTTCTCAATTGTAAACACCCCCCACTCCACACTCCATTAAGCTTCTTATTCTCATTTTCAAATACAAAACCGTCCAAAATCACTTATTGTCTCTATAATAATGTCTTAAACATAACCTTACACATATATCTACTTTTAATTTTGAATTTCACGACCTCTAAACAAGTTTCGCAACCTTTTTCAAAGATTCAGCACCAAATTTATCCACCTGCTATGAACCCATTCCTTACCTTTCCAACAATTATATTTTCAAATGAGCAACTTATCATACTTAAGTCTGGTGTGATTTTTACAGATTGAAGCGTGTGATTTTACATACGGATTTGCAGCATTCAAACTGAGGTCGTGACTTGTGACTCGTGACTGCACTAAGTAAGCATCCTTACAAAGCACGGCTCTTCATGTAAATTTAAGGGCGATGTGTGACAGTAGTAGGTAGTGGCTGTCACCTTCAAACACCCCTAGCGAGCGCCTGTAAACCTCCTACTGCTACTGCTACTGCTACTGTCCTCGCTCGCCACGTAAACAATAAACGTGCAATTGCAAAAGCACGCCCCTCCAATGAAACACCCACTTTACATTTCCCTGCACATTCCACTTTCCCCTTGTTCCGTTTTGCTGATCGGAATTATAAGCTACGCTCATTCCATACTTTGTTGAAGGAATTTAGCGGCCTCAACCAAAACGCAGAAGTGTTTTTTGTTCTTGTGGGGCTCGCAATGAATGCTCTGCGCTTCAGACATGGGATGTACTGGAAATGGAAATGGGCAGTATCGAATTGTTCGTCCGCTCTCACAGTTCAGAAACATCCCTATACTTCAAATGCAGAAGACTACGGTAATGAAGCCCTTGTAAACTCTTATTGCAAGAGGGCAGAATCATGGTTGAGGCGCAAGCAGATGGCAAAAGCAGTACAAAACGCTGAGAAAGCCTTGCAACATGACTCTGTACACCTCAACTCCCTGATTTGCAAGGGCAAAGCTTTGCACGCACTCGGGGAGTACACCATGGCGTCTTCCTGCTTTCAACAAGCACTCCAACAATCCCCAGATGCCGCAGAGGAAATAAAAGCGCACTATGAGATATCCAAGAAGTTCGACCTACAGAACAGGCATGGTAACTTTGATCTCTCTGCCTATTTCAGGAATGGCTGCAGGGCACGAGATATTCCCGAGGTAAGTAATTATATTGGTCCTGTAGTCATTAGAACTTCGCCGGGGCGCGGCAGAGGCCTGTTTGCCACTGGGGATTTAGATGTTGGGGATACCATTGTTGTGGAGAATGCTGTTGTAATGAGTGATGTGTATAGGAGGGGCACACCCTTATTCTTTAATAGACAACGAGTTGGCGGAGATTGAGCAGCTGAGGCATGATACTGTTACCCAGGTGATTTCTTCTGCAGTGTCATCCCCCAGAATTATGCAGCAGTTGCAAGCACCTCATTTCCCCCTCACAGGTTCCTGACATGGAACTGTTCCGGATAAATTGCGGCAATTGGAGCAACATCGATGCTTGCAAAACCTTGCAGAATTTACAGCTAGACAGGGAGAAAACTTAGAAACTCAATGGATCTCAATGCCCTACTCACATATATGACGCAAAGGAAACGAGATGAAGAAGGTAAGTTTGATGAAGATGGCAATCCCTGGGCAGGAAGCATTACACTTGATAGATGGGGATTTTGGGCTCTTACATCTTTCATCAACCATTCATGTTTCGCAAATGCAAATTGCATGGTAGTGGGAAAAGCCATGTTTATCATAGCTGCCAGAAAGATTTCTCTAGGAGAGGAAGTTACAGTCTCTTACTTTAAGAGTCTTACACCTTTGGAATTGCGACAGCATTATTGTAGCGAATTAGGATTTCGGTGCGAGTGTAAGCGGTGTATGTTTGAACGATCCTTGGGCCCAGAGTATGGTAAATTGGCTCAGAAGATATTCACTAAATATACCTGGTTGGTCCCTCATGTCCCACAATTTTCACCAAAGGGTATTTTGTCCTTATTAGAGCTGCTTGCACAGTTGGAAGAGGTTGATGCGGACATTGAAGGGAAACAATTCATACATGCATCTTTCATATTTATCTACAGCTGGTTGACTAGATATGTGTTTCCTGGTACTAGTGTGCTCCCGCATTTGCTTCCAACTCCAATAAAACTGGCAGAGGCCATCCAATATTGTGCGCCAGGGTCTGAGTCGTCCTTTAATGTGTATTCAAGACTTGTGGATGAGGCCAATGGACAGCAGAAAAATCTGCTTCTTCAAAAGCTAATGGAAGTGGGTATAATGATGATTGGAAAACAGAAAGAACGCGTGCTTAAAGATCTAGTGAGGACAAAGATGGAGGAACGCTGGATCAAAGTCTCCAAGATTTGGGATGGAAGTGGAAAGTGAGTTTGATTTACACTTTTCAGTAGCAAGCATGGGTGACCTGCAACAATTGATAAATTATCTAGCTCTTTGAAACACTACAGCTCTCCATTAGTGTCATTCCAACCTGTTATTTTTGGTAGAAATACTCCTGGGTGATTATCTGATTCATGGTTGGTCGTAATAGATTATTACCCATTTGGGTATGCAGCATTGTGTTCAATTCAATAGGATGCTCCCCATGCAGCATCGGTATTTTAACTGATTTGAGCACAAGGCTTAGGTTTTGAAAACACCCAATTTCAGCTTTTTGTCATCTTTTTTTATATTAAGACACAGTTAATACTGATTCCAATGTTCGCCCTTTTGTGAAAACCACATAATAGCAGTGAAGGAGAGCACTTATTTTTAACTTACAGATCAGTATTTGTCATTATGTCCGTTGCTTTTACTATCATCCAGGAGTCAGTTTTGTTTACCATGATTATATATCCTTGTTTTATGTTTTTGTTTTGTGAATATGTATACTTTGGTAGGCTGCTTGCAGGAAGAAACAGTTTTCTGCTTTACGTTTTTTATGGAATCATATATTCATTGGCAAAATCTTAATGTGGGAGCTGTTTTGCTTTCTTTTATAAATGCACCAAATATTTACAGCTCAGGGGATAAATGGTTCATCCTAGGTTTTAGGTCACTATTGTAGATTGGCAGGATTGTGCTTACTCTGCTTAATTATCAGCTTAAATTTTAGATATTTGATTCCTATTATGGAGGACCTATGGCAACATGTGCACAGTTCAAATGGGTTACATAAATGGTGATTCTAAAGCTCAACTAACTAAAAAAGGAAATCTATATGAATGTTGAATGGCTAATAACTTTGCCTCTTCAGTTTCATGCTTTTTTTAGATTTTGACAAGAGCTGAAATGGATTTTCCTTCATAGTTCTTAGATTTTCCAGCGATAACTGAAAAAGTAATTACAATATTGGTTTTCACTCCAATTCCCTTAAAATCTCTCTTATTGTGAAGGATCTATGACAGGACTTAGTTAAGCTAACCAGCTTACATACAATTAATTTGATCCGTATAACAGAAGTTAGTTGAGCTACCCAGTTTTTCATTATGCAATTCAACATTCCAGTTCATGTTTGTTCTAATACTTTCCTTGGTTTAGTGTTGGTCTAATCTTATCAAGCAGATATAAACAATCTTTCTTGCAGCTCAGTTGGAAGTCGTAGTGTTATAGATAGTTTTGAAATCCTCTCTGCATCGCCAGGTTAGTCTTATGAGCATTGTAATTCATAAGGTTATGAAATAGTGGATGTAGTGAACAGCAGAAAGCACATTCATTGATTCAATCATGGGACACATACTCTGTATGCTCCTCTGGATTCCGAGTTAGGGTTTTATTCCTTCATATTTTATAAGTAAAAGTTTGGTCCCTGTATTATACCTTCAAGCAAGCGCTCTGTTCCTTCATATTCTGCAAACAAGGACTTTGTCCCTATATTACTTAGTAAACAATCTTATTTTTTTCAATCAAAATAAAAGATTTATTCATCTACTGAGTTTTTTTTTTTTGGGAGAGAGTATTCCTGCCATTTGAGTGCTAACTATTTCGTCCTTATATATACCTGCAACTTAGGATTTGTCCCCTACATATTTTATAAATAAGGGTTTTGTCCCCATTAATACCTTTTATTAATTCAAATACAATATCATTGATTGTAGAGTCTGGGAGAAAATATTCAAACAATGTACTTGTGGGTGCCTAATTTTATTGTTATAAATCTTTGTTGTTTACTATATTTAGTGTAATAGCGCATGGCGTATTTTCAAGTATAGTATAATGGTCTAACGGCCTATGCCAAAGATCTGATGCATATTTTCTTGTATGACAGGAAGCAGTTGTTGAAATATAAGTAGAATTTTCAGTAATTTGTATTTTGTTCTTTTTTATCCCCACAAACAAATTCTTGTAGTTGTGTTTTTATTATTATATAGTATTATCAATTATATTTATGATATCTTTCAAAATTAATTTTATTATACTAAAACCATTTCAACGTTAGAGTGATAGACCTATTAATGCTTAATATAACATAGTTACATAGAGCTAGTTAATTTACATATATTTTATAATACTTTAAAAGACATTTTATATTAATAATGTATTATTAATTTTATTTTTGGATAGAATTTTTGAAGTTATTAAGTTTATTTCACTTTTTACGCCGAAGGCGTCCCCCCTATGGGAAAGGCACTTGCGGATGTTTCTATGACTATCTTAAATTTGATGGTTTGACGGCCGTCTAGACGTTTTTGTTGTTTAACAGTTTTTTGGGACGTTTTTACTTTTTAACAGTTTTTAGATGGGTCGACTAAACTCCAGTCGCATGTGCTACTCTTTTATTTTTGTAAAACCTGCATATGGAAGTGGAGGTGGATACATTGGGGTTCATCCAACACACCAGCATCTTGAAGCTTCTGTGTTGTATTTCAAGCGAAGAAACCGATCTCAAGTTGTTGGTGTATGAATACATGTCCAACGGGAGCTTGTCGGAGCGGCTGCATCATTGTGATTTGCGAACACTAGATGAAAGGGCGTTGTCATGGCCAATCGGTTATAATATTGCACTGGGCCATTTTCAGGAGTGTCCATTCTTTGAAATCAATGTGTTTTTTTGGAATCCCTGTCGGTTAGGGTCTATATGACGGTTGGGATTTGAAAACACATTTGTCTATTGCGGGCGCATTAGATACAAATATGGAGAGCAAGAGACGTGATCATGTTTTTACAGACATCCGTGGGTTGCTCTACCTTGCAGAGATTTCATACATTTATTAGGGTTTTAATTTCCCTGCCCTGTTAGCTTGGCGATGTCACTATTCTCATTATCCCCACGAGACTTCTGGTTTCAAATTGGGTATGATGAGATGTATCTCTAAGGGAAATATAAATCTTTTGGGAATGACAAAAATTCTAATGCCGAGGCAGGGGGAGACCAGTGAAGGAAGAGGAATAGATGAGATATTTACGGACTCTAGAATATAATTATATAATTGAGCATGTAAGAGATCTTCGATAGAAATAAGGTTCCCTCTTGGTGAGAGAAAATGACTTTGACAGGACTATTGGTGGCCCTGCTGATAAGAATGTGTTCAACATCATAGTTACGAAGGTCAATCTCACCATTGGACTGGTTCCCAAAATGAAAATTTTCGTTGGGCTATTGGGTTTTGTTCTCATGAGAGTATTGAGTATGGGTGATGAATTTCATAAAGAATGATGTAGTTTAGGTAGCTACTGGTCACCAGTAGGGAAAGGGGGAACAGTTGTTCTGTCATAAAAAATGAAAATAGAAAAGTGTAGAAGCAAGAAGTTCTCCTTACAATAGAGCAATGTGGGTTGTTCTCAAGGAGACGAGACTTTTGGAGTAATGTCTTTGTATGATTCAAATTATTATCAAGATATCTCAATTTCAGAACCGGATGTCAATAGATTTTTCTAAAATCTCGAGGATTATAGGAGACTACAATATGATTGAGGACAAACAAGATTTAAAAAGAGGTAATCCCTATAACTGGAAAGGTGGTAATGTTTTTTACAAGTCTAAAATAAAGAGAGAACTAGCAGTTCAGAATCTTTTTGGAGAAACAAAAACACTGGCAAAGGGATTTGGTTTGCATGGTGCAATGATTAGCATGGAAGAGATAATTTACTCTACACTAGATTGATTCGTGGTATCAAGAGATCTCATTAAAATTATAGAAAAACAATGGTAGAATTTAGTAGAACCCATTCTTTCATCTTATCTAATCATCACCCAATACAAATGGAAGCAAACAACAAGACATCAACAATTAGCTCTAAACTTGATGGTCTAAAAAAAGAATGTATCCCATTTGAAAGATGAGAATTGTTTAAACAACTCAAATATATTTGGAAATTAGTCAATATACCTTCTATACCTTCTCAAATTTGTCATATCAAGAGATGGGAAAAATTTATGAGTTCTGTACAAAATATCAGGGGTTTCTAGGATAGTGAATCCAGAGATAAAGCAAAAAGGAGAAAGAGAGCAATGAGGGATGCTCAAGAAGCACTCATCAAGGTTGAGAACCGGTTCCAGGGAAATACTAACAATGTGGAACTCTTTAAATAGAATGTGAAAATCAACTGAACTACAAAACCAAGGGTGCCCTTAGAGCTAGGATGAGTTGGTTTAAAACTTAAAAGAAGGCAAAAAAAAACATTTTTGTTTGGATGCTTGAAGCCAAAAAAATATTTGAGAGAAAGTTTAAACAATTGAGGCAGAAGGGAAGATGATTTCATTAGGGATGAATCCAATGAAGCCTTGAATTATAAAGGAATTAATTTTCTACTTGGGGTCTAATGAGGATGTGGGAAGAAATAGAAAAATCTACCAATGAGTGGTCCCAGAGAAGGTAGGCATTACAGGTGCCTTGGAATTTGTAAAGAATCATATGAAGGACGAAATAAGGTATGACATACTCACCATGAGTGAGGACAAGCCTCCAAGCTCTGATGGCTTCCCAATTGAGTTCTACAAGGCACACTTGGTCTTGAATCAACACGGGGATGATCATACTGACACCTAACAACAAAAACAAACACATAAATAGGAATTGGACGTGAATTACATTCTAAATGATCCCCACTTAATATTAAGGGCGAGGGTTAGCAATCGCATGTGTTTTATGAGATGTGAATGCCGAACGGTATATGTTATTTGATTTAGAGGTATAGTTATTAATTTTGTAGTTTGATGTTGATTAGGGGTGTGATTTTTTTCGTTAAGTGTAGAAATATAGATGGGCCACTTAATTTTAAGGTTGTTTATACATTTGAAAGTTATTATGAATTCGTACATGAATACATTTGATACCGTTTTTGATAGTTAATTTTTTTTAGTTGATGTTGTATGTATTTAATTCGGCTTTATTGTGTTAGTTGTGCATCGGTTGTTCGGTTGGTGTTTTGTTGGAAAAACATTTATTGTCCAGTTGATAACGTGTGTAATTGATAGTTGTAGTGTAGGAATTTAGTTGAAACATTACATTGAAATGTTGTATGTGTACATTTAATTATGTTACAGATTCGTACATTTAAAGTTGCTTTTCATATTTGAACTCCACATACTTTACAATTGAATTTAGTTTTATATTTTGACTTATTTCTGCATTTGTATGTCATCAAACTATGTATCGTTCCTTGTTAACCCGCATGATTTTTATCCAATAGGTGGTACTCCATGATATAAAATCAGCACATGTACAGAAGTCTTCATGTAATGACATGTTTAGTTCAAATAAAACAGATATGAGATTTGCAAATGTATATGTACAAATTTGTAACAAGTTTGAAATCTAGATATGGAACCTTTAAATGAAGTGGTTCATCTATATATCTACACTTACAAAATCAATCACACCCATTATCAACATCAACTACAAAAGTAATAACTATCCGTCTAAAACAAAAAAACATATACCGTTCGGCTTTCACATTGCATTGTACACATGCGATTGCTAGTATTTATGGTTATTAACTTTTATAATGTTGTAACTAATATATTGCGTCTTGAGGTTAAAATAATAGGTTAAAATAATTTGTTTATATACAGATGAAGTGATGTTTTATCAATTTAGTTCCAGCTTTTTCATTCAAATAAAACCTTTGTCAAAGTCATACTTATTTGTTTTATTGTTTTAATAACCTTTAGTTTTTATGGAATATGTTGTTTTTCATGTAATCAAAGTCTAGTAACTCAATTTTTGCTCATTGGTTTTAATTTTAGAATAGATAAAATGATGTCAAAACAAATGTGTCAATTGTGATAGGTATAATAGTTCAGTCTTATCTCTTGTTCAATCATTCTTGTATGTTGTCAATAGTCAAAGATAAATTCAAATTTCTCTCTATTGTAAATGGAGGTAATATTGGACGATCCCGATATCTAATACAATATGTATTTTCACATTGTGGGTGGACATCTTCTCATCAAAACATCATACAGTTAAGCTTCAAGATTTTTTTTTTTGTATAAGTAATAGTCGACTGGTGGATGGAGGCATCAAAGGAAGGAGGCCAATCCAAGCCTCTCATCAGCCACTAATGAAAGTATTGCGTATTGAGATACTAGCAACAAATATGCACAAAAATTACTGTTGTCAAGGACAATTTTCAATGGAAATGGAGATCGTTTGTATTGTTTCTGATTGAGTGGTAGTGGTCAAGGGAAGAGGCTACAAACGCAACGATTGGCCTAATCCTCAATCTTATTTTAAGTTTATTTTTGTATAGTGTATGAATTATTTGTATTTTTTTCCTGTCGTGATGATGATTTGAAGATCCAAATAATAGGTATTATAATAGGTGATGTTCTTAGCAAGTGATATAGAAGATTCATCCCACTACTTTTTGACTAGTTCAGTTAGTGTATCCTAATTTGTGGTACATGTATTCACATAAAAAGGTTGGCGGGCCTTTGTTAATGATTAATGTGGTTCCCATGGTCAATGTGTGTGTCAAGACCATGTAAGCTCTAGGGGAACATTATATTTAGTTATTAAGTAGTGTTTTTTCCTTGTTTTCATACTAAGGTGGATGATGTTGGGAATTTATTTCTAATGCTCACATATGTTGTGTGGGACTTTATATTTGTATATAGCTAAATATATTAGCTAGGAAAACAATAATTTGTGTGGGTATTCAATATGTATGATATAATACGAATGTGAGAAATAATTCCCCACGCAAACCACCCTGCTCGTGGGGTTTTGCTCAGTGGTGAATGCAGACAAGTGCCCGCAATCATTCCATGGAATTAGTTCAGGCGAGGACACCACCAAACTGAAGCACTGCAAACACCTTTCACAAAAGTTGGACGCAACTCTGGAATGGACATATCATGTGCCAAATGGATCACTAGATTTGTCCTTCAGAGCGTCGCTGACGTCCAAAGCAGGGTGGGTTGCGTGGGGAATAAACCCACCTCTTGAACTGATATAATATGCATGATATAATATGAAATATACACAATTTTGCATTGACATATTGAACTGAACCTATAAACATTGACTCTCGATTGTACCAAGTATGTAACATATATGTTGCATAATCACTCTTATGCTTTAGAGAGAATAGTGAAGGAAGGTCCAGTGAAAGTTACACCAAGGTACATATAGGATAAAAACCACTTCAACGAAACTATATTGTAAATGATACTATTTTCCTCGGATTTTTTCTTAATTTTGTTGAAATCCATAACCTTTGTTTTGTTGAAATTCTAAGCTCAATCTGTAGGCATGCAACATTATGTGACATGAGAATGAACTCATTAGAAAATAATAAAATAGAGATTATTATATCATAGAGAATATAATTATCCCCTGTTTTCCTTGAGCTTACAATGATGTCCTCTAATTTAGATCTATGTAGAGACTAAACAAAGTAGGAGAAAGTAGAAAAACTTGTTTAACACCAATGGTGTTATTGATATATTTTGTAAAACTAGTATGAGTTCATATTTTTCTATCTTTCATTTCTTAAAGTATCATCACAATTAGAATAACCAAATGATTTAAGATATGGAGATCTTGAAGATGTAGGATTAGTAGTTGTATAGGAATAGTGTCAAATGCCTTCTAAAAATAAACAAAACATTAGTAAACTTAATACTTTTTTTCTATTACGTCTTTGATTATAACTCTAATCATAAATATATGGTCTATTGTATTATGATTTCTTCTAAAACTTGCTTGCATTTTCCCCAAAGTTTCTTGGACTCTCCAAATCTAGGAATCAAACTATCTAACACTTTAGCAAATAACTTACTCAAGGCATGCCAACCATGACGATTCTACAATTATTTGGATCATGTTGGTTACCTAACTTAAATGCGGGATACATTATATTGGATGTCCATGCAAGTGGAAATCCATAAGTCATTGTATTAAAAATATTAGCAATATATATTGTCATCTGATTTACATGTCTTTTATTTGAAAATAGCTTCCAATACCATACAATCTTTGAAGATACATTGAGTAGGTTGTAATCTATTTCCAATTATAATTAGGACTTGGGACGTGGCTTGGAATGTCTTATATATAATAGTTGTAATTGGACCAAGTATCCTTCTCGGATAAGGTATAAGAGGATTTCCTTCGAAGGAAGGTTTTCTAAAAGGATTTAGCATTCAACCAGAGCATGTTGAGTTTATCTCTTGTTTTCTTATTCAAATATAACATATTCTTATTAATCAATGTTAATCAACTTAATGTTTCATTTGAATAATTAATCATTACATTATCATGAGTCAACAACCTTTTTGACATTTTACATTTTGATCAATATTTATCATTTAAGGTTTCCACTATTACTATAATATATGTGGATTTGTTATCATATTCTTCTTATCCTTGAGGATAGGTACACACGATGTGCCTAAAATGTCATATTTATTTTTTATATAATATGATAGATCCAAAATCTCCATTTGAAACACACACCATCGTGGAAACTTACAAAATCTTAGTGCATCTTGGAATTTCTTCTACGCCTCTTAAAATCCTCACCCACTTTCATTCATTCCATATTATTTCAATAGATAAAATGATAAGCCTTTTTGAATTAACTTACTCATATAGGGATGTTGGTGAGTGATGTTATAGTAATCTTAGAGAGATCTCTAAAACTACTATCAAACCAACCATTGTGGAGGAAATAAACAAGTGGGGGATAATAGAGTGATTATAAATAGAATGAGGGAAGGACTGAAGTGTTGTATTCTAAATTATTATAGAGTGAAATTCATTGCTTTCTACTGGGTTATTAGGAGAATTTGTTTATATGAGGTTATCTTTCAAATTTTCAATGTAAAATTCAACAAAAGTATGGACAAAATAAATTTGAATCAAAGTGTTGGTTATGATAGTAAATAATATAATATCTAAGGTTGGAGAGTATGATCTTTAATAAAATTGATGTGTGGTCTATAAGGGGTGGGGGGAGAAAACATCCAAGCAAAAATAAAATATTAATGGCCACAAATATTTATTGGTTAAACATAGTCTACCAAACTAGATCCCCTGCAATAAGGATAACAAGTAAAGTCACTTGTTTAGGAAAGCGAGAGAGTCCATTTAGCACTAACATATCATTAGATTCGCCAATTCAGATCAAACGTTTGCCATAAGGTGTAATGGAATGGTCAATTGCCATAAGGTGTAATGGAATGGTCAACTGAGTGTCTGTAGATGTTTATCTCCTCTTTCCTTTTTACGCATATTAGATCTCAACTAGAATCAAAGTGTGAGCATAGTAGGTTACACATACAAGCATTGAAGTCTTAAAATAAAAGGAATCATCCCTATAAAATAGGAGCCAAGGATTTTTAAATAAAAAACATTCAATGACTGTTATGAGGGTACTGAGGGATAAAATTTCCCCTACCAACTTAGGGACATGTTGTCCATATGGCAACATGAATAATATTTGTTTAGAGATATTAAAATTCAATAAAAATATGGACAATTTGTTTGCTTGTAATTCTTAGAAAAAATCTCACTTCAAAATTTTCAACACAACAAAATTAGAAATTGATGGGACCACTAAAATACAAAAGGCTACTGCATTTTGTCAATAATACCTACTAAAAAAGTATAATAAGCCCTCACCGTAGGACCACAACCTAATAATTTTTAGTTCTGACATCTCTAATTTATTATTGAACCTATTAGTAAGAAGTAAAAGCCTACACTTAATAGTAAGGTAAATGTCTCAAGAAAATAATTCTTGATGTCAAGAACAAATTGTTATCATTCATTTAATTAGGTCGATAGGGCATACCTTCAACTAGATGAAGACTCTATGGAGCTAACAAGAATACATTGCATCTAAATAACAATACATCACACTTAAATCTATATCTTCACTCTTCTACTCTAAAGGGTTCATTTTTTATCAAACACTTGGCTTTCATATCTACTTGTTTATATGAAGTAGTTAGTTCTCTTGCACATGTCAGTGTCTCCATTACACATTGGAGATAAAGAACGACACATGTTTTACATTCGCAGATGTCCTAAGAGTCCAAAGTAACAACCACTTGCATATATCACCGATTTTTTTGATCAAAAGGTGGTCCAAGGTGTCTCGTGGGGCCTACGCCCACCATAGGAAAAAGGAGCCATCGGCTCCTAGTTCTGCAACCATTGCGCTCTTCTTGAAATCTTTATATATCCAAGTCTTTTTTTTCTCGTCTTATCTTAAGGTAATACAACTTTCTCTTTTTCATGTGCCTCAACAATTGCTTCTTTTCCCTATTTCAATAATTGATCTTTCCTCCTCCTCAAACTAACAATAATGCATTGCACTCAAATCTACTTCGCTTTCATATCCTCTTTTTGTACATGAAACTTTTAATATTTTTGTGACTATCGGTAATCCCATTGCATCCCTCTACACGTATGTTTTTTTTTTGTTGTGGAATCATCTAAAGATGAAAGTTTTAAGCTCTCGACTAGCCCACAAATTAAACCACATAATCATGGTGCCCTATCACCAAGGCATACCTTAACACAGAGCCGAGATTTAAACCTTGAAGCTCCCAATTATTAGAAGACCTAAAAACCATCACACCACTATCCGTTAACACACACATATATTAAAAAAGAAAAACCTTTGAATATAATTTACATTAATATTTTAGGTCACCCTATTACAATCATATGATCTGCTTTTCCAATTGATTCCTTAAATTCACCCCCTTACAACTTCCTACTCGGGAGAAGTGTTGCAAATTAATTATTCTGAAAAGACTTGTACATGAACTGCTTTTTTAAATACAAAATATACTTTTGTTTCAGGAAAAACCCTTTAAAAACAAAGTTTGGTAGTGCTAAAAATAATATCAGTATCACCTAGTATATGAGAATTAATGAATAATTACGTGTACATTATTTATGGGCCACAATGTTTTCGTTCTTTCATAGCTGGGAGGACTTGCTGGATTCCTCGCCATAGGCGTGAATCAAGCTTTCACGAAAAGCACATTTGCATGCTGCATAGCCTGACATCATACTTTGGTCCTTTCTGGCTTCTTTAATATATTCCTTTTGGATCTGGTATTCTTTCATATTATGATATATTCTTTACAAGCTCAGACTTTATCAGGAGTCGGGACACATCACACAAAAAACAACCACCAATCAACTATGCAATACAAGTTTGGTAGCAAAAGGACAAAATACAGAGCTTTTAAAGTTCAATTAATGAATTGAAAGGAAATTTCTTATTGCCGTCCACACCAAATTAATCAGCTTCTCTAACATTTTTATCCTAGTCACTACAAAGAGTTTCCTCAATATCTAGTGTTTCAGTATTTTTTAATTTCACTAAAAACATGCATGCTCTCCTTCCATTTGAGTGGTCCACCACTAACTTGTCTGGCATTTAAGACTAAGAATTATTCTTTAATTGAGATACTAATATCTTTTCCCCTCGTTTAATTTTAATTTATATGTACCTTTTTTTTTTGGGTAATGCTCATAAATCAAATTGAAATCTATGAGATAATTTTAAACTTTTTTTTCACAATTTTTTTTGTTTCTTTTTTAAGATTTGGAGATTCATTTTTTAATCTAGTACCCCCTAATCACTCATTTGTGATTTTTTTTCATCTATATACTTCTCATATACATCTCTTTTCTTATGACCCTAAACCATTTAGGTTTTCATATTTTTTACTTTTTCCAAATAATATAATTATCCAATCATAATGATTGCTTCTAATGACAAATTTACTTATTTTACTAGAAGTTCATTTTTAAATTAACATACCAAAAGAATAAAAGGAAAAATGTTGTTATTTATGAAGAGGGTAAAAGTATAACAAAATCTAGTAGTACTAGTCTAGACCAGGGGAAAAGTTAGGATCTCAATGAGTTGCAGGAAGAAAAATTTGGATCTCAAAGAATCGCACGCAGAAAAGTTTGGATCTGAGAGAGTCCCATTTGTGACCCAGCTTAACCTAGTGTTCAAGTTAAAAAAAGCTATCTTAAGTGAAGTTGGCTTTAACAGAAGAGTTGCTTCCAATTTTTTATTTTTTTTATTTTTGAGTGGGTGAATTTTAGGGTTCAAATGAGTTTTTTTTTCTAAATCTGATCAGTTAGGATGATAGTATGTCAAGTTATTCACTGAAATATAAATAAAATTAATAGATAGGAAGGTTTTCAACTGAAAGTCCAAACTACCATAAAAAAATATTCCATACAAACAAATATGCTATAAAACAACCTTCCACACAAAAAAGTGTGTTATAAAACCACCTCCCATATAAAAAAATATGTTGAGAAACAAATTTCCTGCAAAAAAATATACTAGAAGACATCCTCTCATACAAAAAAAAGATGCTATGAAACAACCTTCCATACGAAAAAATGTGCAAGAAACAATGACCTACACCAAAAAAAAATGTGATAGAAAACAACCTCCAATACAAAACCTGTAAACACTCCTGAAAAGACCTAACAAAAAAGTCAATAATAAAAAGTGTGCTGGGAAACAACCACCTATACAAAAACTGTAAACACGCTGCAAAAAACTAACCAAAAAATGTCAATAATAAAAAGTGTGCTGAGAAACCATCTCCTATACAATGAAAAAACTGACAAAAAATAAAGTCAATAATAAAGCAGCCCACTGGTTTGACTCTGTATGTTTTTAGTTCAATGAGGAAGAGTGGGAAAAGGAAAAAAGAACTGTAGTCCAATTTCAAAACATTCCCATACTTCTTTCACAGATTTCGACTTTGCAGTCAAAATAAACCACAAAAATATAATATAAAGAGAAACCATAATAGTTAATCCACATATTACAGCCAAGATACGAGTCTGTACAATTTTATGAGTCTGTACAATTTTATTTTTTACTGAATTATAGCTACAACTACAATGATATTCAAACACTTTGCAGAAAAATACATTCTAAGCAGCGCCACAAAAGGCCCAAGGATTTTGGCCCTTCCTATTGCAAATCCAAACAAGAAAACGATAGGATTGAAAAAAAAAACTGATAATCATCGTCAAACTCAAAGAGACTGAGAAACTCTGCTTAATTTTGTGCCATCCAAGATGACCTCTGCAGCAGGCTGAAGATCTACAGGCACAGGAGGACCCATCATACCTTGGTATTGAGGATTCATAACCGCAACCTTCTGAGTATAATACATTTGTTGAGGAAGGGGATTTGGGTTTGCTGCTTCATACGCTGCATGTGCGTAGGCATATTGATCAGAAGAAGGTATGGCAGGAGGTCTCATCATCATTCTAATGTCGGATGCAACTGGCCTTGTGGGTCTGTACATTGGGATCTTGGCTGCTGCTTTTGCAGGGTATGGAACAGGGGTGACCCCTGCAACCTTCTGTGTCACCGGTCCAGGTGGCAATACCTGTGCTGGCTTGGCCACGATCATGTCAGCAGTGTAGGGAATGGAAGCAGGAATTCGCTGGACTGGCATGTATGCAGGCTGCTGACGTGGCAGGGCCTGCTGAATCACAGGGTGGGCTGTTGCTGCTGACGGAGCAGGAACGAAGTACATGGGAACCGCCCCGTCATCGTGCATTTGCCAGTATGTTGCTGCCGGCTGGTATTTGTCCATGCTGGATAAAATGAGGTGGCTGTGTGAATTCCACGTAATTCGGATCTGGAACATATTGCGGCTGCTGCATCAGCATTTCCGGCGGCGCCCTTGTAAACCTCGTCCGATCGGAGCTCTGTCGGGATTGGCTTATTTCTGTCCCTGTTGAGGGTTTTCTGGAGTCGTCACCATAGGCGGAGAGATTCGAACCGCTACCCCTCTCGTTTAATGCTGGCAAGGCTCGAATTGCTGCCCTCTCGCCGCATGGTGCCTAGATTCCGGCGGCAAAGTAGCGTCTTTGGGGCCGCCGGGAAAGCTCGACTGGTTGCCATCCCGAATCACAGTCGGCGATTTCGCGGCCGGACTAAGCGCCACCGGCTGGCTTTCGTCGCGAGATCCAGAGGCTCCCGATGTTCTTTACCGATCTGAAATTGGTTGAATTCCTTCGCTAAACCCTCGGGCGAATTTTTTGTTCATGACGTCAGGCTTGAACATTATTTTGGCCATGGGATCCTCCAAAACCAGGCGGGGGTCCTGCGTTCGAAGCCCGATCTCTTGTGGAGCTAGAGGTTGTGGGAGTATTTCCTCGTGCATCTCCAAGGTCGGGGGATCAGATCTCTCGCGCTGCATAATGAATTCCCACACAATTGAACAAACGTCCGTAAGAAATTTTCACAAAGAAAGTTTAATAAAGCCGAGCAACAGAAAGACATATACACAAAATGATCATTCTAGGGCATAATTTCATTTGTTTTCACAGCTTCTTAATCATTTTCAGTTGGAAGAACGCTAGCAACTAATCATTAATATTGCAGATCGGATCAAACTCTCCGCAATTCTGTGTCGAATAGCAAAAATTGACAGATTGTGCTAACAAATTTACACAAAGAAAGTTTAATAAAGCCGAGCAACAGAAACGATATACACAAAATGATCATTCTAGGGCTATTTTCTTCTGATTTTCTTCGTACTCAGTACTTTCACTACTGCACAATTTCATTTGTTTTTCCAGCTTCTTAATCATTTTCAGATGGAAAAACGCAAGCAGCTAATCATTAATATTGCAGATCGGATCAAATTCTACGCAAAGAATTGCAAAAAAACTGCGTCGAAGAGCAAAAATTGAAGATTGTGCGAACAAATTTGATCTGAGAGAGGTTAAATGTACCTTAACGGGCGGCAAATCGAGGATTCCTGAATCAATACAGGGGGGAGCGGATGAGGTGGAGCCGTAAGGGGACGATTCCGGAATGGGAGACCCCGGCATGGAGTGCACGTCCGGCGACTGCGAGTTCAAATTCAGCCGACTCTTACGAATAGCAGCCGCGGGTTTCGAACCCCGGTCGTCTCGGTCCCAGTCCTCGATATTATCGAGGCCGAACAAATAATCCGGCCCCTCCGACGCCAACGACGACACCTCGGAACGTCCGCGCGTCAAAATAGGAACCCCGTTGAGGGCGTCGACGAACCAGTGCTCCCTCTTTGAGCCCTCCAGCAGGGACCCCAGGCTGGTCTCGTTTTCCAGCTTGGCCGGGAACAAAAACAGCCTGAGCCTCGACGAAGAAGACGAAGTGGAACCTGAAGAAGACTTGTTCATAATGAGGCGATCGTACTCCTCCATCATGTTCTCGTGATCCTCTTCTGTCGTGACGGAGATGAGCGCGTCCAGGTCCTCGTTGGGGAGCTGGTATTTCAGCGTGATGTTGTTCCCGCAGAGCTTGGAGAGCTTGGAGATGAGGAGAGAGTAGGAAATATGGCGGCTGACGGCCACAATGCGTGTGTCGCCGCCCACGTAGCGGAGCTGGTTGTCGTGCGGGCGGGGGAGGATTCGGCCGCCATAGCTGCACATGAACCTCACCCTGGGACCTGCCCCATCGACTTCCGATTCGGCTCCCCAGGAGCTTACGGAATCAGGGTACGCCGCCTCCTGAACTTCAGTAAGGGAAGAAGCCATGAATCTATGAAATTCTGCTCTACTGATTACCCCCGTTCAGCATTGAACCCACCCAAAATCCAACAGAAAATGGGTCGGATCGGAATCGATATGGAGACTTCCAGCCGCTGTAATGCATTGCTTCACTGCTAAATTAAGTACAAAGATTGCGGGCTTTTTGAGCAGGTGAGGCGTGCAACGCGGCGCCTTTTCCTTTACAAATTAATTGGAAGGGCGGCCACTGGATTGCGTATGCAATTTTGGATGATGAAATGGGTGCGCATAGGTATGCCTTATCGTTTACGCACGCAATTTGCAAATTCTTTTTCCTACTCTTACAAAAGGGTCCCATTCTATTCTACGGCTTCACGTTCAATTTTACCTCGTTCAATTTCAGATGTGATTCGAGTTGAATAATTTTCGTGATTTTAGGTGGGCAACACATTTTAAAGCTCATTAATTTTTTTTAATGAATGAGATAATTCACCAAAAAAAAATGGGTGGTATGACAACATTCCCCAAAGTCACAAAATAAACTAGGCTAAAAAGTCTAGATACACGAGGGAGCAAAAAGCATTAGAACATCAAAATCAAAGAAATTAAGTCGCTGCTACAAATTGTTGGCATGCTTGCGGTAGGTCTTTATCATGCCAACTAGTGCCAAGCGGATCTTTGTCAAAATTCGGCACATCCCAACCCAATTCATGATGGCTTTCTTCTTTAGTATCTTCAATAGGGGCCCGAGAGGGCAAGATGGCAAGCACCAGCCTTGGAATCTTATCCAATTGAGGAAAGCTCCACTTATCATGAGTGTGAGGCTCATGTGCAAACAACAAGCCCCAACCTTGTTGATTGGGAGGCAGGGGGATATCCCAAACCCGATGGTGAGCTGAAGGCGAAGGAGAAGCTCCTCTAGGGGCTTGGCTACGAGGGGACCGACAAGCGCGGCTAAACAAGTGGCGTTGGGAACGGAAAGAGGGGGATGGCGATACACGCACAACATTGCAGGGGTGTTACCCCAGTGACGCATGAGCATCTGTAGATGCTCCACCTTCAACGCCACCTTATTGGTTTGAACTTGAACCTGCAACAAGACATTGGTGACAACCATAGACTTGTTTATAAATAGAGAAGTGATGATCAACATCAGCGCTAGAGAACAAACAAACATTCGTTTCTTTCCATAACCAGAACAAAATTTCCCCTCTAAAAGCATGCCAAATCTGAGTAAACTTATGCGGCATTTTGGAGTTGTCTCCCAGTGAAACATGATGCCAAGTGATACGCTCAGGGCGGAAAGGCTGAAAGAAGGAATGAATCCAACCTCAAGCACTTTGGGCTTTGTGACAATACCAAAAGAGGTGTGGGAGGGTTTCCAAATGCACACATAAGGGACATTTTGGCGTAACCACTCCCAGTTAAACCAGGTGTGTTCCAAGTGGGAGGCCTTGATGAAGCACACACCACAGAAAGTGTGCAATTTTGGGGTCCACATAGGCTTACCAAACTGTAAGAAATCTCCTTTTCCAGATAGATCGCGAGGAACGAATTCCCCATCGAGTATTAAGTTTATGCACCATGGGTAGATGTAGTGAAAGTCATGCATAGCCTTAACTAGCTGAGTAATTCTGGAAAGGGGTGTCCACATACCACTTCCAACCTATCTACCATGGGCGAGTCTGGAGAACATCAATCTTATGAATCATGTGATCTAACACGAAGGAAATGACATTTTCAATGAGAGTTCTATCTCTCAAGGCCAACTTGAATTTTTCCTTGAGTGCTTGCCACGACAACCAGGATTGAGTGTGCTTACAAAAAAGATCTTGGATAGTGTAGATTCTATGTTTGAAAAAGCGGAAAGCAAGAATCCAAGAAATCTCTGCCAAACAATGATCTTGACATTGGAACAAGGGGAAACACCACAAAGAGTAGAGATTGAAGGAAAGGCATTCACAGAAGTCGTTATCATTCCACATAAGCCATGGTTTAATCTGTTTCCAAGCTTTCCAGATGCTTTTAATGACGAAGGTGCCCACCACTTTGATTGGAACATGGGTAATGAAAAGGTTGGTGAAGCCAATACCTTTCCATGTAGAGAGTCCATAGAGAGCGCCTTTTGTTATGCCATGTCATAAGTGATTTAATATAAATCGAATTAAATCTAATTGCAGAGTAACCACTATAATATGTGATATACAAATGCTAATCTATAGTAAAGACGCAAGAAAACAAACATGTACAATGTGAAACCCTAAGCAAGAGAGGGAGATAGGAAGACTTACTTAATTTCTGAGCAGACTGGAGGTGATTTGGGCAGGTGAAATACTGAAACAAACTATAGAAAGTGTCATTGATGCTCACTAGAAATTCTGGAACTTAGAAACAATGCAGAAAAGGGGCGCCCGTAGGAGGGTAGGGATGCCTGGGCGCTGGCGACTAGATCTCGGCATTAGTGGTCGTGCAGACGCTCAAGAATTGATTTCTTTTGTGTCGCAAGAGGCTCGTTGTTGATTCCTTTTTGTCATTTGATATTCACTCCTTGATTGTCAAAGGTACTTGTAACCTGCAAAACAAAATATCTACCTGCACATGTCTACAAACCACATCAAATCTAATAAAAAAGATGCAGAATGTGGAGTCGGACTGACCTCGACGGTCACCCGAAGAGTGAACTTGGTGCTAAGCGTTGCACTACATCTTAGACCCTGTGTATTTATGTGCGGAAGTGTGTGTAACGATGCCCTAGGATGCCCTCGTATAAGTTGCACTAAGATAGCGGCTAGATCTAGAATGCTTCATATGTAAATGTGTGGGATGGAATAGAAAAAACTTTCCCTCCTATGTTGTGTATGAAGAAGTGGTGCAACCCTTGTCCCTTGAGTGAGTGTGTTAGATGGATGTCTTTGATGCTTTTGTGCCTTTTGAATGCAAGCTTAGGAGATAGTAAGTAATGCTAGTGTTTTTGTCCCTTGTTTTTGAGAAGTAACTATATATATATATATATATATATATATATATATATATATATATATATATATATATATATATGATTCCCTTGTTTGAATTTCGTAACTGACAACTAGAAGGCCTGCCCATAAGTGGAAAATATTCCCAACAGATAAAAGAGACCCAAAAAGAGTGCGTAAAGGTAAGAAAGGGTCACAAGCACCCAGAAGGGATAGAAGTTCTTGGGCACTAGTGTCTATACGTACCCAAAATTGCACGTGCTACATTATTAGAAAATGGTTATAAAGGTCCCTAATGATGATTCATATCCTTTCAGAAGATGTTTGAGCTCCAAAACCCATTTCAAAGTATATATTTGTAGCCTAGACATCCCTACTTAGCCCTCACATGCTTTTTCCTATCTTCCTGCTACATTTCTAGAGTAGTTTTGACCTATAGTGTCAAAACCACCCACTTGTGGGCAAAGCGATGGTCCTAAAACCACTGCCCTGTGCTGGGCAGTGGTCCTGTGTAAATTTTCCAGAGATCAGTCACATTTTGACATAAAATTCTCTCACTTAACTTCCATTTTTAGACTCATTGCTTGTCCGTTTTAGATGATTCCAAGGCCCAATTTCCTTGTGGCAATCTATTCTTGTAATTTTATTTGTGATTGATGGTTGTTAATAGTTTTAACTCCCTCTTCACTTTTGTTATGTCCTCCTTTGACTGTCCAAATGGCTTCAACCATTGCCCAGCTAAATTCCTATAAATACCATGCTTGTGTGCAAGCAAAACCTACAGATAATTTTTATTCTTTCTATTGCAAAGTTGTTGCCTTTCTTGTTGGAAATTGCCAAAGCCAATCTCAGTTCAATTGTGCTTACATTCTTCCACTTGCATTGCTTCCCAGTCTGCCAATCCAAGTTGTTGTTACTCCTCACACCTTTTCTTCTTCTGTTGTTGCTTCATTCCCACCCGTTGGACTCAAATGGACATAGAAATTGAAAGGATAAAGTGAGGGGATGAGTATTCACACAACCAAATTTGCCATTGTTCTTGCATATCCAGGTTAGGAGGTGTTGTTTTTTTGCTTCATTTATTTAAATTTTGTTTTTGAATCATATTCATTCAACCAATTCATATCAAATAGAGTAGAAAACAATTCTCTTTCATTTGCAAATTGTTAGTTAATTTCCAAGAGGGTTTATATCTTTCATAGTAGCTCACAGTGACAAATATTATTTTTTTATCCTTGTGGATTTAAAGGAGAAAGTATCTATAACTAGTTGTTTATCATATCATAGATTATTTAGAAAAGTTCTTGTTCTATGTTAGCATTATTTAGAATACACTCATCATATGTGAATAACCACACTGGGTTATTTTTCTTGTTTATTTTTAGTGTAGAAGTAGATTTGATTATTTAGAATAAAAACAAGTTGTTGTTTAGTGATTGTAATATTTCATTTTTTGTGATTTCTTAGATTAGTTTCCTTTAGTATTATCTTAGATTGTTAATTTCATTTAGTTTACATTGACACTTCAAACTAGTTTAGCATTTGGATCCAATTATGCAAACAGACCATAGGGAATTTACGCTACCCATTCATAGCCTCTAAATCTCCCCTTTCCTTGATTCTGCTACTGGGAAATCATACTACAAAATCTTATTCATAGATTCCCCCATATCCATCGATCCACACATTCCACACCGGTTGTCCCGGCACATGACCTTGATAGGTCGAGTGTGAGTTGAAGGTTGCATGTCAATTTTCATCTGCACAAATTGGTAAACTCAACATGAAGGATTAATTCTTTCTTGTTTCCTTTTATTTCATTGTTATTACCTCATCTTTCCATTTCTTCCCCTATTTTGATAGGTATTTTATACTTTTTAAAATATGTATAGAAGATATTTTGGTGAGCCATTTGGATCTGATAGATATTACACCTACGTCCAACCACAAGAGTCCCCTTCTCTTTCAAAGGTGGGTGATAATTACAAAAGAAATGTCCAAACCTCTCCTAGTTACACTTCAAATCCCATTAGATTTGTAAAGATGGATGAGGTTGATCAACTGTTAAACATACAATATGGTCAACCCAATGTAAACCATGTTTTTATCACAAATGGAATAGGTTCTTACCACAATATTTTTTCAAGACCTTACATTTCCATGTAATCAATAGAAGATGATATGTTTGCATGAATAGATAATCCTCTTTGTCAGATAGATGATTCTTTGGATAGAATGAAGGCTAAAATCTCTGCAATTTTGAATGCCTATCTTAAGATTCTTACTTCTAAGGAAGACAAGAATTATAACACTGAACAAGTAATGACAAGGTATCATGAGCCTACTCGAATCAAACCCTACGCCATAGGCACCCAAACAAGGGACTCAATCCTCTCCCAATGATCTCATTTCTACTTTAGTAAGGAGGATTAGAGAAGTAGAAAATGCCTAGACTTCACAACCAACACATGCAGTAGGGAAGAACACAAAGTATCCAATTGATAGCAAAGAATGCATCCCTTCCAATGAGAAGCTAACACAATATCATGTATAACAAGGTTATCTGATTCATTCAATTCTAGGTGATCTTCTCATAGGATTAGACACACTAGGGATGGGTCCTCATCCTTCTCAAGCTGATCATATGTAAGGGATGACCAGAAGTGTGTTCTCAAATGTCACCACAAAAGGCAATGTGACATTCCCTAGTTTTATGTCTGCTATTCCATATCCTGGTACAATCCCACTTTACTTGCATGTGTATTCAAAGTCCCCCCAGATGGACCCATATGCCATTCTTGCTCCTTATGCTCCATATGTTCCAGTAAATGTTTATAATGCAACTTATTCAACTCCTCCTCCACCTCCTCATCAAGGATGTTTGATGGTGGAATCTTACACAATGGGTACCTACGTTAAGTACTTAAAGGAGCCTCTTGAATTCACCATAAGTGGTGTCATGCATCCACGCCCATTTCCTAATCTTCCAAAATTTAAGGGAGAATGAGACCCGAATGCTCATATCAAGGCCTACGCTACTACTATTAGGGAATTTATTCCTTGGGATGTTTTGGTGGCTAAGATCTTTCCAAAGACTCTTAAAGGAATCACACTCAAGTGGTATTACCATATTCTGGAAGATTCTATACATTCCTTTACATAGTTTGTTTTTGAGTTCATCAAAGCATTTGACATGAACAAGTTGTTACGTAGAGGGATTAGGGAGTTCCTACATATTAAACAGGAGAAAAATGAACTTGCCACCGATTTCATCCAAATATGGTGTCAAGTTCTTTATTCCTCTACAACTGTGCCCAACATGGACTAGATGGAACTTTGTGATATTTTCCTTCACTCGCTCAATCGAGAGACTATGGAAGAATTCTAGAAGTTTCCTTTCCATAGTTACAAGGAAGTATTGCAAGGTGTACTTCAGATTCTAAGCCACTATAGATAGTGGGAGTAAGATCTATGGTCCCAATGGGAAATTGGTATCCCTAAATCAAAATAATGAAAATTATCAAAACAATGGTGCCAACAACCAAGGACCTAAGGGTGTGAATCAAAATCATGTGGCTACCATGAATAGTGCTACTGATCAAGCCAAGAACAATGGTTTTACAAACAACGATAACACTAACAACAACAACAACATGAGAAATCAAATAGCCCCTTTGTATCCTCGGTCAAAACAGTTGACATAAACCATCCCTCTCAAAAGAAAAATCAAACCCAAGGTCCTAACCAATATCAAAACTCTGGCCAAGGGGCAACGAATAATGGTTTTAATAATCAATTTCAAAATTATAACTGTGGCTATAATCAACAATAGAAATATGCTTATCAAATTCCAAGAGATTACGACCCTAACCTATATTATAGTTTCTATAAGTTTCAAGGTCATGATGATAGGAATTTCTGCGATTGCAGCAAGTTTCTTTCAAGACTTCCCAAAAACCAAAGGCATCTCTTTGTAGACATGTTCCTAGAAAATTCTAAAACAAACCCATAGCCTAGTCATACCGGACTTGTCACACCTCAAAATGTGAACCCTACACATCTTGGGGATGCTTAGGTGAATACTCAAAATATAAACAAGGGCATTCCTATAAGGAAAAATGACCATGAAGCCTTAAATTCTGACAACTCTCAAGTTGCTACTAACCTTGGTTCAAATGATAATACAAAAATCTTGGTATTAGTCAAGCTAGAGGTCGAGCCATAAATTAATGCAACAACTCAAATGAAGGATTATGTTTCACAAACCCTACCTGCTCATTCCTTCCCATAGGATTACATTCCTATAATCTCAAAACCAGTAGGAGCCTTTGATTTGATATCAGATTTGAACAAAACCTTTTCTCACATCTCTTTCCTAGATTTGTTGAAGAATTCACATGTGTATAATTCTGCGTTGCTCAATGCACTAGGTCTTGGTCATCAAATCCACATTACGCCTCCTCCCATTGCTCAAATAATTCATATTGACTTTGAAATACATCCTCTAGGACAAAGTGATAGGGATATTGGGTTTTTTTCGATATAGACAAGATGTCATTTGATGCTAAAATTTCCTGAAGAGGTGATCTTACCTTATTTTTACA
Source organism: Taxus chinensis (assembly GCA_019776745.2). Classification (NCBI taxonomy): domain Eukaryota; kingdom Viridiplantae; phylum Streptophyta; class Pinopsida; order Cupressales; family Taxaceae; genus Taxus; species Taxus chinensis. Next base: position 803,821,973 of record CM034150.1, read on the forward strand.
AGTCTGGGTTTACAACAATTACATTAAGAGAGCCATGATTGATGATGAAGAGCTTGTAAACATATTTCCCTTCTCTTTCTTGCAGAATTTGGGTATGGAGAGACTAATTTCTCCTCTACAAGAAACACGTTGTGAGGGTATGACAGTCTTAAAGCAACCTCGATTGGAACCATAGTTCTTCCAGTCACACTTGGTCCAAAAACCATTTGACAGAATTTTACATCATCAACAGGGAAACAAGTTATAACATGATCCTTGGGAGACCTTGGATTCATCGAATGAAGGTTGTCCCTTCTACCCTATTCCAGGTAATTATATTCCTCCATTTGAGAAAAGGTCTTCATCACTCAAGGGGATCCTAAGCCCTTCGATATAGACTTAGAAAACCTTAAGAAGAAGAAGGGGGTCCATATGGAGTATGAACTTCATATGAATCAATTGAACAAACCCACCTCCATCAAAAGAGTTAGTCCTGATCACCCTGGGCATTTTGAAGGCTGAAGTCATTGACCCAAAAACATTTGAGGTGGCAAAAACAAATAAGGGTAAATCAATATTTGTGGAAACAGTGTCCACTAAAACCACAACGGAAATTATGAAACTCTTAGAGAGTGACAATCTGATCTTCCTCCTATTTGAACCACAGGGGATGGGTAGTCTTCTCAGTTTGGCATCTCTTCCCTCTGATGACCTAGGTCTAGGTGTAAACATGATAGAATTAACAAACGAAGAAGGGAAATTTGAGATTGAAACAATGCCCATCAAAACCATCTCTGAGGGTTGTTCTAAATTCTAAACCTCGGTTTCAACCCATGTGTGTCTAAAACTAAGCTTTCCATATCCATGGGGCAAGGCCTCATCATTAGCAAGGGTCACAAGTAAACACAATACTCTACATAGGAAACAAGACCAAGAAGCATAGTCATGCTCACCCACACCATGTCTTAAGAATGTGACAAATAGGTTCACGAATGCTTCTTTCAGACAAATGATTTTAATGATTATACATATACACTTTTGGGCAAGGGTTGTAAGTTTAAACCCATAATGGTAGGCCCTTGTCAAGAGAACATAAATTTTGAGGATCATGGTTCTCCGATGTGTACTTTTAGGGGATGAGTAATTTGATATTCTTCAACTTTCTTCACCTTATCCATCATGACATGTAGTTTCACCTGCATTTCCATATGTACATTACTGCATCCGTATTTGCATTCTCATCTGCTAACTCATTCAGTTAAATTTGTAATCAAGAACTTATCTTTCAAGTAATTTTTAGAAACTTCTCAAAATATTGTCAAAAGCATTATCAAACTTATTCAAATATCCATAATATTATCATTAAACATTTCTTAATCATGTCCTTTGTTCAGCAAGTAAGATATAGTTTTGACAATTGTCCTACCAAGGCTTGCATACTTGGTTCTGCTCATAGTTTACTTTCAGATTAGATGTCTTTTTGCCATAAGTTTGTTCTAAAATATTCTTGGTGTCACATCTTTCCCAAAAAAACACCTCTTTGGTAGCAAAAAATTCTAAACATTTTACCTAGATTACTTTTTTTCCTATCTCATCCTGCAGTGTTGAGCCCTTGCATCCTACTAGTTACATGGGGTTGAGGCTAGGGGCAAGTTCTCCCTCCCAAAATCACAACTTCAAGTTTTAAAAAATAGTATATACAAGTCAAAATCAAATACAAAATTTCCATTTACACACTTCCTTTCCCTACCAATCTTCGGTGTTGAGCCCATGCTTCTTACTGGTGGCATGAGGTTGGGAAAGAGAGGAAGTTCCCTTACTCACCTATGCCTTGTCCTTGGTGATGAGCCCATACTTCCTAATAGTAGCATGGGGTAAGGTGTAGGGGGTCTCTACAAATAAATCAATAAGTTAAAACTAATTCATTCAATAAAAAGTTCTTTGAAATCATAAATCCCAACAAAGTGAATTAGATGACTAAGTTCCAAGAGAGTTGTAAACCTTAAAACCCTTTTTTTTCAATCATGTGGCCATCTAAGGATCTAATTCTACATAAACTGAAAAGTAAATCACATTCTAAATTGTGTAATAAAATGTGTATAGAATTAGGATGTAGGTTCCCAATAGGATTTCTGTCAAAATAGTGTCTTTCTCTCATTACATTCATTCAACAAGTCATACAACTCGTGTCCCTTCTAGATCTCAGTGTTGAGCCCTCGCATCTTACTGGTTATGTGGAGTTAGAAGCAGAGCGGGTTTCATTTTGTTATCAAATCATTCCATCAAATTTTTACAAACAAATAAGAAGTAACAAATATTTCTTGAGAGGTTAAAGTTATGAAATTACATCGTGTTTTGCATCAACATTTTATAAAGAAAAAACAACAAAAAAAAACCATTCTATTTAGCATATCGTCATCCATGCACGTACATTCTAAAAAGCATATAAAATTAGAAATTATAAACATCTAAGAATACACACTTTAATACAAACCATAAAATGGAAGTCAACTCTAGTGTAAGGAAGATCTGAACTAAAAAGTGATATCTGTATATATCATGGTGTGTTATAGTTTTGTACAATGTCATTGCACACTAGGTGTAGTCAAAATGCTCGCAATGAGCAAATAAATAACAAATCATCATATATACCTCACAAAATGGAGACTAAGCAATAAAGGCACTATGCCTATCCGCCTCTTTGAGGCCCCTTATGACCGCTCTAGTTACGAATTTCTTAGGATTTCTTCTCAAAATCATTCAAACAACAAAAGGCCAAATCCTAACACAAAAGACTAAGTCTCTCACATCTAAACCCTTTCCAAGCCTCTTTCACTTTCATAATGCCACCATTTCTAAATCCATTCCAATTAAACCATACTCATAAATGAAATGGTCACCATGGACCCATACCTCCAAAAAAATCACAACGATAATATGTGAAAATGAATTGAAAATAGGTTGTCTTGATGTTTTTTTAACCTCATTTTGAGTGTATGTGTCTACAAGGTTGGATTAGTTGGCATAGGTATACTTCTATATCCCCACAAAAAATATAAGTCCTCTTGTCATTTTGAATTTAGCATTTAATTTTCAGTAAGTTTTCTATCTTAACTTGAGTATTCCTTTTTTTTTGTAGGTAGCCGGAGCTTGGATGGTGACATTTCAGCACACATGGACATGTCAGGTATAGCTTCTAACTCCCCATTCTAGGAATTCCATACTCATACTCTATGTTTTATGCATCTTCATGGCTAAGATGCTTCTCTGAGAGGGAAATATGTACACACCCAAAATTACATGTGCTACATTGTCAAAAAATGGTTATAAAAGTCCCCAATGTTAATTCATATCCTTTCTGAAGATGTTTGAGCTCCAAAACCCATTCACAGTATATATTTATAGCCTATACATCCCTAATTAGCCCTCGCATGGTTTTTCCTAGCTTCTCGCTACATTTCAGAGTAGTTTTTACCTATAGTGTCAAAACTGCCAACCGCCACCCAGGAAGGGTGGCGGTTCTGTGTGAATGTTCCAAAGAGTTCACTCATGTTTTGACACGGAATTATCTTACTTAATTTCCATTTTTAGATGTGTTGCTTTGTAAAATTTTAGATGATTCCAAGGCCTAACTACCTTGTGGCAATATATTCTTGCACTTCTGTTTGTGATTGATGGTTGTTAATAGTTTTAACTCCCTCTTCACTTTTGGTATGTCCTCCTTTGGCTACCAAATGGCTTCAACCATTACCCAGGTAAATTCCTATAAATACCATGCTTGTGTGCAAGAAAAACCTAGAGAAAATTTGAGTATTCTTGTTATTGCAAAGTTTTTGCCTTTCTTGCTGGAAATTTTTAAAGCCAAATCTCAGTTCAATTGTGCTTGCACTCTTCCATTTGCATTGCTTCCTAGTCTTCCAATTGAAGTTGTTTTTAATCTCAAACTTTTATTCTTTTGTTGATGTTACATTCCCACCCATTGGACTCACATGGACACATAAATCGAAAGGATAAACTAAGGGGAAGAATATTCACACAACCATATTTGTCATTGTTCTTGTATATCCAGGTTAGAGGTGTTGTTTGTTTTCTTCATTTATTTAAATTGTTGTTTCTGAATCATATTCATTCAAATAATTCATATCAAATAGAGTAGAAAAAACATTCTCTTTCATTTGCAAATTGTTAGTTAATGTCTAAGAGGGTTTATATCTTTCATATCAGCTCTTGGTGACATATCTTCTTCTTTCTATCCTTGTGGGTTTGAAGGAGAAAGTATCTGTAGGAGGTTGTTTATCATATCATAGATTATTTGGAAAAGTTTTTATTTTATGCTAGCATTATTTAGAATACACTCAGCACATAGGTGAATAACCACACTGGGTTATTTTTGGTTGTTTAGTTTTAGTGAAGAAATAGATTTGATTATTTAGAATAAAAGTAAAGTTGTTTAGTGATTGTAATATTCCAGTTTTTGTGATTTTTTAATATTAGTTTCCTTGCAGTATTAGCTTAGATTGTTAATTTCATTTAGTTTACATTGATGCTTCAAACTATTTCAGCACTTGGATCTAATTAAGAAAACAGGCCATAGGGAACTTACGCTACCCGTTCATACCCTATAAATCTCCCCTGATACAGATTCTGCTACTAGGAAATCACACTACTAGATCTTATTCATTGATTCTCCCATAGCCAGCCATCCACACATTCCACACCGACTGTTCTGACACGACCTCGGGAGGTTGGGTACGAGATAAGGTCGCATGTTGATTTTCTTTCGTATAGTGTCCCAACTGGACATCAGTGTCTACGGCCATAAACGATAAATCAGTTAGGTTTCATTAGGGTTGTAGGGTGTGTAAGACCAAAGATAAAGTAAGAGATAAATAAAAGAGGCCAAAGATAGTTGTCAACCACTATTTTTTTTCTTATGAATCATGTATACATTAATATTCTTTAGGACCTAGAAATGTACCCAAGTGCGTGATTTTGTGTGTACATTTTCCCCCATGTTATGTTGTTGAATGAATACTTGATAACATAAAGTAGATAGAAGATGTACCTTATGATCTTGTAGAGAAGAGTGCATGTGATAGCGCACCGAGTGGAAAAGTGAAGAGTGGACTGATCTCAAAGTTAAGTGTGGAGACTAGGAAAGGGAAGTGGACCCTAGGGGTGAAGCGTATGCATTATAGTGTGCTGATGTAGCTTGTGTGAGCTTCTTCTTGTTGTGTATAATTACGAACCTGCAAAAGAAGAAAAATAAAGTATTCAAAGTTTTGTATATGGTAGATCAGAAAAACATGTATATAAGTATGTAAAATAGTGTAAAAGGAAAGTGTGCACCTAATGTATAAGAGAGTAAATGATAAAAAGTTTTCATGTTGCTTGGAGATTTCTAATTTGAATACTGAAGGTGAGGTTTTTGGGCGATCTCGCGCCAAGAGAAAGTTTTTGGGTGATATCATGCCAAAAGTGAGTTTTTGGGCAATCTCATGCCAAAGGAAAGTTTTTTGGGTGATCTCATGCCAAAGGTAAATAGTCTTTAGGAGAGAGGTCTGGTTTTACTCTCCTTTCATGAATTTTCCCCATTAGCACCACTACAGATGGTATGTCCTGATTTATTATGTTTGTCCTGATTTTTTTCGATTGTAATTGATTATAGGAGATAAAAAGCATTATGTAATTGGAGGCAAATGTCTGCTACTATAGAACTTTTCTGAAGACTGTGTTGTACTGAGAAATTACATATTTTTTCCCCAAGGATGTTAGTGCCTAGGGGAGGACACAAGCATTGGGCACTACTATCTGGGTCTTGGTGCTAGTGCTCACTCTGTATGTGGATTCTAAGTCTTATTCTGTACTATTCCATGATTGTATACCTATGTTTTTTATGTACTGTGTTGATCTAAACTGTAGCTTTGAGCTACTGTAGGGGTGATTTTTTCACCCAATGTATGCCTCCTCATTTGGGGTGCATGGGATGTTTGTAGGAGAAGACGGCCAAAAGGAGAGGACCAGAAACTGATATGCATATTTGAAATGGATACTTATAGGGGGTAGGGAATGTGCATGGTAGAAACCAAATCACATGTAAACAAGATAGACTAATAAAAAGTGTTAGTATAAAAGTTAGCATGCAAGAGTGAACAATGTAACAAGCAAGTGTTTAAACAAGATGGACCATGAAAAGTGAATTTCAAACATGGGGCATCGCTCATAATTTCTCAAGATAGACAAGGCTGAAGCAGACAAAAGCATACAATGATCACACAAGACATAGGGTATATCCTACAAACAATAGTTTACAATGGAAAACAATATCAAACAAAATGTATCAGATAACCATGGTTGTATATAGTCCTGCAAAGAAAATGCTACACATAAAGCACCCGTTAGCATGTTAGAAAGATAAGTAGTATGTCAAAGTGTGTATATAGTAGTGAAAAGTAATGTGACTATAATATGAAAAGTAGTAAAGAATGTGACAATAGAACATGTGATGTGTGGAGTATGAGGATAGTAAATGTAGATGCCCCCAGGAGCCTTGGTGGATTTGGAAAGAGATACAATGTTAAGCATCATGCAACGTGTGAGAAACCATAAGAGATCTGCATTCTCTTTTAGAGACCAAGTGAATGCGCATGTGTATATGATAAACATAATGACATATTGAGTATCTATCTAGCATAGTAAGCAAAGTGCAAGATGTAAGTAGAATAAGCTAGAAAGAATAAATACAACCAAGATATGCAAATGTTGTATGAGTGTGATGGTGTGATATGCAAGGTGTGAAGATGATAGGAGCAATGTTTCCCCCTAGTGGACGTGTATGAGATGATGTTCATTTATAAATTCCCCCTCAACAGTAAAGAATGAACCATAGAACAAGAGAGTGTCATTGGGAAATGTGTGTGGTGTATGAGAGTAGATGATAGAAAGGATGTACCATGAAGCACATAGCATAAAATATAGATGATGTGAAGTTCATTTCAGAATTAGACCCTCAATAGTCGAGTAGGAACCATGGAACTAGAGTGCGTTATCGGGTAATGACGATACAAGGTGTGTATCAAATGGTGTGAGAGTCCATAGAAAGATTAGACGTGAATCACGAAGCATGAAGTGTAGTAGTAGACACCAGAGACAAATGATATGAATGGAAGGGGGTGGAGAAAGTGTGATGCCCCCCAAGTGTGTGATTGGAGGAGGATCTAGTAAACTCATCTAGGATATCATTAGTGTTAAGATCATAATTGATTGAATTTGGATTAGATACTTGGTAAGAAATGGTGTGGGGTTGATCATATAAAGATCCTATTTGGTGTAAATTATACATGCCCATAGAATATTCTTCATTAGTAAAAGGAGTTTTTAGACAATCATGTGCATACCAATGAGTTAGATTTTTGAGTATAGCCAATGAATGAATCATTGCAAATAGAGATGTGGCCAAAAGGCATGGGAAATGGAATATGAGTATGATTGGAATCCAAAATGCTACCAATGTAGTCAAGCCAAGACTCTCCAAGTGTGAGTGGAGAGGAACATGGAGTATATGGAAGGAAGACTGATAAATGGAAGACACAGAGGCCATAGGTAGTGGTAACAAGTACACATCCATGATAAAGGTGAGGAGAGTGAGGTGGGGGGAGGAGATCAGAAAGTGTGAATCCTAGGCATGCTAAGCCATCATGCGTGCAAACAATGTCAGATAAAGTGGAGTCAAATGGAATATGAGACCAAGAATAGTTATGTATGAAGAGAGTGCATGTGAAGGGATCAAGTTGTAGCACAGAGTGTATTTGGGGAGATGCAGTAGGTGGTAAGATGTCCAATGAATGGACAGTCCCCTTGAAAGGTATCATGGCATTAGTGGAAGGAGGATATTTTTTGAATTTATATTCACCAAGCCCAATAGCAACAAAAGTATCTTAGAAGTAGGATTCATCTATTTCAAGAGGAGTAAAGTTAAAATTGTGAAATGTTTCATCATTAAGATAGACGACATCAACCTCATCATCGGAATCATCATTGCTAACATTATCTTGTTGGATAACATTTTCAAGATGTTGTCGCACTCAAAATTCCCCTCTTTTTGAAGTCAAGTTTTGAAAATTTTGAGTCGGTTCCTTGGAGTAATTTTTTTTTTTTTTTTTTTTTTTTTCTAAACTATCATGTCATAAATATAAGTTTTTAGGGTAACTTAGTTGAAACATTTGCGAAGAACCACATAGAAAGATATAGATAAAAGACAATTCTTGCATGATGAAGAGATAAAAAAGAAATATAGTTCAATTAAGAAAAAAAATAAAGCTCCTCCTGTGCCTGTCTGCACCCCTGTGCGCGCCTTGGCTCGCAAAATCCTCGGCTCCTCTGCTCACGCCTATCTGCACGCACCCCATCCTGCGCTATTGTCCACGCCTCTGTCCGCACCTTTGCTCGCGCCCTGCGCTCAGTTCGAAGAATAACTCTCGCGCTTGTCCTCGCGCCCCCTCCACACGTGCGTCCTCGCGCCCTACCCTGCCCTAATGGTGTCTACGCTCGCCCTTGCTCTTGCTACACGCAAGCCTGTAAACCATGTAGATCTGTGAGATCAGTCTGGAGCTCTTCAGTCAGACGGTGGGGGCTAGAATCTTGTTTCAGGGGTTTCTCCTAGGTCATGGATTGACCTCGCCTTTACCAATGCTGTGACTATTTCAGACGGTTCTGTAAACCCTAGCCATTTTCAATCACCATCTAGGGGTGTTCTTGGGAAAGGTGAGGTTCGTGGTGAGCTGAAGCGAGGAGATCTACTTGTTATTCCATTGCAGGATAAAGAGATTAGGCGTGGGCCTCTTGAAACCTCCTTCAAGGATGTCTTAAAAAACAAGGAATCCTCCATGAAACCTGCAGACATCACACCATGTATTACTTTTGGGGAGGATTTCATTTCATCTGAGATCTACTATAAAGAGCATGCTCTGATTTGTAGATTCGGGGGTTTATGGCCCAGCCTTCCCGTTCTTCACGCGTGGATCTCCAAGCATTGGGCTCCATCTCTAACCGGTAAGATTGACTTATATCCATGTGCTAAAGGCATCTTCATTATGGTTTTCTCTTCAATAGCTGATAAAGACATCATTGCTTCCAAGCTCTAGACCTGCGAGTCAAAATATTTGATCATGAAACCTTGGTTCCCATCCTTTAACCCGCACACAGAGACATTCTCATGGAAACCTGTTTGGATCAGGCTGCCCCATTTACCTCTCCAATTCTGGAGTCATGAATGTCTAACAACCATTGGAAATACCTTGGGTACTACACTCCACATAGATTCTCAAACAACTAATTACACCCATACTACTTATGCCCGGATCCTGGTGGAGCTTGACACTGATAAAAATATTCCTGCTACCATAGACCTTAGAGTGCAAGATAGAACTTGGTCACAAACTATTGATTATGAAGGTCTACCTTTCCGATGTAGAAGGTGCTTTGGATTATGACACACCTCTACTGCTTGTGGGATGGAAAAACATCAACATGAGAAGCGTAACTGGTGGAAAGATGCACTCTCGGAGCACCTAATTTTTGTGGATAGAAAGGATCTTGAATCTAAAGCAGTAGATGAACCAGAGTCAAGGAAAACCCCTTTATCCGAAACTCAAGTTGTTAACAACATAAAAAATACACGAGCTGTTGAGGGTAGCATGGAAAATGATAAATAGCTCTCTCTGGATAACAACGTGGCTGTTCCAAATGGGACAAATGCGAATAAGGAAAATTCTCCTCCCTTGTTTGCTTCTCCAACCACGAAGGCTCCATCAGGGTGGATTACGGTCAACAAAAAGAAAAAATCTACCACTCTGAAGGGTAACACTTCGCCTTAATGATTCTCATTTCTGCTATTGGCTGGCTGGGTTTTATTGGTCTCATTTTTCTTAGCCGGATAGCAGATTGCTTCCAATGGTGTTGACAGGCCATTGCGGTTTGTTTGTTGTGCATCAGTTGTTTTTTTGCTGTTGTTTTGTCGTTGCTTTGCAGTCTGTTTTCTGCAGTTGGGCTTATTTGTTCTATCGGGATTTTGATCCTTCTCTTGTGCTTTAACTTTCAATTCTGGCTTCTGAGCCTTTGTGTACAAGGGTATAGTCCCTTTCAAAAAAATATTTGCCAATAATAAAAAAAAATGGATCGCGTTGAGCCTGGTATTGTTTGCATTTTTCCAGTCCGTAGAGAATAGTTTGAAAGTCGGATGTAATGGTGGAGTTTTTTCCCTTCTTTTTATTTTTCACACAGTCGGGAATGATGGGCGTATCTTCCCCGTTAATTTTTTCCCAGCATCCACGGGTAGTACGTGGATATCTCTGATTGGATGCGGCATGGCCATGTTTCAAGTGATAGTGGAAGCTCCAAACATCCAAATGACGCAACTCCAAGGGCAGGGCCCATGGGACAGTCCTCAAATAAGTGCAGGCTTTCCACGTGTCCCAGGTCCAAAATGAAGACAGAACAAGCCTAAATCGGCTAAGTATGGAAGGTTATAGCGGATGGTACCATGTGCCTCATCGGTTGCAACTTCAAGAGTCAAAGCCAGGGGTAGTTCTCAAACTTGTGCCATTCCTCCATGTGTCCCAGGTCCAAAAAGAGACAGAACCGATTGCTTAAATTGACTAAGTATGAGCGGGTCAGTAGAAGCCTCCACGTGCCTTAACGATGAAATTTCAGAAGTGAAACCAAAAGGTTAGTTTCCAAATGAGCGCTAGCTCGCCACGTGGTTAGAGTCAATGGAGAGATAGAGTTGGCTGTTGAAAAGTCCAGGACCGGTGGAAGGAGCCACTTGTTAGCTCAGCGTAATTTCAGGAGGCGTATCCAAAGCGGAAACTCAAATGAGCATGCCAACTCTCCACGTGTCTAGAGGTCAACATAAGTCAGGTGGGAAGTAAGCCCAAATCGGCTAAGTATAAAGAACCAGTGGAGCTCTCCACGTGTCATCTTGGCACAATTTCAAAGGAAAAATCCAAGGGCAGGTTCCAAATGAGCGCTAAGCTCTCCACGTGTCCAGGGTCAGATATACGGCCCCACCAAAAAAAAGGGAGAAAGTCAAATATTAAGCCTGAATAGAAAGTCAAGGCGGGGAAGCGGGCTGTTGGGGCGATTTGAGAATTTGAGCCTTGTTTTCATTAAAGGAGCTTAAAGTTAAAAAGTGACCCAAGCCCCGCCCATGCCTGGTAAAAATTCAAATATTAAGCCCGCATCGAAGGTCAAAGCGAGGAAGCGGGCCGGCGGGGCAATTTGTGTTTTTGAGCCCGCATTGAAAAGAGGTAAAATTGTAAAAGTAAACCGCAACTCTGTCCCCACTCAAGTAAGGCCATGTGTCAAGACCATATCAAAAGCAGGTGGGCGGGCCAAAATGTTCCAAAGTGCTATTTCTCTAAAGGGCACAAAATGCAAAAGGCGTCCGCAGGCCCACTTCAGTTTAAATCTCTCCCACGTGGATGGATCATATTCAAAGTTTGCAGGGGCAGATTGAACGGCTAAGATTCAATGCATCTGGTTTTGCTACCAGACATGGAAATGACCGAGGCATTGGAGAGACTCAGATATCAGTTTCTTGAATCAGTTTTCATCATTTTTTGTAACTGAATGTAACCATTCTTGGAAACTATTTAATGGCTTCTCCATGCTGTTGTTTGGGTTGGATCCTGGTACTCTGTAAAGTAATAGATTCGAAGTAATCAATACAGAAGTTTTCCCCTTTCTTCCTCTACTTTTCTTCTTTCTGTGTCTGAAACTTGGGAATCATCAATATTTTATGATAAGAAACTTTGTGTTCTTGTTTATATGATTTCTAGAACTTTGTGTCTTTGAAATTATACTGGTTATGAAAGTGAATGATTCTATTCTGCATCTCCCTGGTTCAATACGTATAAGGTGATACTCTGCCATCTATATCTCCTAAAGGTATTGTTATGTTCTTCCTTCCTCATCTCCTTAATTCTTCCATCCTTTCGTATTGATGATCTTTGGGCATAAAACGTTTCAAAGTAACAGGACTCCACACTTTGAAAGTTGTACATTTGTATATAAGTTTGTTGCTTTCTTTCAATAAGGGAACCTCTCCCATTAAAGAGGAGGGACTTGTTGTCCCCTGATGTGGTTTGTTAAAAGGATCATTTTAAAAACCCAACAGTTTTTGGTGACTCTACTGGGGATTTCATTTCAAACGGATCCCTTTCTAAAAAGAACAACTTCAAGATCATTGTTGGTTTGGTGACTCTATGGTATACACGTGGGAGGAAAGCTCTCGGGGTTGAGGATTCCCATTTTCAACTTTTGGAGCAACAAAACCTCTCTCTTCCAGCAAGAAGGAACATAGAGGGACTCATTCTACAAGCACACCTCCTACTAAAGACAAAAACTCCAAGGATAGTCATTCCTCAGGAACATCTCAGTCCTAATCTCCATGCTTTGATTCTTGCTGGTGTTTCAGTTCCCCTTCAGTCAATTTTTCCAAAGATGGTAGTTCCTTTGCCTTGGGGACAATAGGTTGGGCCTCTTTCTCTTCCTCAGCCATTGCATGAGTTGCCTAGGGGTAACAAGAAATTTTTTTCCCAAGTTCCGGGGTGATGGGAAGGTTCATCCAGATGAACACATTGCAGCCTTCATTGTTGCATGTGGGATTCTTGGGGTTGAACATGAAGATGTCTCTGTCAGGATTTTTGTGGAGACATTACAGGACAATGTTGTTGATTGGTTCTACCATCTTCCTGTTGGGTCTATCACTAATTGGAATACCATGACAACTCAGTTTGAGTAGTGTTTCAAACCTGCTGAAGATGTGCATGCTCTGTTAGCACAAATTTCTCATATCAAGAAGGAGCCATTTGAGCCCATGAGGGATTTTGTGGCTAAATTCAACAAGCTAATTAATAAAATTCCACAGAACACTCATCCAGTGGATCAAATCCAAAAGTGCTTCTTCCTCAATGCCCAGTTGCCTGAAGTGAGTTATGCACTAAGGAGAGCTAACCTTGCAACTTTGGATGTTGATCAGTGTTTGGCTATCAGTGTTGAGGATGATTTGATCATGTCTGGTAAACTGAAAAGAGAATCCTCCAAATCTAAAGCTTCTTCCTCTTCCTCTTCCCCTGGAGCCAGTTCTGATCAATTAGTACAAAAGCTTGCAAATGATCTCATTGCTCTCAAGAAACAATTGGCTCAGCATACCCCTTACCAGGATGTTCCAAGGAAGAATTTTCAGCCCAGGAACCACCTGCCTTCTTCTCAGACTAGATTGGCTATTGAAGGCCCACCCATCAAGGTTCCAGTCAATGCCACTTGTGAAGTTGAAGAACCTGATGATGAGGAGTGTAATGAATTATATGAAGAACCAGAAGAGGAAGTTGAAGAACTAGAAGAGCTTGGTGGATCTCAAGTTCATTTCCTCACCACTGAAGGTATGGATGATGAAGATGAATATGATGAGAGAGTGCTAGATATGAATAGTGAGTCATATGTTGTTATGACTTGGGAGAAAACAAATAGAAAAGAGAAAGTGGTGCAGCCTGCCAAGAAGTCTAAGGAGCTTCCTACAACTATTCTAGTGATTGCAAGAAGAGGAGCTCCTATTCCCACTGCCTCCACACAAAAGGTGAGTAATTCCAATCCTTCTTCTTCTACTTCTATTTCCAAAAATCCTTCTCCTTCAAATCCTAAAACTGATAGATCAAGAGTCTCTCAAGTTCCTAGCAATGATGCCCCATCTACCTCTGGATCTTTTGATATTATTGATCACCTCAAAAGGACTAAAATCCAAATTTCAGAGGCAGAGTTTTACCAAACTCATCCAAAAGCTTTTGCTAAAATGGTAAACTTTGTAAATTCCAAATCCAAAGTCTTATCCAGTACTTCTAAAGGCCTTTTTCCCACCCCCTCTTCCTCACCTCAATCAAGCCTTGTGGCTGCAGTCACTTCCCCTAATGAGAAAATTGAACCATTTTATGTGACTCTTCTCATAGCTGGCCATAAACTTAGTAACTGTGTTATAGACTCAGGAGCATCAGATAATGTAATGCCTACAAAGGTAGCTCATGCTTTGGGTCTGACCCTAACACGTGCCTTTGGTTCTTGTTATTCCATGGAAAGTAGGAAAGTACCTCTGGTTGGTAGAATTAAAGATGCACAAGTAGATTTTGCTGCTTTTCCAGAGAAAAGGGTCTTAGCCACCATTTTGGTAGCTGATATTCCTCCCTCATATGGGATGTTGCTGAGTAGAAATTTTTGTAAGGAGGTAGGAGGTGAGATTCAAATGGACTTGGTCACATGCTTTGATCCCAGTCAATGGAAAAATGAAGAAGCTGCTACCTGAGAAACAGACTGAGTACATTGTGTAAAATACTGATGACCCAAAAGCACATAGATACTCTATGAGGATGCAGGGCATGGGAACTACATGATTATGTCACAAGATGAGGCAAGGCTTCCCAAGGGAGTTATTCATGACCCCAATGGCATTTGGACTCTGGAGTTTGATGGAAGCTACTCTTCAGCTGGTTCTGGGGCTGGTGTGGTGTTGACATCTCTAGAAGGGAACATTCATCCTTTCTCTTTCAAGCTCTATTTTGAAAATACAAACAATACAGCTGAATATGAGGCACTCATACTAGGATTGAGCATGGAAAAAGAGATGGGAGTGAAGAATATTTGTGCTCGTGGTGATGCAGAGCTTATTGTGAAACAGGTCAGAGATATTTTTCAAGTCAAGAATAGGAGACTGAAACATTACAGGAATCTTGTCTGGGATTCCATCGAGTTCCTTGACACTTTCTCCATTGAAGTTGTGCCAAGAGAAAGGAACACTAGAGCTGACTCTCTAGCTATCTCAGGATCTTTGTTGATTCCTCATCCAGATTTCTCTCAGGAGAAGTTTACCATTGAAATGATTCATAGGCCCAGCGTACCAGATAATGCAAATAACTGGCAAGTCTTCAATGATGATCAGCATTTTCTCTCTTTCTTGGAGCTTAGGGATAATTTTGACCAGCTGTATTTTGAAGGAAGTGAGACCTTTCCTAGAGAGTGTGTATCTTCCAATGAAGGGGATATCAAGGAAGAGATGGATCAAGATGGCTGCATCAAATTGAAAGGTAACAAGATCCCTAAAGGGCTGGTGAGTTTGGAAGACCTGTTTGATAAGCATGATAGGTACATTAAGTCTAAAACTTCCCAAGGAGCTCGACAGTCTGTGCTGAGTGTGAAAAAGTGAATATTGGGAGTCTTGATGAACCTAAGATGGTGAACATTGGGAAATGCTACACTCAGAGGAGAAGAAGAAGGTAGTAAATCTACTGAAAAGGTATGCTGATGTCCTTGCCTATTTGTATGATGATCTCAAGGCTTTTCAGCCAAAGGAGATGCAACATTTTATCCCTCTGAAACCTGGGATCAAACTGTTCAAGCAGAAACAAAGGCAATATAATCCCAAGGTTGCTGGCACTATTTTCCAGGAGATTCAGAAGTTGCTAAAGGAAAAAATCATCTTTCCTATACACCATTCAACGTGGATTGCCAACATTGTGCCTGTCAGGAAGAAGAATGGTGAGATTCGCATCTGTGTGGATTTCAAGAATTTGAATCAGGCTTCTCTGAAGGACAACTATCCTCTCCCCATGATGGATCAGGTTTTGCAAGTTGTCACAGGCTCAGAGATGTTGTCTATGCTGGATGGATTCTCTGGATACAATCAAGTGGAGGTCAGTACCCCAGATCAACACAAAACTACTTTCACTACTCCTTGGGGCACCTTTTCTTACAAGAGAATGCCTTTTGGTCTTATCAATGTTGGTGCCACCTTTCAGAGGGAAATGGACTTGGATTTTGTAGTTTGAAGGGAAAGTGTGTGGTTGTGTACCTTGATGATTTGACTGTTTTCTCTAAAACAAGGGCAGATCACTTTCAACATCTTGAATCAGTCCTCCAGAAGTGCAGAGAGCATGGAGTCTCTCTCAATCCAAAGAAGTTTGTCTTTTGTGTCACTGAAGGCAAGTTGTTGGGGCACATTGTCTCCAAGGAGGGAATCAAGATAGATCCAGAAAGAGTTCAAGCAATCCAGTAGATTCCTCTTCCCACAAGTAAAAAGGGTGTTCACTCTTTCTTTGGTAAGATTAATTTCCTGAGGAGATTCATTCCTGATTTTACAGAGTTGACCATGAGCATTGCTCACATGATGAAAGGAAAGAAAAAATTTGGTTGGTCTTCTGAGGGTAAGGAGGCATTTGAAGGTATTAAGCAATCCATTGCTAAGACCCCCATCTTAGCATGTCCTGATTTCAATAAGGACTTTATCATCTATTGCTATGCTACAGAGTTTACCCTGGCTGTTGTGCTGACTCAGAAGAATTCTGAGGATCATGAGCTTCCTATTTCCTTCATGAGATATGTTCTGAAAGCTCATGAGTTGAAATATACTATGATGGAGAAACATGCTTTTGCAGTGGTCAAAGTTGTCAAGCAGTTTCATTTTTATATTCTTAATTCTCACTCTGTTGTGCTTGTTCCTGATACAACCATCAAATCCATTCTTACACAGCAAGAGTTTGGAACTAAGAGAGGTAATTGGGTAGCAAAGGTCCAGGAATATGACCTGGATATCAAGCCAACTAAGCTAGTCTGGGGTAAAGGCTTGTGTGAACTTATTGCTGAAGGAGCTGATGCAACATTGTCCAAAGAAGCAGTTGATGTTCCTGTTGTCCTCTTCCTCAGTTCAACAGATGAATGGTATGCAGATATTGCACATTTTCTTACCTATGGAGAGTGTCCATCTCACTTGAGTGCCAAGGAGAAGAGGGCTATAAAGCTAAGGTCTGCATAGTATGTGCTATGGGAGAATGCTTTGTTCAAGCGAGGCATAGATGGGAGATTCTTGAAGTGTGTAGACAAAGAGCAACAGAAGAAGTTGTTCTCAGCTTTTCATGATCAGGCTTGTGGAGGCCACTTCTCTTCTGTTGTCACTGCTCACAAAATTCTTTGTGCTGGGTACTATTGGCCTACATTGTTCAGAGATGCATCCAAATGGGTAGGTAAGTGTGAAGCCTATCAGACTTTTGTTGGGAGACCTAAGTTGGCTGCTTTGCCACTAAAGCCAGTAGTGATTGATGAGCCCTTTCAACAGTGGGGATTGGATTTCATTGGAACTCTCAACCCACCCTCCAGTGTTGGGCATACTCACGTGTTAACTGCTACAGACTACTTCACTAAGTGGGTAGAGGCCATCCCAGTCAAAAGCACTACTTCTGAGGTAGTGTGTAATTTCATTAAGGAGAACATATTGATAAGGTTTGGGGTACCAAACAAGATTGTGACTGATAATGCCTCAAATTTTTTCTTCTTCTGAGATGATGGATTTCTGCTATGGTTATGGAATTTCCCTTGCTCACTCTTCAGACTACTACCCCCAAGGGAATGGACAAGCAAAATCAACAAACAAGAATCTGGTAACCATCATTTGGAAGCTTGTCAATGACTCTCAGAGGAATTGGCACAAGAAACTCTATGATGCTCTCTGGGTAGATAGAATTACACCCAAAAGAGCAATTGGGATGTCTCCTTTTCAAGTGGTGTATGGTGTTGAAGCTCAGTTACCAGTGACAGTGGAATTACCAGCCTTGCACTTAATGAAGGCTATTGAAGATTCAAGTTTTTACCAGTTCCTTAGACAAGAGGATCATGTATCTCCAGAAGCTGGATGAAGACAGGTTGCAGGTTTTTGATAGGATATCAGCTCATCAACTGAAGGTGAAAGCTTTGTTTGACAAGAAAGCCAGACCCAGATATTTTCAAGTAGGAGACATTGTTCTACTGTGGGACAAAAGGCATGAACCTCGAGGAAGCCATGGTAAGTTTGATTCCCTTTGGCTTGGTCCTTTTAAAATCAAGCATTTTACTGGAGAAAATTCATTCTATTTGGATTATCTGGATGGTTCTCCTCTCCCACTTCCTTATAGTGGGCAAGTATCTGAAGTTGTTCAAGTCCTAGGTGACTAGGTGGTCCTTCTGTATATTGTGTACAATGTTGTTGGTTTTGGGTCGTTCCTTTGTGTTTTGTTTCTATTTTTCCTTTTGGTTTGTTTTCTTTTCGTGTGTTTTGTCTTCTGTGTTGGTTTTCCTTTGACTCTATTTTCCCAATGGATAAGGCACTGGTCTTCTTTCCCTGAGTTTTTCTGTGGTCCTTGATCTTGCCCCGTTCCTCTGTCAAGTCATCCCCAGAAAGAGCCAGTTGTTGTCGCACTCAAAATTCCCCTCTTTTTGAAGTCAAGTTTCAAAATTTTTGAGTCAGTACCTTGGAGTATTGGATCGTGTCGAGCCTGGTATTGTTTGTAGTTTTCCATTCCATGGAGAACAATTTGAAAGTCAGGGCGTAATGGTGGAGTTTTTTCCCTTCTTTTTATTTCTTCCCACAGTCGGGAATGACGGGCGTATCTTCCCCGTCAATTTTTTCCCCAGCATCCATGGGTAGTACGTGGATATCTCTGATTGGATGTGGCATGGCCATGTTTCAAGTGATAGCGGAAGCCTCCACATGTCCAAATGGTGCAACTCCAAGGGTAGGGCCCAAGGGACAGTCCTCAAATAAGCGCAGGCTTTCCACGTGTCCCAGGTCCAAAATGAAGACAGAACAAGCCTAAATCAGCTAAGTATGGAAGGTTCAGTGGATGAGCGCCACGTGCCTCATCGGCACAACTTCAAGAGTCAAAGCTAGGGGTAGTTCTCAAACTTGTGCCATTCCTCCACATGTCCAGGTCTAAAAAAGAGACAGAGTTGATTGCTTAAATTGACTAAGTATGAGCGGGTCGCGGAAGCCTCCACGTGCCTCAATGGTGTAATTTCAGAAGTGAAACCAAAAGGCCAGTTTCCAAATGAGTGCCAGCTCACCACGTGGTCAGAGTCAATGGAGAGATAGAGTTGGCCATTGAAAATTCTAGGACTGGTGGAAGGAGCCATGCGTCAGCTCGACGTAATTTCAGGAGGTGTATCCAAAGTGGAAACTCAAATGAGCGCCAGCTCTCCATGTGTCTAAAGGTCAACATAAGTCAAGTGGGAAGTAAGCCCAAATCGGCTAAGTATAAAAGAACCGGCGGAGCTCTCCATGTGTCAGCTTGGTGTAATTTCAAAGGAAAAATCAAAGGGTAGGTTCCAAATGAGCACCAGCTCTCCACGTGTCCAGGGTCAGATATACGGCCCCACCAAACAAAAGGGAGAAAGTCAAATATTAAGCCCGAATAGAAAGTCAAGGTGGGGAAGCGGGCCATCGGGGTGATTTGAGAATTTGAGCCTTGTTTTCATTAAAGGAGCTTAAAGTTAAAAAGTGACCCGCAGCCCCACCCATGCCAAGGGAAAAAGTCAAATATTAAGCCCGCATCGAAGGTCAAAGTGGGAAGCGGGCCGGCAGGAGCAATTTGTGTTTTTGAGCCCGCATTGAAAAGAGGTAAAATTATAAAAGTAAACCGCGACTCTGTCCCCACTCAAGTAAGGCCATGTGTCAAGACCATATCAAAAGTGGGTGGGTGGGCCAAAATGTTCCAAAGTGCTATTTCTCTAAAGGGCACAAAATGCAAAAGGCATCCGCAGCCTGCTTCAGTTTAAATCTCTCCCACGTGGATGGATCATATTCAAAGTTTACAGGGGCAGATTGAATGGACTGTGATTCAATGCGTCTGGTTTTGCTGCAAGACATGGAAAAGCCGAGGCATTGGAGAGACTCAGATATCATTTTCTCGAATCAGTTTTCATCATTTTTGTAACCGAATGTAACCGTTCTTGGAAACTATTTAATGGATTCTCCATGTTGTTGTTTGGGTTGGATCCTGGTACTCTGTAAAGTAATAGATTCAAAGTAATCAATACAGAAGTTTTCCCCTTTCTTCCTCTGCTTTTCTTCTTTCTGTGTCTGAAACTTGGGAATCATCAATCTTTTATGATAAGAAACTTTGTGTTCTTGTTTATATGATTTTTGGAACTTTGTGTCTTTGGAATTATACTGGTTATGAAAGTGAATGATTCTATTCTGCATCTCCCTGGTTCAATACGTATAAGGTGATACTCTACCATCTATATCTCCTGAAGGTATTGTTATGTTCTTCCTTCCTCATCTCCTTAATTCTTCCATCCTTTTGTATTGATGATCTTTGGGCATAAAACGTTTCAAAGTATCAGGAATCCACACTTTGAAAGTTGTACATTTGTATATAAGTTTGTTGCTTGCTTTCAATAAGGGAACCTCTCCCATTAAAGAGGAGGGACTTGTTGTCCCCTGACTGTGGTTTGTTAAACAGGATCATTTTAAAAACCCAACACGTCAATGACATAGAATGGAGTGGGAAGGGTTTTAGGTCCAACTTGTAGAGGTAAGGTGATAATACCAAGGCATGTGTAAGTAGTGGAATCCTAACCAAAAACTTAAACAAATGATTTGGTGATGAGGCTATCAGGAATTTGCAATTACGTGAGTAATGAGAGAGAGCATAAATTTATAGTGGATCCATTGTCAATTAGGACGTACTTGATATAATGGGAACTGATAATAGTAGTGATAAGAAAAGGAGAAAAAGGATTACTAACAACAGAGGGAGGGATATCCTCATTACTAAAGAAGATGACATGTGGTATATTTTTGAGGGATTGAATGAGATGGGTGAATGCAACATGCGAATAATTACTTTCAATGTGGATGGAGTGAAGGGAAGCCTCTAATGTATGATGGAGAGATCATAAAGAGATGTTTTGGCTGGTGTATTATTAAGCTACTCAATGATGTCATAACCTATAGAGGTGGTGGTAGGAACTATAGAAGTAATAGGTGGTGGGATAGAAATAGGTAGAGTTGTATGAGGCTGAGTGTGAAACCTATAAAATAGTCTTTCCCAATCTTATTGGGACCATGGTCATCAATATCTTTATTGCCAAAACCTACATTGGAACTAATGTACATGCCATGGATATTTCCATTAATATAGAACATTTTTGAATGTATCTCCCTAAATGAGGAGTAAAGAAAAATTCAACACAATAAATACACATTACAACAATATTCTATCAAGATCGATAAAATTATCGAAAATTTGACATAAATAAAATAACTTACAAAAAAAATCCCTAGAGAGAGCTCTCATATGCTCATCACAAGACTATTGGATCAACACCTTATTTTGAAAGAGGCTCTCATGTAGTTATAAGAATCCTCTTTATCTATGACTCTTATACTTAATTAAGTGTTAAGATTTCATTGAAACATTTCAAGTGTTTAATAGAATGTGTCTAGCATGGCTACTTTGTCAAATACTTGCTAACTAACAACTACACCTATAGGTGCATGTGAGATACCAATAGGCATATGAACTAATGTAGTTATATAACATATATTTGTTAAACCATCATATAATATATTGGCTTCAAAATAACATATCAAATCAATAGACCATGATTCTTATATAAATGTTGGGTTTGGTATGACAAAATAAGTAATTCTCTTGCTCGTATTGGTTATTATCCATTCACTATGTTATGAGGCATTTTACAATGGAAATAAGGGGTGGTAAAACACAATAACTATTGTGATTTGTTAACAATTAATGTTTAAATTTAATTTTGTTGTCTATTTGACCATCACATGATATTTTAAACTTAAATTTGATGTCTATTCGACCATTTTATATATTTGTATTCCTTTTACACGGATATATATGTTAACATATGTATATTAAGGAAATTTTTCTCTAACTACTATGAACAACCAAAGGTAGTAACCTTTTTTCTCCAACGTAACTATGAAACCCCTATCCATGATTTTCTTAGAAGAAGAAACACCAAAGGTAGTAATCTTTTTATCATTACACCCTTCTGCACCACATCTTCCAAGTGTGTCAAATATTGTCTTCTTTTCCAGACTTGATTTATCCCAAAAATTCTTGTAGGGTAGTGTTGGCGATTATCTTTGTAGATGAACCATCAAAGTCACGGGAAATATTGGAGGCATGGGACTTGGCCCCTAAGATAACATCCAAATTTTATAGAAGTGTTGAGATAAGGGTTAGAAAGGAAACTAAATAATTGCAAATCCTAATCTAAGGCGATGCGCCAAGTTTTACTTTAAAGCACATAGATACATATCCAAACCACAAAAAAATAAGGTAAAGAGCATTGAGCATGATTAACCTATTTTAAGAAATATTTGGTATTATCTAAGGCTAGAGAGGACAAAAACATAACCATGCAAATAAGAAAATGAATGTAAAAGGATCTAAGGGCATATAACAAGGTAGAAACTAAAACATATATCTGAGAGTTAAATAAAATCATACATAAGGAAATAAAGATTCAAAGTATTGTGAATCCTTTGTGCACAGAACAAGAACCCTTTAATTATGTTAGAGTAGGTATTTACCTTAGCTCATGTTCACCTAGGTACTTTATTTACCTTTATTGTATTTATCCTCACCCACTTATGTGTGTGGATATTTATTTTATCTTATTTATATATTAGGAAGATATTATCTAGTTGTTAGGTATATTTCTTTCCTTGATCTATGGTATTGACTAGATCTTTGATGACTAGTTATTTCCTTGATCTATGGTATTTACTAGATCTTTGAAGACTAGTTCTTTTATAAATCTATGGTCTTGACTAGTTATTTGATGACTAGTTCTTTCCTTGATTTATGGTTTGATCTATGACCTTGACTAGTTCTTATATTGATCTTCCTTACCTATCTAAGAAAGGCCCATTATCATTGTAAAAATATATGAGAGTTCCATAATAATAATGATAATACTACTCTTTGTTTGTAAACTAATTCTAGTGAATTTCTTTCAGCTTATCAAATGTGGTGTGCTATGATCATCTAAAATCTTCACAGCTTGGAATGATCTTCTTATCGTTCCTTTCATGGTATCAGAGTGAGATGATGTAGACATCCATCTATAAGTTTTTCTTTGCAACCAAGGGTTTATTATTTTACATGTAATCAAAATTCATTATCACTTTTCTGCGACATGCATTTTTATGCAAAACTGAGTGTGCAATTGGATTTGGAAGGTGCCAAAACCCTAGAATCAACTGTAAACTTGACCTTGTTTTGAGACAGTCAAATCTAGACATTTTAAAGGGCTTTTTGGCACATTTATTTAAAAATCCATACAATTATGTATAGACAAATTTTTTTACACAAAAATTATATCATCTTCTAGGTTTTTCGAGAAACTTTTTGGATTTCTCTCTTTTTTATACAGGTGCCAGAAAAAGAGATATTTGCAGCCTAAGTTTGTATTAACCATTGGACCTAGTTCTATAACCTCAGGGTGCATTCTTTTATCCATTGGATATAGAAGTGTACCCTCCAGATGCATTTTTTTACCCTATGGATATTTCTTCTTTGGATGCAATCTTTTATCCACTGGACGTAGATCTGTACTTTCTGGGTGCATTCTTTTATCCAATGGATGCGGATTTGTACCTTCTGGGTGCATTCTTTTATCCATTGGATATAAACGTGTACCCTCCAACTGCAATGATTTACCCTCTAGACATTTAGGTTTTAGGCGCATGATTTTATCCTTTGTTTACAAGCCTGTATCATGTGGATGCACTCTTTTACCCTTTGGAAATTTGGGTGTCATGAGTACCTTGTAAAAAAACATCAGCATTAAAATATTATTTTTAATAGCAAAACCTTATAGAGCTCATAAATTTTGATCCGTAGCTCAGATTAAGTTGATATTTTTATTGAAAGTGTGTATTTTGTTGAGATCTACGCATTGATGACATTTTATGCACATATTTCAAATGTAAAAGGTACTTTTAATGATTATAATATTTACATGCACTCAATTATAAAGTGCTGAATTTGTAGGGGGTGTTGTAATCACTTATGGACGTAATTTTGGTTGAGCCCGATGCCATAAAATTTTAGGGGTTTAATTCTTGTATCTATCATGGATTTTGAGAACAATATTCTTTTCTCTGAAGTGTGCATAATTTAGGAGGATATTGTAAAATTTGTGGAAGAAAAGAGATCTCTCAAGAAGAAAAATTGTCTTCTTCAAGCACTCATTCACAATAAGGATACACTAATACACTCCCTACAAAAAAAATTTCTAGCTTGCAACATCACCATCATATTGTGGAGTTTCATATCCTTGATCCTTGTCCTCTTGTAGTTGTTGCTCATGTACCCACTGACTTTGATATGTCAATTTATGAGCCTACTTCTTCTCCTAATGCTCCTAAGCCTATTAGGCTTATTACTGCATGTTCTTTTGCATTTGTGACTATTGCGGTTACACACTCAGAGTATCCCACATCATCTCCTTCTGCTCACATACATGGCTCTTTTGAGAATCATACCACTACATTCGGTTCTCGCATGCTCCGTTATATGGGTTTCACTGGTGGAGGTATTGGAAGACATTCACAGGATAATTTTTCCCCTATTCCACATGTTAAGTGGAATTCTCACCATGGCATTGGTTTTCAAGCATGTAATTCATTGGAATCACACATTAACAGAGCTTATATTTTTGTTCACTTGACTCTTTGAAAGGATCGTGAGCTATACATGAGTTTTGTGCCTTCACTCAGGCTTAAGAAACTTGATATTTTAGCTGTCAGAAATGACCAAAATAACACACATTCTGATGTTCCTTTGCATGAACCCATTGTGCATTTTACACCAAGGCATATGCAAGAATATTCTTCATCCATCTGGGTTGATTTGGGGTGGATATCTAATCACTTGTGGCACCGACATAGGCATTCATTGAGAGGACTGTATAGGCATGGCTCCTCCATCATTCAGCCTCTTTACACACACAATTACAACAGTAAAATACCAGGATATTTTTTTTTGGACTTACATTGCTCACTACACACAACACGGCATGGGCTTCTAGTATAGAAACTCAACTCGCATACGACAATCACATAAGCCATCGACTCACATAGACACATTGAAACAACATAGGCATGTCGATGCCACACTTTTCTCAATGAACGAATACTAGTAATGCCCCAACCACAGAAAGAAGACTCAAGGATATGCAAACCCATAACACATCTTTTCTTTAATTGTATTTTAGTTTACGATTAACATTCCAAGAACATTATTGGGCAAGGATAAATTTCTTGTTTGTTCACCTACAGATTCTTAAGTTCATACCGAGGTTAAATTATCGTTCACCCCTTTTAAGTTGGTTTCTTATTCTTTACAAAAGTTTCTATAACTTGCATACTTATTTGGCTTGGTTCAAATGCGTACAAACTACTTAATTATCTTGTTCTTATGTGAAGAATATTCTTCTCGAACATATATTCAAAGTCTACCTTTTACTCTTACAACCCATGTGAATGTGACTTGGTGTCCATATAGTGATATTAGGATTTAATGGAGATTTAAATACAAGATAGATTTTTACCACAAAATATTATTTGATCACGGTAAGGTTATTTCCCTACCATAGTTATTCTAATTCAATGACTTGTGAATTCCCTTTTTGTTTTATATATGTATTTTGTTTTCACGAAGGTTGATCTCATCAAGAAGAATTCATATTCTTTGAAACAAATGAAAATATTTAATTGAGTTATAAGGTCTTCAAGAGTGGCATTATTCCGAACCTCCACTCTCGTTTTTACTCTTATGTGCTTTATTTTCTACGTCACATTATGGGCTTATTGTTAGCATTGTCTTGTAAAGGAGTTACGAACTATTTGTCTAACCTCCTGAAGACAAAAAAAAGATAAGGAGACTTGAAGCTACACATGCACCCTAAGCCAACATCCAAATCAATCGAGGTTTAGATGAATTCCCAACTTCACCTAAGGGTCCACCCCTCAACTATATATGAGTTTTAAGTGAGAAGGAAAATTTATGCTAAACCACCTTCCAGAAGGGACCAAGGTGTTAGGTTGATAGGATCCAAGGCAGCACATTTAGCAGTGGGGAGCCAAGGGGGTTCATTAACAAGAGTGCAAGACAAGGAACAACTATATCCTGACCTCCATTTACTTCGTTTGGTTCCAACAGGGATTTCATTCGATGAGGAAATTTACTTTCAAATATATCTTTGGAAAACAAGGTAATTCACTAGGATACGAAGGAAGAGTTAGCCCTAATTACTCCAAATGAAGTTTGACTATGTCGCTACTATCAGACAGGTTTATTACAATGTCACTAAACATAATGACTAAGACGATAGACCCATTATTGGGCTCTTGATTTTCCTAAATTAGGATGTTCCATCGAGTGTAAAGTTTAAGTTCATCCTACGGTTTTTAATGTCTTCTACGGTAAGGGGTATCACACATGAAAACAAGTATGCTTCGAAAATGAACAAGGGTAGAGTGTTTCAATTAAATCTCTTTATTAGATTTACAAAGTATGAATGCACAAGATGAATCATTAATCATTTATGGAACACTGAGTATGCACTACAAGATATTACTTCAAATTCATCTACCTTATATATACACATATCCACCCTGTTACCAGGTGTACTCTGAATCAAATTGAACGTATAATTAAATATACATTTCCTAGATGTCCCTAAAACTAGCATCTCAAACATATCAGTAAATTATCAAATATAATCCTCCTATAACATGAGACTTTATTAAACATTTATTCATTTAACAATGAACTATATAAATTACAAAGATAAATAAATGAATTACACATCATCTTTTCGTCGTCATTATTTCATCTTACAAAACCACGTGAGCATGATATCAGTGATAATTCGCTTGCATGGCATCCACCCTAATCTAACATAATTATCATTTTTCAGTTTCCCAGTGACATATGATAATATTTTCAATTTCAAATTGAAATAACAAGGTTTAGAGACATGTATTCGTTACATTTCATTTTACTTATTTTTGTAACTTAGGTGAGAGAAAGAGAAGGGAAGAGAGAGAAAAAACCATTTGTCAAAAGTTCTATTTCACACAAAAAGTTACACTATAGAGTTTTAAATAGTTATTTGCATGTGTTAAAAGTTTCCAGGGTGGTTTGGCAACCCTATGAGGATCCCGCAACTTTCTATTTTAACATTTTCTGACTAGCTACAAAACGTGCAAAATGGGTTTGGAGGCTAAGAAACTGCTTCCAAAAGTTATCTTCTGATGAGAACGTACACCACGATCAACTTTCTACGTGTTCCCAGATATACCAAGAGTTCATAGCAATTGACGGAATTGGGAAAAAGTGAACGGTTTGCGTTTGGCGGCTAGTTTTCCAGGGCTACTGGTCATAGTTGGCCTAGTGCAAAATGAACAAAATCTAGTTCGAGGGCTCAAAAATCCATGTCCGAAAATGACGTTCGATGGATGAAAATGCCACAAGAAACTTCCTACAAGTTCCCACATATACAAATAATTCAACAGAGTCAACGGAATTCAGAACTAGAAAACAGTCTTCAAATGGTGACAAGGTTTCTGAAGCCACCAATCCTAATTGGTTCAGTTTGACATTGTCAAACTGCAACCAGAGGCCTACAAAATTCCATTGGAAAACTATCCAGAAAAAGTGTTTTTCCCTAAACTGAAGGTTCCATGCAATTTTCTAGTAAAAACACTAGAGGTTTGCGAAGACGGGAAACAATTTCTCTATCCAGGTTTCAAATGGCGGTTCAAAAAGAAAGCCAACTTTCTAGATTTAACAGACTTGTAAGGAAAGCCAATAGATTTAACATCTCTTTCATGAGCACTGCATACACACATAAAATTTGTGAGACCAAACCTTTATACTTTGAAGTGTAAGCATAGGGTCCGGGAGATGCTAAAGGTTATGGAAACTGACTTTGGATCTGCAACGGTTTCTCAGAAGAATCTAAAGCCTTTTCTAGATGGCACTTATTTCTTTGAGGCAATACAGATGTTATAAAAGAAAATGCTTAATAATTTTTTTTTTTTCACTTGGATATTTGTAGTTCCAAAACATAATACCAGAAGGAAGTAAATGTTAGGAATTTCATCAAATAATGAGTTGGTGACAACTCGTAGAGATCTCCAATTGAGAGATATATGATGAAGCATCCAGCCTTTGGCTCTTCTCAAATATGGGGGTTTCCACACATTTTGGTATACAGGTCATCCACATTTGTTAACCATTCACAAACTATGGCTATGCTTGTACACGGCATGATTTGTCCAACCATTCCACAAAGTGCAGTCTACTGCAATATTCTTACCCATTTGCATTCACCTCTCTGCTTCCATCCTATTACATTCCATTTTGTTCACAGTTTTTTTCATCAAAAATCAGAAAAAGAAAAAATAATATAATTTTTTGGACTGGTGATATACATTGAGATCTGGTTTTGGAGACTTCTATTTTACAGATCTGGTTGTTTTACCTTTATTTTGAGCTGCGCAATTACAGGTTGTACCAGCAAAATGGTGTTCCACAACTCTAAGTCACATCCACAAGCTTAAGCTTGTATATTGAGGCGCAGTCATCACATTGTGGTCAAAGAAATTGGCAGGATCTAACCTCATCCGGGAGATTTTGCTATGCAAAGCCAAAGCATCTTCTTAGTTTTCCAATGGCTATGGAAATTTTGCTAGATTGTATGCTTTGGATGGCGTCAGTTACAAGCTAGTTACGGTTTCTCAGAAGAACAAGATTAAAGCCTTTTCAACAAACCCATTTTGTGCATATCCTGCAATCATGGCACTCCATGAGACCACATTTCTTTGAGGCAATACAGATGTTATAAAAGAAAATGTTGCTTAATAAATTTTTTTTTGTGCTGATTGAGAAATACTAGTGGTTAATGAAGGTTAATAAATTTATTTTCATGTTCAAATGACCTAAGGAAATCAATCACAGGCATGATATTTGTAGTTCCAAAACATAATACCAGAAGGAAGTAAATACACTCAACAAAAGGAGCCATCTTCTGACGCCAACAATACCCTCATTTTGGTTTCTGAGGTTTATGGATATGAGGATCCACCTTCGGGTTTCTAGCACCAGGCTGGATACTTTGTGGTTGTGTCTGACTACTTTGAAAGGGATCCATGAGTCTCAAACAATTCACATGCCTTTCCACGCACAGCTGCAAACATATTCCATGAGGAATTGTCTCATTCTTTCATTTGGTCAAACACTGCAACAACGTCCCCAAAGCATTTGCAACCACAACATCTGACAAAACCCCTCTTTCTTTTACCCAGGCAGGAATAAAGTCACGTTTTTAAGATACAGGCTGGGAGGATGCTGGCACGGGTCGCAGCAACCATGGCATTCCATGAGATGGCATCTGGCAAGGCATTTCTTTAAAAAAAGACAAAAAACCCCCAAAGTGCATTGATTTGTGTAAAACCTGTGACTAGAGCAAATGGATCTGTGACAGAAAAATTACGACTAGACATTCCATGAAACCATGTTTTCCTTCAACAGCTTGGTGGGTGCGCCAAGAGGTTGGTTCAGAGCTCTCCTTCCCCCTAGCAGCGATTGCTCTCTTCCAACAACAAAACCAAAGGATGAAAAAAACAAAAAAAAAACAAAAAGATAAGCAATGGAGCCCGAGCCCCCCCTCTTTTTTTTGCCCTAAACCGCCCCAACTCCACGGGCTTCTTTTTTTTAATTTAATTCTTTTGTTTTATTTTATTTTATTTTTATTTGATTTAACTAAAAAAATAAAAACCCTAATATGAAGTAAATACATAAATAAAATATAGCTTAAAGTTAATCCATTACAATAGCGATAAAATTTCAACACAAAAACAAGGGATCGTAAATCGACAATATAAATTATAATATTATTATAAACAGTATTTTTATGAGTTTACGGCTAAAAATAATGATAATAATTATTAATTAAATTAATGGCGATGACCAGGCAAACCCGAAGAAGCGAGAACTAGATTTTCCTTTAACCAGATAATTGTCCACGACGCTACTGGGTCCACCGTTTAGGGTGCCGACGATGACCCGAAAAGGCAAGAAGGAGAGGGAAGGTGTAAAATCTTCACTGCAATAAGGACAAGGTCGAAAATGGTCAATGAGAGCATGCACACAACCATCCCATGCTTAGAAACAGGGTCATCATGTCAAGAATAGGGGGAACATTGAATGGGGCATTACAACAACTCATACAGATTTGTACCCTCATTCTACCCATTCAACAGTATGGGAGGGTGTGGTGTTGATACTGCTTCTTTGGGTTTTTTGTCCTTGCCTTATTACCTTGGATTTTCTTGGATCTTGGCACTCCTATTTCTTTAGATTTCATGTCCTTGCCTTGTTTCCTTGGTTATTGTTCTTGGATTGTGATACACCTATTTGTAGTAGTTGATCTTGGTTCTTTTGGATTTTGAGTCATTGCCTTGTTACCTTGGCTTTTCTTGGATTGTGGCACTGCAATTTATTTAGATCTTGTGTCTTTGCCTTGTTGCCTTGGTTGTTCTTGGATCGTGGCACACATATTTGTAACAGTTGATCAAATTATGTTTAGATTTTTTCTGCACTTTTGACATCACTTCATTGACAGTCTCCTTGTATGGAGCTAATCTGGTGATGCCCATCGTCAGTTGTTTTTATGTTTTTTGATCAAGCAGTGGATTTAGACCACAGTGCACACAAAAATTCTTCAACATTGTACTAGTTTTTTGAGCCAAACTTCTTGGGATGCCTTGCAGTGGGTTTTGGCTCTCTATACTTTGTTGTTACTGGTTTTGGGTACCTTGCGGTGTCCCTTTTTTCTAGTTATTGTACATGATTACCTCATCAGGCCTAGTTTTTGGGACTCATACTGTGGTTATGCCACTTTTATTTTGGGCCCCTAGCTTCACTTGAGGGGGGTGTTAGAGTAGGTATTTACCTTAGCTCATGTTCACCTAGGCACTTTATTTACCTTGATTGTATTTATCCTCACCCACATATGTGTGTGGATATTTTTTTTTATCTTATTTAGATATTAGGAAGATATTATCTAGTTGTTAGGTATATTTCTTTCCTTGATCTATGGTATTGACTAGAACTTTGATGACTAGTTGTTTCCTTGGTCTATGGTATTGACTAGATCTTTGATGATTAGTTCTTTCCTAAATCTATGGTTTTGAATAATTATTTGATGACTAGTTCTTTCCTTGATTAATGTCTTAATCTACGACCTTGATTGTTTCTTAGATTGATCTTCCTTGCCTATATAAGCAAGACCCATTCTCATTGTACTAATATATGAGAGTTCCATAATAATATATGATATTACTGCTCTTTGTTTGCAAATTCTTTTGTAAAGTTATTATGGTGAATTTATTTCAGCTTATCAAATGTGGTGTGGTATGATCATCTGAAATATTCACAGCTTGGAATGATCTTCTTATCATTCCTTTAAAATTATAGAGAAAAAAAATACATAAGGCCGATAATGACACAAATTATAGTACTTCTTTAGAACATAACCTTGTTAAGGCTGATAAACACAAACTACTGAAATTAAAAATCTTTTGGATCTTGCGAATCACTTCTCCTCTATCCTCCCCCCATTTATTTTTTACTGGATCAAGGAATCTCTTATATAGATCCTTCGGCTCTTGCTCCAACGTGTCTGTAAAAATGATGTCCACCGTCTGCATTTAGCTCTTCATCTTCCTGATCTTCGATCCATGCGGTAGATCTCATCTTCTCGCTTCGGGACTCAGGATTTCATTCAATCTGCGAATGTGAGTCCTTTCACTTCTTTGGTAGGTTATGTAGATAATGATAACTTATTTGAGTGACATGTGGAGGCTGTATGCTGATTTGGGGCTGCCCTCTATTTTCTCCCTTTGGAGTTGTGCCTGGGTGACATGTGGGGCTCTGCGGGCTCATCTCCTTCTCTTTTTACTTTTCAACCCATTTGGGCTATGTTGCTATGCCTTCGTCACATGTGGAGGCTGCACGTGTTAATTAGAAGATCCTAGACTCTTTGTGACTTCTTTCAACATGTGTTGAAGAGATATGTGGATACCCTTCATGCTTGGATCCATACTTAACCAAAATCATGCTCCAAAGGAACAAAGAATGCCAAAAATGAAAGGGTGGGGACGAAAAAAAACAAGAGATACATATAGATGTAGAAATTATTCTACAATTATGGTGATTCAATGAGGGACTCTATGTCTGTCGTGGAAGAATTCGAAAATCCTTTCCTGACTCAAAACATAAAATATTATGGCTCAAAAGATGCCACTTAGAGTTGCTTCAAAGCAACCTGATACCTGGTCCATTCCTTCTCCATCAGGTACGTTCTTCTTTGTAGAGTTTGGAAGGCTCTAGCTAGCTCGATAATCTCCTTGTGAAAGAGGGTTTTAATGCACCATTGCATGCAAGTGGAACTCGAGTTTCCATATTATATTTAGAATGATCTCCACCTCAGACACACTTGATTCCTCTTTTAAAGACTGGAAAATAGTCTTGTCTTGTTCCTTTGCTATGACTAGTTGTTGGATTTGGTCCTTTGAAAGGATCATGGAGTCATTAGGAAAGGGAGAGGGGAATCCCAATTAGACCAACTCCTCAATACGGTGCTTCCGTTCCCTGATTCTGAGCTTGAGCTGGGCGAGGAGGTTTTGACACTTAAGTGCAACCTTGTTGCAACTCAGGATCTCATTGATTTTGGTCGTTGCCATTCACCTATATGTAATACTAGCCCCTTGCAGGGCAGATTCCAAAGAATCATACAATTTCCAGACCAATGCTTGTGCTTCAAGAACCTTGGTAGAGACAACGTTGCTAATGGTAGGATGTAGAGGACTTCTACATTGGTGCACAAGGCCTATGTGCATCAAATATAAATATGAGTACAGAGTGACAGGTTCTTTTTTGTAGTGGCAATTCTTTTGCAGCAAGAGGCATATAACCCCTATCACTAATGTGATGATTCCTCCCTTTTTTGGTTGTTTGTCGAAAGTTTCTGGGTCAAATATTTGACCATGTCCTCCAATGAATTGAAATTTTTTTAGCATTATCCCCTTCTCAACCTCTTCGGAGTGCAACTCTCTCCTGAAGCGTGGCAACATCATTTTTCCTTACTTTAAGATCCAAGCTGAAGTGAACTAACCAAGGTCCTAGAGGCTGAAAGCTTAGATTTAATTGAATCAATATTCTACTGTAGTGATAATGGCTGCAGCCTTAGAGGTTGCTAACTTGGCCTCTAATTTCTTGACTTTTGCCTCAGAAGCTACAAGAGTTTCCTTTCGAAGCCTGCCTTGTTCAATTCTTTGCAGAGCTGCTCCAACTCTTTGTTTTTACCTTTAATTTCCAAGTTGAGGTGGCCAACAGTGCCCTCCATTTGTTTGAGGCTATCCTCTACTTTCTTCAGTTTACTGCTGAACTTCAGGTAATCCATATTGACAATAGCAATTGAACGGTTCATCAACTTGACCTTATCTTAGGGTCTGAAATTGAGTCACTGTCTACTAGCCATGACATTGATAGTGTAATCATTTGGTTGCATTTGTGCCGCAGGTTTTAAGACATTAGGAATCATTTGCACAATATTGAGGGATCTCTGTCGATGGTCATACAATGACTGCATGTGCTTCGTTGCTCCACTCACCATTTCCTTGTTCTTTTGATTCTCATGTCTCCTACTGTGGGCTGCTTTGGCTAAATCAACCTGATTTACAAGCTCTGCAGGGGAAGGAGATAAGCCCACCTATGCGAATGGGAGCCCCAATGATATGCTATATGAAATGGTAGTGGGATGCAATTGTTGGGATGTTACAAGAGCCAAAGAGAAGGGTGTCAGGACCTTGGGAGAGAAGGAAGGGATGGTGACATGTGGTGGATGAATAAGAGAGGTGTTGGGGAGTGGATGGGTCTAAGTTGGGGTGACTGATAATAGAGACATCCTCCAGTCAAAGAAATAAAATGTAGAGGAGGAGGGAGTGGGTGAGTGCCAGGAGGTGAAGAAAATGTAGGAACTGGAACAAGAGGAAGTGGCCAGAGGAAGGTGGTACCTCGAACAATATCTTCTTCTTTCTCGGTGGGCTAGGAGGGCTGATGATCTTAGTGGTGGCGATGGGGGGGATGACCAATAGCTGTGTAGAAATAGGACCTTGGTTTGGGTCCGAAAATGATTGGTTTCCCATTTCTAAATCTTGAGGACCTAGATGTCACCTGAGTCATGGACATATTACTCGACAAAGCCTATTAGGGGTCTGAGGGAAGGAACCACAATGGCGCTTGCTGCTGAGAGGATCCATGGGAGTCTACCCCCTGTTGTGGGGGCTGCGTTATGGGGCTTATGAAAAATTCCTCGCCATCTGAATCTGGTTCTGTGGTCAACCTCCCTCAATTCTTCCCATCTCTCATCAGTGGATACCTCCTCAAAATTTTGGGCAGTTTTCCCAATCTCTCTACCTATATTTCCAAATGACATCAATTTTTTCCATGCCCTAGTCTCTACCTTTTAGGGGTGTCCTCAATCACTTTCCCATAGTAATAGAGGGGTTACGACTATGCAAGACCTAATAAAAAGACTCCCATGCTGGGGTTGGAATATCTTTTAATTCAACAAAAATATCAAGAGCTCTCTTCCTTTAGGATAGCTCCCCTCTTCAAAGAACTTTCTCCGCTCATGTCTTGAATGAGCATGGGACCTTGTTTCGGGCCAAGGTGGCAGAAATTTTCCCTTCACGGTCGTATCTCCATCTATCTTGGATCAAGGTGAAACCATAGTGGACTAACTTCTGTGATGAGGATATGTCTCGACCTTTCACCTTCATCACAGTAATGACTCCTTCACTATAGGGGAGTTAAAATAATGTTTTCTTCTTGTGGGTAGAGCTGAAATCTTGATCCAGGATCTCTATCTATATGGCTATCTCCAAGGCCACCACCCATGTCATGAATAATTTGGGGAACATGAAGGGTTAATATTTGAACCCATGCACTCTTATCATTGAATGTGCTACCCTGAAAAATTAGTCATAGGAGTGTAGCTTGTCTTCGAGGATGGCTCAGGCTGAGTGGCTCATTCTGTTATTGACCCCATCCTAGTATAACTCAGGTAGAACTCACGTAAAAAAACATCTCGTAAACTCATATGCATCCAAAGAAGAGGATAACACATGGGTCCATGCTGACACTGGTATAATACTTGGAGGGTTGACTTCTATATCCCAGGTTAATAGAGGCATATACTGGCTAAAGTATGTTTGCTCCTGGGAAAAAATGAGGTGGAACAAGTATTGAGAATACCTGAAGGTGGAGTTGATGTGGAAATGGGCTAGTTGGTGGTAAATAGTCTGTGCAATGACTTGAGAGAAGTCGAACTTGTATGCTTTCTCTTTGCCCACCGACCTCATTCTAAAAGGGCTCCCATATGCCAATTATGGACCTCTCTATCCAAATTGTGACTAAAAATGAAGGTCAGCATAGAGTAGGCATCATGTGCGTTCGACATGAACATTTTCAACGGAATTGGAAATTCTAACAATTTAGGGCTGCTCGAATCGTCTTACTGTAATTCCTTTCAGAGGAAAACGGTCTTATTTTGGCATGAAGACAAGATTTCCTTAAGCTTGGCCATGTCATAAAAGCTAGAACTTGGGTCATATGGTAGGGCCAACATCTCCCTGATATCTCGTGGCATTATTTCCACTTACATATCCTTGCCATTGATGGTACAGCTGGTGAGGTCGAAATGACGCACACACATCTGTACGAGCTCTGGATATGGGTACATGAGGGGCACCATGTACTGAGCCAACGTGGTGGTCCAAAGCATGGAGCTGAAGGACCCATAATCTCTATGGTTATGGAATCTGGCGTGAGCTTTGTCTCTTAGGGATTTCAGCTTCTTGTTCAAGACAGGGTCGAAAACGTCATCTGCATAATCAACAACCAACGTAGCGTCTCTATAGTATGTACCCTTTTTAGGGTAAACTAGTTTTGTATGTTAAGTGTGCGGTGACACAGAGTGTCCTACATAATACTTTGATTAAGAAGATGAGTTGGAGGTTTCCATGGTTGTTCTAAGGCTGAAAGAGACTCTGCTTCTTTCTATTGGTGGTTGAGAGATTTGAGTAAGAGACTCTTTAGAATGTGGAATGAAAATTGGGTAACCCACTACCTACCTTAAATAACCTTTATGATTTTTGTGAATTAATGGCTCACGTACACAACCAGACATGTCTTGCAATGAATCCTAGGTTGATTGACCTCCAACACCGATTTTCATATCTCCTAAGATATTTTCCATTTCTTCCTCAATCCTTTTCAATAAGTAATCCTAAAAAGCATTGGATCATAAATTTGGGGAAACAAAGGAAGGTACACCCTTCCTAAAAATTTCAAAAAGGGATACGGGAGTCTCCACAGGAGACATGTGTCCAAGGACACTTATTGGAAGGAGAAAAACCATAAAACAAGAGAGACACAAGAAGCAACTAAAAGGAACGATAACCAGATCGTACCAAGCCAAGAACACAGATGCTAATCAAACACCACG
Organism: Taxus chinensis; assembly: GCA_019776745.2. NCBI lineage: Eukaryota > Viridiplantae > Streptophyta > Pinopsida > Cupressales > Taxaceae > Taxus > Taxus chinensis. Next base: position 803,858,432 of record CM034150.1, read on the forward strand.
ATCAATAAGATGAAAGAAATTCACCAGAATAACTTTACATAAAACCTTTGCAAACAAATGAGAAACAATATCATATATTATTATGGAACTCAATGCAATACATTGAGAATGGGCCTTGCTTAAATAGGCAAGGAATAAAAATCTAAGAACCAGTCAAGGTCGTAGATCAAGCCATAAATCAAGGAAATAACTAGTCATCAAAGAACTAGTCAAGACCATAGATTTAGGAGAGAACTAGACATTAAAGATCTAGTCAATACCATAGATCAAGGAAAGAACTATACCTAACAACTAGATAATATCTCCTAATATCTAAATAAATAAAAGGAAATATCCACACACATAAGTGGGTGAGGATAAATACAATAAAGGTAAAGTACCTAGGTGAACATGAGCTAAGGTAAATACCTACTCTAACAGCAACTATACACATGATGCACTATACAGTATCTCAAAAAGACTCAATGAAAGGGTTTAAGATGGATTCCATTCACCGGAATCGCCAAGGGTTCACCTTTTATGGTCTCAAGTTCGAAAGTGTTATGCTGCTTGCATACAGTGATTTTGAATGGACCAGTCTAGAGGGGGCTGAAATTCCCATGATTTCTAGGCTTGACAGCTCTAGCATCCCATTTCAGTACCAAAGCGCCAACTCGAAGACCAGGCTCTAAAGTTTTACGGTTGAACCAGGTTTTGAAAACTTGTTGACGGCTAATCATAGACTCATGATTTAAATCACGCTTCTCTTGTAGTACTGTTAATTTAGTGAGCCTCACCTACATTTCTCTGTGTTCCTTAATCTCTACCTGATTTAATAATTGTAATGCTGAGATTTCTACCATGATAGGCATCATCGTGTTCTTACCATAGCCTAACTTCTATGGTGAAGTCTTCAGAATTTTCTTTGGTGTGATCCGATCAGCCCATGAGGCTATCTTGATGTGTTCATGCCATGATCTTTAGTGCTCATCCCCCATTAATTTTATGAGCCTTATCAAATTTTTGTTTGTAGAATCTTCCAATCCATTACCCTGCGAGTAGTAGTTGGAAGATGTCTTTAAGTAAATTGCCATGCCTCATGGAAAATTTAGCCACTTTAGCACCTAGAAAATCTTTTGCATTATCTGATATAATTGTATGTGGGGGTCCAAAATGGATGGTTATGTCATGAAGAATCTCCAAGATCATATTCTCGGTAGCTTCTTTCAGCGGCACTTCTTCCACCCATGTGGTAAAATAATCAGTGGCTATTAGGATCCACTTATGACTTGTGCTTGATATTGGGTTTACCTTCTTGATGAAATCCAAACCCCATTGCGTGAATGGTTCTTAAATAAGAATTGGATTAAGGGGTAACATGACATTTCTCCTGAAACCTGTGTAATACTGGAAAGTTTTATGCTTGTTCACCATATGATAATAATCAAAAAATAAGTTGGGCCAAAATTATCCTGCTTACAAGACCTTTATGGCCGTATTTTTGGCCAAGAAATGTCCTCCTTAGCTACCATGATGTAACTCATGAAAGACCCTTTTGGTCTCCTCTTTCTCTATGAATCTAAGTAGAATCCCTTCAAAGTTCATTTTGAAAAAGATATTGTCAATTATGATGAATTCAGATCCATGTTGTTGGTAATACCTCCTCTTTTTTAGAGGAAGGTGACCTAGATATTCACCTGTTCACATGAAATGTATTCTATCAGATACCCAACCTTTGTTTTCATTTTATTGAATCTGTAACACCATCTCAGATTCATCATCAATTGGTGTCATTAATTCCTAAGCGAGATACTACCACATGCATTTTCCCCTTACTAACTTTGTGGGTTTAATCGCAACATCATACTCCAAAATCTTGGTGATCGAGTTAGCTCTCTTATGAGTTATTTCACCTTCTGTAATATATTCCTTGACACTGGAGTATGCCACCAAGATCATGATTTTGTTGTTGGTCACAATATGCCTGAATTTATTTAGTCCTTTAACAATGGCATAAGCTTGATTTTCTACAAAATTATACTTGGTTTCATAGTCATGGAGAGTCTTTGAAAAGAAGGGTACTTGATGCTCCTCTACTTGTGAATATCCCTTATGTGTTAGCACAAAGGCTACATTATGTTCACTTCCATATACATACATGATAAAATACTTAGCAAAATATGGATTACGTAACACTGGTGCATATGTAATGGCTTTCTTTATGGACTTAAAGGCTTATCGGGCTTCAGTGGTCCATTTAAAATTTAGGTATTTTTTAAGAATCAAAGTGATTGGGCGGATCATTCCAGAAAAGTCTAAAATGAACCTACTAATGAAGTTAATCTTTCCTAGGAAAGATTAAACTACCTTCTTATTGACTGGTAGGGACAACTCTAGAATAGCTTTGATCCTTTAGGGGTCAATAGAGATTCCATCTTTTGAGACAATATGCCCTAGGAGTTTGCCTTGCAGGACCCCAAAAAAACACATTTTAGGATTTAAAGAGATCCCAAATTCTTGACACTTTTCAAACACGGCCCAGGGATAATTTTAGTAGCGAATATTTGTAATATGGAGAAATTTTCATTTTAGGAAAAATTGAAAAGGCAATTTTTTCAGAGTAGGTCAGTGTCCTGTTAGCCTAAAATTTACACCATATTTTTTTGGGGGTCGGATTTGACTACATTTGAAAACATCTCCTATAAAAACCTAGGTGATTCGCCAAGTAGTATACAACCACTAGGCACCATACTACCACCAGTACTTACCAACACCATTTTTTGAAGATGTGTGACTCATTGAATTTGCTGACGCACGACAAAGGGGTTGGCTATTGACGTGCGACAAGAATATTTTTTGACGTGCAATTCATTGAATTTACTGATGCATGACAAAGAGGTATTACAAACGTGTGACTTAATGAATTTGCTAATGCATGAATCAGTTTCCTGTAACGTGTGAATCGGTTTTCTGTAATGCACGAATTTGTGTTATACTTGACGCACAACCTAATTTTCTCTAGCATGCAACTTGTTTCTTTTGCTGACACATGTCTCTGTTCAGAATAATAGAAGGTGCTATTCCTCAGAATGAAATGAAGACCTAAAAAGTAACTAAGAAATCTCAGAAGTCCTTGTTCAAGTATTTTGGAAACTCTTCTGATACAAATAGCACAACTTCTAATAACCATATAGATGCTACTAGAAAGAATCAAAATACTGATTGTGTGGAAGGTAATATTGAGGTGGACATGCATCCTGCACAGTATCAACCAAATGACACCTATGATGATATCATGCTAGATCTTGAAGATATACCTGTTGAGATGCCAAATCCTGAAGATATTCCTCCTGGTGGGGTGCAACTAGGAGTGCATCAAGATATCATACATACAAATACTCAGCAAAATGGAACACATAAATCAATTACAAATTTTGGTTCACGAAAGAGGAAACCAGGTGATTGTGATATTTCTCAAAATTCTACTAAAAAAAGTAAAACATTGAAAATGAACAAGAATATGTGGACCATTAGGAGGACATATAAGTTTGATTGGGCTGCCAAATTTCTTTTTATCGAACCTGTACAACCATCTAATTCAAAAGAGATCCCATTTGATTGTACATGTACAATATGTACGTGGAAATCGGTAAAGCAACAAAAAATGAAAATGAAGTTGGACACTATATAAAATAGTTGTTTCTCATTTGAAAGAAATTGTTGGAATGACTGATTATGAAATTGCTACGAAGTTGGTATGCATCGAAGGATATGGTGCATCAGTTATGCAGGGTCACCAAATAGGGCTGTGTGTTAGATTACAAAAAACAGTGGCCCCATAAATGCTACCAATTCACTGTATGGCTCACATAATGAATTTAGCGTATAAAATGGTAAGCAACTACGAAAATGTTGCTAAAGTAGAAGACCTTATAAGAGAACTTCATGCCTATATGGCAAACAACCCAAAGTGATTTATTGAGTTCCAAAAATTCACAATTGGAATTACAGATGGAAAAAAACTTTTGAAGGATGTTGAGACAAGATGGATCTCTTTGTATGAACATGCATGTAGAGTTCATGATGAGCATCCTTTTTTGGTTGGTTTCATGCACAAATATCACCATGAAGTTGACATGGTGAGGGAATTGTTGTTCCGTTTAACTGATTTGGAGACATTGCTTACATTGGTTGGTATTCTTCCAATGTTGCAGGAGATCAATACACTAATGAAGCATGCACAGGGGAGATTAATCTATATTGTGGATTTTATACGGATGAGAAAAATGGTATGTCAAAGTATTGATGTCTTGTACTGTTCCCAAGATAGTTTTGATACACATGTTTTTGAGAATTGGAAATATTTGTTAGATCTTAAAAATCCCAATAACTATTTGAGATTTGATATCCATGATTTAATATCTTCAATGCCATTAGTGACTTCTTAGATTAGCATGTTCAAAGCATTACCATGCTTAGCGAGATCCCTGACACTATTTGGGGGAATTAAAAAGAGAGGAGTCATACCATCTTGTAGCTGGACGCTTCTAACCCAACGCACATCACCATATTGGCATTGTTCACCTCGCTGCAAAATATCCAGTCCAGAATCAATAGAGCGTCCAAGAAGTAAACTCACTCGAGATGGTGGGCGTCATTTTGGTTGCTACTCTTTTTTGGTCTTTTTGTTGTTTCTATGCTACTTTTGTGCTGTACTGTTGCATTTTATGCTCTATTTTGTTTCTTGCTTGTAACTATATTTTGGTTAATGCTGGACATATTGTATTATCTAGATTTTGATCCTCTTTTGTTGTTCCTTTATAGCTATATTTGGTTGTTGAGCCCTCTTTGTAACAGGGTATAGTCCCTTTAAAACTATTTACCAATAAAAAAAAAAAATATCCACGATCACCTCTGCATCAATGTTAATGGGAGGGACATATCACTACACATTTTACAAAAATGTCAAGCTATTCCAGGATTGGAAAGAGAAGAAGTTCCTATGACACGTAATCTCTTTGAGTCTATTATAGTTGAAACAAGAATAAAGCTTAAAATTTTTCAAAATCCTTATCATAAGAAATTAGAGAATGTTTCTCCAAAGATAAAATTATTGAAGCAATGGGTGTGATGAATGCTAATTTTTGGAATACTGAAGGTGGTCATGCGGACTTTGTAAGAAAGAATTTCCACAAATTCATGGGTATGATAATTGAACATTTCACAAAGACTTTAGAGTTCAAGGGTAGGGAAATCAAAGGTATAATGAATGCTGATTTATTAAAGTTTCAATCAATTTTTTTTGCAACAACAATGAGGAACCAATATAAAAATTTAGACGAACCTTCTGAAAGTGGTGCTATTACAAGGTTGTGGCGAGGAATATATCAAAGTTCTATCTTACAAGAAGACATTAGTGAATATTTCAGATTATATGAGTTATGCCAAACAATGATTTTGGGGTATGTGGAGGACGAAAGGGTTTTCAGTGCTTTATCATTTATAAAATAAAAACTAAGAAACAAGTTGGATAAAAATATGGAAAGTTGCATGCATGAGGTGTTATGTATCTCGCTACTCCATAGAAACCTTTCATTTCGATAGAGAAATTACGCATTAGAATTCCATTTCCGAAAGAAGAGGTGTGAATAATACAGCTATAAGTACAATTGTTCCCAATGATGAGAGTGGAATTGGCGCATCGTCACACTCTACAGAAGAGAACATCAAGTTTGAAGAAGCTATTGATAATGGATTGTTTCAACTTTAAATAGGTATCTCCTTGACCTTACTTTTATTGTTTTTCACCTTACATTTGAACTGTGGTTATTTATTCAATTTCATATTAACTCTACAGATGAAAATATTGACTGAGGAGGCTTTTTATCAAATTTTGTTTCAGCTCTTGTTATCATTAAATATGTTTCATGTTACATGTATATATATTCACACTTATTTAAATATAATTATTTCATCTTTTTTTTTGAAAACATGGGTTGACATCCATCCGAGGAAGCTCGCACTTCTTGGGACTGACAATGTCAGGAAACTCACCCATCTATCTACTAATCCATTTCTCGTGTTGATTTTTCTTAAATTAAAGATCCAACACACTATAAAGGATGATTTTTCATATTCCTTCCATATGATTTTTCACAGCCATCTAAAACACAAGAGGTAACTTAAACCCTATCATATGACATTTTTTGAGTTTTTACAATTATGTTTAATTTATTTTTATATTTGAGAAATGCTTTAATATATTCTTTAAACTTTGTGGGATAAAATCACACAATCAAACTTTACAAAGAGAGGAAGATTTTTCCATATTAATATGTTTATTTCATAACACATTTCAAATTTTATACAATTCATCATCCACGATCCTACTTGAAGCTAAATCTACGTCCACATAAAATTCATCATTATCCATATATATTTTAATGTCATCATCCACATCTAATGTCATCATATCACTATCATAATCCTGACACCCCAGTTATTATTAAAACAATTATTTATCTATTTTAAAACAATCCTGACACATTCCAATTTTTTTAAAACAATTATCCATTATCATCATTCATCATTGTCTATATCCATTCTAATATCTCTATCATACTACATTCCAAATTTTCTAGATTCCATGATCGTGCTTGAAGCTAAATCTATGTCCACATACAATTCATGATAATCCATATCTATGATTATATTCTAATGTTATCATCCACATCTAATGTAATCATCATTACAAGTAGAGAGAAGAAGATTTAACTCTTAGTATTAAAATGCTTGTGTCATACCATATTCCATATTTTCTTAAAACAAATAATTAACCATTATCATAACACCATCACATTCAAATGAAACATAAACACCATATACAATCTAGAAATTCTATACATAATATAAAGGAAGATATAAAATTAAAGATTATAAAGTATTTCAAGTTTCAAATTCGAAATCCAGATAATAAATTTCAAATTCTATACATAATATAAAGGAAGATATAAAATTAAAGATTGCAAAGTATTTCAAGTTTCAAATTCCAAATCCAAATGATAATTTTCAAATATAGATTATAAAGTATTTGAAACTCTCAATCTTTCCACCCTTAATCATGAAATTTTTTAACCCTCAATTTTTTGTACCCCGTTCCTCAATGGCTTCCACTCATGTACTCCTTTTAGTTTCCCCAATGGATTCTCCGCCTGTTCCCATTTCCCCAATGGCTTGAGTAATCCCAGAACTAATGAGATCTTCTACAACACTGTTTAGATTATTTACAATTCCTTGTTGTTCCTTTGTTGCATCTCCATGGGATAACAAACTTAGATCTATAGCTTCCTTGATTTTGAATTAAATTTCAGGGTCGAAGCCATGCTCTTTAATTATCTTCTTCAGTGTATTGTGTTGTTTGTTAACCAAAACAATATTTTCCTTCAAATTCTTCGCTGCGGATAGAATTTTCTTCACGGTTTCCAAGTGAACTTAGAAAACCTTTTCTTGACTCTTCAAATTTTCATATTTCAACTGCAAAAAAAAGTGATCTCAATTAAACATATTACTAAAATAAGAAAAGGTAAAATTAACAAAAAAAATTGTTTTGAAGTGATAATACTTACAACCACTCTATCTCTTTCGGCATTTGCAATTGCTACTAGATCCTTGTCCTTAGACCATTTGTTAAAATATGCCTGAGCTTCAACACTAATATTTTCCAATTTGTTTAATGCTTTATCCAAAATTTCATTTTTATATTTGTTATATGTGATAATCCCACTTCTTACTTGGGTAAGTAAGGAATCCATCTTCGCAGGTTGACTATGGACTACAACGTATAAACTAGCCCTTCGCCAATAATTTTCATAAGGACTTATTATCTCATTGATAAGTACTTTTTCCATTTTCTCTCATTCTATGAGGTGATTGATATGAGGTACAATAAACTCGTCGACATGGGATTGACAATCATAACCAATTAAGTTCTCTAAAGGAAATGGTAGCAACTGTTCACCATCTGTATCTGAAGAAGATGATCTTACTGGAGAGGTATGGGGGCTTTCGGGTTGATCGACTGCTACTTGTTTTTGCCTTTGTGTGGCCTGTTCCTATTTGTGATAAAATAAATCAATATTGAAATAAATAAATCTAAAGTGAAATGTAATGAAAGTTGAATAAATTATGTTGAAATAGAATTATACCTGTTGGCCTTGAATCATCTCACGTGTATTGAAAAATCATGTTGGGTCATTGCTATCAATGCCCAAGTAATCTTCATCTAAAGTTATATTATTTAAAAATGATATGCCCATTGTGTTGGGCAAGCCACCGAGATAGAGGGTTAGAATTCAAAACAAGGAGGCAATGTTTAGTGTCCCACTAGGGGCCGGAGGAATTGGCATGCGTTTACCAATGTTATTTTTTCCTAATCCTCTGGTTGGAATTTTGAATATTATTGAAGGAGGAGGGGGTGGTGTCGCTGTGTACAGAAGGTGAAGGACTGCAATGTGCTGAAAAGTTCAAGAAAAATCATATGAAAAACTATTAAACTATGTAAAAACTATGAAATTATACGAAGTACTATTCAAAACTTGTACTAAAGCAATAAAATAATACCTTGTTGTTGAGGGGTATCTTGTCATGGTGCTTGAGGTGGCCGTGTTGGAGTAGTAATTGGTGGTTTTTGAGCTGTCTATTGCTGGGATTGCTAAGGTAGTTGTTGGGAAGAGGAAATTGCATGCAACTGAACTGAGTGAATTGGTGAAGACGGTTGACTTTGAGAAGTACATGTATAGTCGAAAGTCCCTACAATGTCAGCAATAGTCGATTGTATGTCAATTCAGCATGGTAAAATTTAAATGGTAAATTGAAAATAAAAAATGGGAATTTGTAAATAATAAATGTTAAGGTATTACTTCTATGGTGTTTAACGAATTCAAATGGTTGGCGGTTTGGAGATGAGTGAAATTCCATTTCAGATTGTGAATCTACCGATGCCTCAGTGTGTTGTTTGCCTCTTCCTCTTGATGCTTCCTTTTTTCAAGGAAGGGCCTCCAAAAATATTCTCTACAAACAATAAATATTTAATCAGATTTGATATGAACATCCTATTAGTCTAATGTAGAAATACAAACTTTATAGTTTATACCTGTTGTTATTGAAATGGAATTTACAAATTCGTCAATGCCTCATCCGTGCAAGTAGGAATTGGTTTGTCTATTAAATTTAGAAGAGCCTCATAATAAAGGCCAAGGAGATAGTTTGTGGAGTAAATGAGTGGTTTTTCCAAAAGCATTGCATTTGTAATGTCAGTTTTTATTTTTTTGGATAAAAATGTGCACCAATCAATTTTTTTCTTTCTGATAGTTGTAAGAATATATGCAATAGCCCAGTTTGGTATATCCGTTTGGCAACCCTAAAAAACTATTCTGGCTTGAAAGAAGGAAATCATAGTGGTAAGAAAGTGGTGTGCAATTCCTTACATATCCACACTACGTCTAGATTTATTGACATGAAATGTAAATGCCAAAAGAACGTTTGAATTAATATCGATTTGAATTGTATCAAAATCAGAAAATCAATACCAAATGAAAATTGAAAATAGTTTACACTTACAATCAACATAGAACCCGAAAGTCGATTCTAGGTACTTCTCATCATCTTCGATGAGTGTTGCCTTCATTGTAATAATGGGTAAATTTTTGAATGGGAGGCATGTTAACTGATGAATATCAGTTGGGTCGACACCGAATTGAAACATTTAACCTGGTATCCCAAATTCACCCCCCCAGAAAAATTGGTCAAGACAACTCTTGCACATAAGGAAATTATGAAGGAAACGACTCATACCCATGAGCTCACATTCCAGGATGTAAAACAAGGTTGCAGGGAGACTCTACAATGGAATGGTGGGGCCTGTGAAAGTTTAAATGACCCTATGCGAGAAGAAAGAGAAGAAACGACTCTGTCATGTGAATTCGTATCTTAAATCTATTTAACAGACTCGAGTAGGCTCTAAAAAAAAGGGAAAAGGTCAGCGTTTGAGCCCGAGTCAAAGCCAAAGTGGGGAGTTAGAGGAAAAGGTGAAAATTTTCCTTTTGTCAAAAGGGGCACAAAGGAAAATAGCGCATCTCCCCAGCCAACCAAAGAGTGCCACATGTCCAAGCGGAGCTTCAGGGCCACGGGGATTTTCTACGTTTTTTGTTTTGCGGAAAAGAGAAAAACATAAATTATGGACCCGTGAGCCTAATTTTTGCTCTAATTTGGCTGCCAAGTGTCCCATATTTAAAGGGGGACCCATTTTTCAAACTTTTTACAAACTTCGAAGGGGCATAACTTTTGAACCAGTGGTCCAAATTCAACGAATTTTACACCATTGGAAAGCTCTGGAGCTCCACTACGCCATGTAAGCATAAAATATCATTTTTTTCATGCCTTAGTGGGTGGAAATAGGAAAACAGATTTCACACCATTAGTGCGGGATCTGATGGCTTCCACTACCCAGATATTGAGATTTTGGTCTGCCATCTTCTCTCATATGACAAGCAGGCGTGGGGAACCAGGCTCGACAGATTGTGGGCAAATTTGTAGAAGCATTAATGACCGGTCATTGAAACAGGATTCAACTTTTCCCTCTTCTCTCTCTTTTCTTTCTATATATACTATAACACTTCTCGTTTGAGAAGGAGAGACATTCTGGGCATAGAGAGACTCTGTCAAATTTGTTTCTCAACGCCATTTTTGAGCAACGAAGCTTCTTCCACACCTGGAAAATGTATTTGTGCCTCTATTCCAGAAATGTAATGGTATGTGGACCTTCTAGAGCAATACAAAATGTGTTTTTGTGGTGTTCTTCAACCCTTTGCATCATTTTTTATTTCTCCGTGCCTCTCCCTTTAAGTCTTTCTTTTCTGTGCATGTATTTCACATTGGCAGGTGCAAGATGTTGTGTTTCATGGAGTTTAATGGATGATTTGCAAATCTGGGCCATGTCACTTCTGTCTGACCTCCCTCATCTCCATTTTTTCTGTTTCTTTCTCCCTCAACAGAATATCTCACTCCCCTTTTCTTAGTGTTATCACCTCATTAGTGTAGGATTTCCCTCTTTATGCACTTTCTCTCTTCCTGTCTCCTTGGCATTGTTAGGATAGGTGTAGTTAGACGTCATTTCTGCATTAGGAGTAGTTTAGCATTAGGATTAGGAAGAAGAAGTCAGCTTTCTCTGGAGGGCCATCTCAAGTTCGTAAGTCCCACAACTTGAGAGATGGTCCCATGTTATGCAATCACACCAGATGAGTCTACCTTAGAAAAGTAGATTTTTTTAACTCATTTGGGGGTGCTATGATTTCGCACTAACACGAACATTGTCCATAGTAACACTAAATAGACCGTCTTATGTATTGTACAAGGATAAAAGGTAGTTCATAATGTCATGGTCTATTTCAAAATGGGGAATCCTAATGAGATCACAAAAGTCACATGCATCGAGCATGTCCTTGTATTCCAAATTCATTTGTACAACTATCTGGATGTGGGGGCACAAAAGGTTCCTATAGAGTATCTTACCCTTGGATAGGGCTTATGGGTTGACTAGATTTTCCTCTTGATTTTTGTCTTGGGCTTGGGCTGCACTTGTAGTCACCATTGTAGTTGTATTTGAGCTTGATTATACCCAGCCTAGATTCCTGTAAACAAGAAAATTCGGGAGCCGCAAAGTGTAAACGTGAAAATGACTGGTGGTAGGGTATTTATAGGACAAAATTAGGGTTTTGAAGCCTAAGACGTACGAAGGGGAACCTTCTTGTCATGTGTCAAGAAAATTTGTTGATGCGTAATAGGAAACCTTCCTGTCATGTGCCAGCAAAGTTTCTTGATACACGACAAGAAGGTTTCTTGTCACGTAAACAAAGTTTCTTGACGTGCGACAGGAAGGTTTTCTATCACGCGTCAAAAAAATTTCTTGATGCACAAGAAGAAGGTTCTCTGTCGCGCGTCAAAAAATTTCTTGACCCACGATAAGAAGGTTATCTATCACGCATCAAGAAAAATTTGTTGACACGTGACAGGGAACCTTCCTGTCACGCATCAAGAAACTTTGTTGATGTGTGACAAGAAGGTTCCCTATTACGCGTCAAGAAACTTTGTTGATGTGCGACAGGGAACCTTCCTGTTGTGCATCAAGAAACTTTGTTGATGCGCGACAAGAAACCTTCCTATCACATGTCAAGAAATTTTTTTGACGTGTGATAGGAAGATTCCCTGGCACGTGTTGACTATGCATCAATGTTTGCAGTCTCCCTTAAAAAAATAGAGGGTGAAAATTTAGTTCTGAAAAAAATGGAAAATTTGCCTTTCAGTGAAACTAGTTCCGGGGATATTCGTTAGGTATTTTCCACTTCCAATTTCCAAGAGGTTTCTTAAAATGAACCCTAACATGACCTCCAATGCATTAAAATAATCCTCTCCTTTTTTAGTGAACACCTTGAGATCATCCAAGTATATCAGAATCACTTTGTTGATAAGCTCTCCAAACATAGCATCCATGGCTCTTTGGAAGGTTGAACCAGCATTAGTGAGTCCAAATGGCATCTTTGCATATGCAAAGGTTTCCCACTTTATTGTGAAGGTGGTATTATGTTGATATTGTTCCACAAGCCATATTTTATTGTAGCCCAAAAAACCATCCAGTAGAGAAAACCTTTATGAACCTTCCACCATTTGTAATATTTTGTCCATGGAAGGCAAAGGGTGGTGATATTTAAGAGACACTTTGTTCATATATCTGAAATCCACACAGAGTCTGATTTCACCATTTTTCTTCCTCACAGGCACTAGGTTAGACACCCATGTGGAATACTTTATTGGAAAGATTATTTTAGATTTTAAGAGCTTCCTAAGTTCCTCAGGCATGAGATATTCTATTTTTAGGTACGTCAGCCTCTACTTTTGATGCACATGCTTTGTTCCTTTCTCCAAAACAATGGTATGTTGAATGATATCTTTGTTATAACCATGTAGATCATCATAAGTCTAGGCCACCACCTTATCATATTTATGGCATAAAGCCACAAGCCTTTCTGTTTCTTGCTAGGTGACTCGTTTCCATACTTTTAGCTTCCTTCCATGAGCTGCTTTTATTTCGGCATAATATTCCTTGACCGAAATGAATTTTTTTCTTGTCTATGTTAGCATCATTGGTATCAAAGAGATTCTCCAATGTTATCATCCCTCTTGGAAGCTTATTCGTTCTAAGCTGAGTAACTTGATCTCCATATGCTTATTCAATTTTTGGTTAGAGTTGGTCTGTGAATTGCTTAGATTGTTGTAGGAAAAGCAATATCTACTGGTCACTCTAAAAGACTTTCCAATGGTTTATATTGTCAGGTATAAAAGGGTGGATGATCAACTTTACTGAATCCTTATTCTCCAGCAGATATTTGGTGGGATCGAACTATGATCTGATCTGAGCCATCCTATCTGCCTCTATGTTCTAGTCCCGAGGGATAACATTGATATAAAAGGCTTCAAAGTCTTCAATAAGACCCCATACCCTATGTCAGTAGGACCTCATTCTTGGGTTCTTTTCCACAGTTGTGTTCCTAACCTGTGTTACCTCTAACTTAAGAGTCTCCAAAGACTCTTAGTTGCTTTATACCTTCCTTGCGTGCTAAGGTAAAACCATGCACTAAGGCTTCATACTCCACTTCATTGCTGGTGTAAGTAAATTGGAAATGAAATTCTTAGAGTATCTTTCTTCCATTTGGTGGAGCTAAGAACATATCGGCTCCAGAGCCATTTCTTCTTCTAGCACCATCAAAGTGTAGAGTCCATATTTGTGGATTCTTTGTGGGATTCTTTTAACTTTTATTATGCTCTTTCATGATCTTTGGAATGCTGGTGTTTTTGTCGAAAATCACATAAGTGCCCAATCCAGTGTATTCAAAATTTCCAAATGGATCTCTTGGTAATAGGTCAACTAGATATCTTCAACTTTGATGGTTCACCCTCTTCTATGTATGAATCTTCTTCTTTGGTGATCATGGCATGTGAGGCTTCAAAACCTAAGGCTGCCTGATCTGTGATATGCTCTTTTGTGAGAGGATATGATAACACCTTCATTTTGGAGCCATACTTAGTCCGTAAAATAAGATGTGACAAATCAAGAGACATATAACCCCTAATTTGTGCTATGAAATTGCGGGATAGACATAGTCTGAAGACTGAAGGTACATCAATCACCACTATGTCCTGTGGAACTGTTATGTTCGGGAAAGAATAGAGTTATAAAGGGAGACCTCTAATGACTCCGATGGTTTTCAATGATTTTCCATCTAACTACACGACTCATTTCCTCAAGGGTGCATATTTGATTCCCAAGGCATCCACTATTGCTTTAGGCACCACTATTGTGCTCACACCAAAATCTATCATGAAATTATGTAAAGAAATGGAAAATTATGGTGTAAGAATCTATAGTGAAATTATGTAAAGAAATGGAAAATTATGGTCTTATCTAACTAAGATGAAGGCTGGAAAATGCAAAATTGTGGGGGAGGATTCTAGTAAATAAATGGGTGAGGATGGTCATGGGGAAGCGAGCACCTCGAGAAAAATAAATCAGGATGGTAATTTAAAGGGTTTTGAGGATTTGAGCAGAAAGGTCCAGTACTTAGAAGGGGTGCTTCAGGCTATGGAAGAAACCAATGCTGGTCAAAGGGAAATAATGATGAATGTCATCAACACTTCTAAGAAAATTGTCATTGCTCAGGTGAAGTCCAAGCAGAAGTATCTAGAGCTAGAGGACCAGGTCAACAAGCTAAGTGATAGGTTGGAAGGGGTGGAGGAGGGCACTAAAAGAAGGAAATTTAACTTGTGCATTAGTAGCTCTGAGGATGAGCTGGAGGAAGATATTAATGACAAAGGTGCTAAGGGTGATCAGATCAAAGATATTCATGATGGTAACAGTGGGTGATCTCCAAAAAATTAACTTGTGGTTTCTGTATTGTTGGCAGAATTTTGGCGAACTTCTGTTGTTTTTTTGTTTTGGAGATTGCTTCTCCTTCTCCCTGGTTTTCCCACCTTGGTACAAAGTCTGGTTCATAATTGTAAGAGTTAAGCATGTTTAACTCCTTTCTTGGACTTTTCTGTTTCCTTCTTGCTCGTTGTTTTCTATTCCTCGTCTTGTAATGGCCCCTGGGAGTCGATCCTTGTTTTTACCTTATCTAATAAAAACAATAAGATTCATAAAGAAGGGTTGGAATATTAGTTTGATTCCTTCCCCTTTCTGATTCATCATCACTGAATCTTTTTTGAGATTGAGCTGATCCGAGTTGTTTATTACCCTTTTTGGCCATGCTCGAGTCGCCACTCGGATCTTAATACATGTTGTAACAATTCATGTTGTCCCAGAATTCCCAAGATATCCCACATGGATACATTGGCTGGTGCTTTCTTGAGTTGATCTTCTACATTCATGGGCCTGAGTGATTGTACCTTGGGGACTTGCTGATATTTTTGACTTTCTACCGCTGGATAGAAGGTATTTTGATTCTGACCTATTTATGAGATCTCTTGTTTAGCTATAGGTGAAGGAGAAATGAATTTCAGAGGTCCTCTTCTTACTTCGTTCATTTTCATAGGAGCTAGACTTGCAGCTTCCATCATTTGTCTCTTAAAACGAGTGTTATAATTTGATTGTTCTGGATTTGAAATAGATACCTCATTTGTGAATACAAACTCCTCTCCTTCGATCGAAGAGAAAAGTACTTGCCCAGGAGTAGTCTCTGTTTCTTCTTCTAGGGACATTCCTTGCATCTACGCAAAAATGGCTCCATTCTAGATTCCCTGGGACTGGTATGGTCCACCTTCGTTGACCTCAAAACCATCCATTGCCCTTTTTTCTGCTACCTTTTTCTGTAGATTCCCTTAAGGGCAATATATTAGAATATGAGGGGTGTTGAAAGGAAAGCACCAAACATTAGGGTCCTTTGCCAGATTATACTCTCTTGGAATCATTTCTCTCCCCTTATTAGGTGGGAGAGTCTGGAGCATTGTCGAGACTAGGAAAATTTGGTTAGAAGGTTGGGCCAGAAATGGTCTCTAGGAATTTTGATATTGTAGAGAGTAAGCGGGATTATTTCCTTGGTAGCCTTGATAATTTTGTATGGGGTAAGCACCTTGATTCCCCTTGAGGTTAAATATCTCATTGGAGAAGCTCCTAAGGATATTTTTCATTTCTTTTATCTCCGGGGAAGATGATGATGCTTTTGTGGGGGTGGAAACTCCTCGAGAGGATGGGTAATTATATATGGGTGTAGGAGTTTGGGTCGAGCCTGAGGTCTGTGCCTGGGAAAGTGGGGATATCTCTGGATATATTAGAAAATAAACCTTGGGGGGAGTTTACCAAAATTTATCAAAGTATTCTCATCTTGGACCACAATATCATATGCATGTGGCAAAGAATATCCTCCCAACGACTGAATCATGATAGAGATATCATAGTTCAAATATTTTAAATAGAAAATAATAGCCATAACTGCTGATGGAATGGCTAGAACTGGAATTATTTGCCATGTTTTATGGAATCCGGTATTGAAGTCGGTCATAGGCTCCTGTGGAGCCTTTTTTATTTTGATTAGATGTTGAAGAAGTGAATATCTATCTCTCTTTTCGCAGAACCTCACGAAAAATACATTCCCAAGCTCATCTCAAGTACCAATAGAATTAGGAGTTAAGGATTTGTACCAATCAAGATATTTTCCTTTGAATGAGTCCGCCATAAGTATCAAGGCTATATCTTGCTCCGTGATGAAATGTACTACACATATCTCTGCGACATCTTGGAGATGTTCCTCCAGAGTCCTAAAGTCTTCACTAATGAACTTGGGTAGTTCTTTCATTGTATTTTTTGGAATAGGATTCCATGTTGCAAGATGTACTAGTGTAATAAGTGGACTCCCTTGATTCCACGGGATGAACTGCCTCATAGGATGAGGCTGTTGACGGGCCATTCTGATAGGTCTGATGACTTTAGTAGATTGTGAGAAGGGCCTCCTAGGAGGAGCTGTTGAAAGAGTTTGGTTCAGAGGAGATGGAGATCTCTGGATCTTCCTTCCTCTTCTTCCTCGACTAGGGGATATATGCAAGTACTCAAATATGCCTTCTTCTCTTGTTCTTGACCACGTTTGTATCATTCTCATGAATCATAAATACTATGGGATATCCTTGTGGCTCTTTTCCCACTGAAATAAGAACTCATGTGCCTTTTGATCAAGCTTTAGATTTGTCCCACTAGGTGTGCCAGGAAAATTTTTGACGATTATATTTGTAGATGAACCATCAAATTCATGGATCTTAGAGGCACGAGACTTGGCCCCTAAGATAACCTCCATATTTTATAGAAGATGGATCTTCTCTTCAAGTGTTGAGATAAGGGTTAGAAAGGAAACTAAATAACTACAAATCCTAATCTAAGGTGATGCGCCAAGATTTACTTTAAATCATGGAGATACATATACAAACCACAACAAAATAAGTTGAAGAGAATTAAGCATGATTAACCTATTTTTCAAAAAGATTCGGTATTATCTAAAGCTAGAGAGGACTAAAACATAACCATGCAAATAAGTAGACAAATGTAAAAGGATCTAAGGGTGTATAACACGGTAGCAACTGAAACATATATATGAGAGTTAAATAAAAGCATACAAAAGGAAACAAAATATTTAGAGTATTGTGAATCCTTTTTGCACATAATAAGAACCCTTTAATTATAGAGAAAACAATACATAAGGTTGATAACGACACAAATTATAGTGCTTCTTTACAACATATCCTTGTTAAGGCTGATAAACGCAAACTAAAAATCCTCTGGAGCTTGTGAATCACTTCTCCTCTATCCTCCCTCCCCTTTTCTTTTTTACTGGTTCAAGGACTCTCTTATATAGATCCTGCGGCTCTCACTCCAACGTGTCTGCCAACATGATCTCCACCATCTGTATTTAGTTCTTCATCTGCCTAATCTTCGATCCATGTGGTAGATCTCAACTCAACTGCTTGCTTTGAGACTTGAGATTGCATTCACTCCACCGATTGCGAGTCCTTTTGCTTCTTTGGTACGCTCTGCAGACGGTGATAACTTATTTGAGTGACACATGGAGGCTGTACACTGATTTGGGGTTGTCTTCTATTTTCTCCCTTTGGAGTTGTGCCTGGGTGAAACATGGGGCTCTAAGGGGTTCGCCTCATTCTCTTTTGACTTTTCATCTCGTTTGGGCTATGTTGTTGTGCCTTCGCCACGTTGAGGCTACGTGTTGATTAGAATATCCCTGCACTTTGTGCCTCTTTCAACATGTGCCAAAGAGACACATGTGAACACCCTCTATGCTTGGCTCCATACTTAACCAAAATCGTGCTCCAAAGGAACAAAGAACGCCAAAAACAAAAGGGTCGGGATGACAAAAAAGAAAGAGATCCCTGCAGATGTAGAAATTATTCTACAAGTAGTTTTGTGACCATGTTGGATAGGGGTAGGAATTATACCCATATGTCCATTAGGATTTGTCAAAATTTTCCAAATATTATCCTTATTTCTAGAATATTCATATTCAACTACTTGAACTAATTCTTTCCCATTGATATTCAAAATTAAAAGTTGTGGAATACATTTACTCACATCCACCTTAACCTACATTCAAACAAAGGAATAATATTTCCAGGTAGATCTATGATCTAGATTGCAAAAAATACCCACAACATCACCAATCTTATGAAATATTTTCAAATGCCAATACTCTAGAGGTAGAGTATAGTCTAATGCCATAGTATTTTAGACCACCACCATCTAGATCTAGTTTCATAAAATTTGACTGCCAAGGTTTCAAGAAAAGATTCCTCTCCTCAAAGAACCAATTCTAGCCTAAGATTCAATTCCTAGATTTTGAAGTCTTAAATTTCCCCATAAACCAATAATTAACCAAATATCTAAGATTAGCTTGTTGAAACCCTGGCTAGGTCTTCGACAACATTAATTCCAAAAACCTCCCTTTCTAAGACATTGCAGGGAGTTTTCCTAAGAGTGTTAGATCCCCCAAATTCCCACATTCCTCATCAACTATGTCTTGGGAGATCAACACATGTCTCAGAGGTGATATCGAAACGACCCTTTCTCTAACTCGAAACAAATCCTCTTTACTATTGCCACCCACTATAGTTTCTTCTAGCCTACAAATGTTTTTTTATATTCCTTCAAAGACACTATATGGCAGGATTGAGATTTTGGCTTAGCTAGGGAGGGTCTTATAGTAGCCACATCATCTTTCATACTTTCGTGGTCATCATAATGTACCACTCTCGAGGCTTGTCCCAAATATTTTTGATGCTTTATCGAAGAAGGCGAAGGGATTTGACAAGGTTTCTTATGCCACCAAGGATCATCTTGATCACACGATTCTTTGATCGCTAAGGCTTTTGATATAGACCCATACAAATCCTCCATTTCCTTTTTCTTCTACACAAGGAAATCCCTAATAAAATTGGAATCAATCATACCATTCATCTTTGCTTTGAATTTTTGAAAAAGAATTGTTAGGTCTGTTACACTTCCCTCTAGATCAAAACATTATGGGATTTTTCAAGATTCCTTTCCCCTTAATATTGTAAGGGGAAAATCTTCTAACCACTTCAAATCTATTGCTATCGATGTGCTAAATCTATCTTTCCTTCCCCCATAGGCCCAAAACACCTCTTTTGGGTGTGCAATGTGGCTTCCATCCACCTCCTGTTCCTGATCCGAAGCCAAAGAACCCTCATCCCTCAATCAAATATGTTGCCTAAAATTTCCCAATGAGTTTTTACCAATGTACTCTCTTGATATAATTTTTTTGTCATTGCTCCCCCCTCTCCGCCCCTATAAAATGATGGTGATATTGGAACATGGGGTTAGTCATGGGTCCTCAATGTTTACCGAAAGTGTATTTCAAAATTTTGCAGACGAATTGTTGAGTGTATTATCATATAGTTTGTAGTTTAAGGTGAAGTAATTGAAATAGATTATTGGGGTCCATGGCATAGCTGCGCATTTCGATAACAACGCCATCACATTGCTTCTTTCAGATTGTAAAAATGATAGGTTATGTACTCGTTAGTTTATAAATAGATCAATGTACATTTCATTTGATATTATATTATTATTAAAAATGGAATCGTAATCTAGTAAATATCTTTTAAAATGTTGAGGGTGTATTTTAGATGTGAAAATTATAATTTTGTGGTGAGACATAATAACTATACCATTATTATTTCATTTAAGGTATGTACGAAAGAATGTACCGACCAAGACAATTGTATAATATGAAATATATATATCTCTTGAATCTCTAATACAATCTATATATGATTTTAATTTATTGGGAAGAAATGGTTAACATTATCCTGATTAATAACATAAGAGACCCTATTGAGAACTACCTTCCATTGTTGACAAGTAACAAATGAAAAAACTTACCTAGTACCTTGACTACCAAAGGAATGAAAATAGTTATAGCATCAAATTCCTTACTCAATCATCTCTAAATAGTATTTTATATTTCTAGATAGCATTTTGGAAAGAAATCTCAAACTTCAACAATGGTCAACAACCACAAACAGTGCATATTGTAGAGTGACATGTTTCGCTAAGACCTTATTCCTAATAAATATGCATAATATATTCAATATCTTGGTGGAGTTTAATTTAAAGTAGGAGAGAAATGGAATAACTACAATAATCATTAAATTTTGAGGAGACAAAATGAACCATTGATATAATATTATCTTGGAAAATAGTAATATATAACATCAAAATAAATAATAAATTGAAACATACATTCGAAACAACTACACTAAAATAAAATATGAAAATGAGGATGGCTACAACCATACGAAACAAAAATTATCAACTTTTTTCCCCATATATTATTAATTTTATTTACATAATTGAATCCATGTAGATTCTCCTACCATATAGATACATTCGAAAAGAAAGTTAGCATGAAATCAAAAAATATACATTTTGAACATAAAATCTTCACACATGTCATTAATATTGCAAAATAACACTGAATAATATTAAAATAGCTCCAAGATATAAAAAAATTGCAAAATAACATTCAATACTATTAACTAATTTCATTAGATAAGGACACCATGTCACCTCTTAACCGACTTCCATTCGATTTTTAGTATTTGATGGAAAACCATGTAAAGAAAATTAAATAAATAAAATTAAATTTGGGAGGATGATGAAGTTTGGGCGGCACTTAACGACAGAATTTATAAAATTAAATTTATTTTAAAATCATCTATCGTCTCATTCTGAAAAGGATTTTTAAAGTTAAAAGGTGTTACAAACATAAGCAAATATTTTAAAAGCTGGATAACTCGATTTGTATTGATAAGTAGGGAATCTTTTTATTTATTTATTTTTTAATTACAAGTGCATCATCATATTTAATAATTAAAAATATTGAGAAATAAAATAGGTAGATAATTTACAATTGAAGTGTGGTCCGGTCAAAATTTATAGTTTTGTATTTATTACCAAAACAATTTCTAAAAAGACGAGTGTAAAAAGTTAAAACATTTAATATTTTTTAATTTGATCTTCCACACTCTTTTAGGTGGTTTAGGTTGTGGGTTCAAATCCCTCCATTTATTTTTAGTATGTGTTGAGGGCTTAATGTGTGTTGTTTAAGTGGGGTTGATTGGTGGCACTCGCCTTGTATTAGAGCTTCACTTTTGAAAGCTCTAGGTCAGTGCGTATTAATCGATCCATCTAAATTACCCCCAAAAAATTTATTTATCTCTATCTTTCAATTAATAGATATGATGATATATATATATATATATATATATATATATATATATATATATATAAAATTTAAAACTCATGTAATTGAAATCTGTAAACTTGATAGATACAAATATTTAATTACTTAGTTACTAACAGTAACTTTTATATATGGAGATGTGAAAATTGGTTTTATGTTAACAATTTACTACAACTAACAAAATAAGTTGTAATTTATTATTAGACAAGTTTAGACTTATTTATATAAAAATAATTTGATAATAGAAGGTTTTAGAATATCTGGTTTGTTGTAATTTCTAAGATAGTCGACAAAACAAACAACACACTATTGGTCTAAATAATAAAGTGAAGAATATCTAATATAGTTAGTGTAGGAGCAATCTCGTTGTAGCCATACTATTTTTCTATAATTATCGCAAATTTAAGGAAATTATCAATGAATGCAAAATATGAATTGATGAGCTTGTTTGTGTACATATGAACTCCATAAATATTTATCCTTTTTTAAAAATCTTACATGGATCACTAGGAAATTTGTTCCCTTTCTTAAAGCCCTTATGTGGCATCATTACCTTGTAAAATAATAAAAATGAAGGATGCTTTGCGGGGATTGTGTTATCTGTACATTATTATTAGGCCCCTCAAAAGGAAGCAAACAATCTAATGTAATACAAGTGCCCAACTCTTACCACTTTCAATACTCTAATCAATGCAACAAGTAATTGATAGATGCTCTTTTCTAAATCCTTGTAATTTCTTTCAGCACAAGGATGCTCTTGCAATAAATAAACTCCTTGCTTTTTATGTTTTCTATAAATACACTAAGGCACACATGTCTTATAGACTTCTTGAATTCAAAATAAGATCCTGTTGGTGCACATAAGACACAAATTAAGTCGAAAAAAATTGCTAAGAAAATCCTATGCATAGCTTTATTAAAAAGGTTTCATCTATTTTCATTGTGATTAGAGTTTTTAAAGCTTTAACAAGGAAAATGATACAAGGAAGAAAAATTGAAATGCTATAAACTTAAAGCTTAAAGCTACCAATAAATAAATGAAAATGCATCTAAGTGAAGACAAGGTAATGGTAATATGGACAACAAAAAAACAACCACCAAGTTAGTTGATCAAATATTTCTTGAGCTACTCAATCATGCAAAGTTGGAAAGAAGGCGAAGCACTCAAATTGTAGAATTAAATTCTCTCCCACCTCTCTTTATCTTCTTATTCTTCTTTAAAATATTTGGGCTCTTATTTTAAAATGATCGGGCCATATAAGTGATATCTCTTGATATATTTGGTTTCTTTGCACGTTGAAGATTTTTTATGTTTTCTTATCCTATGGCCCTAGTTCCATAATATTGATCATGTAACGATTTGGGCAACACAATCTTGGTTTTATTGCATATTTATTTCATTGAATCTATCTTCAACTCATCCCTTAGGGTGAAATTTTATAAAAAAATCCCTATATTAATGGCCATATCCTCAACACATGCATCATTTGTTAGAAGTACCACCAACAAAGCTTTGAATAATCATGAGACCAAAGATTACAAGGATTTTTTTTCCCAAAATTCTTCCACAAGCTACTGGGTCTAACTTAGATTCTATTAGGAAATAAGGGATAAAATATGCGGAACAATCCCTCACATAATTTTAACAGTATAAACTTATATGCAGACAATATTACAGATCTCAAATAAAAGTGTAGAATAAAAATAACACAACACAAAGAGACAATGTTTAATGTGGTTCACCCAATTTGGGTTACGTTTACCAAGAATCACTTGCTTAGATTTTATTACAAGACACCGCTCTCTCAATACAATACCTAGATCTATTTGGAGCTATTCTCAACAAAATCTACAGAATTCACACCCGAATTCAGACACATCTGCAATGTTACATCAACCCTACAATATGCACAAAACCATATAAATAGGCAACTACTTAAGCAGTTTTACAATACAGTGGGTGCCAAAACCATGGGCCAAAACCATCCCATAAACCTATGAGTCAAAAATCCTATTCATATAAGAAGAGAACGTTTCTTGATATATCAGACACATTTTTCGAAGCCAAAAAAATAGGCTTCAATATATGAAGAGTGTATGGTAATTGTAGTGTATAGTCTTCAACACTTTCACACATGAAAATAGGCTCCACAACATAACAAATTCCCATTTCCTCAATGTTTTTATTCTTTATTTTCCTAATTTTATTAAGGAACACAAGTGTTTTATATATTTCACCCTTGTTTGATATTTTGTTGATCGAGTCCATGCAAAGAGCTTACTGAAGAAATGGATCAACAACCACTAGAAACTCCATGACATCAAGGTAGAGGGGGTTCAAAACCTATCCAAAGGATTTTTTCTATTTCAGTTTAATAATGTTGAACATTGTAAAGCTATTATCAACCATTTCCCCTAGTTTATTCATAATGCTTTGGCTATTTTTTCACACTAGACCAATGACACTCATTCGAAGAAGCCAAACTCAAAACCCCGGTATGCATAGAGTTTTTTGGCCTTCCTCTCCCCTTTGGGAACTTTTTGAGAAAATGATCAAACCATTAAGGTGATTCATATGCCTTGAATATGCCAAGTTCTAAGCATATTTCCCTCAAAAGCGATTTTATATTGAAACCGACCTAGTAGAAAATCTCAAGGAAACTTTTGATATACATATTGGTGTCTCTCATTTCTCATAACATGTTTTATATGTCAATCTCATAATTTTTATTCATTGCCAATCAGGGATAATTTTAGCAGCGAATATTCGTAATATGGCGAAAATTTCATTTTAGGAAAATTTGAAAAGGCGAATTTTTCGGAGCGGGTCGGTGTCCTGTTCGCCTAAAATATATAGTATATTTTTTTTGGGGGGTCGGCTTCGCCTTCATTTGAAAACATCTCCTATAAAAACCTATGTGATTCGCCGGGTAGTATACCTCAAGTAGCTTACCAAATTACCAATACTGTGAAATTTGAACTCGCATACCCTTGAGCACCAGAGATTCATATTACAGTTGACGCGCGACAAATGCAGTGTTGACGCGCGACAAGGGCATAATATTGACGTGCGACAAGATCTGTACTGACGCGCGACAAGAGCTGTACTGACGCGCGACAAGAGCTGTACTGACGCATGACAAGAGCTGAACTGACGCGCGACAAGATCTGTACTGACGCGCGACCCGAGCTGTACTGACGCGCGACAAGAGCTATACTGACGCGCGACTTGGGCTACGAAGTGACGCGCGACAGAGGAAGGGTGGACGCGCGACTGAGAAAGGGTTGACTCGGGCATTGTTGACGCGCGACCTCAGACAGTTCACGCGCGACAAGACCTCAGAGACTGGACAGAGTCGCTTCTTGGTTCTTTTGCTGACGCAGGACTCTTTTCAGAATAATGGAAGGTGCCAGCTCAAAGAATACGAATAACCTAAAAGTAAGTAAGAAATCTCAGAAATCACTCTTCAAGTATTTTGGAAACTCTGCGGGTACAGATAGTGTAAATACCAATCATATACATGCCACCGAAAACAATCAGAATACTGACTGTGTGGAAGGTATTATTGAGGTGGACATGCATTCTGCACAGTATCACAGTCAAACAAATGAAACCTACGATAATATGCCAGATCTTGAAGATATTGTTCATGTTGGGGTGCAACCAGAAGTGCAGCTAGATATCACAGATACAAACACTCAGGAAAATGGAAGACAAAAATCAAAATCAAACTCTGGTCCAAGAAAGAGGAAACCTGGTGATTGCGATATTGCTACAAATTCTACTCAAAAAAGTAAAGCATTGAAAACAAACAAGAATATGTGGACCATTGGCAGGACATACAAGTTTGACTGGGCAGCTAAATTTCCATTTATTGAACCTGTTGTATCATCTAATTCTGAAGAAATCCCATGTGAATGTACATGTACAATATGTACGTGGAAATTGGGAAAGCAACAAAAAATGCAACTGAAGCTGGACACTATAGAAAAAACATTGTGGAAAACAATATTTAACAGTAACAGGGGCAGATGGCCAGAAAATCAAAACACATAGGTGGAAAACTGAAAAGGAGTGCATGCATGTCAGATACGCAGCGGAATATGAGGCAGAGCAGATAAAAAACACAGACATCTGTTGGAAAAGGGAGGAACGATCACATCGCATATTGGTAAGATGAAAGAAACTAATCTACAAGCAAAATTCATACAGTTCTCTACTCTTTTTCAAATACTTAAAAAAGGAAGGGCAATGTCAGATTTCCTCGATTTCAAGGTTTTGTATCAATTTAACGGAATGCTGAATGTACCTCAGTCTCATCTTGGTCCGAGAGTAGTGGATGGGAAATGGCAAAATGCCTCTCGATGATAGAGAAGGAAGATTTGAAAGAGAATGTAAAAAAAGCAAACTTTATCTCTCTTTCAATTGATGAAGTGACAGCAGTCGACAACACCGCATGGGTATGTATCCACATCTATACATTAGAAAATCATATAAGGACACCTCATCTGTTGGGTGTTATGAAAATGGTTGAAAACTGCAATGCTGAAAACCTATACAAAATAGTTGTTTCTCATTTGAAAGATGTTGCTGGTATGACTGATTATGAAATTGCTACGAAGTTGGTATGCGTTGGAGCGGATGGTGCATCTGTCATGCAGGGTCACCGAACAGGGCTCTGTGTTAGATTACAAACAACAGTGGCCCCATATATGCTACCAATTCACTGCATGGCTCACATAATGAATTTAGCATATAAAATGGTAAGCAACCATGAAAATGTTGCTAAATTAGAAGACCTAATAAGAGAAATCCATGCCTATATGTCAAGCAGCCCAAAGCATTTTCTGGAGTTCCAAAAATTTGCAATTGGAATTACAGACGGCAAAAAACTTCTGAAGGATGTGGAGACTAGATGGATCTCTTTGTATGAACCAACATGCAGAGTTCGTGAGGAGTATCCTTCATTGGTTGGTTTCATGCACAAATACCGTCATGAAGTTGATAGGGCAAGGGACCTGTTGTTCCGCTTAACTGATTTGGAGACTTTGCTTACATTGGTTGGTATTCTTCCAATGTTGAAGGAGATCAATACACTGATGAAGCATGCACAGGGCAGATTGATCTATATCGTGGATTTTATAAGGATGAGGAAAATGGTATGTCAAAGTCTTGATATATTGTACTGTTCCCAGGATAGTTTTGATGCACCTGTTTTTGAAAATTGGAGAGATTTATTAGATCTTAAAAATCCTAACACCTTTTTGAGATTTAATATCCACGATCACCTATGCATCTCTGTTAATGGGAGGGAAATACCAATGCACATCTTGCAAAGACGTCAAGATATTACAGGATCGGAACGAGAAGATGTTCCTGTGACACGTAATTTGTTTGAGTCTGTGATAGTTGAGACAAGAATAAAGCTTAAAAAATTTCAGAAACCTTGTCATCAGAAATTAGGGAACGTTTCTGTAAAGACAAAATTCTGGAAGCAATGGGTGTGATGAATCCGAATTTTTGGAATACAGAAGGTGGCCGTGCAGACTTTGTCAGTAAGCATTTCCATAAGTCAATGGGTACAATAATGGAACAATTTACAAAGACTTCAGAGCTCAAGGGT
Source organism: Taxus chinensis (assembly GCA_019776745.2). Taxonomy (NCBI): domain Eukaryota; kingdom Viridiplantae; phylum Streptophyta; class Pinopsida; order Cupressales; family Taxaceae; genus Taxus; species Taxus chinensis. The sequence continues at coordinate 803,885,904 of CM034150.1, forward strand.
ACAGAAATCAAAGGTATACTGAATGCCGATTTATTGAAGTTTCAGTCAACCAATTTTGCAACAACAATGAGGAACCAATATAAGAATTTAGATCAACCTTCTGAAAGTGGTGCTATTACAAGGCTGTGGCGAGGAATCTTTCAAAGTTCTATCTTACAAGAAGATATCAGTGAGTATTTCAGACTATATGAGTTATGCCAGACAATGATTTTGGGGTCTGTGGAGGATGAAAGGGTTTTCAGTGCATTGTCATTTATAAAATCAAAACTGAGAAACAGGTTGGACAAAAATCTGGAAAGTTGCATGAGGTGTTACGTTTCTCGATACTCCCTCGAAACCTTTCCGTTTGACAGAGCAATTGCGCACTGGAATTCCCTTTGCGAAAGAAGAGGTGTAAATAATACAGCTACAAGTACAAATATTCCCAACCTTGAGAGTGTAATTGGCTCTGCATCACATTCTACAGAAGACAACATCGACTTTGATGAAGCTATTGATAATGGACTGTTTCAACTTTAAGTAGGTATCTTCTTTATCTTTTATCTTTATCATTAAAGATGTTACAGGTCTATATACTAAAAATGTCAGGCAATTCACCCATCTATCTACTAATCCATTTCTCGTGTTGGATTTTTTTTAAAACACAGATCTAGCTCATTACCAGTGGCAGTGATGATTTCAACTTTAAGCAGGTATCTTTTTCCCCTTAATCTTATTGTTAATTTGTTTGTTACTTTTTAAATTTTGACAGAGCAATTGCTCACTGGAATTCCCTTTGCGAAAAAAGAGGTGTAAATAATACAGTTACAGGTACAAATATTCCCAACCTTGAGAGTGTAATTGTCTCTTCGTCACATTCTACAGAAGACAACATCGACTTTGATAAAGCTATTGATAATGGAGTGTTTCAACTTTAAGTAGGTATCTTTTATCTTTATCTTTATCTCCATTAAAGATGTTTACAGGTCTATATACTAAAAATGTCAGGCAATTCACCCATCTTTCTACTAATCTATTTCCCGTGTTGGATATTTTTAAAACAAAGATATATCTCATTACCAGTGGCAGTGATAGGTTATAATTAAAGATATAGGTTAAACAAAGATATATCTTTCCACTATTCATTTTTTCAGCTCTGGTTATAATTAAAGATGTTATAGGTGTATGTATTTACATTTAGATAAATACAATATTTTTATTTTTTGAAAACGTGGGTTGACATCCGTCCGAGGAAGCTGTTACTTCTCGGGACTGACAATGTCAGGCAACTCACCCATCTATCTACTAATCAATTTTTTTGTGTTGAAGTTTTTAAGACAAAGATCTAGCACGTTACAGGTGATGATTTCAATTTTAAATAGGTATCTTCTTCAACATAATCTTATTGTTTGTTACCTTATATTTTTTCAGCTCTTGTTATCGTTACCTTATATTAACATTTATTTAAAGATATTGTTGGTCTATATATTTAAAGATGTTGCTGGCACTTATCAATTATCATCATTCATCATCTACGTCCACATACAATTCATGACAATGCAAATAAACAAGAAACATATATATAATACATGATAATCACAATCTAATGCAATTAAAATTAAAGATTGTATGTAAATCCATATAATTATATTCAAAAACCATAGTACATATTCAATAGTAGAAGTTTCTAGTTTTCAAAACCCTCTTTTTCTTTATCCAATTCTACTCTGCACTATTTCCCAACGGCTTCTTCCACTGTGGCTGTACCTCTTTCCCCAACACCAGAAATCTCCATGCGACAGAAAATTTGGATCAGCTGCAGTGTATAAACTATCCCGTTGCCAATAATTTTCATAACGACTAATAATCTCATTGATAAGAACCAGATTGATATGAGGAAGCATCTCCCATCTTTCTCATCAACCCACACAATCTTTTTTGTGCTTGTCCAGATCTATGAAATACTCCTTGCCCTCTTTAGAGGTACTTGTGCCCAAACCCTGTATGGTCCAAGCAACAAGTGATACCTAATTGATTGGAGAACCTGATTGATTGGAGAAGCTGATTGATTGGAGAAGCTGATTGATATGAGGAAGCATCTCCATCTTTCTCATCAACCCACACAATCTTTTTTGTGCTTGTCCAGATCTATGAAATACTCCTTGCACTCTTTAGAGGTACTTGTGCCCAAACCCTGTATGGTCCAAGCAACAAGTGATACCTAATCAGCAAGCGAACAAAACCAGAACTCGAAAACATATAAAGAGGAAAACAAACTAGCATTACTTTGTACTATACGGTCCAGCTGGTTATCGATCCACTCAATGAGTCTCTCCAAGCTTCATACTCAGGAATTGTGTAGAAAGATAACACATTTCCATTTTTGTGAGTTGCCTACATAATACATTAACATGTGCCGACATTAGACATGGAGATACAAAACATCTGGAGGCTTGGAAAACAAATATAAAAAGTCTCAAAACACAACCAAATATACAGGGGGAACATTTAAAGAAACTAAACACTGCTATACAAAGATCATGTACCTGGTCTGTCATTATCATCAGATGGCCATATCTTAAAGATTTAATGCTGTCATATATTTTATCTTCCTGTAGACCAAGGATTTTTTTTCTATTTACTATCTCTTTATTCTCCATTTGTTGGTGAGTGGTAGCTTCCCAAAAAATAGATATTCCTGCCACCTGATAGCATAAAGATAACTAAAATAACAAAAAATTAAATTGGAAAGTGATGTCGAA